>CM035840.1:206488476-207688476 GCA_020510985.1 Pholidichthys leucotaenia
TTGACAAGGTCACTACTGTTAGGGCTGGTTTTACTCATTCCTTTCCCCTAATCCTTGATTGTCCTAACAGACAGGCCTTTTTAAGTGATTCATTCATTCATCTTCTTCCGCTTAATCCTTTTCGGGTCACGGGGTGGGGGCTGGAGCCTATCCCAGCATCTTTGGGCGAGAGGCAGGGTACACCCTGGAGAGATCGCCAGTCCATCGCAGGGCCAACACAGAGAGACAGACAACCATTCACTCTCACATCCATACCTAAGGACAATTTAGAATCCCCAGTTTTGATGCCAATTAACTAACTAACTAACTAACCTGCACTTATATAGCGCTTTTCTAGTCACAAAGACCATTCAAAGCGCTTTCATTAATACTAACCCTCTATTCTAAGGGCCTATAGGAAACAGATATCTAGGGACAATTTAGAACAGCCAATTAACCTAACATGCATGTTTTTGGCATGTGGGAGGAAACCGGAGAAATCCCGGAGTAAACCCACGCAACACGGGGAGAACATGCAAACTCCACACAGATCACTGTTGGTCGGGGGCTGGGATCGAACCCACGATCCCACGATCCCCACAATCCCCCGGCCAAGGGTAAACTGTGCTGCCGCAGTGCTAACCACTGCGCCACCGTGCAGCCCTAACAACATTAACCTAACTTGCATGTTTTTGGCATGTGGGAGGAAACCGGAGAAATCCCAGAGTAAACCCACGCAGACACGGGGAGAACATGCAAACTCCACACAGATCACTGTTGGTCAGGGGTGGGATCAGGTTCAGGTTCAGGTTACTTTATTTGTACCCGTAGGTAGATTTGTTTTGCAGTCTGGTGACATCCATATTTTCAAGCCACTAATTACATTCAACATAGACACAAACACAGGCACACATGAAGCTGACTATAAACATGATAAAAATACTCAAGGCTCTATCAATCAGGGTATAAAAAGACAAACAGATGAGGGAGAAACCAGAGGTAAGAGAGAAGGGTCATATTAACCTAAATTATGTACAATATATTTTTACAGCTTGTTCAACTCTTTGACAGCAGCAGGGACAAAGCTGTTTTTGTAGCGCTGGGTTCTACTTTTTGGGACAGCAAACCTCCGTCTTGAGGGAAGAAGCTGAAAGTGGCAGTGCAAAGGGTGGGAGTCATCATTTAAAATGGAGGTAGCCATCCTCTGTACTTGTCTGGTGTACAGGGATGTCAGGCTCAGCTGTGACTCACCAAGCAAACGACTGGACCATCTAACTACCTGATCCAAGGATTTCCTCTGTTTCAGTTTTATCTGACCAAACCATGACACTAAAGAAAAGGATAAAACAGATTCAATAAAAGCCCGATAAAACATTGTCATTATGGTTCGGTCAGTTTGGAAGCATGCAAGTTTCCTCAAACAATGCAAATGTTGCTGACCCTTTTTGCACACCCTTTCACAGTTCACTTCAAAGTTTAAATTACTATCAATAATCGTCCCAAGATATTTGTACGATTGTACACATTCGGTGGTCTGGCCTTTTAGTATGGTGACTTTGTGCCTGGGATTTTTCCTCCTAAAGTCAATAATCATATCTTTAGTTTTTGTTGTATTCAGCTGCAGGTAGGAATCCTCACACCAGTGAACAAAATCATCAACTACTGGGCCGTGGCCACTCTCACCATCCTGGAGGAGACTGACAATAACTGAGTCATCAGCATACTTTATAATGTGTCTGTTGTCATGTCTGCTCCGACACATGTTTGTGTACAGGATGAAGAGTAGTGGTGACAACACACACCCCTGAGGAGAGCCAGTAGAAGAGCACTTTAGGTCAGACAATGTACCATTGACCCTTACTCTCTGCGTCCTGTTGGTTAAGAAATCCAGAATCCAACCCACCAGATTACTGCTCAAATCAAATTGTTGCAGGAGCCTTTCAACTAAAATATGAGGTTGGATTGTATTAAAGGTGGAAGAAAAGTCCACAAATAAAAGCCTGGCATGTGTCCCATTCGAACCCAGGATCCCCCGGCCAAGGGTGAGTTGCTGTGCTGCCGCAGTGCTAACCACTCCGCCACTGTGCTGCCCCTTTTCAAAGCTGGGATTGATCTTTTTAAGTGATTTTACCCCAATTTCTTTTGAGGATTTGTTAGTGTTGGTGAGTTCCATGAAATCCTCCTCCTGCGTTTTAGATATTTTGCCTTCCTCAGTGTTAAAGAGGTAATTGGCTCAGTGGGTACATCTTTGGTTAATATCATTAATAGTTCACTTGAATCTGGTTGTGTACCCTTGTATTTTAAACATGCAGTTGTGCAGCCACTTTTAAAAAAAACTAACCTTGATCCATCTGTTTTTTAAAAACTTCAGGCCAATTTCTAAGCTTCCTTTTATTTCTAAGCTTCTAGAAAAAGTTGTTGCCAAGCAGCTCACTGACTTTCTGATTGAACACAATATTTTCGACAAATTTCAGTCAAGTTTTCGTCAGAAACACTTGACAGAGACCGCTCTTCTCAGGGTGTCAAATGATATTTTAATGTCATCAGACTCTGGCAAATGCTCTGTTTTAGTGTTATTAGATCTTACTGCAGCATTTGATACTATTGATCATTGTATTTTGTTACAAAGGCTTAGAGATTGGGTAGGTATTTCTGGAAAAGCTCTGGATTGGTTTTTCTCCTACCTTTCTGGTAGGAGTTTTTCCGTGGCTGTTGGCTCTTATTCATCTGACTCTGCTCCTTTAACCTGTGGGGTGCCTCAGGGTTCTATTCTGGGTCCACTTTTATTTGCCCTATATATGCTGCCACTTGGTTCTATCATCAGCAAATTTAAAGGTGTGTCTTATCACTGCTACGCTGACGATTTACAGCTACTTTTCTCTTTTAAGCCTGACCATGTTGACAATTTAAAAATTATTCATGATTGTCTGTCTGCAATTAAGGACTGGATGTCTAGTAACTTTTTGCAACTTAATGCTGATAAAACAGAAGTCCTTATTGTAGCACCTGATAATCTAATTCCTAAGTTGGTTAACCCCTTGAACTCTGTGAATTCCGCGGGCGGTCACGTCTCTGCATCTTAGTGCGTCTCAGTGCGCACTGAAAAAAAAAGCTGTATTTCTGGTCTTCCAGTACAGACACAGCCTTGTTACAACCTGAGAAAAAAGCTGTGTAATATATTCATTTTTTGTGATATTTTTACAAAATTTTGACCTGAGCTTGAAAACACTTGGTTCTACATTTCTGTTGTGTTTTCCAGCCAGTATCTGACAGCTGTATGTTATTTGCAAGCATTTGTATTTAAAAAAAACACCCAGGCGAACTTTCTTGTTACTCAGTGGCAGGAGCACTTAGAGAGATTATGACTGTTTTGCCAAAAAATTCAGAGTGTTTTCGTTTAAATGAGACTAACCCCATGAAGATGCTGCAAAGGGTTGAAGAACAGCTTTTGATTTACTTTGGGCATGTTATTTTTAGGCGTTTTTAGGGAAGTTGAACAGAGTTCAACAGCTTAATAGCATTGGTTCATTAAGCTCTAACGTATGGTCTAATCTAAAAAATCTTGGTGTCATTTTCGATCAATCGATAGGTTTTGATCAGCATGTCAAATCTCTGACCCGGAGTTGTTTTTTCCACCTTAGGAATATATCCAAAATTAGGTCATTGGTTTCCTACAGTCAGTTAGAAATCATTATTCATGCCTTTGTTTCTTCACGTTTGGACTACTGTAATGCTCTTTTCACATGTCTTAGCAAGTCCTCTTTACACCACCTACAGTTAGTCCAGAACGCTGCTGCAAGATTACTAACTAGGTCCAGTAGATTCTGTCATATCACTCCTGTTTTGGCCTCCTTGCATTGGCTTCCTGTAAATTATAGAATTGATTTTAAAGTTCTCGTTCTTACTTACAAGGCCATTCATGAAGAGGCGCCTTTTTATATTAGTGACCTGCTCTTTCTACACCAGCCCAGCAGGTCTCTCAGGTCTTCTCATCAGAATCTATTGGTAGTCCCTAGCACTAGGCTCAGAACCAAAGGCGATAGAGCCTTTGCTGCTGTTGCTCCCAGACTGTGGAACTCCTTACCTTTTGAACTTAGATCTGCCACCTTCCATTGATGTTTTTAAGAAGCAACTAAAGACCCACCTTTTTAGCCTGGCTTTTTAATTAACTAAGATAAGATAAGATAAGATAAGCCTTTATTAGTCCCACAACGGGGAAATTCCAGGATTGCAACAGCACAGGGATAGCAACACTCAGAGCAACAATCAGAAGGCAAGAAAAAACAAGCAAGCAAGAGCAGCTAATATACATATGTACATATTACTATAAAATATATATATATACACACACACACACACATACAAACTATGTGTTGATTGTATTTTTATGTGCTTTTATTGTCTACTTTTTTTTTTTTTTACTGTTTTATGTGCCTGTGTTTTTATTTTGTTTTTTTACCATGTTAAGCACTTTGTGACTCTGTCTGTGAAAAGCACTCTATAAATAAACGTATTATTATTATTATTATTATTATTATTATTATTATTAAATGCATAAAAGAATCACTTAAAATTTGTTTATTGCATCAAGGCTTTTTGACTTTGTCAGGAACCTTGATTTCAACAAAATTAAACAATTTTTTTTTCACTACATTATAAAATGCTCTGGTTGAAATTATGTCCTTTGTAGTAGTAGGGTCGGTTTTGACCCGGTTATAAAAATAAGATTATAAAGTATAATTATTATACTTATTCCATCTAGCTACAATGCTCCGCACTGGGTGTGTTTATGTTTATATATCTATATATTTATTCCATCTAGCTACAATGCTCCGCACTGTGTGTTTATATATCTACATATTATTCCATCTAGCTACATTGCTCCGCACTGTGTGTTTACATATTCATATATTTATTCCATCCAGCTACAATGCTCTGCACTGTGTGTCTGTGTGTGGGTATATATATATTTTATAGTAATATGTACATATGTATATTAGCTGCTCTTGCTTGCTTGTTTTTTTTTTCTTGCCTTCTGATTGTTGCTCTGAGTGTTGCTATCCCTGTGCTGTTGCAATCCTGGAATTTCCCCGTTGTGGGACTAATAAAGGCTTATCTTATCTTATCTTATCTTATCTTATCTTATCTTAAAGCAATAATTAGAGCCAAAATTGAAATCATAAGTGCACTGTCAGCCAACACACTGACAGCCACCTCCTCTCCCAATCATGTATCATCAGAATCATCAGAAATCATGAATCATCAGAAAATATATATGGGTCGAAACTGACCCATAACACCATAGATGTTACTATAATTATTAATTCTAAAATGAAAAAATAAATCAAGCAAATTCATTTCAGAGATGTGTTCTATACCCCTCAGTAATATTCAGGTAACACAACAACCTTTTATTTATTTATATGATTCTCTTGAGGTTAATTTTTCTTTTTTTTATTGAAATCAAGAGGTATACTGATAAAAAAAGGTCCAGAGACCCACACCAAAAATGTTAAACCCAACATTTTCATGGATAAGGAAGCCTAACAAGGTAACCAAGAGATGACAAAAAAAATGGATGATAGGTTATTGTTTTTAGTGTATTTTAAAGCTGATTTAAGACACGGGTAGAAACCGACCCGTTAACACCGGGGATGGTAACAGAAAGCTAACACAGGAGGAAGGTTAACATATAAAAAGTTAATTACTGTTTTTGATATACTGAATAAAATATGAATATCATATTCTTAATGATTTATTGTACCATTTGCATATTTTTACTACAGACAATGGCATTTTTTTATAGTTTAACAAATTGTGTACTGTATAGTGTGTACTATGTGCTGGTACATCTCATTAAATTACAAATGTCATGATTTTTAATTCATTTTTTAAAAAAAATTATTACCAGTATCATAAAATTTATCTTTTTTAGTTATATTACAAAAAAATAACTTTGACGTTCTAATTTACTGAGATGCTCTGGTAGACTGTTGGAAAATAAACTGTGAGCTGCTTCATCTGTTGCATGTTAAACATTAATAAGAGTACCCCAGAAATTCAGGCAAACCCAGAACGATCTGGGATCCTCCGTTATCTGTTACCTCAGTGGAAACTTGGGCCCGGTCTGCTTTCCTGTATAGCAGCGGGCTGAAGGCAGCAGGGATGGGTTTTTGCACTCGTGTAGTTCCTCCCTTGCTCTTGTCTATTCCTCCACCCTACTGATTTGAAGCATGCGGGTGGATCTTCAAGCTTGCGTACCATTGGGACTTGTTGTGGCTCTCTGACGTAACCCGGAAGGGCAAGTTTTTTCACTGTGCACAGCACATGCACTCTGGAGGGCTTGGCAACTTCTTCTGCTTTTTCTTTAGTTTTGGTTTAAAGGCGGCAGTGGGTGACCATGTGCGCCCCCGCCTGGAGAAAATATGGCACAACAGTGACATTACCAAGAACTGGACATCCTTCCAAAATTGATGAAAAGACAAGAAGAAAACTGGTCAGGGTGGCTGCCAAGAGGCCGACAGCAACATTGAAGGAGCTGCAGGAATTGCTGGCAAGTACTGGTTGTTTAGTACATGTAACAAGAATCTCCCGTCCAGGGTGACAAGACGGAAGCCTTATCTTATGAATAAAAACATCCAAGCCCGGCTACATTTTGCAAAAACACATTTGAAATCTCCCAAACGCGTGTGGGAAAATGTGTTATAGTCCGATGAAACCAAGGTTGAACTTTTTGGGCGTAATTTCAAAAGGTACTATATTTGGCACAAACACAACACTGCTCATCACCAGAAGAACACCATACCTACAGTGAAGCATGGTGGTGGCAGCATCATGCTTTGGGGCTGTTTTTCTTCAGCTGGAACTGGGGCCTTAGCCAAGGTGGAGGGAATTATGAACAGTTCCAAATACCAGTCAGTGTTGACCCAAAACCTTCTTCTTCTAGAAAGCTGAAGATGAAGAGGAACTTCATCTTTCAGCACACGTCTAAATCAACAAAAGAATGACTTCACCAGAAGAAGATTAAGGTTTTGGAATGGCCCAGCCAGAGTCCAGACCTGAATCTGATCAAATATCTGTGGGGTGATCTGAAGAGGGCTGTGCACAGGAGACGTCCTCGCAATCTGACAGATTTGGAGCATTTTTGCAGTTGAGATTGGGCAAATATTGTCACATCAAGATGTGCCACGCTGATAGACTCCCACCCAAAAAGAAAGTGCTGCAACAAAGTATTAGTTTAAGGGTGTGCATATTTATGCAAGCAGGCTATTGTAAGTTTTTTTTATTTTTCCCCTTAAAATATTTCAGTTTGTTTTTCAATTGGGTTGTACAGGTTATAGGTCACATTAATGGTGGAAAAAGTTTTGAAATGATTTATCTTGGTCTCATTTTTTACATCACAAAAACCTGGCATTTGAACAGGGGTGTGTAGACTTTTTATGTCCTCTGTGTGTGTGTGTGTGTGTGTGTGTGTGTGTGTGTGTGTGTGTGTGTGTGTGTGTGTACAGTGGTGTGAAAAAGTGTTTGCCCCCTTCCTGATTTCTCATTTTTTTCACACTTAAATGTTTCAGATCATCAAACTTAATATGAATATTAGACAAAGACAGCACAAGTAAACAGAAAATGCAGTTTTTAAATGAAGGTACTTATTATTAAGGGTAAAAAAAAAAATAAATCCAAACCTAGTTGGCCCTGTGTGAAAAATTGATTGTCCCTGTTAAAACATAAATTAACTGTGGTTTATCACATCTTTGGAAAGCTGAGTTCAATTTCTCTTGCCATACCCAGGCCTGATTACTGCCACACCTGTTCTCAATCAAAAAAATCACTTAAATAGGACCTGCCTGACCAAGTGAAGTAGACCAAAAGATCCTCAAAAGCTAGACATCATGTTGTGATCCAAAGAAATTCAGGAACAAATGAGAAACAAAGTAATTGAGATCTATCAGTATGGAAAAGGTTTTAAAACCATTTATAAAGCTTTGGGACTCCAGTGAACCAGAGTGAGCGCCATTATCCACAAATGGCGAAAACATGGAACAGTGGTGAACCTTCCCGGGAGTGGCCGGCCAACTAAAATTACCCCAAGAGCTCAGCGACAACTCATCCAAGAGGTCACAAAACACCCCACAGCAACATCCAAAGAACTGCAGGCCTCACTTGCCTCAATTAAGGTCAGTGTTCATGACTCAACCATAAGAAAGAGACTGGACAAAAATGGCCTGCATTGCAGAGTTCCAAGATGAAAACCACTGCTGAGCAAAAAGAACATAAAGGCTCGTCTCAGTTTTGCCAGAAAACATCTTGATGATCCCCAAGACTATTGGGAAAATACTCTGTGTACTGACGAGACAAAAGTTGAACTTTTTGGAAGGTGTGTGTCCCATTACATCCGGTGTAAAAGTAACACAGCATTTCAGAAAAGGAACAACATGCCAACAGTAAAATATGGTGGTAGTAGTGTGATGGTCTGGGGCTTTTTTGCTGCTTCAAGACCTGGAAGACTTGCCGTGGTAAATGGAACCATGAATTCTGCTGTCTGCCAAAAAATCCTGAAGGAGAATGTCTGACCAGCTGTTCGTGACCTCATGTGTTTCCCTGTTTAAATCAGGCAAAAGAATTCAAAAGATTGCACTTAAAAAGGAGTAAGATGAAGAAGAACAACAGCAGCAGAGAATTACCAGTAATTTTGAATCAAATAAATGTCATAATAATAATAAAACAATAAAAGCCAGAATGTGAGTTCTGGCTTTACAGGTAAATCGAAAACTGAACAGAAGGGAAAGCTAAGATAAACCAAGATTCATCCCACACAAGAGTTATTTTATGTTGCAGCAATTCTTCAGAAGTATGCAGAAATAGGAAGACACTGTAATAAAAATATAATTTACAATAACAAAATATAAGCTTAAAAAACAATATCAAGATGACACACCTATACATACAGTATATATCTCTTAATCCTCTTCTTCCCCTTCGGGACATAAGGCCGCCATGAGTCCCTGCCATCTAGCCCTGTCCTGTGCAAGTGTCTGTGTCTGTCCTCATGAATACATATATATACAGCTTTTTTTATGATCAGTCTCTGCCATTTATTTTTTTTATCTTGGTGTCTCGATGAGGTAGTACCTCTGACAGGGGGAACGTGGTGCTCTTCAGAGTCGTTCATCCACTTTGGTCTTCACCTAATACTCAGCTCTCACCTGTGCCTCCTCGAAGCTGTTTACATGAAACAGCGGCCACACCCCGGGCAACAGCTTCCACGGGCCAGCTAAACCATGGTGAAGATAGCCAACGAGTTTCAACCTTCGGTTAGTTAGGGCTTGTCTACCTACTCATGGGTCTACCTACTCATGGGTAGACTGGACCCGGCATACTACGTGGAGGAAACCATCAGATTGGTTCAAAGAGGAGGAAGGTGGACCAACAAAGCATTGTGGAATAAGAATTGGGGCGCAGTGAGACATGAAGGATACTGATGGCCATCCACTGCACCCTGACCTACCTCTAGTCCTCTTGACTATGCTCTTGCCATTGGATCGACATAGGAAGGGACAAGAGTGAGGCTAATGATATTGTGCATCTCTTGCTCACTTTAATCAAATGTCATGACTTCTACTGTCTTCTATTCTGCTTTCTTTTCTTTAAGTCCTGTGGCAATAGGCAAGTGGCAGGAGTTGATGCACTGGCAGTTGTAGTCACAAACTTTTACACAGGCAGCTCAGGCCGAACGAGCAGCACTGAAATTCAGCAACTACCTAAACAACTGAGCAGCTCTTTTCAGGATTGCACTGCTCAGCCCTGTGGTCTGGAGAAGCAACTAGAAAAGGTGCCCTAAACACTGTCTGCTTCACCCACACCCTAGCCAGCATGTCGCTGGTGGTGATCTCACCCTTGTGGTAAGAAAAAAGGACGTAAAGAGATCTACGAAGATGACACTGCTCACCATCAGCACATGGAATGTGTGAACTCTAATGGACCATGCCAGGGCGGCCAGACCAGAGAGTTGGACCGTCCTCATCACCAGAGAGCTTGCTAGATATAAAGTGCAGAATGCTGCCCTCAGCGAAACCCGGTTAGCAGAAGAAGGTCAATTCAGAGATTCGTGATGGTTACACATTCTTCTGGCTTGGATGCAGACAGAACGAGTGCCATGAGGCAGGAGTTGGGTTTGCCATTAGGCTTCACTGAAGACCTGAGAGTGATCATCTCCAACATGCCTAGTGCAGACAGACATAATCTTATGAGTGACTTCAGTGCCATGGTTGGCACACACCACATGTCCTGGGAAGGAGTACTGGGAAGAAACGGCACTGCCAACTAAAATAAACCTGTGCTGCTCATCAGCTTCTCATCACCAACTCCGTCTTCCGCCTGCCTCACTGGAACAAGACGTCATGGATGCACCCTCGCTCAACGCACTGGCATCTTTTGGACTTGGTCATCGTTAGACAAAGGGACAGGAAAGACACGAGAATTACAAAAGCCATGTGTGAAAGAGAATGCTGGACTGACCATCGCTTGCTTATCTCCAAACTCAACATCAGAATCCAGCCTCCCAGACCCCCACAGGGGAAAAAGGTTCCAAGGTGACTAAATGTCTCCAAGCTCAAGAGTGGTCATGTCAGACATTCTCTGGCAGAAGAGATTGGGCACAGACTGAAGACCCAGAATTCCTGTACTGGGGACACTGAATCAGAGTAGGCTGTCTTTTGAGACACTGTCTACACTGCCGCCTCAGAGGTGGCAGGCCCCACCACTCAAAAGCATCAAGACTGGTTTGATGATAAAAAACAATCACATCCAAGTCATTACTGGAAGAGAGGCATCGGCTTCACAGGGCCTTCATTCAGCAACATCAGGGGAACTGTCCTAATACAGCTATGCAAAATGCAGGATGCATGGCTGAGACAGAGTCCAGACATGACCCAGTGTTACACTGATTGCAACGACAAGAACTTCTACAATTCTCTTAAGACTGTCTATTACCCAACTTCACCAGGGCTGTCACCTTTCCTCAGTGTTGACAGGAACACGTTGATCACTGACCAAAGGAAGATTCTTGAGCACTGGGCAGAGCACTTTGATAGTGTTCTCAATCACCTATCTTCCATCAATGACAATGCGATAGTCAGACTACTCCAGGTGCTAACTGACTACTCTCTTGCTGATCGCCCCCTCTGAAGCAGAGGTGAAGAAAGTAGTCAGGAGCTTTTCCATTTGCAAAGCTCCAGGTGCCGACTCAATTCCAGCAGAAATCTATGCCTCTGGAGGCCCTTACCTCATCAGGAGACTCACTGAGTTGTTCCTGTCCATGTGGTACCATGAGAAACTTCGGCAGGAATTCAAGGATGCAGCCATCGTCCACGTCTATGACCAGAAGGGGACCCAGCAAGCATGCGACAGCCTCTGCGGTATCTCACTACTGCCCACTGCTGAGTAGATTCTGGCCAAGGTCTGACTGACCTGTATGATTCAGCACTTCGAGCAAGGTTTGTTACCAGAGAGCCAGTGCAGTCTTTCAAGGAACACCAAATTTTTCCACCCTGAAGATGGGGATGGCTGAGAGATCAGTGAGAGATTGCTGAGCATTCGATGAAAGACCAATAAAACATCAGTGGCAGTTTGTTGTGAGATTGTTTCCCTTTGGTGATAGTTGAGGGATTTTTTTGGACTGAGTCAAAATTTGAGGACCTTGGAGATCATTGAAGATCATTGAAAGGTCATTGAGAAATCTTGGCGATTGTTTAGCGATCATCGAAAGATCATTTAAACATCTGGCCATTTTTTTATAGCTCAGTGAACTCTCATCAAACCCCACCCCTATGTGAAGGGGGTATTAGTGTCATTTTACAGGCAATCGACATTACTGTCTGTGGGCTGGCTCTGCCCACATGCCTGCAGCCTTCATCAATTTTAATGGCATTATAGTAACTTACACAGCAATCAATCATCATTTTTTTTTAGTCTGTCCCAAAACCAGAATGTCTTCTCAGGGCTTGCCTTCTAAGTCTGATGGAAACAAATGTCCCAACAAACATGAGCAGTGCAGACACAGACACATTTTACGTGGAGCCCACACAGAGATGAAATGTGTTGATATGGAGTTATACTTGCTACAAATTGATGCTTTCTATAGTGGTTAAAAACTGAAGATTGTATTAAGATGAAATAAATTCTGCTCTTTGTACACTCTGTTCTTTGGCTAGAGGACAAAATTACATTTGTGTTTCTGTTCAGAAGGAATATTGTTATCTTTATCACACCATGATCTCCCTAAAGATCTAATAGGTTTCTAATGTCCTGCAGGACTGACAACAGTCTGCCATTTTTGTTTCTCTCTGTCTCTGTATCTGCTTAATGCAGTGGTTAACATTGCTGCCTCAATGAAAGATGTGCTGTTTAACTGCATATTAAATGCATGTAAAACTATAGTATTAACTGTATTTTTATTGATTACATTAAAAATTTATTTTTGTGTTATGTGAATTTGATCCAAATGACTTGGAATACTTGACTACCACCGCCGGTGGGAGGTTTCAGATTTTCTACTGCCACTCAGTGAAGAAAGAATTGATTTTCTTTAGGTATGCTAAATTTAAGCATTTTTTAGGAAAATTGGCTGGAATGATCAATGGTTAATTAATTTTGTGAAGTTTTTGATGTGAATTTTGGACTTTTTTCCAAATAATTTTGTGAAGTTTTCATAAAAATTGGGACTTTTTTAATTTTAAGGTTTTTGTGTAAAATTGGGACTTTTTTGTGTAAATTTGGGACTTTTTTCATGTAAATTTGGGACTTTGTTAATTTTGTAAAGTTTTTCACCTAAATTTGGGACTTTTTTCAATCAGTTTTGTGAAGTTTTTCATGTGAATTTGTGACTTTTTTCATGTAAATTTGGAACTTTTCCAACCTTTTATAATTCTGGTGTTCCGCTGGTAGGATGTTTCAAATTTTCTACTGCCACTCTGAAGAAAGAATTTGATTTTCTTTGCGTTTGCTAAATTTAGGCATTTAATTAATTCACCCTTACTGTCATTCAACTGTACAACCAATCATGTACAGTAGAACGAGATTGTGTTTTACCTATCTACTATGTTAATCACACACACCCCAAGTGTAGAATCAGAGGGCCGCTGCCATGCAAGGCACCGCCACAAATTTCCCTCTTCCATTCCATTATTGCTGAGCACCAAGCTGGACGGCAGGAAGTTCCACTTTTATATGGTCTTCGGCATGACCCGGCCGGGATTTGAACCCCTGCCTCCCGGGTGTGGGGCGGATGCTGTACCAACTGAGCCACCACTGCGGTATTATTTTTAGGATAATTGGCTCTAGCCAGTTTTAATGCTAAGGGGTTAATACTTGTTCCTCATATTACTGTGTAAAAAATATAAAGGAACATAATGCTTTATTATCATCTACATATATTTACTAGTTATTAGTTGGTTAGTACAGTCTTTGTAGTCATATTCTTGTCACTACAGAAGGTGTTGTAATCAGCAGTACAATCAGCCATTCTGTCAGTGTCCATGTTGTCTTCCTCAGTTTTCACTAAATCATTCCAACATGTGTATGCAAAACACTTCTTTAACGACTCAGTACCTTAAGGTGTCAATTTGATGGTGCAGATGAGTAAAGGCTGCCTGGGTACACAGGCTTCATAACACATCTGCTGAAAAAACAGGTTGTGATCTTCCCGGTACCACTGTCACCCTCCTTCACATTGCCACACAGCAGATATGGCTTTTTTTCTTTGGTAGGACAGTTATTAAACTCACAATATAGAAATCTAAAAAAAAAAAAAACTGCATTAAAAGCATCAGAATGCTGGGTCTGAATCTTGGCAGCATTCTTGGTGATTATATCACATGTCGTTGCAGCAACTGCTCTAGGGTGAATGTAGAAAACAGTTGTGATGACGATAACTGTCCAATGCCCTGACAGCAGTTTTTCTTTGGCAGTAACATGACCAGGGTTACACCATCTCTTGTTTACAACACAGTAAGTCGACCACGTTTTATCTTTCCACTTGCCTCTGCATCTCTGTCTGCTCGAATCAGAATGAAGCCAGGTAAATTCACACTGGAGTCTGGAGTGTTATTATTCAACCAGGACTCAGTAAAACATGGGGGGCTATGCTCGAAGTGTACTCTATGGCTCTTCAGTAGTCAAATCCTCACTTTTTTTGAGCAAAGTTGGCATTCCCTATGAGGATGGTGGCAGAGAAGAAGTTTGTATCTCCATCTTCTATCCTGTAGTTCAGCACCGCCACAGCATCCATGGTAAAGTCTGTTTAATTCAGCTGAAATGGGATAGTCTCAGGAGATTGTCGCTTAAGAAAACTCTTCTTGCAGCAGTTTTATCCATCATTAGTCAGTTCATTCACATGGAAAAATGAAAAAAAAAGCAAACTAAACACAAAGGGCCCTATTACGACCCTCCAGTCAACAGTCTTTTTTCTAAGATGCAGAGTGGATTTATGGGTGTGTCCAATTCCTTTTCACTATTCCAGCAACACAAAAATGAATACTGCACCTGGCTAACTGCACTAACAGGCGGTCCTAATGCTCTTAATTATTCAGAGTTGTGTTTTGGACACGCAGTGGAATAAATCAATCACTGTCTTTGCTCTAATTCCCTTTAATTAACAGGGGCACAAGATCTAAGGTATACAACTAATATGACAGCATTTAAATGTGAGGACAGCTGTAGACACTGTGGGCTTGTTCACAAAGTGAGAATGCATTTAAGGGCCATCCACACCACTGGCCTGATTTACTAAGATCCCAAAAAGCAGTACTAACTGGAAAATTGTGTATTTAGTGGGTGTTTTACTGAGAAAAAAATATTTCACCACAGTTGAAGGGTTTGTTTGCAAAAACCGATTAACGCCACTTCCATGAAAATTTCACTCTTTACATCAAACAACTGTTAACATTACCTACTTGTAGAAGTTCAGATCATTTTGTTTCAAAAGCTGATATGTCCTATGTTATAGACACTACAAATTCATGTTTGTTTTTTTCAAAAGCCGATAAAAAAAAAAGCAGATAACTCCACACGGCAAAGCAGCGCTTGGTATTTGGGTCACATGACTCATCTTGGCTGCCTTCCGGGTCTGCTCGCTCAGACTGATTTCCCTGGCTGTGTTCGGAATGTTCATTCACTCACTCCCTCCCTACTCGCTATATATTGAATTTAGATATAGTGGACTATACAGTAAATTCAATATAACAATAAAATTAACCACTTTCGGACACTGTTGGGCTAGTTTTCGCTGCACAGTTAATGACGTCATCACGTTAGAGTAAAATGTAACAGACTAACAGTGGTAAAAAAAAATGAATACCTGCATGTAATTTGTACTAATTATGTATTAAATGAAATCATTTTTGCTGAATTATTAAATATAAATACCTTAAGGTAGTTTTTGTTGTGATGTGACGCTCTTCTCTCACTGCTCCGTTGGCTGCGCATTCACTATATAGTACACTATATGGGGAAGGAGTTTCTTTTTTTCCAGCTTTATTCCTTTTCTTTTTATACTGTGCACACCAATGAAGAGAGAGAGAAATGCCATTTCAGTTCTTCTGTATGTCCTGTACGTATAGTAGTATTGACAATAAAATCTTTGAATCTTGAATTATAGCTTTATTATAGCTATATTATACCATTTTACTGAGTGGATATGCCTAAATCAGTGTGTCAATCATACTACATTGATGCTTATAGACATTCAAGTATGTTCCAGACAAAATAGCATGGCTTTCGGGACTTGTCTGTTTTTGCAACAAAAAGTACTAATAAATTGCCAAAAAGTAACAATGAGTTGATGTTTGATTTTTTTTTTGCTTTATTATGTCTGAGATACTCATATTTCAAGTATCCATGTCTTAGAAGCTGATTTGGAAATACTAACACCTATAAACCTACAGATGAAAAAGTGTTTTTTCTCATTTTGAACACAACTGGACTTACCTGTTTTTGCAAAAGTTCACCGGATTTATATTTTCTAATAACAAAGATCCTTGGATGATTAGATATCTTCCTAATTTGTCTCCAATTACATTTTTCACTTGAAATGGGACTGATTTATGTATGAGAGTCATAACTCCCCTGGCTCGGGATGAAAATGATGAGGTGAACACACTTCCCTGCCATCTTCTCCTAATTCTTTTTACATCCTCCTCTATTAGATGAGTTTCTTGTAAAAACACAATTTTTGAACCAATGTCTTTTATTTTATTCATAACTTGTTTAAGTTTTTTTAAATTTTGTAGACCTCTGCAATTCCATGAAGTTAAATTAAGATTAATGCTTTGGTCTATGATCAATAAGGAGTTTGAGATTACCTCGCAATATAAACATGCTCATACAGAGAAGCAAAAACATGAGTGGTTGAACATTCGTCCCACAGACTACACACAAACAAATTCCCCCTCCCCACATTTGTGGTAATCCCCCCAAAATCAAAAAAAAATTCCGTCTCCCGCTATAGCCATTGACTGCTCCACACCCGCGAGGATCAGTCAAAACCACTCTTTCTTTCTCCTCTCAGTCACCCTGACTCTACTGCTTTTAATGACATAACATTAACTCTCTTCTGTAGTTTTCCAACTTAACTCCAAAATTTTATAGCAACTTTGTACATCATAGGTTTTTTTTTATATAATACAATCTATATTTTGTAAACTTGCTATATGCTTCAGATCAGTCAGATGCCTGTGCAAATGCTTAAATATTCTACCTTTATATCTTGTTCATGCTTCATGCTTAGCTCCCACCAGTCTCTACTTGGATCTGCTTGATAAGCACCTGCGCCTCCTGAGGGGTCTTGAAGGTGTGGGTTCTCCCTTTATATGTGACCAGCAGTCTTGCCGGATGAATCACTCCGTGACGAATCCCGAGGTTGCACAGCTCTTTACGGGCGGGGTCAAACTGTTTCCTTAATTGTTGGATTCCTGTGGCCAAATCTGGGTAGAACCGCACCTGTTGATCCTGGTATTTAATTTCTCCTTTAGCTCGCGCCGCGTTGGAGATCGTCATCTTGTCTCTGTAGCTGAGGAACTTCATAATCAGTGTCCTCGGTGGTGCCTTATTATCTCTCGGTGGGCCAATTCGGTGGGCGCTCTCTAAGACGACCGATGACTGCAGCTCCACGTTGTTCAGCGCTTCTGGAATCCACTTTTCCAAAAAGGAACATGTGTCCCATCCCTCCATTCCCTCCGGGAGGCCCACCAGCCTCAGATTGTTCCGTCTCGACCGGGATTCTAAGTCCAGGACACGATCTTCCAGACGTTTATTTTTTAATTCCAATGTGCGCACCTTTAATTGTAGGCTGGTGACGTCATCCTCAGCGCTGGAAATTCGGAGCTCCACCTGCGATACTCGTTCCATACAGTCGCTTATTTCCTTTCTCATTCCTTCTATCGCTGCTATAATCCCATCAAATTTAGAGGAAAAGTCTGCTCTCATTGAGCTAATGGCAGCGAGCACCGCACTCGTGCCTTCCCCAGCAGTCACCGCTCCGCCGCTAGCTTCTTCCGCCATAGTCTCTGGAGATTTTTCTGCTTCGTCACGAGCATGGAAGTCTGTTAGCTTGGACTGTTTCGACGATTCAGTTTTTCCTCCACCTAATTTCCCAGCCTTAGGCTTTACCATATCCGCGCCCAAACGCTGGGATAGGTTTTGTTCCAATTGAGAGAGTTATTTGCCAACTTTTTATTTTTTAGGAGCAGAGCAGAGTGAAACACGTCTTCCTACGTGGCCGCCATAACCGGAAGTCCCTGTTTTTGTAAAAGAATTTTTCAGTTGCAAACTTGAGTAGGGATTTTCCGTAGTTCGAGTAGCTTCATTCTGTCTTCTTTTTCAGTTATTAGTTTTTTGTTTTTCTTATTTCAGACAGGGATAAGAAGGAGATGTTTTTACCTTTACATTTTTCGACTGGCGTCTGCAGTTTTCCTGGGACAAGGAAAACTGGGACAGGTAAAAACATCTCCTTCTTATCCCTGACTGAAATAAGAAAAACAACAAAAAAAAAAACAATAAGGGGTTTTTTTGTATTTCACTTCATGTTTTTGGTTTCAAGCTGCAAACACAAGAAGAAATTTGATCCATTGGAATTAATGGTGTTGGAACCAACAAATAATCATTAATCCCCACATAACCATGCATCACTCTTTCTCTCATGGGGAAATAGTAATTACTAACAGACACTATGTGGGGTCACCTGTTCAAGATAAAGCAGCTTCATGTGACACTGGAGACCCAAGAAAACGAACGTTTACCTATATAAACATGGTTTTATGAATGAAAGTGAACCTGTAACCATGTGACTATGATCCTCGGGTCAGGAGCATTATACCAAATCAATCACACCTATGGATGCAAACCTTATATATATTCAATTCAATTCAATTCAATTCAACTTTATTTATATAGCGCCATTTCACAACAACAGTCATCGTATAGCACTTTCAAATGTAGGGGAAACCCCCACAATTGCAGAAAGACCCCAGCAATCAGCCGATCCCCTGTGAGCAAGTGCTTGGCGACGGTGGAGAGGAAAAACTCCCTTTTAACAGGAAGAAACCTCTAGCAGAACCAGGCTCAGGGAGGGGCAGTCATCTGCTGCGACTGGCTGGGGGGTGAGATATATCCCTTGCATCCACCCATTCTTCCTCTTTCTAACGACTGGGAGGAGCTGGCCTCCACTGACGCAGGACAATGAATGGTTACAGGTTCACTTTCATTCATAAAGCCGTGTTTACATACGTAAACGTTTGTTTTATTTCATTTCAGTGAACCTGTAACCATGTGACAACAGTATACCAAATGAGTCCTGAGGAGAATGGAGGTGGCGTCACCCACAGGCCGAGGGACCACAATGCTCCAATCACGCCGTTAAGCATGGAGCACAACCAGATGAGTTCAACTGCTTTACTTTACTTAACTGAGTGTATACAAGTTAAGCCGGTTCTTCCAGGTAACTGGAGATGAAACAAAAGCATTTTCGAGCACAAGGCACACATGCCAGCTTAAGTGGGGGGGGAGCTAAGATGCAACTTAAGAATCTGCTGTGACCCCCAGAACAGATGAGGGGACAACTGATCAGGCCAGGCTGAGCCTATAGAAGCGGGTAAGTGTTGAGGAAGAAGCCCAGCCAGTGGCTGCGCATACAGCCTCCAGGGGTGCACCCCTAAACGGTGCACATGTAGTGGCCATTCCCTGTGTCGATTGAGCCACCATCCTAGCTGGTGGTTCCACTCCAGCCTGAACATACTGTACGTGAAGGCAATCAGGTCGACTATCCAATGGGACAGACGCTGCTTAGAGATAGGCCTGCCCATTGTGGACTCCCCATAGAACACAAAAAGCTTGTCTGAAGAGCGGACAGACCTTGTACAGTCAACATAAACCTTAAGGGCCCTTACCGGCACAAACTATGGAGCCTCTCAGCCTCTGAAGAAGTGTGTGGGGGAGAATAAAAGGCTTGAAGCACGAGAGGGCAGGAAACAAACCCACTAGTCAGCACTTTGGGTTGAAAAGCTGGGTTGGGCTGCAGGTGGGCCAACTGATCACCATCAAGCCTAAGACATGCTGCGTCCACAGAGAGTGCATTCAGTTCACTGACCCTCTTGGCTGAGATAATTGCCAAGAGAAAGCAGTCTTCCCAGAGATCAGACGAAGGTCAGCAATAGAGAGTGGCTCAAAAGGGGGCAAGCACAGAGCCCTGAGAACTGTCAGGAGATCCCAAGTGGGCAGCAAAAGATGCCAAGATGGGCGGCTCCGTCTCACGTCTCTCAAAAATTGCTGACCCAAGGGATGTGCCTCAGGTGGCAAGCCATCACATTTTTCATGGACAGTTGACACTGCTTCCAGGTAGCCCCTGATAGTCGACTCCATCCAACCTGGGGCAAAGAGGTACTGGAGGAAAAAACAAGATGACAGAGATGTGACATGTCAAGAGATTCTCACCCTTGGTCCAACACCAGTTCAAAAACACTCTCCACTTCATACTGTATTGCAGCCGGGTAGATGGGGCCCATGAAGCCTGCACTGTCTATAACCTCCTTCTCTAAGCCAAGTTTACACAGTTGCTCCCATTCAAGGGCCATAAATGAAGCCTCAAGAGCTGGGGATTTGGATGCCAAATCCTGCTCCGTGCCTGTGAGAGCACATCCTGTCTGATTGGGAGAGGCCAAGGATGGCCCTCCAACATTTCGTGGATGTCCACCATCCATGGTCTTTGTGGCCAATTCAAGGCTATCAAAATTACTTGAACAGACAGTAGTCTCACCTTTGCGAGGAAAGCTGGCAGAAGAGGCAGTAGTGGAAATGCAGACAGTTTCACTGGAGACCAGGCAATGCTCAGAGCATCTGTGCCTAGTAGACCTGGCAGGCTTGAGCCCACAAGAGCAGATGGCACGCCCTCACATGGAGAGAGGGAGACCTCACTTCGTCCTGCTGGTTGATGTACAACACCACAGCCGCGCTGTCCATCCATACCAGAATTTTTGTGCCCTGAATGACTTGAAGAAAAAGCCCCAGAACCAAACGCATCGCTTCTATCTTGGGATGTTTTATATGCAAAGACTGCTGTGCCGGACCCCACTGTCCCCGAACAAAGCTGCTCACTCAGACTGCACCCCCGCCTGCTTGGGAGGCATTGGTTGTCATGGTCTCCCTGCAGCCCTCTTGGTCCCAGGGGAACACCATCTCAGACTGCTGATGAGTGTCTCCACCACCAGAGGACCATGAGGCTCCTTTTGGAAAGAACAAGCCTCCTCCTCTTAAAACCACCTTCTGAAGTGCAAACCACCATTGAAGGGGATGAGTGTGTAGAAGACCCAGTGGCACCACCTGGGCAGCTGTGGCAAAGAGACCTAAGATCCTCTGGCACTGCTGCACTGATAGAGTCGTCTGTGAAATGCGACCCTTGATGCATTCCTGATAGTATGCCTTCTCTTTGGAGTCAGGGATTCCCTCATAGCAACTGAATCCAGGGTGAGCCCCAAGTACTTGACAACCTTGGTTGGAACCAGGCAGCTTCCCTCTGCATTTAAGTGCAACCCGAGTACAGCCAGGTGAGCCAATATGGTCTCCATGTGGCTTCTTGCCACGGCCTTTGATGGAGCACAACCCAGCCAATCATCCAGGTAACCAAAAACTTGAATGTCCTTCTGCTGCAGTGGGGTGAGTGCAGCGCCCATGTACTTTATGAACGTCCGAGGCGATGGGGACAGACTGAAAGGTAGGATGTTGTATGTGAAGGCTTTGTCCAGAAAGGAAAACCTGAGGAACTTCCTATGGGCCGGGTTTATGGGAATAGGAAAATAGGCATTGTGAAGGTCCACTGTTGTGAACCAGTCACCTGGCTTTATGGCCTGAAATAATGTCCTCAGCCTGAGCACCGGAAAGGGAGCACCTTGAGATACCTGTTCAGCCACCTCAGGTCTAGAACCGGGCGGAGACCCCTGGTTCACTTAGTTAGTAAGTTAATTTCCTCCCACAGCATGTGGGACACCATATGGTGTATGGGGTGGTGCCTATCTCTGTTTCTCTGACCCTAGGCCACACAACTACTGTAAGTCATGAAAGCTACAGTTGGGGGGGGGGGGGTCAGTCCTCTGGTAGCTCTGTGAGTTACGCACCAGTTCGTGTGTAGACAAGAAAATAGGCAAAGTAAAAACCTCGCCTCTCTTCTTCTGGAGACAGAGACGTATTGTGTTCTTTCCCAGCAGGGCAGAGACTTCCCTGCTCAGAAACACGGAAAGAGAGTCCTCCTTTACTTTTGTTTCCAAAACCCCTTGAAGTTGGGAGGGGGGGTGAGATCTGAATTGTAGGCATTATCCAAATACCAGTGAATTGATCACCCATGAACATGAGGTGTACTGATGCCAACTCATAAGGTGCGCTGCGGAGAAGGTTGATGTCGAGAGAAGCGCACCGTCAGGGACGCTAGTGGGGCTTGGCAGGACCACAACCTACACGCTCCTGAGAGCGCAAACGTGAGTGCTGTTGAACTTGCACCTGTTGCCGAGAGGCCCTCTGCCTCGGGTGACCCAAACTCCGAGAGAAACTTGGCTCTGTAAAACGAAGCCATTGTGGATTCTCACGCCTCTCAAGAGGTTTCCGGACACCTGACCTGGATGGTCCTGGCCGATGAAAAGACTGTGTATGCAGTCTCACTTTATGCACCTCGTCTAACACTGCCTCTGCTGAAAGCCCAAGACTTCACCAGGCAACTACCTGCAGCCTCCAAAACAGCAGCCTTGTCTGTATCTGCCAATCCAGACTGGCTCAGCCACACATGCCGCCGGACCATGGTCAGCTGGGCCAAGGAATTCCCAAGTGCTGTAGCCTGAGAGCTAGCTCCTTGAATTACAGTCTTCACAACCCTTACCAACTCTGGTAGAAGGTCAGTTCCACTTTTGACTCTTAAGTCCCTTATCAGACCTTCTAAGTACATTAAAAGAATTGTATTAGTATTTGCTAGCCTAGAGACCATAGTCACAGACTGGTAGGCTTTAGCCACTAAACCATCAGTGGCACGACACTTCTTGTTAGGGTGGCGGATAGACTTGCTGCCTGTGAGGGGAACCCCAGCCAGCAATGCAAAGGTAGGGCTTACCTTTGACACACCATAAGCCCTGCTTCACAGCACCACTCAAAGTACTGAGTGTAGAACAAGGAGCAGCAGCATCCTTAGGACGGGCCCAAGACTTATGCAGATTTTCCACAAAGTCAGGATAAACTGGCAAGGGAACCTGCCTCTGGGTTGCAGGACCTCTGTCCAAAGTTGAAGCCCCAGGTGGAGAAGATGGGGAGGAAGCCCTGCAGGTGATGCTGCTGTAGAGAGCAGTGCCCTAACAGATATATCATTGGGCTCACGAAGGTCCTTCTCGACCGGAGAGTCACTGTTGACCTCATCATCATCCTCAGAGACATCCACTCACCCAATGGAGCCACAGCCAGAGCTGCTGGTCTTACCCAAGTTATTATTCCTCCAGTTGCCTCTGCATGAACTCCACCCGTGGATTGCGTAGCTGGCTTCCTTCAATCTGCTTCTGCTTCCTGCTGGCCTTCCCAATTCCAGCTGGAGCACTTAAACCTGGAGGGATGGAGCCCTGGGCTTGTGGCATACTAGTGTCTGGGCTATTTCCCCCTTCTTCACTTCCCACAAGAAGCCATTATTCCCTCCAAGATTCAAGATTTCTTTATTGTCATTTAGTATGTGCATGCAACATAAAAAAAAAAACAAAATATGATCCCCCAGCATAACACAGTACCCACAATATACATAGAGATAAGTTTTAAAAACAACAACATAAAAAAATAAAATACAACAGTAACATATCAGTTTAAACACTATGGTCAGACCAACCTAAACAGAATACATATACAAGTTTAGCAGAGGTGAGGGGTAGAAAAGCAATTGGCAGGGGGAATAGGGCACAGTCCATTTATAATCCTGACTGCATGTGGGAAAAAACTGTTCAACATTCCTGGCTGTCCTGGCCTGAAGACACCCTGTACCTCTTCCCTGAGGGCAGAAGAGAAAACAACTGTGGGAAGGATGGTAGCAGTCCTTTAATGATATTAACAGCCCTATTAACCACAGCGTTTATTGTAAATCTCCTCCAAGGAGAGGAGAGGATCAACCGATGATCTCTACTGGCTGTTTTTACAAACCCTATTCAGCTGGTGCTTCTCTAAAGCGGTGTAATTCCCAAACCAGGTAGCCAGGCCATATGAAAGGACAGATTCCAGGGTGCCTCTGTAAAAAGTGGTGAGGAGCTGAGTGGGAAGACCTGCCTTTTTTAGCCGCCGGAGAGGGTAGAGTCACTGATGAGCCTTTTTAATAATGGCTGTGGTGTTGGTGTTAAAGGTCATGTCATCTGCCAGGTAAGTCCCCAGAAACTTAACATTGCTCACCCTCTCCACAAAAGTGCCCCCAAAAGACAGCAGTGTGTGGTGGTACTTGCTCGCCTTCCTGCAGTCGATCACCATCTCCTTAGGCTTCTCCACATTAAGGTGAAGATTATATAATCTGCACCACATTGTTAGCTGGTTCACCTCACTTCTGTACGCAGACTCATTGTTTTCATTAATCAGATCAACTACCGTCATATCATCAGCAACTTAATGATGTGGTTGGTGCTGAATGTGGCAGTGCAGTCATGAATGAGCAGGCTAAACAGCAGTTGGCTCAAGACACAGCCCTGAGGAGATCCTGTACTCACAGTTCTGATGTTTGAGATAGAACTGTCCACCTTGACTCGCTGCTGCCTCTGCATCAGGAAGTTGAGAATCCAGCCACACGTACTAAGGTCCACCCCCAGCAACCGTAGTTTTTCCACCAACTGCCCTGGAATGATAGTATTAAATGCAGAGAAGTCAATGAAGCAGAGCCTAACATCTGTATTCCTCTCCTCCAGATGTGATAGGATGAGGTGAAGTACAGAGGAGATGGCGTCTTCGGTTGAGCGATTAGCTCTATATGCAAACTGCAGGGGGTCCAACTCAGGAGGGAGCTGGGCCTTAATGTGCTGCAAAACAAGCCTTTCAAAACATTTCATCACTATTGGTGTTAATGCCACAGGATGAAAATCATTAAGGCAGTCAGGGTTTAGTTTCTTTGGCACAGGAATTATGATGGCACTCTTCTGGCAGGTGGGCACAGCACCCTGAGAGATGGAGGTGTTAAAGATGTCTGCAAAGACATTTTCAGCTGTTCAGCACACTCCCTCACCACACACCGAGGAATGTTGTCAGTTCCTGCTGCTTTGGGTGTATTCACCATGGTAAAGACTCTTCTAACCTGGGCAGCTGTCACCTGAAATGCCTGCTCAGTGGATGATGATGATGATAGAGGTGTCTGTACCTCATCATTATTGCTGCCAATAATGAGAACAATAGGAGAGAAAACAAGACAGTTATTATTATTATTATTATTATTATTATCATAAACAGTCCAAAGGGCTGTTCCAGGAGGTACAAGCACACTAGTCAGAAGACAACATAGCAATATCAGATTTCAGTTCCCACATGTATGCAGTACCACTCCCCCACAAAAGGTGGCGAGAGAGCACTAAGCGCAGGAGCACCCAGTACCCAGACAAAGAAGACAAATGTCATTTTTTTTTAAAGAAGATGACTGTCAGTCGAAAAAAAAGAGAAAACAATATAGAATTAATGGCAAATTGTATCATGCTGTTAAATTGTTAAGCAGTTCCTGCTTGAAGAAGGCAAAATATATTACAGCAGGTAAGGATTGAGCATATCACGTGCTGTTAAGCTGTTAAAACAGTTTTCTGCCTGAAGAGAAGCCAACAATATATCACATACTTTTAAGCAGTTAAGGGTAGTACATACAGTGGTGTGAAAAAGTGTTTGCCCCTTCCTGATTTCTCATTTTTTTGTATGTTTGTCACACTTAAATATTTCAGATCATCGAACAAATTTAAATATTAGACAAAGATAACAAGTAAACACAAAATGCAGTTTTTAAATCAAGGTGTTTATTATTAAGGGAAAAAAATCCAAACCTACATGGCCCTGTGTGAAAAAGTGATTGTCCTCTAAACCTAATAACTGATTGAGCCACCCTTAGCAGCAACAACTGCAATCAAGCGTTTGTGATAACTGGCAATGAGTCTTTTACAGTGCTATGGTGGAATTTTGGCCCACTCATTTTTGCAGAGTTGTTGTAATTTAGCCACATCGGAGGGTTTTCGAGCATGAGCTGCCTTTTTAAGGTCATGCCACAGCATCTCAATCGGATTCAGGTCAGGACTTTGACTAGGCCACTCCAAAGTCTTCATTTTGTTTTTCTGAAGCCATTCAGAAGCAGATTTGCTGGTGTGTTTCGGATCATTGTTCTGCTGCAGAACCCAAGTGTGTTTCAGCTTGAGATTATGAATCGATGGCCGGACATTCTCCTTCAGGATTTTTTGGTAGCAGAATTCATGGTTCCATTTACCACAGCAAGTCTTCCAGGTCCTGAAGCAGCAAAATAACCCCAGACCATCATGTTACCACCACCATATTTTACTGTTTGTATGACGTTCCTTTTCTGAAATGCTGTGTTACTTTTACGCCGGATGTAATGGGACACACACCTTCCAAAAAGTTCAACTTTTGTCTCGTCAGTCCACAGAGTATTTTCCCCAAAGTCTTGAGGGTCGTCAAGATGTTTTCTGGCAAAATTGAGACAAGACTTGATGTTCTTTTTGCTCAGCAGTGATTTTCATTTTGGAACTGCAATACAGGTCATTTTTGCCCAGTTTCTTTCTTATGGTGAGGTCATGAACACTGACCTTAACTGAGGCAAGTGAGGCCTGCAGTTGTTTAGATGTTGTTGTGGGGTCTTTTGTGACCTCTTGGAAGAGTCATCACTACACTCTTGGGGTAATTTTGGTCAGCTGGCCACTCCTGGGAAGGTTCATCACTGTTCCATGTTTTTGCCATTTGTGGATAATGGCTCTCACTGTGGTTTGCTGGAGTCCCAGAGCTTCTTTTCCAGACTGATAGATCTCAATTGCTTTGTTTCTTATTTGTTCCAGAATTTCTTTGGATCGCAGCATGATGCCTAGCTTTTAAGGTTCTTTTGGTCAACATCACTTTGTCAGGCAGGCCCTATTTAAGTGATTTCTTGATTGAGAACAGGTGTGGCAGTAATCAGGCCTGGGTGTGGCTAGAGAAATTGAACTCAGCTTTCCAAAAATGTGATAAACCACAGTTCATTTATGTTTTAACGGGGGGGGGGGGGCAATCACTTTTTTACACAGGGCCATGTAGGTTTGGATTTTTTTTTATCCTTAATAATAAACACCTTCATTTAAAACTGCATTTTCTGTTTACTTGTGTTATCTTTGTCTAATATTTAAATTTGTTTGATGATCTTAAACATTTAAGTGTGACAAACATACAAAAAAATGAGAAATCAGGAAAGGGGCAAACACTTTTTCACATCACTGTACCTCATGCTGTTAAACTGTTAAAAGTCACGGCTGAAGAAAGAAGACCAATATATATCACATACCTCTATGGGCTGCACGGTGGTGCAGTGGTTTAGCACTGTGGCAGCACAGTTTTACCCTCGGCCGGGGGATCGCGGGGATCATGAGATCGTGGGTTCGATCCCAGCCCCCGACCAACAGTGAGCTGTGTGGAGTTTGCATGTTCTCCCCGTGTTGCGTGGGTTTACTCCGGGATTTCTCCGGTTTCCTCCCGCATACCAAAATCATGTAGGTTTAGGGCGCTCGCGCACGCAGCGACCGGCGGCCGGTGGCTTGTCACCAGACAGCAAACCAAATCTACCTACGGGTACAAATAAGTAACAAAAAAAAAAAAATACCTCTGAGCAGATATGGATACTACATGTCACGATGCACAGAGGCGCTGCAAACCATCTTTCTGTCATAATGTGAGCACGGTTGAGGAGCTGTGCTCACGTTCCTTTATTAGTCTGATTATTTTCTGTATTTCCCCACTTTAGTATTCATTCTGGTTAGTTGGATGTATTTTGTTATTTGAGTTTGCATTTGTTTCTGTTTATCTAAGTCTCTGTTCCTAGTTTAGTTATTATTATTTTGTCTTTGATATCATATGTCCATGACCATCCAGTTTAGTATTGTAAATATTATCTGCCTTTTGACACGAGTCTACCTTCACCTTTGCTTGCAGTTCTCTTTTGTATGTAGTATTCCAGTATTTGCGTCTCTTGTTTTTTCCTTGCTTTTATGGTTCATTTCTCTCTGTTAGTATTCTTTGGTATTTAGTCAGTTACCTTGTCATATTCTCCTGTGCTTTTATTTTTACAGCACCCCGTATTTACTTCCTATTCTAGCGCTAGTTCGCGGGCTGTCACAACTGTCATTGATTTGGTCTGATTGCTCTTGTTCATGTTACCGACACCTGTCATCACTTGTAATTATTTCCTTTTGTCCTGTTTCAGGACTGCGGTGCCACAGCTCGGCGCTGCGTCCTTCTTAAGTGTTAGACGTTAGTTCTATTCCTATTTTGGACTATCCTGCATTCCTCCTGACTTGTAAGTGTTTGTGCTTTTGTATTTTTGTGTTTTTCATTATTAAATGTCAGCAACTCACAGTTCAGCGTTTGGGTCTTCCTTCCGCCACTGCCAGACCAGTTTATGACACTCTCACTCAGCAGAAAACACAACAAATTTGACACAGCGATGGAGTACCAAAGGTAAGACAGCCCAATACACCACAGAAAACGTAATGTTAAACAGACTGGTATAAGCTCTTACTGACCAGGAAGATAGAAAGAGGAAGAATGGGTGGATGCAAGGGATATATGTAAGGTGTGCATCCACAGGTGTGATTAATTTGGTATAATGCTCCTGACCCAAGGATTATAGTCACATGGTTACAGGTTCACTGAAATGAAGTAAAATACCAGAGAAATAGCCTTGCCCACCCCCCCCACTGCAGCTGTCCTCCGTGATCTGTGATCTGAACATTAATATTACTTGTACTGAGTGCAAAATTGTTGCATTTTACCTTAAAAAAAATACTGTTGTGTTGGGATATCCATGGAGGAGATCAGATAAATCCTGCTTTGATTATACTACACTTTGATTTTGAATGATTCTGTTAAAAGAATGTCAGTGAATAACTGGAGAAATAATGAAAGAGTCATAATTTAGATAATGATAGATGTTGGCATTGCACGCTTTGATGTTTCAGCGGATAGAGTCCTGGCCGGCTGGCTCTACCTCGGCCATGGGTGACAGCTGTTTCCTGGGTAGGTCACACTCCTGTCCTGGTGCACAAAAGTCTGGTGGTTACATTAAAAAGAAGAGTGACTCACATTCTGATCACCTAAGGAGAGACTAAATAAATGAATGCTTAATATGTGTACCTGTCTTTAAGTTTGCAATTCATTCATTCATCTTCTTAACGGTCCTTTATGGATTGCAGGAAGACAGATCACCACTAAATAAATGAATGAATGAAAGATTGGGTAAAAGATTTTGACGGTGTCAGAACAAACATATGAGGGGGGCTGAAAAATTCATAGTGGTCAAATTTGACCAAATGTGGTTTATTTTTCAACATAGTCTCCCCCTCAGTCCACACACTTCTTCCATCGGTGTTGCAGGGCTTGGATCCCTGCGGTTGAAAAATAAACCACAATTGGTCAAATTTGACCACTATGAACTTTTCAGCCTATGAACTTTTCACCCCCTCCCGTATGTGCACTTTCATTCCTTTTGTACGTGCTGCTGAAATAGCAGTTGATAATGTGCTGCTGACTTAAGACCTGCTTTTTATAGATCAAAAGTGCATTGACAGAGATTGCACCCTAAAACCAACCTGCCGAACTTTGCACCAAGCCTCAGCAACCTCAAATCAGTCCCTTTCTGCAAGCATAAGTCATGTGGACAGGCATTTTCTAATTAGGTGGTGAGGGCTCACAGTGGAAAACCAGACAGTGAACTGAGAGAAACTAACTAAAGCACTGGTACGAGGCGTGGTGCAATTGTCGACTTCAGATCATCCTAATATCCATGCATCCATCTGTCTTCTACCGCTTTTCTGGGGTCCGGGTCACGGAGGCAGCAGATGAAGCAGAGAAGCTCAGACTTCCCTCTCCCTAGCCACCTGCTCCAGCTCTTCAGAGAGGATGCCAAGGCATTCCCAGACCAGCTGGGAGACATAGTCTCTCCAGCGAGTCCTGGGTCTGCCCCGGGGTCTCCTTCCAGTGGGACATGCCCGAAAAACCTCAAGTGGGAGGAGGCATCCTGATCAGATGCCCAAACCACTTCAACTGGCTCCTTTCAATGTGGAGGAGCAGCGGTTCTACTCTGAGCTTCTCCCTGATGACTGAGCTACTCATCATTTTCTCTAAGGGTGAGTCCAGCAATTCTACAGAGAAAGCTCATTTCAGCTGCTTGTTTCCGCAATCTCATTCTTTCGGTCATTACCCAAAGCTCATGACCATAGGTGAGGGCAGGAACATAGATTGACTGGTAAATCAACAGCTTTGCCTTAGAGCTTAGCTCCCTCTTCACCACGACAGACCGATACAATGTCCGCATCACTGCAGATGCTGCTCCGATCCGTCTGTCGATCTCTCGCTCCATTCTCCCCTCATTCGTGAATAAGATCACGAGATATTTAAACTCCTCCACTTGGGGCAGGAGCCTGTCCCCAACCCGGAGAGGACAATACACCTTTTTGTAGATGAAGACCATGGACTCGGACTTGGAGGTGCTGATTCCATGTGAAGTGGCATCCCATCCGCTTCACACTCAGCAGCAAACCGTCTCAGTAAGACCTGTAGGTCATTGGTCATCTGCAAGCAGCAGAGATGAGATCCTGTGGTCGCCAAGCATGACACCCTCCGTTCCCTGGCTGCACCTAGAAATCCTGTCCATAAAAATTATGAACAAGATTGGTGACAAAGGGCAGCCCTGGTAAGTCCAACTCTCCCTAGCATTGAGTCCGACCGAGTGTTAGCAGTACGAACCAAACTCTCACAACGGTTGTATAGCGACTGCATTACTCGTAACAATAAGCCTGATACCCCATACTCCCGAAGCACCCCCCACAAAAAACCGCGAGGGATGCGATCGAATGCCTTCTCCAAGTCCACAAAACACATGTAAACTGGTTGGGCAAACTCCCACGAACCCTCGAGGATTCTCGAGAGGGTAAAGAGCTGGTCCGATGTGCCACGGCCAGGATGAAAACCACATTCCTCCTCCTGAATCCGAAGTTCGACCAGCAGTCAGCGTTTCCTCTCCAGTACCTTGGCATGGACCTTCCCAGGGAGGCTGAGGAGTTTGATCCCTCTAAAGTTGGAACACACCCTCCGGTCCCCCTTTTTGAAGAGAGGAACCACCACCCCGGTTTGCCATGCCAGAGGCACTGTCCTCGATGTCCACACAATGTTGCAGAAGCGTGTCAACCATGACAGCCCTACAACATCCAGGGCCTTGAGATACTCGGGGCAAATCTCGTCCACCTCTGGAGCCCGGCCACTGAAAAGTTTTTTAACCTCTTAAAATTCTGTGGTGCAACGGTGCGCCCGTCAGCGCCCCCCCCTCTGGTGGCCAGGTTTTAGTTGAAGAAAATATTCAGTTTGGATATCAGACATTCCAAAGGCTGTAACTTGAAAGTGGTAAGAGATAATGGCTTACTGTTAATTAGAAAGCTGTAGAATATGATCCAAAGTTTGAGATAGGAGTAAATTTACACATCTAATTTGCATAATGCGACGGCAGCTGTATCGAATTACATAACTTTTGGTCAAAAGTGGACTTTGGACATATTTACACAAAGGATGTTTTTTTGGTCTTTGTTTTTTTTTTTTTTTTTTTTGTTTTGTTTTTTTTTGTCATCCTAGCTTCACAGTATTTGAACCAGAAAATCAGTAGAATGTACACAAAGCGATAAAAACCAGTCAGGCCTACTCCTCGCCGTGTCTTCATTCGTCCATTTCATCATCCACGGTCCTTATTTTGTCTTCTGTCATTTTTGCTTTCTCTTCCACATCCAGAAACTGTCACATGTATGTTATGAATTATTCCAACTCAATTTTGGTTACATTACGCCATCAAACCGGCGCTATTGTTCTCTGTCGTCACGTGCAGCTCCGTCGATGGCAGACGAAAGTGTACACACTCCAGACCATATTCTTCTGTCACAAAATGTAAATATTTCCCTTCAGAAGCTAATCTTTTTTTAGAATCATAGTTGGCAAAATTTGGAGCAAACGCTTCCTCTGTGTGGAAATATATTTTGAGATGGAGCCTTTGTTTACATTCTCTTCTTCACGCTACCGGAAATGATGTTTGCGACGGTTCGTTGGGTGAAGTCCTCCAGTCCTCCAGTCAAGAGCATTAAGCTATATGTGTCTGACATCTTGTGATGTGAAATGCTTGTTACAGCTGGGTTTTCTGTGCTTTTGGGACACTTCACGTGACAGGCATAGAACTGTGCCTGGGACAGTAGGGACGCTGATGTTTTATGAAAGCGGAACGTCAAAGAGTTAACCACTTCGGCGACCTCAGCCCCTGTGATGGGTGAATTATCCCCCTCGTCTACAAGCCCTGTTTCCTCTGTGGAAGGTGTGTCAGTGGGATTGAGGAGGTCCTCGAAGTATTCCTTCCACTGCCTGACAATACCCCCAGTTGACGTCATCAGTGCCCCATCCTCACCATACACAGTGTGGACGGGGAGCTGCTTCTCCCTCCTGAGTTGCCAGACAGTTTGCCAGAATCTCTTCGAGGCCAACTGAAATCCATCCTAATAGAGCCCCAAAAATTCAAAAAGGAACAGAGCTTCATAACTTTGCTGCAGTTAGGCTATGGTCACACGGTAGGTCTTATTGCTCAATTTTTTGCTGAGATCCGATTTTTTTGTGTGGGCGTTCACAGTATAATTTAAATGCGACCCCCATCAGACTGGAGTATGAACGGTCTCCAGATATGAAGTGACCCGCATGCGCAGAAGAAAACGTAACGTCGGACACACATTGCTGTTGCTCCCAGACTGTGGAACGCCTTACCTTTTGAACTTAGATCTGCACCTTCCATTGGCGTTTTTAAGAAGCAACTAAAGACTCACCTTTTAGCCTGGCTTTTTAACTATGTGCCGATTGTATTTTTATGTGCTTTTACTGTCTGCTTTGTTTGTTTTGTTTTTTTTTTACTGTTTTATGTGCCTGTGTTTTTATTTTGTTTTTTACCATGTTAAGTACTTTGTGACTCTGTCTGTGAAAGGTGCTCTATAAATAAACTTATTATTATTATTATTATTGTGTTTGCGGAAGTAAATATGAGCCCCGAACGATTGGGGGGGACGGAACTTCTTCACCTTGATGCAACGCAGCAAGATAAATGTTTAAAACATTCAGAAATGTTTATGCACAAAATAAATGAGACCATCTTCATTCCTCAACATGCCAGATGACCACTGTGATCAGCTCTGCTTTAACAGAACTGATCGCTTAAACAGCTCTCTTGAAAATGAGACCCCGTGTCTCAATGGGATTACCTGTATAAATAAGGTTAATACTAAATAATCCTAGCGATTACAGTAAGGTTGTCGCCCTAATAAACAGTATGGATCATGCCAGCGGCGTAACACTGGTCCTGCACAGGAGTCGCCAGAGACTCCCCTCTCCTGGACTGTGTTTTCGTACGCCCTTATCTGGCCATTCCGCTCCACAGTCATTTACAGATTATTAAAAAAATCAGATATGGGTCACATTTGTGCAAAAAAATCAGAATTGAGCATTGAAACCTGCAGTGTGACCGTAGCCTTAGTCAGACACATAATTTAAAAAAAAAGTAGTCTAAGAATGTCTCTCTGTCTGATTTAGGTCCAGTTGCAGTAATAAGTGGCGAGGAAGAATCTGCCAGCCCCCTCCATCATGTCAATCATGGGATTATTAGCTCCTGTATGCTGGATACTGGACCAGAGGCTGTAGTGATTGGAATGACCAGGATCCCGGTCATAGAGAACCCACAGTACTTCAGACATGGACACAACTGCAACAAACCAACCACCTGTGAGTAAAGGCCTTTAAAAAGAGCTGTGTTTAGAGATATTTTTGTGTTCGTAAAATATGTCTAGACTTTATAAAACTCTATCTATTCACTTATAGAATGAGAATATCACTAGATGGATAGACTTTGTCATTCATGCTATACGCAAATAGCACTTTTGTAGAATATTCTGTTGCCTTGACTCATGGTAAGGAAGGTGTATAAGACATAGTCTAAAACTAAAATAATTACTGTCAATTTAATAAATATAAAAATATAAATCCTATTTTAAAAATTAGTATATTACACATTGAAGTGTAGCAGCAGAAAGTGCCATTTGCACTATTTTGCATATGTGTTTGACTCAGTGTAGAAAATTAAATCCACATATACTGTATATGCACAGGTTACAGTGGATGAAATGTCAAACTACAATATAAAACTAAAAATGTCAGAATAAAAATGGAAATAAAATGGAAATACAAGTAAGAACGTCTTCTGCCCTCTTTTCAGTTTAGTCCTTGTGCTTGAGTTAAGCTGAAAAATCATTCATTCTGCACCTTGTTGTTGTAAGAAATATCAAAGTACAGCCCCAAACCAGAAAACAAACCCAGTGATTCTTAAATTTACTTGGCTTATAGTTGGCTTGTACACTGTGAAAAGTGAAATCTAAGTAAGGCACAATGTCTTAAATCAAGGCTATACAGCATATGCTTTTTTTTTTTTGTCGAACAAGATATTTTTTCTTGCCATGCCATTTTCTGAAAGAAAATTAACTTGCTTTAGGATAGTTTTTACTTGCCCTAAGCAATTTGATAAGCCAATTTTTCTTGCTGTTGTTAGATAATTTTATTTAAAATTAGAAAAAAAAATTTGTTTGCCAACACAGCAAGTTCAAATTGTATAAAAAAAAAAGTATCCCCATTATTCCTAGCCCCTGTGATGCCTTGCGTGAATTATGGACGCAACTTCTGGTACTAGTTTAGAACGTATGGGTGTCACCGAAACGGGACATTTTTCCTTGTTAAAAAACAAGACTTCGGCATCAGAAATACGGAAACACGGCCTCTTGCACCTCAAAAACAGTAACATAATCATACCACTTCCCACAACTATCGAGGGATGGAAAGATGACCTTATAAAGTGGCCTCGTACACAGTAGCTCCATTCGTTAGTGCCGCTGCTAAGATGCTAACGTTGTAAACAAATGACCCGTGCTGGCAAAATGAGTCACTTTGAGGACATTTTCAAAACTGATGTAACGTTACTTCCATATTCTGTACTGAAAGATCTTCAAAGTGATATTTAATTTGTAGCAAGTGCGCAAAAACTGATCTGGAAAAAAGACAGTTTTGTGGCGGCATGAAATAATAAGCAGCGAACTGAGAGTTTTTAAGGGTGTTTATTTATCATTCATCCCGCCATCACAGAACTCACTCCAGCGCCATGCAGGCGCGCCAGAGCGAGCCGTCAGGCTCTCAGGCAATCGTGTGATCAGTTGAGCAGTCAGAGAGAGAGTGAGCATGTGATATTCAGTCACTTATATACCCAGTTACAGACAATACATGAAAGGCACATTTGCATCACAGTAACTAACTAACTAACCTGCACTTATATAGCGCTTTTCTAGTCACAAAGACCACTCAAAGCGCTTTCATTAATACTAACCCTCTATTCTAAGGGCCTATAAGAAACAGATATCTAGGGACAATTTAGAACAGCCAATTAACCTAACATGCATGTTTTTGGCATGTGGGAGGAAACCGGAGAAATCCCGGAGTAAACCCACGCAACACGGGGAGAACATGCAAACTCGACACAGATCACTGTTGGTCGGGGGCTGGGATCGAACCCACGATCTAACTGCGGGAAGGCATGGGACATTTGCATCACAGTCAGAGCAGGAAGCATGAACATTTGCATTTGAGTCGTACATATCAACAGCAGGACTGGCAGGAAGGAGCTAGACAAAGAGCGGCTGCCTATTGATATCAATACACACATCTCATTGTTCTGCTAATTGCTCCAGCTGAGCGCTCTGCTTGTCCCAGTCTGTTGTGGGGGTCACCCACAGTACTCCCCCCCAGAGGGCTCAGCGGGAAGCTGAGGCCTCGATAGTCCGGCTTTGGGAGCGAGCTGCGGGGAAAGCTCGCTGCAGGCGGCGGTGGAGGGAGGGGGGGTGGGGGTAGCAAGTGCCGGCCCGGGACGGCAAAATTGTCTGGGCCGCGCAAAAATTGCCTGTGGATCCGCGATGTTGAGGGGCTGTCCCGTTGAATGTGCGGAGGTCCACAGCAGCTGTGAGAAGAAAAATTGGTCTCTGACTCTTCTCGCGGCCATGAAGAAAAAAACAGGAGCTGCAGCAGTGAGGGACTTGGCGTGTTGACTTTAGGTGCACGCGCAGTCCTAAAGTCCTCGGGGACAGCTGATGGCTGAATTCCCTTGTGCGCCGTGGCTGAGACCATTACAAAATCCTGTGAGCGAGCTGCGTGCGTGCTTCAGGTGTGTGAGCAGCCCTGAAGGTTCTGTGTGCAGCGGCGAAGGACGATGGTGGTCTGTGTGAAGCCGGTATTGTCCCGTGCGTGGTGCACTGTCCTCATAACCCCCCGGTGTGCGTGCGGGGTTCGGTGCATGGCAGGTCCGCTGTAGAGGCGAGTCAGGGTCAGGGAGCTTGCTGGAGATCAGCGTCGTCAGCGCCAATGGTCATCCCTGCTGAAGCTGTTGCGTCGTTCGCTCGTGGTGCGTTGGAGCAGTGAGAAGAAGTAGACGATCTTTGTCCCTCGGGCTCGTACAGATGCGTTGGAGCGGTGAGAGGGAGGAGACGATCTTTGTCCCTCGGGCTCGTGCAGATGCGTTGGAGCGGTGAGAGGGAGGAGACGATTTTTGTCCCTCAGGCTCGTGCAGATGCGTAGGAGCGGTGAGAGGGAGGAGACGATCTTTGTCCCTCGGGCTCGTGTCGATGCGGAGGAGCGGTGAGAGGGAGGAGGAGCGGTGAGAGGGACGTTCTGTGTCCCTCGGCCAGTCCAGCGTGGATGTGCAGATCTCAGGCGTGCAGATCTAACTAACTAACCTGCACTTATATAGCGCTTTTCTAGTCACAAAGACCACTCAAAGCGCTTTCATTAATACTAACCCTCTATTCTAAGGGCCTATAGGAAACAGATATCTAGGGACAATTAGATATCTAGGGACAATTTAGAACAGCCAATTAACCTAACATGCATGTTTTTGGCATCTCACCATGAAGCTTTCTGCAGCTTTCCCGGTCGTGGGTGATCTCCGGAGAGTTCGCCTGGTGGTGGCTCTGTGTCGAGGTCTCCCTGTAGCAGAAGGGAGGGCAGATCATTTGCGTCAGGCTGCTGCATTCGCTTGTCATCGGAGAGTCACCGCCGGGGGCTGCCAGCGTGTTCTTTTCTTGGGTCGGGTCACCAGTGTGGCTGTCCAGACCAGAAGGTTGCGTTGCACAAAACGTGTGCTTTCTCGGGGTCACCAGTGTGGTGGCATGAAATAATAAGCAGCGAACTGAGAGTTTTTAAGGGTGTTTATTTATCATTCATCCCGCCATCACAGAACTCACTCCAGCGCCGTGCAGGCGCACCAGAGCGAGCCCTCAGGCTCTCAGGCAATCGTGTGGTCAGTTGAGCAGTCAGAGAGAGAGTGAGCATGTGATATTCAGTCACTTATATACCCAGTTACAGACAATACATGAAAGGCACATTTGCATCACAGTAACTGCGGGAAGGCATGGGACATTTGCATCACAGTCAGAGCAGGAAGCATGAACATTTGCATTTGAGTCATACATATCAACAGCAGGACTGGCAGGAAGGAGCTAGACAAAGAGCGGCTGCCTATTGATATCAATACACACATCTCATTTTTCTGCTAATTGCTCCAGCTGAGCGCTCTGCTTGTCCCAGTCTGTTGTGGGGGTCACCCACAGTTTGTTTATATTTTGGCTAGGTTGAAAACTCGCGTTCGATCGGTCGCGAGTTACATCTTCCGTAAAAGCATAGGTATTTTTAGAAAGTACGATTTCTAAGCTTTCCAACGATACCAGACACCCATTGGGGGGTTCCTGGGACTTAGCTGTTACCAAACAAAGAGTCATGATTTATGACTTCTCATTGCCTGTACCCATAATGACGTGGTGCGCATTCAGACCAGCATGTCTCCACTGCAATAAAGTCGGCTGCATTTTGTTAAAATATGTTGGACATAATCAAATTTACCTTAGAGCAGACGTACACCACAACACCGTGCTTGGATGTCGTCTGTCACCGTGTGGTGAGAAGCCTTCATTTATCCAGTCTATTGGCACAACCACGAACATCGGCAACAAGTACCAGAACTACGCCAAAACATTAAAAAAATACAAAAACTAGAAGAGCTGAAATTAGCTGCCACTTGAGTGGAAAACATGTATGTGGACTATCCATTAAAATGAATTTGAAAAACTTTTAAAAACGCTATTTTAACTGCCTCTGCTGGTCCACTCTTATTGACTGATTTAACACTACTGCAGCTGAAACCGGAAGTTCCGTCCGTAATCGTTCCTACAGCAGCATCCCCAGGAATAAGGTGGATAAACTATCACAAAGGAAGTTTCATGTTTTAAAGAAAACTGCAGAGCAAGACAGATTATCTTGCTAGACAAAACGCTAGCATAAATGTATATACTGTGGCCTTGATTTACAACCCCAATTCCTGTGACTTTGGGACATTATGTAAAACATAAATATAAAAAACAATGATTTAAAAATCCTTTTCAACCTATATTCAATTGAATACACTACAAAGACAAGATATTTAATGTTCAAACTGAAGGGCTTTATTGTTTTTTGCAAATATTCACTCATATTAAATTTGATGCCTGCAACACATTCCAACAAAGCTGAGACAGGGTCATGTTAAGCACCGTACCACATCACTTTTCCTTTTAACCACACTCAGTATGTGCTTAGGAACTGAGGACACTAATTGTTGACGCTCTGTTGGTGGAATTCTTTGTCCATTTTTGCTTGAAGTGTGACTCATTTTCCTCAGCAGTCCGGGGTCTCCATTGTTGCATGTTGGGCTTCATAATGAAAGACATAATTTGAATGGGAGACAGGTCTGGACTGTCGGCAGGCTAGTCTAGTACCCAAACTCTTTTACTACGAAGCCACGCTGTGGCAGAATATAGCTTGGCATTGTCTCGCTGAAATAAGCAGTGATGTCCCTGAAAAAGACGTTGCTTGGATGGCAGCATTTGTTGCTCCAAAACCTGTATGTGCCGTTCAGCATTAATGGTGTCTTCACAGATGTGTAAGTTACCCGTGGCATAGGCACTAACACACCCCCATACCATCACAGATTTTGGTTTTTGAACTTAACACTGATAACAATCTGGATAGTCGTTTTCCTCTAAAGCGGAACTTCCTGCCGTCTAGCTTGGTGCTCAGCAATAATGGAATGGAGGAGGGAAATCTGTGGCGGCGCCTTGCATGGCAGCGGCCCTTCTGATTCTACACATGGGGTGTGTGTGATTGACACTGTAGATAGGATAAAGCGCAATTTAGTTCTACTGTACATGATTGGTTGTATGGTTGAATGACAATAATGGGTGATTTTAATTTAAATTATGTGAAACATATTACCCTGTAATGTTTCACATAATTTGAATAAACAGTAGACAGACAGTTTTTCCCTACACAGATGGTTTATGAAACTATTCAGCGGCTCCTCCTTTTCCCTGAAGCTTTGTGTCTGCGTGTTGCACAGCAGAGTGGAACAAGTCAGGAATGCATGCGTGCACACTACGTTAAACCTAAAGTAATTTAAATCCAGCCCAATTGTTCAATCATATCCTCTCCATCCTTCTCCATGAAATAACTGACTGGGCATCAACTGTAGCTAATGCCAGCAAACTGGAGTGGTGGCTAAGTGGTAGAGCATTCGCCCCACAGCCGGAAGGTTGTGGGTTCACGCCCCAGCCGGGTCATACCAAAGTCCAGATAAAGATGGTACTTTCTGATATCTAGCTTGGTGCTCAGCATAATAGAATGGGGAAAGAAAAGTTAACACACAGAGCTACCAGAGAACTGACCTCCTACTGTAGCTTTCACTGCTTACAGTAGAATAGAATAGAATAGAATAGGCTTTATTGTCATTGTACAGTTAGTTGTACAGTACAACAAAATTGTGGGTACTCCACCAGGCTACTGTGCAATAAAGTAAGAGAAGGATTAGATAAAACACAGTTACGGAATACACAATTAAACACACAACTGAAATAAAAATAGTTCCTGATTATGGAAATATGCACAGGTATGGTAGCGGTTTCACGGATGGGTCAATATATATGAAAGTGCAGAGTGCAAAGGCAGGTGAATTATAGTGATAATTTAAAGGTCCTCAGTTCTGAGCATGTGAAAGTTCGGAGGGAGGGGGGTGGAGCCTCTGACTCTTTGCAGTCCAGCTGGCCCAGGGGAAGAAACTGTTTGTCAGTCTGGAGGTGTGGGACCTGATCGATCTGAACTATCGTCCAGACGGAAGCAGGTCAAACAGGTGGTGAGCAGGATGTGAGGGTCTCCTGTGATGGCCTTGATCCTTTTGAGACAGTAGGATCTGGAGATGTCTTCCAGGGAGGGCAGAGGGCCAGCGATGATTTTTTTGGGCGGTGGTGATGACCCTCTGCACAGCCTTCCTGTTCTCAGCTGTGGAGCCAGCGTACCACACACCCAGACAGTAGGCGAGCAAGCTCTCCACTGAGCACCAATAGAAGGCCAGCAGCAGCTTCTGGTCCAGGCTGTTCTTCCTCAGGACATGGAGGAAGTGCAGCTGCTGCTGAGCTTTCTTCACCAGGGCCTTGGTGTTGACAGTCCAGGAGAGGTCAGAGGAGATGTGGGTTTCCACCCGGTCGCCATTTCACGAGGTAGCTGTGTGGCTTAGGGTCATAGAAACAGAGATAGGTGCTGCTCCTATACACCACATGGTGTCCCACACAGTTCATTCAATTCAAACAACTTTATTCATCTGTCCAGGGGCAATAGATTTAAAAAAAAAAAAAAAAGCAGCTTGTACACTGATGCACAGGGTTATGCAAACACAATAAGCAATACAAGAAGAAGACAGACTGAAAGTCACATCTGACCTACCATGTTGCAGGGAATTAACTTAATACCAAGCAGTGTTACTGCCATGCACATTTTCTGTTCACTCACAAACCCTTTGGCCAGCACAAGTCCACAATAAGGAAAACACACCATTGTGATCACAGTTCACCTTAGATCATGCGCTCCTGTATATTCAAGAGAAGACCTGATGAGTGTCTGATTGGATTATTGCACCCAAAACACACCACTGAATAATTAGACCAGCCCCTTTGTGCTTTTCACACAGGGCAGAGACAACTTCCCACTGCTGTGAGAACAAAAGGGACAAGGATACGCCCATAAATGTCCTCTGTGTCTTAGACAATAGACCAGGGGTCTGCAACCTGTGGCTCCTGAGCCACATACAGTAGCTAGTGGCTAAAGCCTTGACAATGTCAAAACTTTAGGTTAAAAGAGGACACAGATTGGGTTGGAAAAAAAAAAACTAAAAAAAAAAAATTGTTATGAAAAGCTGAAAAAATATACCAAAAATGTTCACAAATTTGCAAGAAATAGTGACAGAATTTTTGTTGCAGTTATTTGGAGAATAATATTACAGATTTTTGTAAAAGATTCTGCAAATTTCCCTGAAAAGGTAAAATGTTTACAAGGGAGAACAAATTTATTAGAAAAGCAGATTTATGTCATAACTCCCCGTGCGCTTTTACGCAGCGCACGGAGAGGGGAGAAATAATGAGGATCTACGTGCTAGAGTTACATCACACACATTTATTAAACACAAAAACTGATGACAAACTGTTCCCAAACAAGGTGAAGACTTACAAGAAATACACAAACAGTTACGGTTGGTGTTCAGGAGCCGGCATCGCCCCGTGAATGCATGAGGAGAAACGTGTACCCATGCTGGTGTCCCACAGCCGGTATCGCTGAGTGGGCACCAGAGAACCACGAACCCAGCAATGTGTGACTGGGAAAAAGCTGCTTAAATACACACATTGCTGGTGATGGTGAAATGAGGAGCACCTGGGCGAGGCGCGAGAAGATGGCACACGGGAAAGGGAACAGCTGGTGAAGATGAGAGAAGGGGCGTGGCTGGACCGGCGAGCTGTCAGCAGCACTCACAGAGAGTAGGTCACAGCGGCTGTCTAACAGCTGCTTGTCAGACAGTGGCTATGGGTAGGGAAGGCAGACTGAAATACATAATATACACATATACAGCAGCACCTAGACTCACAGAGAGGGCAGGACCGAGCCGGGGAAACTAAACCAGATCAGCTCCTGACAGATTTATGCTAGAAATAAGACAAATTTAGGGAAAACTGTTGCAATCATATGAGAAAAAACTGTTGTGCAAATTTGCAAAAAAAAAAAAAAAGAAATCATAAAAATACCACAAACACTGCATTTTAGCAAGAAGAAAAAACATATTTATGAGGAAAGGGGCTGCAATTTTACCTGAAACAGTAACATTTTTTTTATAAATGACAAGTTACTTAGAAAGCCAGAAAATTTGTGTAAAAAAATCTCACAAATTTTGGAAAAACATTGTAATTTTATGAGGAAAAAGCTCTTAATATTGCTGGTGTCAGGCCAGTTTGTTCTGGGAATGTTGCTGCTTTACCTCAGTTTTCAAGCTTAGATATTTTTGTGGCTCAATGCAGATTTTGCTGATCAAAAATCTCTCAAAATGGCTCTTTCCGTACTAGAGGTTGCCGACCACTGCAGTGGACTGTTGACTAGACTGTCGTAGTATGGCCCTTAATGTTCAGAGTTCAGACTACTTGGTTCCAACTTGCATCATGTACTTTAAATGCAGCATTCAGACAATGAATGTGAGGGGACGTATGAAGAACAGAGCACAGACAGGCAGTCTCCACCATTCCACACTGTTCAACAAACACTGTGCACTGCAATAATAATAGTAATAATAATAATTCAAAAGATATGTTTATCCAGACCTGATTTGAGTCCAAATGCAAAATTACATTAACAGTCCATCTGTTGCAAAAGCTGCTTTTGATGATCCACACATGGTTGTGTTTGTGTGCTGTCAGTTCGTGTCCACTGAAGAACATTTACAGCAAGGCTTGTCATATTATATAGACTGTATGATATTAATCAGTTCTATCTTTTCTCCATATCTCTCAGATGTTCAGCATATTAAACGGCGGGACATCATTTTGAAGAGAGAGCTTGGCGAAGGAGCCTTTGGCAAAGTCTTTCTTGCTGAGTGTTATAACTTAAGTCCCACCAAAGACAAGATGCTTGTAGCTGTAAAGGTAAGAGAGGGGCTGTGTGTGTGTGCGCGCGTGCGTGCGTGTGTGTGTGTCTTCATTGTTCATTGGCAATTCCAACACAACAGCAAAACTATAACTCTTTCAGTTTGGGTTCATTTGGACTGTTTTACTCCATCTGGCCTTGCAGAGTTAGATAAAATAATTTCCTCACCCAAAACCAGGCCTTGGTGGACTATAAAGTATGCTTGGGATCTCTGTCCTGTTGGAAGAGCCAGCAGAGCCAAGCTTGAGACAATTCCTGATTTGCAAATGTGCTGCTATGAGAGGTTTTATGCATACATTTAATCTATCAGATACAGTGCTGGGAAAAATATAGTATTTGTCCCCTTCCTCATTTCTTATATTTTTGCAAATTTTTCACACTCAGATAATCAAACAAATTTTAATATCTGACAAACATAACCCGAGTAAATACAAAATGCAATTTTAAAATGATGATTTATTATTCATCTCCATAAGTGTTTTGCCTTGCCAGCTTCCTTGTGTTACAGCCCCCGTGCTGTCTTTATTTTGTATTTGTTAATAAATTGTGTTGTGACCAGACATTTTGCCTGCATCTGAGTACATTATTCCCTGCCTGCCAGAGGTTGCCCCGGCAGTTTGCTTGTTGGTATGATATTCTTTTTATGAAAAGCTGCATTAGTTTTATGCCAGATGTAACGAGATGCACGCCTTCCAAAAAGTTAAAATTTTGTCTCGTCAGTCCACAGAATATTTTCCCAAAAGTCTTGGGGATCATCAAGATGTTTTTTGGCAAATGTGAGACAAGCCTTTGTGTTTTTTGTTCAGCAGTGATTTTGGCCGTGGAACTCTCCCATGGATGCCATTTTTGCCCAGTCTCTTTCTTACTGTTGAATCATGGACCAGTGTCCAAACTGAGGCAAGTGAGGCCTGCAGTTCTATAGATGTTCTTCTGGGTTGAATTTTCTTTAGATCGTGGCATGATGTGTTGTTTTTTGAAATCGTCTGTCCTACTTCACTTTTTCAGACAGATTCTATTCAACAGGTCTGGCAGTAATCAGGCCTGGGTGTGGCTAGTGAAGCTGAACTCTTTCCAAAAATGTATTTCCCCAACCACAATTGGGGAAATAAAAAACAAATTGGAGCCAAAATTTCTGTAAACCAAATGATTAAATAATGATTGCCTTATGTGGAAAAAAAAATCAATTACACAAACTCTTTTTAGGGCGAGTTTTGACACTGTTGCTTCTCTGCGCTGTTTTGATATGGGCGAGCGTCTGTATCAAAACAGATACGGACGATTGTTGCGCAGAGATATGGTCAGTCGCCCATACCAGAACAGCACAGAGAAGCAACAGTGTCAAAACTCGCCCGGAAAAGAGTTTGTGTAATTGATTTTTTTTTTTTCCACATAAGGCGATCCTGATTTTATTATATTTTTTTCTGCCGAAAGTAAAATCCTCGCCTATGAATTTTGAAGCTAAGTGTTGACTTTACTCCAAATGGAACGACTTTGTGTTAAAAAACGTTACATTACTTGTTTCAGTTTTCATTTTTATAAATCTCATTGCCTACCGAAACTGAATATCTGAGCATTTTTTTTATTTCTCCGATCACGACCGGGGAAATTTAGATCTATTTGTATATTACCATTCAGTGTTTGGGAGGCAACCGATGTCCATCTCTAACCCTTCACTGTTGGACCCTTCAACCTCTGAAATGTGGGAGTCATCTTCGCTTCCTGAACGATATGGTTCAGATAAATCGGGTTGCAGTCCTTCCTTAGAACCAACTCGCTCTTCATCACTCAATCCTGCTTCTTCCTCAAAAACTATCGACAAATCGCTCAAATCTTCGCTGAAATCGCTCACAACTTCCTCCGCTTCAGTGTACTCAGCCATGCTTGTTTACATCTTTGGTTCACCTCATTACGTCACAAAATAGCGGCGGCGTTTGACCCGATTTCGACAAACGAACATCGCAATAGTCTGCATCACGATGTAATTTATGGTAGTATATGGAAACAAAGTTTTATTGAATTTTTTTGTCTACACAGAATAAAAACACAGTGGTTCTTCTTTCTAATGACGTCTTGGTTGAATTATGTCACAGACTCTTTAAGGATAAGGGATAAGGGTGTTAGACTGAGTGAAGCATAACCTTTTTCTTTGAACTATTTTTATTAATGTTACTACTGAAGCTTCAAGAGAGAATGGACAGTGTGATATCCACACCACTGCTGTACTATTACAGGAGGTGGAAGGACGACTGTTGCCATGGCAAGCTGTCACAGCTGAACTCCATGTGAGAGTAGATTATGTAATCTTTCAAATGACACTTTCATTAAAGGTGTTAGTAAAGCATGCCTTCAAGCAGGAGTACGTGCAAAAGAAGCAGACATTTATTTAGAAAAAAAAAACAAAAATGGCAAAAAAAAAAAAAAAAGCAGGAGCCTGTTAAAGCTTCTGGGAGTTAGAGGCAGGGTACAACCTGGACAATTCTCATGTCCATCACAGGGCCAACAAATTGAGTCAGACAGCCATACACTCTTACATTCATACCTACGGGCAATTTAAGTTAAGCTACGGTCAAAAAGATTCTTACAAAGAAGGGGTTCGTAAGAATCTCCCAGTTCCTACGGATTCTGGAGTTCGCAGACATTTGTGGAGGGGGGCATAGTTTCGGATGGCTGCTGTTCAATTCACAAGAGCAACTCGAGGCATTCTTGAGAAATGAGGTGATTTTCTGTCGTACAATGGCCCTAGAGTTCTTATGTTCTTCGTAAGGGTTCCTTGGGATCTTCCCAGGATATACTTGCTGCTATCTTTTGAAAATTTTGTGTGCAGTTCACAGCACTCTCAAGTTGTTGATGGGAAGATCTTATGACTTTGAGCACATTTTGTCGGCACAAATGTCACATGAATGGCATACTTCCACCTTATGAGTACCTCACTGGGCTCTGGACAGCACAGGGGTGCAGTGGTTAGCACTGTTGCCTAACAGCTAAAAGGTTCCAGGTTTGAATCCCCAGGCTGGCAGGGGTGGGACCCTTTCTGTGTGGCGTTTACATGTTCTCCTTGTGCTGTGTGCTTTTACTCTGGGTGCTCCGGTTTCCTCCCACAATCCAAAGACATGCATGTTAGGTTAACTGGTGATTCTAAATTGTCCTTAGGTATCGGTCCCTGATAAGCCCTTAGAATAGAGGGTTAGTACTAGTGAAGCACTTTGAGTGGTCTTGTGACTAACAAAGTGCTATCTACACACGTGGACAAAATTGTTGGTACCCCTCTGTTAATGAAAGAAAAACCCACAATGGTCACAGAAATAACTTGAATCTGACAAAAGTGGTAATAAATAAAAATTATATGAAAATTAACCAATGAAAATCAGACAATGCTTTTGAATTGAGGTTCAACAGAATTATTTTAAAAAACAAACTCATGAAACAGCCCTGGACAAAAATGATGGTACTCTTAATATTTTGTTGCACAACCTTTTGAGGCAATCACTGCAATCAAACGATTTCTGTAACTGTCAATGAGACTTCTGCGCCTCTCAGCAAGTATTTTGGCCCACTCCTCATGAGCAAACTGCTCCAGTTGTCTCAGGTTTGAAGGGTGCCTTCTCCAGACGACATGTTTCAGCTCCTTCCACAGATGTTCAATAGGATTTAGATCAGGGCTCATAGAAGGCCACTTTAGAATAGTCCAATGTTTGGCTCTTAACCATTCTTGGGTGTTTTTAGCTGTGTGTTTTGGGTCATTATCCTGTTGCAAGACCCATGACCTGCGACTGAGACCAAGCTGTCTGACACTGGGCAGCACATTTCTCTCTAGAATACCTTGATAGTCTTGAGATTTCATTGTACCCTGCACAGATTCAAGACACCCTGTGCCAGATGCAGCAAAGCAGCCCCAGAACATAACAGAACCTCCTCCATGTTTCACAGTAGGGACAGTGTTCTTTTCTTGGTATGCTTCATTTTTGTGTCTGTGAACATAGAGGTGATGTGCCTTGCCAGAAAGTTCCAGTTTTGTCTCATCTGTCCATAGGACATTCTCCCAGAAGCTTTGTGGCTTGTCAACATGCAGTTTGTCAAATTCCAGTCTGGCTTTTTTATGATTTGTTTTCAACAGTGGTGTCCTCCTTGGTCGTCTCCCATGAAGTCCACTTTGGCTCAAACAACGACGGATGGTGCGATCTGACACTGATGTACCTTGCCCTTGGAGTTCACCATGAATGTGTTCAAAGGTTGTTCTGGGCTCTTTTGTTACCATTCGTATTATCCGTCTCCTCCTGCGGCCACGTCCAGGGAGGTTGGCTACATTCCCGTGGATCTTAAATTTCTGAATAATATGTGCAACTGTAGTCACAGGAACATCAATCTGCTTGGAGACGGTCTTATAGCCTTTACCTTTAACATGCTTGTCTATAATTTTCTTTCTAATCTCCTGAGACAACTCTCTCCTTTTCTTCCTCTGGTCCATGTTTAGTGTCGTACACACCATGTCACCAAACAGCACAGTGACTACTTGTCACCCTTTAAATGAGGCCGACTGAGTGATTACAAGTTTGTAGACACCTGTGATGTTAATTAGAGGACACATCTTGGTTGAACATGTCCCTATGGTCACATTATTTTCAGTCTTTTCTAGGGGTACCATCATTTTTGTCCAGGCCTGTTTCATGAGTTTGTTTTTTAAAGTAATTCTGTTGAGCCACAATTCAAAAGCATTGTCTGATTTTCATTGGTTAATTTTCATAGAATTTTTATTTATTACCACTTTTGTCAGATTCAAGTTATTTCTGTGACCATTGTGGGTTTTTCTTTCATTAACAGAGGGGTACCATCAATTTTGTCCACGGCTGTAAGTACAGGTCCTTATCCCTTATCCCTCACTACAGCCTTATGCAGGTTGTACAAATCCCCATTTGCACAGCGAAGGGGCCCTCAAAAACAATTTAAGGTGTTCTTGAGGCATACTTATGGCCAACATCTTGCATATTTCTTACTTTGTTCCTATGGCATTCATATGGCCACCCTACAATTAGGGGTTTTCGTGGTGCATTCCTAGAAGTCTTGGAAGAGACTATTGACCTGCCCTACGAATGCTGGAGTCCCCTACAGTCGCCTTAAGAAGGCTGTATGAAGTGGTCCAAAACTCATTCATACGGTGTTGGCAGCCATTCATAAGGGTATTTGTGACCGTAGCTTTAATGGCAATGAACCTAACATGCATGTCTTTGGACTGTGGGAGGAAACTGGAGTAACCGGAAAGAACAATGTAATGTAATCATTAACAGGTACAGTATTTTTGTGTTTATACTTTGATTCAACAATAACTGAATAGATTAAAATTTTTGCACCAGCAATGCATAGCTAATGCACAGTTCATTCAAAAATTGAAGGAGTCACGTTTTCTTTATTGTCATTCTATCCAAGGAAATGTGAAAAAGAATCAAAATGTGGTACTCAGGTCGTGGTTTGATAAAGAACACAACAATACAACATTTAAACCAATAACAGCATAATAGCCAGCAACATAACATAGGTAACATTTAGTGCAGTAGCAGCATTCAGAAAAGCCAGCAGCACTAAAGTACTCTAAAATAGTGGAGATGCATCTGATATCATCTAAGAGAAAAGTGTTCTTTACTCAGGTGGTTCTTGCCCAGATGCTGTGCAGCCTCCTGCCTGAGGGCAGGATGGCAAACAGTCCATTTGCAGGATGGGTGTACCCCCCCGTGATGCAGACTGCTTTGTCCTTGCGTCTGCTGATGTAAATGTTTGAGACGGCTGGTAAGTGGTTTCCGATAGTCCTTTGTGTAGACTTCCTGCTACAGCTCCTCCCTCTCTGCCACCGTGCAGCTACACAGTGATGCAGACAGTCAGTCCACCATGCAGCTGTAGGAAGAGCTGAACTTGGAGTTCAGCCCTGCCCTCTTTAGTTGTGAGGAGAAACAGCTCTATATTTTTTAGATCATGGGTGGATGTTGACCTCTTTGTGTCCACTGTCAGACTCCTTTTGAGCTGAATTTAATTCTAGTGTGTCACCAGCCCGGAACGCCGGGTCCCATGTTCTCAGCAGGGAATGGCCTCTGTATTCATCGAGGCCAGGGGTCGGCAACCTGTGCTACACAAAGAGCCGCTTTGAGTAACTTTATGTAATAAAAACCTACATGTGGCCACAGGAGCAACATAATTTGGTATGACTTTTGTCTTAAAACTCCAACTGTTTCCACTAAATTTGCGATTTCTTTGAGAGAAATTTTGGGACTTTTTTCTTGCAAATTCATAGATATGTTTGTCTCATAAAATTGCAACTTTTCCCCCTAAATTTGCAAGACTTTCTGCATAAATTTTTTAGGTTTTCTAATTTTCATGATTTTTTTCTCATGAATGTGCAACCTCTTTTTTTTAATTCAGTACTTGGAAATTTGTACTCTTTGCCCACTGGCTATGGGCAAAAAGCCGCATATGGCTCCAGAGCCACAGGTTGCAGACCCCTGATCTAGGCTTTCTTGTTTAGGTGGATGGTCATGGTGTTACTCTTCTTGATTTAACCCAGGACAGATGATGTGGATTTCTCTAGATCTACATTACAACGTTCAATTGCCACCTCTCTGACCGTTAGCCACTAGTGGTCACAAAATGCTTCTGAAACATGGGGACAGCCTGTTTTTGCCACCTCTAGGCAGATTGTCCCTCATCTGTTTGTGTACATTTTGTCATGGGGGTTCAACTTGTCCTGCAAATGTAACAAGCTGATGCGATCCTGTATCTCTTTTAGAACAACATTAGCATGTTGGGGAGCAGAGACAGTGACTATGAGCATGGCTGTAAATTCACATTGCAGACAGTGCAGGTGGCATGATCAGATGTGTAAGTGATTCTGAGCAGTGCCTGCCACCCTTTTTTCCATATACAGTGCATCTGGAAAGTATTCACAGCGCTTCAGTTTTTCCACATTTTGTTATGTTAACAGCCTTATTCCAAAATGGATTAAATTCATTTTTTTCCTCAAAATTCTATACACAATACCCCATAATAACAACATGAAAAAAAATTTTTGGGGGGGATTGTTGCAAATTTATTAAAAATAAAAAAATAAGAAATCACATGTGCATAAGTATTCACAGCATTTGCTCAGTACTTTGTTGATGCACCTTTGGCAGCAATTACAGCCTCAAGTCTTTTTGAATGTGATGCCACAAGCTTGGCACACCTGTCTTTGGGCAGTTTTGCCCATTCCTGTTTGCAGCACCTCTCAAGCTCCATTGGGATGGATGGCAAGTGTCGGTGCACAGCCATTTTCAGATCTCTCCAGAGATGTTCAATTGGATTCAAGTCTGGGCTCTAGCTGGGCCACTCAAGGACATTCACAGAGTTGTCCCGAAGCCACTCCTTTGATATCTTGGCTGTGTGCTTAGGGTCGTTGTCCTGCTGAAAGATGAACCGTTGCCCCTGTCTGAGGTCAAGAGCACTCTGGAGCAGGTTTTCATCCACGATGTCTCTGTACATTGCTGCATTCATCTTTCCCTTTATTCTGACTAGTCTCCTATTTCCTGCTGCTGAAAAACATCCCCACAGCATGATGCTGCCACCACCATGCTTCACTGTAGGGATGCTATTGGCCTGATGATGAGCGGTGCCTGGTTTCCTCCAAACATGTTGGCTGACATTCACACCAAAGAGTTCAATCTTTGAATGATCAGACCAGAGAATTTTGTTTCTCATGGTCTGAGAGTCCTTCAGGTGCCTTTTGGCAAACTCCAGGTGGGCTGCCATGTGCCTTTTACTAAGAAGTGGCTTCTGTCTTGCCACTCTACCATACAGGCCTGATTAGTGGATTGCTGCAGAGATGGTTGCCCTTCTGGAAGATTTTCCTCTCTCCACAGAGGAATGCTGGAGCTCTGACAGAGTGACCATCGGGTTCTTGGTCACCTCCCTGACTAAGGACCTTCTCCCCCGCTCACTCAGTTTAGATGGCCGGCCAGCTCTTGGAAGAGTCCTGGTGGTTCCAAACTCCACCCATTTATGGATGATGGAGGCCACTGTGCTCATTGTGACCTTCAAAGTAGCAGAAATTTTTTCTGTACTCTACCCCCACATTTGTGCCTCGAGACAATCCTGTCTCGGAGGTCTATAGACAATTCCTTTGACTTCATGCTTGGTTTGTGCTCTGACATGCACTGTCAACTGTGGGACCTTATATAGACAGGTGTGTGCCTTTCCAAATCATGTCCAATCAACTGAATATACCACAGGTGGACTCAAATTAAAGGAAACCAGTACTGGTCATTATAACATTAATCATGCTTTAGGTATTAATTATAAACCAAAATGCATTTATTCAGTAAAAATAACTCCCTAGAGTCAGTATACTAATTAATTTTATCCCATGAAAACCGCTCTGTCAAAACCAATGGGGAGCAGCCATCGCCGGCCGGAAATGACGCACACTCGTTGATTACGGCTTTACCATGGATGAGTAAACGTGTTCAACAGATGCTCAATGGATCGAGATCCGAGTTGAAAACAGCACAAAATCTGCACGAATATATACTGCACAAATCGGCCTTGGAAACGGCCTTCATTGACATCATGATACGCAGGCACCTCCGGGGACCAGCAGCTAAAGGGGACCTGACGAACAGGCAAGTTCCCAGTCAAGTAACTTCAGAACACGTTGAATAAATCTTGATATACTAGAATTTTGGGCAGTTTGGTGGTACAGTGGTTAGCACTGTGGCAGCACAGTAAGAAGGTTGTGGGTTCGATCCCACCCCCTGACCATCAGTGACCCTTCTGTGTGGAGTTTGCATGTTCTCCCCATGACTGCATGGGTTTACCCCGGATACTCAGGTTTCCTATCACAGGCCAAAAGCATGCAAGTTAGGTTAATTGGATACTCCAAAGTGGCCCTAGGTGTGGATGTGTGTGTGAATGGTGAAGGGATTGGCACCACACCATGGCTGCTTCATCCATCCAGGTGGATGCCCTGAATTTCCCTCTGGGATTAATAAAGTATACAAAATTTTTGAAAAAAAAAAATCATTAAATTATATACTGGTAGATTTGCTTGTACATGGTTGTAAGAAATTACATAAAATTCTGATGTTAAAACTTTGTTGACTGCTGTACTGCAGCCCAGTCAACCGCACAAAGCAGCGACTGTGCATCACTACTGTGCTGAAACTGGCCGTGGAGGAGGCAAGATGTCTCTGACCATGACTGACTGGCAGAGCAGTGACTTGAATCTCGCATGTATTTGAGAAGGAATCATGACCAAAATTACCGGACGGACCCACTAGTATCATATTTGATCCTTTGAAATAGCTATTGATTAAAATTCGCTACAGGTACCCTTTAAGCTGTAGAAACATCTCAAGGATGATCAGTGGAAACAGGATGGATCTGAGCTCAATTTTGAGCTTCATGGCAACAGCTGTGAATACTTACTGTAAGTACATGTGATTTTTTAGTTTTTATTTTTAATATATTTGGAAAAATCTAAAAAAAAAAAAAAACTTTTCATGTTGTCATTATGGGGTATTGTGTGTAGAATTTTGAGGAAAACATTAATTTAATCCATTTTGGAATAACGCTGTAACATAACAAAATGTGGAAAAAGTGAAGCGCTATGAATACTTTCCGGATGTACTGAAGATGCATAACCCCCGGTCCCCCCTTGTCTTCCCTGAGTGCTGGTTTCAGTCCAAGTGAAAGAAGAGCCACCCGACAAGCTGCAAAACGGAGACCAACATGTTGCTGTCAATCCAGATTTCTGTGAGGACATGCATCCCCTGCTAAATCAATCTCAGTAGGTCTGTATTATCTAGAGAATGGACATTGGACAGAGTAATGGAATGGCTGGTCTGCTCGCATTAGCCCTCACCTTGGCTCGCAAGCCAGCCCTCTTGCCCCTGATCTGCCTCCTTGTACACCACCTTCTCTTGGCTCCGGACTACAGAGCCAGAGAAGCCATTGCAGTGTTGCTGTGCATCACTGTGTTGGCTATGATATGTTACAAGTAAGGTGCTCCAATTTGTCATCTGATGCATTGATAGCACAAATTGGGTTCACTTTTTCACCGTTCCTAAAGGTTTTAATGAAATGTCTGTAAGATTCTTTTTTTTTCCACAATATTTTTATTGAACCTTTTTTTTTTACAAACATAACACAAACAATCAAACACTAACACTAAAGTAATAAAAAAAAAAAATTATACTAAAAACACCAACAACCACTAACTAAGGCAGGTCTTCAACAATGCTCCTCTGTTTAGTCTAGGCAATCCATTACATAAGTATACATATTATGCATTCACCAGTTTGGAATTTACAAGGTCCACACACATCATTCACCTTCTTCTTCAAAAGTTATGTTTAAATTCTTTACATAATCAATGAAAGGTCTCCATATATTCTCAAACACAATTTCCTTTGATTTCAATATGTATGTTATTCTTTCTAGTGGAAGGTTTGTTAACATCTGTCTTAACCACTGAGTCACATCTGGTCTATGAGTCTTTTTCCACAATAGTGCAATACATTTTTTGGCATTAAGCAAACTGAGGTCTATGAATGCTCTTTCACTTTTATTAAAGTTATGCTTTTCTGGGTACAGACCCAACAAAAACAATTTAGAATTCAATATGATTTGTTTTGAAATTATTTTTTCAATTGTTACCCTCACCTCTTCCCAAAACATTCTAGTTTTTCTACATTCCCATACACAATGAAATAGGGTTCCTTTACTTTCCATGCATTTTGTGCACGTATCTGGTATGTTTTTGTTATATCTATTTAATTCCACCAGTGTAACATACATCCGCATTAACCATTTAAAATGTATCAATTTAAGACGTACATTTATTGATTTGGTTTGAGCTTCTGTGCAAGCCAATTCCCATTGTTCCTCAGAAATTTCAGTTTGCAAGTCTCCTTTCCAATAATTACTAACTAACTAACTAACCTGCACTTATATAGCGCTTTTCTAGTCACAAAGACCACTCAAAGCGCTTTCATTAATACTAACCCTCTATTCTAAGGGCCTATAGGAAACAGATATCTAGGGACAATTTAGAACAGCCAATTAACCTAACATGCATGTTTTTGGCATGTGGGAGGAAACCGGAGAAATCCCGGAGTAAACCCACGCAACACGGGGAGAACATGCAAACTCCACACAGATCACTGTTGGTCGGGGGCTGGGATCGAACCCACGATCCCACGATCCCCACAATCCCCCGGCCAAGGGTAAACTGTGCTGCCGCAGTGCTAACCACTGCGCCACCGTGCAGCCCAATTCCAATAATTCAATCTTTTCTGTGAGTTTTCACTTGAGGATAGTGTCAATGAGTTATAAAACTCTGAAACAATACCCTTTCTCTTACTATCTTTTGACAAAATTTTTTCCAAGGATGAATAAATAGGTCGAGTGAGAGCATTATTTTGATTTGATCGAATAAAGTTCCTAAGCTGAAGATATTTTAAAAAATGTGTTCTATTAAGATTAAATTTGATCCTCAGCTCTTCAAAAGACATTATGTTATCTGAACATGACAGATATAAATCTTGAATCTTTTGAATCCCTTTTAAATTCCATACTTTAAATAGAGCATCCGCTCTCCCTGGTTTAAAATATTGATTGCCCCATATTGGGCTAAATTGTGACAATAAGTGTGGTTCTTTTAAATATTTTTTAGTTTCACACCATATTTTGATCATATGCTTTACAAATGGATTTTTAACTTGTTTCTGTAATTTTTTTGCTGAATCTGAGTATATGAATATGGGAAGAGGTAAAGGTAAATTGTATGATTCCATTTCAGTCCAGTGAGGGAGATCATTTGATGGAAAATAATATGTCATAGACCTCAGTTGTGCCGACCAGTAATACAACATAAAGTTTGGACATTTCAGACCTCCACAATCAAATGGTAAATATAGTAAGGACAGACGTAATCTAGCCTTCCTGTTGTTCCATATAAATTCCACTAACTTTTTTTTAATTCTTGAGAATAGATCTGAAGGTGGTGGTAAAGGAATGTATAGAAATAAATAAAGTATTTTAGGTAAAATATTACTTTTAAGTATATTGATTCTCCCTATCATCGACATTGGTAGTGACATCCATCTCTGAATTAACTCATTAATGTCTGTCATTAAGGCTTCATAGTTGGCACTGGCGACTAATTCTGGCTTAGGCACAATTTGAATTCCTAAATATTTAAACTGATTTACAACATTGAATTGATTTGCCTCAGGAGCTGGGTGATTTCTCTGGGTCTCATTTAGCATTAATATTGAAGATTTAGTTTTATTTATTTTATATCCTGATATTTCCCCAAAATTCTTTATTAAATTCAACAAGGTCGGAATTGATTTTTTAAGATTCGACATAAACAAAATTATGTCATTGGCATACAGGGAGATTTTATGTTCTGTTGGTCCAACTTTAATTCCATATATTTGTGAATGTAAATGTACTGCCATCGCTAAAGGTTCAATTGCCATAGTAAAGAGTAAAGGTGAAAGTGAACAGCCTTGTCGACATCCTCTCTTGATTTTTATTGATTTTGAGATATTGCTATTTGTTAGGATTTCTGCTGTAGCATTATTATATATTATCTGAACCCATTTTATGAAATTATTTCCAAGTCCAAACCTTTGTAAGACTTCAAAAAGAAAGGGCCATTTGACCCTATCAAAGGCCTTTTCGGCGTCCAATGATAGGAGAGCTGTATCCGGTGCTTCTTTATTAGAATAAATAATATTTAATAGTCTTCTTACATTATGGAAGCCTTGTCTTCCCTTTATAAAGCCATTCTGATCTTGGTTAATAATATTTGGTAAAATTTCTTGTATTCGTCTTGCTAAAATTTTACAGATTATCTTAAGGTCAGCATTTAATAGGCTTATTGGTCTCATATTTTCACATTTATTAGAGGGTTTACCTGGTTTTGGCAACAGTATAATTAAGGCATTATTCATGTATGGTGGTAAATTACTATTTTGAAATGCTTCTAAAACCATTTCCAAAAAAGGTTTTATTAATTTTTATTCTTAAATTTTTTATAAAGGTCAACTGGAAGACCATCAGGTCCTGCACTTTTTCCTGATTTCATATTATCAATGGCTAGCCCAACTTCTTCTTGACTAATTTTAGACTCCAGTATCTCCCTGTTTTCATTTGGAATACACGGTATAGATAGTCCATCCAAAAACCCATCTAGTTTTGTTAAGTCAGTTTCATTTTTTGTATCATATAATTTTTCATAGTAATCTCTAAAGGCTCTATTAATTTCTAAAGGATCTACAACTACCTGTCCGTTACTTATAATACTGGTAATTGGTGTTTTAAATTCTAATTGTTTAATCTGCCATGCCAATAATTTTCCTGATTTTTCACCTTGTTCATAAAAAGATTGCTTCAATCTTAGAAGACTCGAGGCAGCTCTATTCGCTGATTTTTTGTCATATTCAGCTCTCAGAATCAGTAATTCGTTCTCTAACTTTGGGTCACTTCCTGCATACACTTTTTCTTGAAGAATTTTTAGTTTATGTTCCAATTGGACTCTCTCCTCTCGAGTCTTCTTAGATTTTGAACCTGTATAGCTAATAATATTTCCCCTAATAAAAGCTTTGAAAGCGTCCCACTTTATACATGCTGATGTTTGTGTAGTATTGATATCAAAGAACTCATCTATCTGTTTTTCTATGTACTTAACAAATTCCTCATCCTGAAGCCATTTATGCTGAAATTGCCACCTACCTGGTTCCTTTGTCAATTTCTTATCTACATATATGAGACAACAGGGTGCATGATCAGAGATCACAATATTATCATAAAAGCAGTTTTGAATCTTGGACCTTAATTCTGTGGAGATCAAAAAATAGTCAATACGTGAGAATGTCTTGTAGGTATTAGAATAACAAGAGTAGGCTTTAACTTGTGGTTTCATTTCTCTCCATATATCTAGCAATCTCAATTCTTTCATAAAATGATTAATGATCATCCTGCATCCATTGTGCGTACAGTCCAGTCCTGTTGATCTATCTATACGGGGATTCAGTGTACAATTAAAATCCCCTGCTATTATATGTTGTTGTGTAAGTGATGATAAGATAAGAAATAAATTAGCAAAGAACTTTTGATCATCTATATTGGGACCGTATAAGTTCACCAGATTTATATTTTCTAATAGCAAAGATCCTTGAATGATTAGATATTTTCCAAATTTGTCTCCAGTTACATTTTTCACTTGAAATGGGACTGATTTATGTATGAGAGTCATAACTCCCCTGGCTCGGGATGAAAATGATGAGGTGAATACACTTCCTTGCCATCTACTCCTAATTCTTTTTACATCCTCCTCTATTAGATGAGTTTCTTGTAAAAACACAATTTTTGAACCTATGTCTTTTATTTTATTCATAACTTGTTTAAGTTTTTTTAAATTTTGTAGACCTCTGCAATTCCATGAAGTTAAATTAAGATTAACGCTTTGGTCTATGATCAATAGGGAGTTTGGGATTACCTCTCAGTGTAAACATGCTTATACAGAGAAGCAAAAACATGAGTGGTTGAACATTCATCCTACAAACTACACACAAACAAATTCCCCTTTCCCACATTCGTGGTAATCCCCCCAAAATCAAAAGAAAAATTCCGTCTCCTGATATAGCCATCGACCGCTCCACACCCACGAGGAACAGCCAAAGCCACTCCTTCTTCATCCTCCCAATCACCCTAACTCGACTGCTTTTAATGACGTAACATTAACTCTCTTCTGTAGTTTTCCAACTTAACTCCAAAATTTTATAGCAACTTTGTACATCATAGGTTTTTTTTTTAATATGTAATACAATCTATATTTTGTAAACTTGCTATATGCTTCAGATCAGTTAGATGCCTGTGCAAATGCTTAAATATTCTACTTTATATTTTGTTCATGCTTAACTCCCACCAGTCTCTTCTTGGATCTTCTTGATGAACTCCTGTAAGATTCTTTGGTCAAAATACATTAACCTTTAATTGTTATTTCAGCACCGTTTTCAACGCATTTTAACAGGCTTCCTTTGAATGACTCTTTTGACTGCATGTTTATCTAAATTCTCATGAGCCCAAGTACTTTTGTCACCACCAGTATTTGTTTGAGGTGGGGCAGGCCTCATTTTGAAGATAATTTTAGCTGGTTAGCTGTAACCTCTGGATGGTGAGGATAGACTGAGCTAACTTATCAGAGACAGGGGATGTCTCTGATAAGTGAGACATCAAAAGGTGAGTGAGTGAGTGGTCAAAAGGATATGACCAGTCCCTGGTGTACAATAGGCATTGAAACAATCACCAAGGTTGTAGACAGCCCAGCCTCATCCAGCTAGCAGAGATGCTAGCCTTCCGATATGGTGACTTGTTACTTCCAAAACATGACAAAATAAGCCATAATTTTGCAACATACTGTTACGGCCCCATCTGAGCAAAGGCCAGAATTGCCTATATTAACCTGGGATTTCAAAGTCCGTTTTGGCCCTTACACCAAGGTGGACAAACCTAATTGTTTTTACCTTTTGAGACAAGGTAGACATTCACCTACTATATCCCAGGCTGGGATTTGAATCCATGACACCGTAGCTTCAAAACCTTCTGATCTACCACTGAACCAAAGAGGAATTCCTCTCCAGCACTAGCAGAGGTGTACCCTAAGGTGTCAGGAACTGCACCACTGACTAATTCCTTTTTTGGAGGAGGATTCATAACATCTCCCCCCTTAAGGGAGTTGTGCAGGTGTCAAATCCCAGACAAGCCCTCGCTACAGAACTTTCTAACTGGCAGGCCCCAGTCTGTCAGGATGGGTAACAGGACCTCAGCCAGAATCATCACGAGCACAGATGTCCCACAGGGTTGTGTTCTCAGCCCCATCCACGACAGCCTCTTCATCCATGACTGTGTTGCCTCCCACAAGGACAATATCATCTTAAAATTTGCAGATGACACAGCAGTGATAGGACGCATCACTGGTGATGATGACACATCCTACAGGAGGGAGGTGGCCAGCCTGGTGTCATAGTGTGAGGACAACAACCTCACCCTCAACACGGACAAGACAAAGGAGATGATAGTGGACATGAGGAAGGGGAGGACGCCCCATTAGCCGCTGTTCATCCAGGAGCTTGAGGTGGAGAGGGTGAGCAGCTTTAAATACCTGGGCATCCACATCAGCGAGGACATTACTGGACACACAGCACCACAGAGCTGGTTAAGAGAGCTCAACAGTGGCTGTACTTTCTCAGGAGGATGAAGAAGTTTGGCAGGATCCCCCAGGATCCTCAACAACATCTACAGCTGCATCATCGAGAGCATCGTGACCAACTGCATGGTACGGCAGCACTACTACTCTGGACCGCAAGCGCCTGCAGAGAGTGGTGAAGACAGCGGAGAAGATCATCAGGACTCCACTCCCCTCTCTGCAGAGCATCTACCACCGCAGAGTCCAAAGGAGAGCTGATGCCATCTTCCGGGACCCCACCCACCCCCAGCACAGAATGTTCACACTTCTACCCTCAGGCCAGAGGCACAGAAGTGTGAAATGCAGGACAACCAGACTGAAAAACTCCTTCTTTCCCACTGCCATCAGACTCCTGAACAAATAGCAAACTCCCAAGCTCTGCAACACAGTTTTGCAAATAGGAACTCACACACTGGTTGCTAAATTTGCACATTGCTCATTTGTACAGTGTACATAGTCTCACCCCGTCTGATGTCCATATCAACTCTGCTGCTATTTATCTTGTACAGTCTATTGGTATTATTGTTACAGAGAAATTTGCAAACTGGGTGCTAATTTATAATTTGTATACTGCTCATTTGCACACTGTACATAGGCTTATGCCATCTCAGGTTCGTATCATGTCTGATATCAATATACCACTATAGTCCACTATAGTCATACAGGGAATTTCAATTTCATCCTTCTTGTTTCTTCCAGTTTGACTGCTTTAACTGCTTAACTGTCCAAATTCCCTAATGTCTGTTATTAGTATTCGTTGGTATTAGTGCTTAGTATCAAGATGTGCTTATGGTGTCCTAATTGCCTAACTGTCTGTATGGTGTGTGTTATTAGTATCCATTAGTTTTAGGTGTGTTATTACCTTATTTGTATTGTTGTGTACCCATTACATTGGCATTTGCTCGGAGAGCACTGTAAGAATTTCATTGCTCAGGAAATGTTGCATTTCTTAACTGTGCACATGATAATAAAGCCTTTGAATCTTGAAGCCCCCACTTTACTTTATGGTGGAGGATTCTTAACACCTTCCCCGTTAAGGAAGTGAAATCCCTGTGAGCCCCCACTTTCCTGTTTCAACCCACTTTCTGGGCCAAGGCCAGAATTGCCTATTTCAGTCTGGGATCTCCAAGTCCATTTCGACCCTTACGCCAAGGTGGACCAACCTAGTCGTTTTCACCCTCAGGCAAGGTAGACATACACCTAGTAAGTCTCTTTTGCACACAGGCAAGGCAGACATACACCTATATCCCAGGCCGGGATTTGAACCCATGACATCATGATTTCAAAACCTCTCACTCTACCACTGAGCCAAAGAGGAGTTCCTCTTTTGCACTTGGCCAGTAGTGGAGGTATACCCTAAGGCAGGGATGGACAACTGGACGGCCATGGGCCGCATGTGGTCCCCAACATTATCCACTGCGGCCCACCAGTCCATTTCTCAAAATCAATTATTTATATCCCGTTTGAACGTATTTGGAACTGCAATCTTAAATGCAGTTATAGAGTCTGCTAGCAGAAGGAGCTGTAATCGAAACCTAGATGCTGCGTGCGAGTGGTAGAGCGAGAATGAAGGAGCCATAGATAGGAGAAGTATGCTCCGGAGTATGTCTTTTAAGGTATGTATGCGTTGCATGCTGAGACCACATTAATAGGCTGTCAACAGCAGTAATGTACAGTGTTGGCTTCTTTTAACCAACAATAAATGCTACAGCTCCTCACTGAGGAGTATTTACAAGTTTCAAACTGAAAGGGAAATTTATATAAGAAACGGCAAATTTCCGACAGAAAAACTCACAATACAAGATACAAGCGGCTGAAATGAGCTTTCTCCGTAGGATTGCTGGACTCATCCTTAGCGATAGGGTGAGGAGCTCAGTCATCCAGGGGAGGCTGAGAGTAGAACCGCTGCCCCTCCATATCGAAAGGAGCTAGTTGAGGTAGTTTGGGCATGTGATCAGGATGCCTCCTGGACACCTCCCACTTGAGGTATTTCAGGCACGTCCAACTGGGAGGAGACCCCAATGCAGACCCAGGACACGCTGGAGAGACTACATCTCCCAGCTGGTCTAGGAACGTCTTGGTGTTCTGTCTGAAGAGCTGGAGCATGTGGCCAGGGAGAGGGAAGTCTGGGCTTCTCTGCTTGAACTGCTGTCTCTGCAACCCGGACCTCCAGAAAAGCGATAGAAGATGGATGGATGGAAACTCAATAATTTAGAAAAATCCCCAGCACAACTAAAAAGTTATTCATTTTTAAATAAAATTATGCAAATTTATCAGTAGACGCTTGAAGACCTAATACCAAAATAAAATATAGATTTGCAAAAAAACTGGCGAATTTAAACGAGAAATGTAGCATATTTATCAGTAAAACTATTTTTTACTTTGATTATCTTCTAATATTAAAAACATTTTTCTTCACTGTCATATTTCCTTTTCTTCTTGGCTTTTTTAATTACCTTCTGGGGTTTTTCTTGATGGAGAGAGTTTTAAAAATTAGTTCATGATATAATTTTATCAGTAATTTTAATTCTAAAATGATAAAACACTGAGTAGCTTTTATTGTCATCTGCATTTTCAATTTTAATTGTGAAACTTTTGACTTTGAAGGAAATATCCCCTCTCCCCCCACAAGGTTTACAAGTAAATCCGGCCCTCTGGAAGTGAGGAAAATAGTTTGTGGCCCTCACTATCACCAAAGTTGCCCATCCATGCCCTAAGGTGTCAGGAACTGCATCACTAACTAATTCCATTTATGGAGGAGGATGTGTAACAATATGTATATTATCAGTTGTGAATTAATTAACCAGGGAGGAACAGGACTGTCTAGTGGGTTGAGTAGAATTTAGAGTAAATAAGAATAGAAACCACAGTCACCAATCTAAAGCTATGGTTGTAAATACTGCAAATGATTTTTGGACCATTTCCTACAGCTTTCTTAAGGAGACCGTAGGAGAATCCAGCGTTCGTAGATCGTTCGTAAATTCATGGCCAGGTTGATGGTCTTGTCCAAGATTTCTACAAACGCCCCACGAAAACCCCTCATCATAGGGTGGCCGTACGAATACCACAATGTAAGAGCTATGCAAGATGTTGGCCGTAAGTATGCCTCAAGAATACCTTAAGTTGTTCTTGAGGGCCCCTTACAGCGGTTGTAGGAAATGCTGTACAATCCCCATTTGTACAAAGATTCATACAGCATGCCCAAGACGGAAGTGAGGCGCTCATAAGGTGGAAGTACATCATTCATGTGACATTTGTAATCCAACAAAATGTGCTGAAAACCGTAAGATCTTCCTACCAATGACTTCAGTACCATGAGTTGCACAAAAAGTTTTGTAAGATGGCAGTAAGTATGCCATAAGAAGATCCCAAGGCACCCTTACGAAGAACCTAAAAACTCTAGGGCCATCGTTTGACAGAAAAGAATTTAATTTCTCAAGAATGCCTCAAGTTTCTTTTGCGAATTGAATGTCAGCCATAAGAAACTATGCCCCCCCTCCACGAATATCTGCGAACTCCAGAATTCGTAGGAACTAGTACATTCTTACAAACCCGTCATTCATAAGAATCTTTGTGACTGTAGGTTAACTCCATAACAGCCATAGTACTACTGCTATTGTGGATTTAGACCAGGGATGTCCAATCCTGTGCCATGGAGGGCCATGACCCTGCAGGTTTTCGTTCCTGCCAGAACAGTGAATTCCTTCCTACTTCTTGTTGATCACCCAAATTAGTGACTTGCTGGAAAGAAAACCTACAGGGTCTTCATCCTCCATGGCACAGGATTGGACACCTCTAGTTTAGACATCCATGGGGATCCTCCCACCTTCCTTAAAATGGGTGGAAATGAAACAAGGAGAGTTATATCATTCCAGTGAGCTCTGGTTCTCATGTTACAGCTGGAGCAAAATCAAAATTACTTATTGAGGGAGAGGAACTGAGAGCAAGGCTGACCCTAACAAAGTAGCAGGGTTGTGTTTTTTCAGTTTTCCCCTTGGTAGCCACACCAGATACCCAAAAAGATGTGCAAAAACACTGAAAAAGTGACATTCTCATCATATGTCCAATTTAAATCTACTGACATATTCCTTTAGCCAGAGAGCTACTGTATGTATCACTCTCAGGTCATTTATACACTTACAGCTAACCCCTTATCTCCGTGTCTCACAGAGTGGGGAATGCTAAGGAACGTTCACCAATGGTGGGCTTTAGTGCTTCGTCAGGATTTGTTAAAGGTTGCCAAACAGTTTGCCAACAGTTTTTCTTGTCACCAAATTAACTTATTTCTCCGCAAACAGTTGCAAAATAGTTGTAAGTGTTTACCAATGGTTGTAATGCATGTCACTGAAGTTATTTTTTGGTCCGTCAAGTAGTGAACACAAGCAACTGTTTAAGGCCCTTTACGACAACTGTTGACGACCTTAAAAACTGTGTGCGAGCTGGTTTGCAATCTTTTACAAACCCTGACAAAACCCAAAAAGCACAGCATTCTTGGACGTTCCTCAGCATTTGCCAGTCCCTCAGATACTAGCACGATTTTCGCTAACATTCGTTAGAAAAGTTGGCGAATCCAAAAATCGCCATGTTCGTCAGCATTTGCCGCTCGGTGAGATACTACCGTTAATCTTGCTTTTATGTCTTGTTCTTCATCTCATGTGGGCCCCACCAAAGGTTTAACTGGGTTGTCTCAATCTCTAAATTTGTGACATTTACCTAATTTTATACATTTTTCTTGAAAATTTGAAACTTTCTCATAGATTTGCCACTTTTTTACTGTAGTCTTGCAACTTTTTCTCATAAATTTGTTACTTTTTTCCTTATAAATTTGTGACTTTTCTCCCATAAATTTGCTACTTTTTTTTGTAAATTTTGCATTTTTTCTCATAAATTTGTGATTTTTTTTCCTGTACTTTTGTCTATGGCACCAGTGTTACTGAACACTGCTCACCCACATTAAACCCATGTGGGGCCCAGTGGGTTTAAAGCAGGTAAACATATTACCTGCACCACAGCTAAAGTCCATGTTGGTAAACACAGATGGGGCCAACACGGGACCCATAAGACAACCCAGTTTTAACCTACAGTGGGGCCCACATGGACATGCTGGCTGGGTACCAGCTTCAACATTTACATTTACTCCATTCAAACAACCCCTGACTGTGTATGACCTTTGATTTCTCCCGAAGTGATGATGTAATAACTGTCTTTGTCGTGTTTCTCATTTTAGACTCTGAAGGACCCCACGCTTGCTGCCAGGAAGGATTTTCAGCGTGAGGCTGAGTTACTGACCAACCTCCAACACGAGCATATAGTAAAATTCTATGGAGTGTGTGTGGATGGAGACCCACTTATCATGGTGTTTGAGTACATGAAGCATGGCGATCTCAATAAGTTTCTCAGGTAAGTTTAGAAAAAAAAAAGAACAACAACAAACAAAAAAAAAACCTCACCCCCTCCCCGAACAGCACACATACATCGTGCCGACATTGTTCTGACGTGCCAAGTTTACATCGGGAATACATCTTATAGAGGTTGTTTGCACATTGGCAAGACATTGGTTAGACCTCGGCATAATGCTGAGGCCTAGCCAATGTCTTGCCAATGTGCAAACAACTATAAAATGTATTCCGGATGTAAACTTGCTAATGGTGGCCCAAAGTATGTGTGCTGTTGAGGTCAGTTTTCTACTGTTAGACAGGGTGTCTTTGTAATGGGGCAGCAAAGTAAGCATAAATGCCCAAACATTAGGTCACTGGTCAACACAGGTCAACTGGTGTTTATGCTCCATCCCTTCCTGAAGAGGGCGTCTGTGTTGTCCGACCAGTCCAGTTTACTGTTAATATAGGCCCCAAGGTACTTGTAGGAGTCCACCTTCTACACCTCCTTACCCTGGATGGTGATGGGGACAAGGGGCTCCTGTTCCTCTGGTGATCCACCGCCACCTCCTTATAGTGCAGCAGATAACTGAAACAATCTTGCAGAAGTGGATCATCATCATCATCATCATCACCATCATAGCAGTCTGTCGGGGGCAACAATGACTGTTTCATTTAGGTCTGATCAGATTCCTCCCTGCAGCTCTGTCCTTCACCTTCCGCTGCCAGGAACTCCTGACCTTGTTAACCTGGGTGATGTCCGAGCCAGTATGAGTTGCTTTTCATGCTGAAAGATGAAGTTCCTCTTCATCTTCAGCTTTCTAAGAGAAGCCTGAATGTTTTGTGACAGCACTGACTGGTAGTATTTGGAACTATTCCTAATTCCCTCCACCTTGACTAAGGCTTCAGTTCCAGCTGAAGAAAAACAGCCCCAAAGCATGATGCTCCCACCACCATGCTTCACTGTAGGTATGGTGTTCTTTTGGTGATGAGCAGTGTTGCATTTGTGCCAAATATACCTTTTGGGATTATGGCCAAAAAGTTCAATCTTGGTTTCACCGGACCCTAACACATTTTCCCACACACTTTTGGGAGATTTCAAATGTGTTTTTGCAAAAAGTAGTGGGGCTTGGATGTTTTTCTTCGTAAGATAAGACTTCCATCTTGCCACGCTACCCCGTAGACATACAGTATGAAGAAGACAGGAGATTGTTGTCACATGTACTAAACAGCCAGTACTTGCCAGAAATTTCTGCAGCTCCTTGAATGTTGCTGTCAGTCTCTTGGCAGCCTCCCTGACCAGTTTTCTTCTCATCTTTTCATCAGTTTTGGAGAGACGTCCAGTTCTTGGTAATGTCACTGTTGTGCCATATTTTCTCCACTTGATGATGTCTTCACTGTGTTCCATGGTATATTTAATGCCTTGGAAATTCTTTTGTACTCTTCTCCTGACTGATACCTTTGAACAATGAGATCCCTGTGATGCTTTGGACAGCTCTCTGTGGACCATGGCTTGTGGTGTAAGATGTGACTACAAAAATTAAGGAAAAGCCTACTAGAACAGCTGAACTTTATTTGGGGTTAATAAGAGGCACTTTACACCGCATTACAAATTATTATGCATATAAGATTTTAGTGTCATAAACATTTATTTTTTTGTTTTTCAATTCAACTCATGGATGGCATTGTGTCTCAGGGCTCTTTGGAGTACTGATATCAATCTCAGACACCTGCCGTAATTAGTTTGCCAGGTGAGCTTAATTAAAGGAAAACTACTTAAGAAGGATGTTCCACATTATTAAGCATGCCACAGGTTTCAAGCAGTATGGGAAAGAAAAAGGATCTCTCTGCTGCCGAAAAGCGTCAAATAGTGCAATGCCTTGGACAAGGTATGAGAACATTACATATTTCACGAAAACTTAAGCATGACCTGAGGTCAGCTAATAATAGGTTGATTCTAATGCACTTAAAACTCTGTCACATGATCAGCCATATTTTTGACATACTGTAGCTTTCTGTTCTCCCTACAAGTCCAGTCCTGTTTCTAGCCTCCACCTCCATAGAGGTGAACTTGGTTTCTACTCTTGTTTTCTCTTGAGACAAAGATGTTGAGAGTGCTCACCCACCTAGTTCAAGGCAAAGAAGCTACTAAATGCTTACTTTCTATCTGACAGGAAACCTATATCATCACAGAGTTACATAGCAGTTGAGTTGTGGACATTGGCAGCAGCTACTGGTCAGAGTGAGGCTCACCTGCGTGCCTTTTACACTGCCCTGAATGAGGACATTAAAGATGTGTTGGCTACCCATCATGACGCAGGTTCACTAGTGACTAGATGAGTACTTATCGTCTCATGACCTTGTTAGGACTGATTATTTCCTCCATGAGTGCCATAGAGGGAGATACCAGACATCAGCGTGATCCATCAGACACTTCTCAACTTTTAGCGCCTAGGCAACACAAAAGTGTTAGCCTAAAGGACCCGTATACACAGACAGAGCTAATTGTTCTCTCAGCCCACCAAGAACATTGTCATATTGGAAGCATAATAATAATTAATCATTATTAGTTATTAATCATTATTAATCATTGAAAGCCAAATTGAAAATATGATAATTGCTACCAAAAGCTGTGCATTTTTTGTCTGGAGTGTGCTTACAATGGACTTTCAACATTTCATCCAGCCATCTGTCCATTTGTCTATTATAAAATCAACTCCTACAGTTCTGTTCCAATTGTTTTGAAACTTGGTACCAGGGGTTCTTATACACTGATGGTGTGCATGTTACAATTTGGCTCTGAGTGGCTGATTTTTGCAGGAGTCATAGACCTTGACTTATGATGTCCTTTTTCACCTCAGTTACTAGACAGTAACTGTCTTGTGAAATCAACTCCTCTTACAGAGGCACATATTGCAATTAGACGTATCAGACATATTGCATGTTTTTTGCAGGAGTAATAGACCTTGAAGTGAAGGTCAGAGGTCAGTTTTTCCCTAAATCTTGTAAATGTAGTAACTACTGAAAGAAGTGAAAGCACCAAGGTGTTGATGCCTTGATGCCAGAGCCTTGGCAGAGGTATGCGTTCTTGGATCATCACCAAAATGTTATGGGTTCCTCTCTAGCCCAAGGACCACCTCTGGTAAAAATTTCATCCAAATCAATGCAGAAGTTTTGGAGTACACGCATGCACAGTGAAAATAATCTGCGGTTCACATGCCTATACTGTTGGCCGCAGCCAAGAGCCACCAAACTAATTTGAACAGCTGCAATCCAAACACAGAAGAAGAGCACGGTGGCAGACATTTTAAATGGCGGAAGCGATGGAGGTACGTGAATACAATGACAATCAAGACAAACAGGAGCTTTTGCTGTTTAGTAGCAGAGGAAGAAAAAGGCAAAAAGGCAGACATTTGTTCACCCAGTATTGGTGGATTGCTCAGTACCTTCCTCTGGTGGGAGTTTCCGGGCGCAGGCGCAGTACCATTCCATTGACAGTAAAGGTGAGCTATTTTTGGGTTTATTTCAAAAACAAAGCGTTATTTCTAAATTCTGGCAAATTAAAAGTCGAGAAAATATGGTGATACAGTGATACAAGCCTTTAGTTCCACTTAACTTTGACCGGGTGAGCTGAAACAGAGAGGCGGACACACACACACACACACACACACACGCACACGCACACGCACACAGCCACAAACAGATGCACTCAGTGATTACTGTATGCCTCCATTTTCACCGAGGCATAATGATGTAGGCTTTTCACATTGACACTGTAGTTGTATCAAAGACAAATCTTGGATTCAATTCAGTTCAATTCAGCTTTATTTATACTGCGCCACATCACAACAGAGGCCGTCTCATGGCGCCAGAGTGCAGAGAAAAACCCCACAGTCTCAGAAAAACCCAGCAATCAGACGATCCCCTATGAGCAAGCACTAAGCGACAGTGGAGAGGAAAAACTCCCATTTGGCAGGAAGACACCCCTAGCAGGACCAGGCTCAGGGAGGGGCAGTCATCTGCTGTGACTGGCTGGGGGTAAGGGGATAGGGAGGATGGAGAGGGCAGACATAAAAACATAACATTAAGGTGCCAAGTACATTATTGGAGGTCAACCAGCAATATGGATCAAATAACACCAGAACAAAAGTGGGGATAAAAGACACAAAATCCCTCCTTAAACGTAAGCTATATTAAAAAAGAAGGATTTTACCCTGTTCTTAAAAACAGAGACCCGAGTCTGACTCCCGGACCCAGAGCGGTAACTGGTTCCAGAGAGAAGGAGCTTGGTAGCAGAAGGCTCTGCCTCCCACTGTTCTTTTGGAGATTCTGGGCACCACAAGTAAGCCAGCATTTTGGGAGCGTAATGCTCTGTTAGGATGGTAAGGTAATATCAGATCTTTTATAAATTGGGGGGGGGGGGGGTCTGATTATTAAGAGCTTTGAAAGTAAGAAGAAGGATTTTAAACTTGATTCTAAATTCTATGGGAAGCCAATGAAGGGAGGACAGAACCGGAGAGATATGATTTCTCTTTCTAGATCCAGTTAAAACTCTAGCAGCAGCATTTTGAATCAACTGAAGATTTTTTTAAGGATACTTTAGGACAACCAGATAATAACGAATTACAATAATCTAATCAAGAGCTGACAAAGGCGTGAATCAGTTTCTCAGTATCATTTAGAGACAAGATGCTCCTGATCTTGGCAATATTGCGCAGATGATAGAAGGCAGTCTTAGAAACAATTTTAATTTGTGAATTAAAGGACAAATCTTGATTAAAAATAACTCCAAGGTTCCTCACAGAACTATTCAAAGTGAGAGTGGCGGCATCTAAATTAAAGGCATAATTTGAGAAGGAATTTCTAAGATGTTTTGGGCCAACAAGAATGACTTCAGTCTTATCAGAGTTTAATAGTAGAAAATTACAAGTCATCCAAGCTTTGATGTCCTGAAGACAGGCATCTAACTTGGCTAATTGATTACAATCATCGGGCTTCATTGACAGGTATAGTTTTGTGTCGTCTGCGTAACAGTGAAAATGTATACAGTGCTTTCTGATGATATTGCCTAACAGGAGCATATATACACTAAAAAGAGTAGGGCCCAACACAGATCCCTGTGGAACTCCGTGACTGAGCCTGGAGTTGGAAGAAACTTCATTGTTAACGTGAACAAACTGAAATCTATCAGACAAATAAGATCTAAACCACTGCAACAGAGTTCCATTTAGTCCAGCAAAGTGTTCTAATCTATCAAATAGAATGGCATGATCAATAGTGTCAAAGGCTGCACTGAGATCTAAAAGAACAAGAACAGAGACAAATCCATTATCAGATGCGATCAGGAGGTCATTAGTGACCTTCACTAAAGCAGTTTCAGTGCTGTGATTAGCTCTGAACCCAGATTGAAACACCTCAAACAAACCAACTCCTTGCAAATGGTCAGTTAGTTGCACACCAACAACTCTTTCCAAGATTTTTGAAATGAAAGGCAAATTAGAGATTGGTCGGTAATTGGCCAAAAGTCCTGGATCGAGAGTCGTTTTTCTGAGTAAGGGTTTAATTACAGCAGTTTTAAAAGCCAGTAGTACATAACCCAGAGTTAAAGAAGAATTAATTATAAGAAGAATACGGCTACCAGTAATTGGGAGGATGATTTTAAATAACCTAGAAGGAATAGGGTCTAAAAAGCAAGATGAAGACTTAGATGAGGAAATTATTTTATCCAACTCTAAGAGGTCGATTGGAGTAAACTAACTAACCACTAACTAACCTGCACTTATATATAACGCTTTTCTAGTCACAAAGACCACTCAAAGCGCTTTAAGTGCTTTAAACCTATCTAAGCAGATATCAATTGAGGGAGCTGTAGAAGTTAATGTACTTTGAGTTTACGGTAGGAAGAATCTGACTGATTTCATCTCTAATAGATAAAATTTTAAGATCGATAAAGTTCAGAAAGTCCTGACTAGAAAACTCAGGGGGGATGCGAGGATTGATCGAGTCCTGGCTCTTTGTAAGCCTGGCTATAGTGTTGAAGAGAAACCTGGGGTTATTCATGTTCACTTGTATTAATGCAGAATAATAGCTTGATCTAGCTTTTCTAAGAGATTTTTTGTAGATTAGGAAATGATTTCTCCACGCTAAGTAGAATTCATCTGAATTAGTTGAATGCCATTTTCTTTCCAATTGACGAGTTTTCTGTTTTTTAAGTCACGAGTTTCTGAGTTAAACCAAGGGGTTAGAAATCTCTGGTTAGACTTTTTCTTTTTTAAAGGGGCTACCAAATCTAGAGTCTGATGCAGAGAGGCTGTAACACTATCATCCATGCCATCAATCACGAATGGAGCAGATTCTCCATCTATTATTTCTGTTGTTTCTGTTGTGTTGACCCATGGCATAGAGGAGACAATCTGCAAAAACTTGGCAACAACATCATCAGAAAGACATCTGCTGTAGTAGTATTTCTCTTTAGGAAACAAGTGATCAGAGATAGTGAAGTCAAAAATTAACAGGCAATGGTCAGACAGTACAGGATTATGAGGGGACACTACCAGATTTTCGATATCTATACCATAAGTCAGAACAAGGTCCAATGTATGGTGGAAATGATGGGTATTGAGTCTAAAATGGGTACCCCATTGAGTCTAAAATGGAAGTGAATGCTTTATTAAGACAATCACTCTCTACATCAACATGTATATTAAAGTCCCCTACAATAATTATTCTATCGGATTTCAGCACTAAATCAGCTAAAAATTCGGCAAATTCCGATAGAAACTCTGAATAGGCCGAGGGAGGACGATAAACTATGGCAAAGAAAATTGGGTTCAAGCCAAGATTGCCAACAAACTCCACTCTGAGGACCAAACCTTCAAAGGAATTAAAACATAATTTTTGCTTAACATTAATTACCGGTAGTAATTTAGAATGGAAAATTGCTGCCACTCCACCACCACGACCAGAACCTCTGGGGTTATGACAGTTTAAATACGCAGAGGGAGTTGATTCATTCAGACAAACATAATCATCTTGCCCAAGCCAGGTGTCTGTGAGGGATAATAGATTGATCTGATGATCGATTAATAGATCATGAACCAGAAGAGACTTAGAAGTTAGAGACCTAATATTTAATAGACCACATTTAATTTTTAAGTTTTGGGGAGGAACAGAGGCCGATTTATTAATTTTAGGGACATGAGGTTGGATTTGAATTTTACCAACATTTTGTTTAATCAATTTGGGATGTTTATGAATTCTATTTTTATTAACTTTTTTATTAACTTTGGAGGAAGCAGAAAAAGGTTCTCTAAGGGAGGAGACTGGGGAAAAGTTGAAGGGTGGTGGATGAAGAGGAGCTGCAGAAGTGCGTGTGTTTTTCAAGTTATGTTGTATTTGTCCTGGGTTACAATATTTAGGGCAACAGGAGACAGACAATCTCCGTAGGATTATAAATCAAAGGCTGATCCAAACGGTAAAGACCACCTGAATTAATCAGATCGATACAAAAAGTGGGAACAGAACCAGAAAAAGGCAGTTTGGCAAACCCAGAAGCTTCAGAGCGAGTAAACACACCAAGTCCCAGTCACTGTACTAAAAAACACCAAATGGAATAGAATAGATTATCTCTTAAAACACGTGCACCAAGTCCATTTGGGTGGATGCCATCAGGCCTCATAAGTGAAGGGCGGTTCCAGAATAAGTTAAAATTGTCAACAAAACCAATGTTAAAAATAGGACAAGTAAAACACAGCCAAGAATTAAGACTGAGAGTTCTGCTAAAACGATTGCAGCCTCGTCTGAAAGTTGCCAAAGGCCCAGAGATGAACGCACGTCTGCCACAGTTCATAAGAGTGGACAGAAGTCTCCTGAAGTCACTTTTTAAAATCTCTGACGCTTCATCAGGGATGTTATTGCATCCCACATGCACAACGACAGTTTGTACGTGAGGGAATTCATTCAGCAGGTCAGGGATAAGAGCCTCAATGTCAGAGACTCTAACCCCGGGAAAAAATTGAGTAATACAGTACCTGCTTCTGACGTTCCTCACGATCGAGTCACCAATTACCAGCATCGTCTGGCGGGTTTTTGTTGGTGGATTCTGACGAGGAGAGTAATTTTGTAGAGGGTGATGTTGTTGTTGTGAAGGCGGGGAGAAGCGCTCTCTTCTATCTGGAGCTGGTATGTGATTTGACACACCCAGGGTGGTCTTTATCCGGGTTTTGCGGACATGAGCCGCCGCTGAAGAAGAGGAGGGGGGATGAGGGGCGTTCATTGGCGGACAGCCAGCATCCAGGTGGGGAAAATCCTCCATAGAAAGAATATCAAATCAATGGATGGCTTACACCCTGACCTCTGACTATGGGTTTGGGGTCAAAGGGTGAAGGTCAACATTCCATTTGCACTGTTACTATAGAACAAGTTAAGGTCACAAAACTTTGTACACACATTCACCCTGAGACCCTGATCTCTGACTATGGGTTTGGGGTCAGAAGGTCAAAGGTCAAGGTTAGTATTCCCTATGCCCTGTTACTGTAGAACAAGTACAGTTCACCAAAAGTGTCACCAAACTTGCTACACAGGTTCACCTTAGGAACCTGACCAACAGCTATGGGATGTATACAACTATTTTTGTTGTATATTCATGGATGATAGGCTTTTCATAATCTGGTTCTCCCCAAGTAATTATATGGAAAAGTTGAAAACTGTTCTCCTTCAGTAACATAAAGCGTGGATTTGCACCGCCCATCGCCCCTTCCTTCTGTGATTTGGTAGCTTCTGGTGGTACATTGCCCATTTTCACAGCTTTTAAAAGGGGTGTGGCTGGATGGAGAGTTGGCACAAACATCAATCGCTCTTTAAGAGGTGTGTTTCAAAAACATCTGAGAAAATCAAATACAAACTAGCCACATGCACACTGTAATGTAATCCAAATCATATGAAGTAGACCATAATAAATTACATATTTCCTGAGCCATAATGGTGAATAATTTGAGCACTTATTTTAAATGAATAAAATCACTAGATTTGCTATTTAATGTAGACCATGAAGTGACCAGGTGGGAATTACATATAAGTTACAGCAGCTCACCTCAGCATATTCTGTCACAATGATGCATGTGTCAGATTTTTCCATCATGGTTGCCTTTTTAAGTTAGTCACAGTTACCAGGTTACAATATAATAATGACTTTGTAATAATCCATACCCTAGGGAAGGCCATGCATACAATGATCATAGCCCCGTGGATTTTATAACTGGACCCATTGTTGTTCTTTGCGGAGAAAAAAATGAAGGAAGGGTGCTTGGGTTCACAAAATTATTCAGTTGGTCTTTTTCTTTGCACCAAAGCTTCATCTGGCCAACAGCCATGGAGGATGGTAACAAACCCATTCATGTCTGTGTGTTGCAGAACGGTGGAATGGAACAAATCGGGCATGTGTCTGTGTGTGCTGAACTTTAATCATCTCCTCCTCCTCCTCTGTAAAATAACTACAGTATATGTTACCTTTAAAGAGACTCTGGCAAAAATCAAGTTTTTTTCCATTGTTAACATGCATGTAACATGTTTTTTGTGACTTAAAAGACATATCAAGTGCAAAATCTCACCACATACCCAAGTCTGTGTTTTTTGCTGTCAGTTTCCAGTTTGGTAAAGTCCCCCTGAAACAGGCAAGTTTGGACAGACCGTTAGTAGCTACGCAACTATTCCTGCTTAGCCTGGTTGGTTATAACATTAACCAATCAGACGGATACTCTTGGCTACTTCAGGGGGAAGAGGGAGGAGACGAGGAGCAGCAGGATTGAGGCAGAGTGGGTTGGAGTAGCAGCACGGAGAGAGGAAGCCACATTCAAATCGGGTCGTTCCCTCCCCTCCCTGCTCAGTCGCCGGCGGACGGGGGACTGGTTGTTAGTAAAAAGTAAACACATATTTGGCAACTACACATTTATCTCGCGCCTTGACCATTTTCAGAAAAATGTTTCGCTTTTTACTTTCGAAGATATAGGCAAAACTTTAACATCCGGAAACATCTTGAACAGACTAGCAGCCCACCCACCAGGAGTCGTGGCGACCAAGCACGTGCAAGCCCTGCAGGCTGCTAGTCAGAATATTCATAGTCTGTGCATACTTAAGTAGGTGCAAGATTTAAAATCTCTTTCCAAGTAATTCTAAGGCAATGAAAGTTGTTTTTTTTTCTTTTCTGGGTAAAAAGCCACAATATACTATTTTGGGCAATACATATTTGTTTTTGAGGTGGTTTTAGGTGGTTTTAGAGCCACAGAGTGCACCTTTAATTAATGTTTGTCTTAATGCCAGGCAGTACAGATCAGTGATACTGTTGCACAATTTCATTTCATGCACAAGTACAGTTGCAATCAAAATTATTGAACCCCCACTGCAAATTAGGTTTAATGGCAAAATGAACAAACTAGCAGCTATTTGCAATAAGCTAATCACGCAAGACCAATTTAAATACCTCAGCACAACTAGTATTACAAGTGGTTTCTCCAAATTCAACACAAAATGCTACTTTTAATGACTACTGCGGTTTCAAAATTATTCAACCCCTCCATGATAAGCATCTTTAGTACTTAGTAGAGCACCCTTTTGCTGTTATGACCTGCTGCAAACATGGTGCATAGCCCAGACACCAGCTTCTGGTAGCGTTTCTGAGGAATCCTAGTCCATTCCTCATGGGAAAAGACCTTCAGTTCTCTAATATTCTTGGGTTTGTGTGCTGCAACCATCTTTTTCAAATCCCACCAGAGATTTTCATTGGGGTTCAAGTCAGGCAACTGTGATGGCCACTCTAGTACCTTCCAGAACTTCTTCTGAATTCAAGCCTTAGTGGACTTTAAGGCATTTTGGGGATTATTGTCTTGTTGGAAGGTCCAATGATGCCCAAGTTTCAACCTCCTCATTGATGGCATGACATTTTCACCCAGGATTTACTGGGATATTAGTGAATGGGAGGCATTTTCCCATGAGTAATGGGCTAAGATTCCTCAGGAACACTGCCAGAAGCTGGTGTTTGGCTATGGTCACGTTTGCAGCTGGTCATAAAGTACTAAAGATGCCTGTCATGAAGGGGTTGAACAATTTTGAAACTGTAGTAGTCATTAAAAGTGACATTTTGTGTTAAATTTGAAGCAACCACTTGTAATATTAGTTGTGTTGAGCTATTTAAATTGTTCTTGTTTGATTAGTTTATTGCAGACAGCTGCTAGTTTGTATATTTTGCCAGTAAACCTAATTTGCAGTGGGGGTTCAATAATTTTGATTGGAATCTTTTCAGTGTTCCCACCGTAAAGAAAGTAACATTGTGCTGCTTTAAAGCAAGAAGAACGCCGATGAGCTTAACAACTTTGCCAAATGCTTTTTGCTGTTTGTCTGCCATATGCAATCAAAAGTGCTTTGACTTAATGCTATTACATACTCCGCAAGAACAGAGACGTCTGTTCTTTTTCTTGAGGTGGCAAGAACAAGAACAAAGTTCTTTCTGGCTAGGGCATTTCATATTTCACAAGAAACACAAGCGCAGAACTTCTGGGAAATTCACATTTCTGACCAGTCACACAATAGTTCTTGGACACCATGCAAGAAAAAAGTTCTGCCACGATGATGTGCCAAGAAACAAGCTGCAAGAACAAAATGATGTCATTTTGTTCTTGCATCCCAAGGAGAACAAATTTCTCTGTTCTTGCAGAGTATGGTAATGGCCTTTACACTGGGTTTTACAAGATTTCTAAAGATGCACTGTTCTGTCTTAAATCAGCAAATTTATTTCAAGCTACAGCATGTCTTTAGTGGACAACAGATTCTTTGTATTTCTCCTCAGAGCTCATGGACCAGATGCCATGATCCTGGTGGATGGGCAGCCTCTACAAACCAATGGAGAGCTGGGTCTGTCCCAGATGCTTCATATAGCTAGTCAGATAGCCGCTGGGATGATCTACTTGGCATCACAACACTTTGTGCACCGTGATCTGGCAACCAGAAACTGCTTGGTGGGGAATGGCCTTCTGGTGAAAATAGGGGACTTTGGCATGTCCAGAGACATTTACAGCACAGATTATTACAGGGTAAGAGCATGTCTTTTGTTTTACATTCATGAAAAATTAAATATCTGGCATCCATCCACCCATCTATCCATTACTGCTTCACAAGAATCCCCTTGAAAAATTTGCAAACAAGGATCCAGAGTACACAGTGAGCCACATGGGTCTGCCCTCCTGTGGGCTCACCGCCCGCATCATGGGGGTCACAGGCATCATGGGGGTCACAGGCATCATGGGGGTCACAGATGCTATGTGCACTGGGTGGCAGTCTGGGCTTCTCTGGTTAGACTTGGGCATCTGGGACTCAGCCAACAGAAACCTTCTCATATACTGTATATACAGATACTTTGTGTAGTATAAATGCTTAAAACATTTTGTCTCATGTTCCTTGCTTGAATACAGAAGTTGGAGGTTTTGGGTGTTTTTTGGACTATTTTGCAGCCCACAATTGTTTGAGCATAAAAGCCATGAAAAAGCTACTTTCTTCTACAGTGCAATCAAATACCGGATGAAATCATATCATGAATTAACTTTTTGTCAGGGATGACCGGAGTGGCATTCCTGTTCTGTATTTATTTCTGTTTCTTTGTGTTTTGTTTTTTGGGTTCAGGTTGTATTTTCTGTATTTATCATGGTCTGTTGGTTTTATAATTCTGTTCTCTGTGTTATTTTATATTATCTATGATTTGGATTCTGTGCTGTCTTTGTGTGTGTTGATCATGTCTCCCCAGCATCCCCCTCTGTGTGTGTTAACCCCACTTCCTCTTGTCAGTTGTTTGTCATTATTGATTTCAGAATCAGAATCAGAATCAGGTTTATTGCCATTGTTCATGCAGTACACAAACTAGGAACCCGTCTCGGTACAATGCTGCAACACCAAACATGACAAGATAAGAGAAATAAACTATACATGTAATAAAGTGTAGGATAAGATTAAGTGATACTGGTCAACAGTTAAAATATATATTAGCCAGCAGCAGATACTGTGGAGAACCATACAGTGCAGTCGGCAATGCAGGAAGAAAACAGCGATGACCGACATGAGTCCGGTCGAGCCGCTGTACACGGTGCACGAGAGTCACTTAGTGTTCAGCAGTCTAATGGCAGAGGGGAAGAAGCTGCCCATGCGACGGGAGGTTCTAGTCCGGATGGACCGAAGTCTTCTACCAGAGGGGAGGGGGGCAAACAGCACGTGACCAGGGTGTGAGGGATCGGCCATGATCCGGCCAGCACGCCTCCGGGTCCTGGAGATGCACAGATCCTGGAGATCTTCACAGATTCTTCACCTGTTCTCTGTTTCATCATTATGTTGTGCACTATTTAATGGATGCAGCTCCTCTGTTTGGTGCTGCATCATTGTTAAGATAAGATAAGATAAGATAAGATAAGCCTTTATTAGTCCCACAATGGGGAAATTCCAGGATTGCAACAGCACAGGGATAGCAACACTCAGAGCAACAATCAGAAGGCAAGAAAAAACAAGCAAGCAAGAGCAGCTAATATACATATGTACATATTACTATAAAATATATATATACACACACACACACACAGACACACAGTGCAGAGCATTGTAGCTGGATGGAATAAATATATGAATATATGAACACACAGTGCAGAGCATTGTAGCTAGATGGAATAAATATGTAAATATATAAACACCCACAGTATGGAGCATTGCAGCTAGGTGGAATAAATATGCAAGTATATAAACACACACAGTGCGGAGCAATGTAGCTAGATGGAATAATATGTAGATATATAAAAACACAGTGCGGAGCATTGTAGCTAGATGGAATAAATATATAGATATATAAATATAAACACACCCAGTGCAGAGCATTGTAGCTAGATGGAATAAATATGTAAATATATAATCACACACAGTGCAGAGCATTGTTGCTAGGTGGGATGAAACAGCATAACCGTCTATTTAGTTATCCTACATGGTATGATTATGTGCCCATACATATTCTCACCCTCCATAGCGACCGGTATGTTCCTAGTTGTATGCCGGAGAGGACCATTGTGTAAGTCTATTGCATCTTTTGCATTCAAAAAAAAAAACAAAAAAAAAACTATTAGTTTGTTACGTCTTTTTGCTATCTCTGCGAGCAGCCCTGCTTAGGTTGTACAGTCTGACAGCCGTTGGTAGGAAGGACCTACGAAACCTCTCGGTTGTGCACCTGGGATGATGTAGTCTGCTGCTAAATGAGCTCCTCAGTGCATCCAGTATGTCCTGCATAGGGTGGAACTCGGACTCCAGCAGAGATGACAGTTTAGCCACCGTCCTTCTCTCTCCTATCTCCTCCATCGGATCAAGGCGTTGCCCCAGGACAGAGCTAGCTTTCTTAATCAGTTTGTTCAGTCTCTTCCTATCGGCTGCAGTAATGCCACTGCCCCAGCAGACCACTCCAAAAGTGATGGCTGATGCCACCACCGTGTCATAGAATGACTTCAGCAGCGCCCCTTGTACACCAAAAGACCTGAGTCTCCTCAGCAGGAACAGCCTGCGCTGTCCCTTCTTGTAGAGTGCGTCAGTATTGTGTGACCAGTCTAGTTTATTGTTCAGATGAATACCCAGGTACTTGTAGGATGTCACCATCTCGATGTCTGTTCCCTGTATATTTACTGGTGCTGTGAGGGGCTGCCCATGCCTGCGGCAGTCCACCACCAGCTCCTTAGTTTTCCTCGCGTTGATCTGGAGGCAGTTCCGATGGCACCAGTCCACAAAGTCCTGGATAAGCCCTCTGTACTCAGCTTCATCTCCGCTGGAGATGAGACCAACGATCGCAGAGTCATCAGAGAACTTCTGTAGATGGCAATGTGTTGTGTTGTGTGAGAAGTCCGCAGTATAAAGAGTGAACAAGAAGGGAGCCAGCACCGTTCCCTGGGGGGCCCCCGTGCTACTGATGATCGTGTCGGAAACACAGTCCCGGGTTCTCACAAACTGAGGCCGGTTCGTGAGGTAGTCCAGGATCCATGATGACAGGTGCTGGTCCACCCCTGCGCGCAGGGGTGGACCAGCACCAGTTATGGTCTCCTCAGACCATAACTCCACAGTGTGCATGGCCGGAGGTTGTCTGTGCACTAGGGGTTTGTACACCGGTCGGAGATGAACCAAGTTGTGATCCGATCTCCCAAGTGGGGGGAGTTGTGATGAGGTGTACGCCTCCTTAGTGTTTGCGTAGAACAAATCCATTGTTAATCGTCATTCGGGCGTTTTCACACGCTCCTGCACTGCTTTGTCTTGCCTCCTCAGTAAGTTTTCCTTGTCAATAGCCACGGTTACATGTGCAAAATTTCTTCAATCTGATTACAATTCAGATCAGAACTTTACTGTTTACATAGATCCTGAAAAAGTTGATCCGATTGGATGTGTGTGTTCCATGTGTCACACGTTTGAACAGACTAAATCATTTTGACATGCACACAATTATCCGACATTCCGAAAATAGTAGAAGAAGCAACTTCCGATGTAAACAAACCCAGCTTTGTGTCTTTCTCTTTTTTAAATGGGCCCGTATTGTGTTATTCAGACTGTACTTTTGCTTCTGCTGGTCTCCGTAATGAAGCTACAAGTACATACTTCTGCATATGACGAACAGAGGGAGACAGCAGGATGATACAGACCAGTTTTCTTTTACTCCCGCCATGTCTTCCGCTAGCGGCTGTAAAGGCAGAAATACGTCATGTCAACGTGTGGCTGATGTACAGACATGCGCAGTAAACATATTTTCTACCCAAACTTCAGAATAAGTGTTTATATGCGCACCAATCGGATTAACAATCGGTATAACCCACCCGTCTCAACTGGAATGAAATTTTGATCCAAATGAGTGTGATTGGGTCAGAATATTCAGATTGGCGTGTTTACATGAAGCATTTTTATTCCGATCAGACTTTTAATCCAGTTACTTGTGTCCATGTAAACATGGCTAATGAGTTTTTTTGTCTGCCCTGCCGAGCCAAGCCTGTTTTGATCTGCTCAGAGTTATTATTTGAGTTTATTTTAATAAAATGTCAAATGCTCGCTATGCGCCTGAGTTCTGTTTTCTGCCCCAAGGGGCCAAACATGACACTTTTTATTTATTCCCCTGGTAATACTGTGATGGATTTTTCAAATGAAGGTGAAGGTGAGGGTCTAATTTTCACACAAAGCAACTGTTACCTCATGTGTTATTTCACTGTTCACGGCAGGTTGCTTAAAGTGACACTCCAACAAAAATCGAGGTTTTTTTCCTTGTTAACGTGTGTAACATGTTTTCATGACTTACAAGTCATATCAAGAGCGAAATCATTCAAATGCCTCATGTCTCCCTTTTTTTTGCTTTGAAGTTTCACTTAAGCGCTGCCCCCTGAAAAAAGCCAAGTTGAGACGGAGCATTTTTGATGACATAACTATGCATGGCGCTGACACATTGGTAGTGTTGAGCCAATCAAGGCTCTCTGGCCTAAGTGAAGTTAGCCTCCAGGCCAGTTAGCATTTTTTTTGCCATCTACTTTGAAAACTTAACCCAAATTAAGATGGGTTTTACTAGGGGTGGGACAAACGATCGATTCAGTGGTGGATCATGATACCTGACACTAGTGACGATCCACTGATCCTTAAACGCATGAATTGATCTTTTATTAATGATGTACACTACCGTTCAAAAGTTTGGGGTCACCCAGACAATTATTTTGTGTTTTCCATGAAAAGTCACACTTATTTACCACCATGAGTTGTAAAATGAATAGAAAATATAGTCAAGATATTGACAAGGTTAGAAATAATGATTTGTATTTGAAATAATAATTTTTTCCTTCAAACTTTGCTTTCGTCAAAGAATCCTCCATTTGCAGCAATTACAGCATTGCAGACCTAACATGATTGCACAAGGGTTTTCTAATCATCCATTAGCCTTCTGACGCAATGAGCAAACACATTGTACCATTAGAACACTGGAGTGATAGTTGCTGGAAATGGGCCTCTATACACCTATGTAGATATTGCACCAAAAACCAGACAATTGCAGCTAGAATAGTCATTTACCACATTAGCAATGTATGGAGTGTATTTCTGATTAGTTTAAAGTTATCTTCATTGAAAAAAAAGTGCTTTTCTTTCAAAAATAAGGAAATTTCTAAGTGACCCCAAACTTTTGGACGGTAGTGTATATTCATGTAAATGTTGCATACTCTCTTGGGTATTCATCCAATTGTTTTCAGTCAGCTAGATGGCATAAAGCAAGCACCCAGTCAAGTGAAGTCATAGCTTGTCTCACGAGATTTGCAGCTAGCTTTGAAAATTAGGAAGGAGTTAACTTGAAGTCAGCTCAAAGATGCAGGGAAAGACCTTGACATGACACACAATGAAAAACATGTGAGTAGCGTTAGCAACAGCTAAGCTAAAAACACTCCGGCATGAGGCTTGCAAACAGCGCTCGGAGACAAAGTAATGTTCATTTATAAAGCACTTTTCAGAGACATATAGTCACAAAGCGCTGTACATTAGAATAGAAGAAAAGGAATTTGATAAATAAAAATAATTTAAAAAACACAAAAACAAGTTAAAACAAGATTAAAATAATTTTAAAATATCAGACTTACCATTAAAAAGCAGTTGAATTGAAACTCAACAGAAAGCCTCATGAAACAAAAAAGTTTTCAGCTGCTCCACAGAGTCAGATAAACATATCTGGAGTGGGAGTCTATTCCAAACAACCAGTACTGTTCACCACCCTTCCTGTATGCAGAGACAAGTGTCCCGAGAATACTTTATTATATGAAAGAGATGTCAACAGTTTTACTTTAGGATATGATGTGAGGTTGAATAAGGTGAAAAAAAAATAAATATATGGGATCACGATACTTGATATTGCGATATCGTGATTATCATTGAATTGTGATAGGATCTTATCGTGACCCAAGTATCGCCCCTAGATTTTACCATTTAAGATTTTGGCTTTTAAGGGCCGATGCAGTTTCAGTCATGATCCTAGGCCACTGTGCATACAACTGGGCATGTCCTTCAACCGGTAAGTCTTTTTATCACAGGATTTATGCTGATAAGGTAGTGTGAGCCACTGTTTGCCTTGTGGGATGTGGGTAGGCCTAGTAATCACAGATCTTAATGTTTGAAAAAAAGGAGGAAAAGAGAAAAGATTTTGACATGAAACTGTAAGACAAGATACCATTTTGATTTGTTTTTATAGGGGATTTATATCCACCGAAGTGTGTCTTCATACATATGGTTTGAAATCTCTGCTGGTACAAACTATTATATAGGATATTTTTGTTGGAGGACTGTCTTGTTGTTTTGGTCCAGTTACCTGTAATGGTCCCTGTTAGGTTTTGTCACATGTATTTGTTTTTGTGAAAAGATTCAATTTAACTTGGCAATATCACATCGAAGGGAATGAAATGTGGCTCCTTGTTTGATGACCAGCACAGTCAACTTGTAGCAGAGGATGAGAGTCGAGGGGAAGTGATCTCTTCTACATTGTCAGTCTTCCCTTTTTTGTTGTGTGAATAATCTTCTTGACTTACTTAACATCACATACATTGAGGCTGCCTGCAACACTATGTACCAAGTTATCAACTACAGGGGGACTGAAATTCCTAAATTTCTCTACACTGTATGCCATTGTACATGGTATTCAACGATATGAGGCAACCATCTCCTTAAATATGATTGTCAGACATCTACTGTAATAATGTCCTTCTTAATAGTTCTTACTAAATAATAAACTAATAAAGACTTGGAAGTTAAAGATCTAATAATTTTTACGTTGTATTACCAATACAAACATTCTTAATTTTAAACTATGAGGGAGAATTGACACTAATGACCCTTTTCCACTAGCACCTACTCAGTCCGTAGGGTTTTCCATTAGTACCTAGTACTAGGCACTTTTTAGTACCTACTCTGCCGGGGTTTCAAGCGAGCTGAGTTAAGCTGAACATGTGACGTCAACAGACTGCAGGCCACTGATTGGCTAGGGCGTAACGTCACTGGACGAGTCATGAGAGTGACGTCTTCACAAGAATCAAACCCGCCATTTGTAAATTCGGCAGCAACGGACATGAGTTTTTATTATTTCTGTGATAATCAACGAGATAAATGGCTACACATAAATCAACATTGTGGTCCAGCGACAAGCGGACTCTTCTGTACTTGGTGGCTGATGAGAAAATCCAGAGGGAACTAGACAGAGTGACCTGAAATGAAAAACGATACCAGGAGGTCTCCGAGCTGATGGCTGCTCACGGGTACTACCGGACATTAAAAGCTTATTACTGGACCATCAAGGACCACAATGACCAAAGTAGGTTGAACAGAAAAGGCTCGAAGTGATTCTACCATTATAGGCACTGACCTGCGAGCAATGGGAGGAAGAGTGGCCTTGACTCGTCTATGGCATTGTTGAAAACCTCGGGAACAGCATTGTTTGAAATTGTGATATAGGATGGTGAGTGTTTTATGATTTTAAGCATCTTTTATGGTATTTATCCCATTGATGGCAAGCTCATTTTGAACAAACAAGGATATTGCCAGTGTCTCCTGTATGCAGACAATGAGCTAGCTAGTTAGCTAGCTAGCCATCAACACTAACGCCGCGCTTTGCTTGTATTTTGCGCTTGCTGCATCTTAAATATTCACTTTTGACAGCAAAATGTCAGCATGTCAACAACATAACGGGCCGCCATGCTATAATGAACCCACCCACTTTGAGGTGGTGCTCAGTTGTAACGGAAAACGGCCTAAACCATGTTGGGGCGAGTGTAGCTGAATAGGCGCTAGTGGAAAAGGGACACAAGTTATCTGATTTACAACCTGTATGTTGAAAATGAATTTGATCAACTTTTAGTTTATTCACTTGCTTATATATTTTATTTCTATTTAATTTCGAGAGAGCATGCAGTAGCTCTTAGAGGATGGGGAAGTGAGGGACTACGCTGAGAGGTGATGGATGGTGCAAGGAAGTGGCAGAGAGGTGTTTGAGACTGCAGCTCATGAAGAGAAACTTTAACAAGCTGGTATTGACTCACTTCAAAGACATTGCAGGGGATGAGAGTGTGTAGAGGTGTCAGATTGACCCATCTTGCTTGAAAGTGTGGTCGAAACAAGTGTTCAAAGATTTTTCCTTCAGAAGTCTGTGGAAAAATCACCAGACAGCAGTAGTTCCATCTCTTCCATGAACTTAAGGCATGAAGCTTAAATATTAACTTTCATTTTTATACACAGTTTAGAGTTTTGATTCTAAAATGTATTTGAGTCTTGCAGTTTTTTAACCTGAGTAGCCAGTGTCAAAGTCAAATATTTCCATGCACACCAGCCACAATTAACAAGACCTGTTTTTACATTAACAGTTAAATGGCAATATTTTGTACTGGAGTATTTTTTAAAATTTATTAGTTATTTACAGAAAACTGCATGAAGGAAGGTGCAGTAAAATAGAATATTTAAAAAAACAGCAAATATCAATATATACAATATAGAAAAATGCATGAAAAGAACTTGTGGAATATGTGTGTGCCATGTACAGTGTCTTGCAGTCTTGAGTCCTCAGTAGAATAGAACGGTGAACCTGAATAGACGAAAGTAAAAGTGGCTGCTGCTGGTAGAACAGTGGCCAGTGCCGATAATAATCTTGAGCAGTTCACCTTAACAGTGACATAGTCCAGAGTTTATGGGTCGTGGAACCAGGGGGGACACGGCAGCTATCTGGGCGAGGGGAGGTGGGTGCTAATAATCCTCTCAGCTGCTCTAACTATGCGCTACAGGGTGCATGGTGCAGCTTCTGTACCGCACAGTTATGCAGCTGGTCAGGATGCTGTCCGTGTTGTTGCGTTGGAGTGAAGCATGAGGACACACACAAAACACCACACAATTGGTAAAATGTATTCCAGGAGCATATTTCTTCACAGATCACTATCAACTACATGGATACCATAAATTATGACATACACACGTGGACAAAATTGTTGGTACCCCTCTGTTAATGAAAGAAAAATGGTCACAGAAATACTGTAACTTGAATCTGACAAAAGTGGTAATAAATAAAAATTCTATGAAAATTAACCAATGAAAATCAAACAATGCTTTTGAATTGTGGTTCAACAGAATTATTTTAAAAAACAAGCTCATGAAACAGGCCTGGAAAAAAATAATGGACCCTTAACTTAATATTTTGTTGCACAACCTTTTGAGGCAATCACTGCAATCAAACAATTTCTGTAACTGTCAATGAGACTTCTGCACCTCTCAGCAGGTATTTTGGCCCACTCCTCATGAGCAAACTGCTCCAGTTGTCTCAGGTTTGAAGGGTGCCTTCTCCAGATGGCATGTTTCAGCTCCTTCCACAGATGTTCAATAGGATTTAGATCAGGGCTCATAGAAGGCCACTTTAGAATAATCCAATGTTTGGCTCTTAGCCATTCTTGGGTGTTTTTAGCTGTGTGTTTTGGGTCATTATCCTGTTGCAAGACCCATGGCCTGCGACTGAGACCAAGCTGTCTGACACTGGGCAGCACATTTCTCTCTAGAATACCTTGAGAGTCTTGAGATTTCATTGTACCCTGCACAGATTCAAGACACCCTGTGCCAGATGCAGCAAAGCAGCCCCAGAACATAACAGAACCTCCTCCATGTTTCACAGTAGGGACAGTGTTCTTTTCTTGGTATGCTTCATTTTTGCGTCTGTGAACATAGAGGTGATGTGTCTTGCCAAAAAGTTCCAGTTTTGTCTCGTCTGTCCATAGGACATTCTCCCAGAAGCTTTGTGGCTTGTTAACATGCAGTTTGTCAAATTCCAGTCTGGCTTTTTTTATGATTTGTTTTCAACAGTGGTGTCCTCCTTGGTCGTCTCCTGTGAAGTCCACTTTGGCTCAAACAACGACGGATGGTGCGATCTGACACTGATGTACCTTGACCTTGGAGTTCACCAGGAATGTGTTTAGAGGTTGTTCTGGGCTCTTTTGTTACCATTCCTATTATCCGTCTCCTCCTGCGGCCACGTCCAGGGAGGTTGGCTACATTCCCGTGGATCTTAAATTTCTGAATAATATGTGCAACTGTAGTCACAGGAACATCAAGCTGCTTGGAGATGGTTTTATAGCCTTTACCTTTAACATGCTTGTCTGTAATTTTCTTTCTAATCTCCTGAGACAACTCTCTCCTTTTCTTCCTCTGGTCCATGTTTAGTGTGGTAAACACCATGTCACCAAACAGCACAGTGACTACTTGTCACCCTTTAAATAGGCTGACTGACTGATTACAAGTTTGTAGACACCTGTGATGTTAATTAGAGGACACATCTTGGTTGAACATGTCCCTATGGTCACATTATTTTCAATCTTTTCTAGGGGTACCATCATTTTTGTCCAGGCCTGTTTCATGAGTTTGTTTTTTAAAGTAGAACTGAACTGAACGGCATTGAACGGCACTGGGTGATAGTACATACAATTATAAAGATAATTTATCATTGGCACCCCCTCCACAAATCCCGGAATCTTGGAGAAAATCGCGATTTTGAATTTCCCGCCCTGAAAAATCAGACAAATCCGCCGAAGTGCAGCCGGAGTTCCGTGTGACGTCACGAGTGTGACCCAGTCCTCATGTTTACCATTGCGAGCACGTCGACACTGGTTGTTTTTGGTGCATTTTGTCGTGATAGTCGACTACAAAACACTTCCAACACCTGGGAAGATCTGTTCAGTGGCCAAGGAAAGCTGTCATGGCGACGAAAGAAAAGAAAGGGGGAGGAAAAGCGACCGGGAAGCAATGCGTTTCTAGATATACAGTGATCTCTCACTTATCGCGTTTAATGGGGACCAGAACCGACCGCGAAAAGTGAAAAACCGCGAAGTAGCGTCACTCCCCCCCCACAAGGGCGTCACAAGCACTATTTTGCACAAAAAGGCACAAGAGAACAGCGAAAAGTGCCACTAAGCAACACGAGCGATAAAGAACAATGAATGCGGTCTTCCTTCGCTGGGTAAAACGTCTCGGCCAATCAGCTTGCGAGGTAAAACGTCTCGGCCAATCAGCTTGCGAGATTCCCGAGCGGTGAAGATGTAATAATGTAGTCTCCCTGCCTTCTACATTAGAACATCAGGTATCAACACGGAGAGCCCGCACAACTGAAAATCTACCTCTCTGACCACCGCTCCACTCCTCTCCGCCCACCTCTTCACTGCTCGGGAATCTCGCAAGCTGATTGGCCGAGACGTTTTACCTCGCAAGCTGATTGGCCGAGACGTTTTACCCAGCTTCGCTCCCTGCCGAGCACCTATACCCAGCGAAGGAAGACCGCATTCATTGTTCTTTATCGCTCGTGTTGCTTAGTGGCACTTTTCGCTGTTCTCTTGTGCCTTTTTGTGCAAAATAGTGCTTGTGACGCCCTTGGGGGGGGGGGGGGGTGACGCTACTTTGCGATTTTTCACTTTTCGCGGTCGGTTCTGGTCCCCATTAAACGCGATAAGTGAGAGATCACTGTAATAAGTTGGAAAAATGCTGATGGTTTTTTTCCCCTTTCTTTTTTATTGTTAATTTTCCTTATCCTGACATCCCAAACATGCCAAAGTAAAGACTCACCATTCTGTATTCAATAAGCGACTCTCCTCCCCATCATTGCTGCAGTCTGAGTCGGTGCCGGAATCCCCCGAAAATTCTGGCTCTAATCTGTACGGTTCGATGCCTCCCTCGCTGTCTTCCTGTTCACTTGACACTCCTGCATCCTCCTCTGTCTTGTCACCGATCCTGAATGCCTCTTCACTCTGAAAACTCTGGTGTTCTTGACTGCTGGAACTGCTATCATCTGCCATTGTTGTTTTGATAAGGGTCACACTCGTGACGTCGTCTGCACTACTTCCGGTTTGTTTGGCACTGCCAGCCAGAGGCAAAAGTTTATCGGCTTATAGCTTGGCCATCGCACGGCCTAAAAATTTCTTTTATGTGTTGAAAAATACAATAGGTAATAAGGAATTAATCTGCTATTCTACTTTTTTGGCAAAAAGGTGAGTTCTACTTTAAAGTAATTCTGTTGAACCACAATTCAAAAGCATTGTCTGATTTTCATTGGTTAATTTTCGTAGAATTTTTATTTATTACCACTTTTGTCAGATTCAAGTTATTTCTGTGACCATTGTGGGTTTTTCTTTCATTAACAGAGGGGTACAAACAATTTTGTCCACGGCTGTATTAGATGAATACAGCGGTGTGTGACCTTTGAGCATAGGTGGCAAACTGGAACCATATTTGTTGCTGCAAAAGATGAGACTGAAGATGTGATACTGACTAAACTGTCTCCCATGACTCAATGTGGTAACTCAAGGTAGTGTCTGTTCCACTCACAAGAAATCTCTCTGACATCCATGGTTCTGAGGTGGTGAGGGTGGTGACGGATGGACTGTGATGAATATATATTATCCCCAGGGGATACAATTATTATTGTTTAAAGAGACACACAAAATTCTTCCACCCTCATAGGGTGATTTTGCTTCCAAAGTGCAGTTTTGCTCAAACAAGTCAAACTGACTGTGTATGGAAAGCCAATCAGGCCATAATTTTTCTCCTTTTTTGGAATTTCATCTCTGACAAGTGTCATCATAGTGGACATGCAGAAAAATTATTTGGGTAGAAGAATTTTGGGTGTGTTCAACATGAACACAGAGAAAGCCCCAAGTCCAGCAGAAGACAAAATACAATGGTTTAAGAATGCTTTTCAACCTATATTCAACTGAATACACTAAAAAGACAAGATATTTAATATTCAAACTAATAAATTTTATTGTTGTGTTGCAAATATTCACTCATTTTGAATTTGAATCCTGCAACACGTTCCAATAAAGCTGGGACAGGGTCATGTTTACCACTGTGTTATAGCACCTTTCCTTTTAACATTCAATAAGTATTTAGGAACTGAAGACACTAATTTGAAATTTTGTAGGTGGAATTCTTTCACATTCTTGCTTGATGTACGACTTAGTTGCTCAACAGTCTGGGGTCTCTGTTGTCATATTTTGTGCTTCATAATGCTCCACACATGTTCAGTAGGAGACAGGTCTGGATTGCAGGCAGACCAGTCTAGTACCCACACTGTTTTACTACGAGCCCATGCAGAATGTGGCTTGGCATTGTCTTGCTGAAATAAGCAGGGATGTCCCTGAAAAAGACATTGCTTGAATTGCAGCATATGTTGCTCCAAAACCTGTATGTACCATTCAGCATTAATGGTGCCCTCACAGATATGCAAGTTACAAATGCCATGGGCACTAACACACCCCCATACCACCACAGATTCTGGATTTTGAACTTAATGCTGATAACAATCTGGATTGTCATTTTCCTCTTTAGCCTGGAGGACATGACATCCATGATTTCCAAAGACAATCTGAAATGTGGACTTGTCAGACTTTGCTTCAGCCCATCTCAGATAAGCTTGGGCCCAGAGCAACCGGTGGCGTTTCTGGGTGGTGTTCATATATGACTTTCACTTTCCGTAGGTAGAGTTTTAACTTGCACTTGTAGATGTTAGCTTTGTTAACTGACAATGGTTTTCTGAAGTGTTCCTGAGCCCATGTGGTAATATCCTTTACAGAATGATGTCAGTTTTTAATGCAGTGCAGCATGAGGGCTCAACGGTCACAGGCATTCAGTGTTGGTTTGTGGACTTGTTGCTTAAGCACAGAAATTTCTCCAGATTCTCTAAATCTTCTGATGATATTATCAGCTGTAGATGATGAAATCCCTGAATTCCTTGTAATTTTACGTTGAGAAAAATTGTTCTCAAACTGTTGGCCTATTTGCCCATGCAGTTGTTGTCATAGTTATAAATTGACAGCTTAAGTGCACGATGCAACAGCACAGGAAGGGACCACACAAGGGGGCACGTTTGACAATTTATTAAATAGAAAAAGACCGCTCTGCTAGAGAAACAGCAACTCGCCAGAGGAATCACCTGAGGAGAGAAGACAAGAGCAGTCAGAGGGAGGAACAGAGTAAGGGGAAATGGGCGAGCCAAATTGCCACTTACTTGGGGTTCCGAGGAAGGACCGGCAGGACTCCAGCGGGGAATAGACGAAAGAAGTAGGGTGGGGAAATGAGCTGATGGTGCCTGACCGGGTGGAGGTTGAAAGCCGAGGGATTTGTGGAGATGTGGCAGGAGAGCGCGCACAGCCCTGGAAACACATCTGTACAATGGCAGCAACCTGAGAAGGAGAAGAAGGCGAGATTAGACAGCGTGTCTAAACTAGCGATATATCAAACCTGCTTGTCTTGGTCGGACAGTATACCCAGACGAGCCAACATAGAATGCGCGGAAATGGCCTCCTTAAGTACGCTGGCTGATGAGCATGTGCAGGTGTGTCTTCTGCCTCAGGTGGAGTGATGAATTCACAAAGGTGAGACAGGACGGGGAGGGGCGCGCTCTCGCTGCCCATGACAGCCCCCCCCCCTTCTAGGAGCGCCTCCTGGCGGTCCAGAGAGCTTCTCTGGGTGAGCTTGGTGGAATGCCTGGAGCATCTCCTTATCCAGGACCCGAGCAGAGGGCACTCAAGAGCGTTCCTCCGGACCGTAACCCTCCCAGTCCACTAAGTAATGCCGGCACCGGCCGCAACAGCAAACATCCAGGATCCGGCGGACCGTGTAGGCAGGGTGACCGTCGATGATCCGGGGAGGGGGAGGGAGCTTTGGGGGGGGCAGAGAGGACTGACCAAGAGGGGCTTGATTTGAGAGACGTGAAAGGTCGGGTTCACCCGCAGGGTCGGTGGCTGCTTGAGCTGAACCAACATGTCATTGATCACCCGAGTGATGACGTAGGGGCCCAGGAATCGGGGGAACAGCTTCTTGGACTTTTCTTTGACCTGTTGACCCATGACGTACATGGGCGCAGGCACCCGCTTCCTGTCAGCTGTGGCCCAGGTGCACTCAGTGGAGAGGGCGAGGGCGGCCTGAGTGGCTCTCCAGACATGCCGGCAGCGGCGGGCGTGGACCCCCATAGATGGAACCGTGACCTCTCTCTTGACCATAGGAAGGAGAGATGGCGTGTACCCCAGGGATGCCTTTAACAGGTTGAGTCCAGTGGCCACAGAGACGGCTGAGTTGAGAGAGTATTCCACCCAGGTCAAGTGTGAGCTCCAAGAGGGTGGATTGTCGGCTGCTACGCACCGCAAGGTGGCTTCCAAAGACTGATTGGCGTGCTCCGCCTGCCCATTACTGTGTGGGTGATTCCCCAAGGAAAGGCTCAAGGTGGTGCCCAGCGTCCGGCAAAAGGCCCTCCAGACCTGGGATGTGAATTGTGGCCCCCAGTCCAATACAATGTCCATTAGGATGCCGTGGATCCTGATTACGTGGTCAGTCAGAAGGACCGCCGTCTCCAAGACCAAGGGGAGCTTTGGGAGGGCAACCAGGTGCACAGCCTTGGAGAAGTGATCCACAATAGTGAGAATAACTGTCTTACCACGAGAAGGGGGAAGTCCAGTGATAAAGTCCATGGCAATATGGGACCACGGACGAACAGGGGTGGGGAGGGGATGGAGGAGGCCTGACGGGGAAGAGGAGTCCGATTTTCCCCGGACGCAGGTCTGGCAGGCCTTAACATATTCCCATACATCCCGCTGCAGCGTGGGCCACCAGGATGCTCACCGGACGAAGTCCACAGTTCGGGCAATTCCAGGATGGCAGGCGAAGCAACTGGTGTGACCCCACTGGATGACATCGCTGCGGAGGGCAGCCGGGACGTACAGACGGTTCCGGGAACACCCTACTGGCACAGGCTCCTGGGACTGGGCCTGACGGACCCTCCGCTCCCAAGTAAGGGCTCCAAGGATGCACAAAGGCGGAATGATGGTTTGGGGTGTGGGGGGGCTACCTCCCCGGAATCAAACTGGTGCGATAACGTGTCCGGTTTGATGCTACTGGCGCCATGCCAGTATGTGATGATAAAATTAAATCGCTGGAAAAATAGAGACCAGCGAGCCTGCCTGGCGTTCAGTTGGCGGGCCGACCGCAAGTACTCGAGGTTCTTGTGGTCGGTCCACAAGAGGGCACGTTTGACGCATGGATGAAGCTTCTGATTGGGGGGGGCGTGCACTGTGACAACACAGCACCAACCCCCAAATCAGATGCGTCCACCTCGAGGGCAAATTGGAGCTGCGTGTCGACCTGTGCCAAGATTGGTGTTCTAGTGAACAGGCACTTTAATTTAACAAACGCCTGCTCAGCTGCCTCGGTCCAGCGAAAGGGGACCTTAATGGAGGTCAGCTGTGTTAAAGACAGTGCCACCCCACTATAGTTCCTTATGAACCTGCGATAGAAGTTCAGGAATCCGAGGAAGTGTTGGAGCTCCTTATGGGAGTGGGGAGTTGGCCAATCCAGCACTGCCTTCACCTTGGCTGGATCGACAATCAGTCTCCCTTCAGCCGCTATGAAGCCTAAGAACATGGTTGATGTTATGGAGAACTCACACTTCTCAGCATTGACATAGAGCTGGTTCTCCAGAAGCCGTTGCAGGACAGCCCTGACATGGGCTTCGTGTTCCTCTGGTGAGCGGGAGAAAATTAAAATATCATCCAAGTAGACGAACACGAATTGGTAAAGCATGTCACGAAGGACGTTGTTTATTAACCGTTGGAAGACGGCAGGGGCGTTAGTGAGCCCGAAGGGCATCACCAGATATTCAAACTGCCCCTGGTGAGTTTTAAATGCTGTCTTCCATTCATCGCCTTCGTGAATGCGGACCAAATGATACGCATTCCTTAGATCTAGCTTGGTGAAAACCCGTGAGCACTGAAGGAGCTTGAACGCTGAGTTTATCAAAGGCAGAGGATACTTGTCTTTGACAGTGATCGCATTGAGCTCTCGGTAGTCAATGCACGGGTGCAGCAAGCCATCCTTCTTTCCCACGAAGAAGAATCCAGCCCCGAGTGAAGCCGAAGATGGCCAAATGAGGCCGGCGTTCAGCGACTGCTTAACATATTTCTCCATTGCCTCCCTCTCCATGCCAGAAATGCTATACAGCCGACTGGACGGCAGCTTTGCCCCCAGGATGAGGTCAATAGCGCAACTGTAGGAGCAATGAGGCGGTAGCAACAAAGCCCTCGACTTGCTAAAGACCTCCCCCAAATCGTGTTATGCCCGGGGGACGAGGCTGGGGTCCAGTGGCTCGACCGGAGAGAGCGAGACGGACAGAGCTGGGGAACATTCCGCTGAACGTATGCAATTTGCCATGCAGAATAGGCTCCAGGAAGAGATGGTATTTTGTCCTCAATTAATTATTGGATTGTGCCTCTGGAGCCATGGGTAGCCAAGAACCACCGGGGAAGCCGAAACAGGGAGAACTAGGAACGTGAGTTCCTCCCGGTGGTTCCTGGAAAGGAGGATGGAGATCAGCGCCGTGCATTCAGTGACTACCGCAACTTCCCGGCCAGAGGTGGTAGTAATTCTCTGGTTGTGGGGCAATTTGAGTGTGGGAATGCCCACCTGCCGCACAAACTTGACAGAGACAAAATTGCCCTCTGACCTCGAATCAACCAGTGCCATAGTCCTCCTCTCAACCCCCGGCAATTGCACGAGGGCTGAAATTGAAAAATTACCAGGGGGAGTTGATTTGGTCCCACCCGCCAGACCCCCCATGGTTACTGACGGGCTGCGTCTTTTGGCCGCTGGCGGCAATCTTTCAGACTGTGGTTCAGAGAACCGCAGTACGTGCACGCGCCAGCCCTTCGCCTTCACTCGTCATCAGTGAGATGCCGAGAGAGCTCCATCGGCTCGGGCGAAGAGCTGGCACCGCCAGTGTCAGTGCCCGCAGCGGGTACACACTCGGCACGCGGGCAAGAGGAGGACTTGCACTCCTTCGCGCACTCACAGTACCAGTTGTCCAACCCTACAGCCTGGTCTATGAGGCTTTTGGGAGTCTCCGGGACAGGATGAACCACCACATCATCACGGAGATGAGCGTTTAATCTGTGGAGGAATGCGTTGTGCAAAGCAATATCATTCCACCCCAAATCCGACGCTACAACCCGGAACTTGGCTGCAGACCGAGTGCCCTGGTGGAGCGTCATCAAGCAGCTCATCACATTGCCTTGACTCTCGGTGCAGCCAAACGCGCAAGAGAAGGCATTCACAAATTGGTCGAATGTGTACTGACACCCCTCGGGGTTATCTAACGTGGACCGTGCCCACTCCAGGGCTCGGTCTTTAAGCAGCAGGGTAAAAAATTGAATTTTGGCCACGTCCCCCGGGTACTCCTCCCCGACCTGGTCCAAGTACATATGGACTTGAATCAAAAACCCTTTACATTTCCCCACCTCCCATGCGTACGGGGAAGGCGAGGGAACAGAGGTAGTACGGCGCACCATGGTGCGTGGAGCAGGCTGAGGGGGAGTGGCCAGAGGAGGCACTGTAGACCAAAGTTTCATCATGTTTGACACCTGTTGTGTAAGCATAGGGAGCTGGTGCTCGGTCGCCGACAAGCGCTCCAGAGCAGACACCTCGCGTGCTGCAGCATCGGCTAAGCTACCGTCCTGGCTGGCTCATTCTGTCATAGTTATAAATTGACAGCTTTAGTGCATGATGCAACAGCACAGGAAGGGACCGCACAAGGGGGCACGTTTGACAATTTATTAAATAGAAAAAGGCTGGTCTGCTAGAGAAACAGCAACTCGCCAGAGGAATCACCTGAGGAGAGGAGACGAGAGCAGTCAAAGGAGGAACGGAGTAAGGGGAAATGGGCAAGCCAAATTGCCACTTACTTGGGGTTCCGAGGAAGGATCGGCAGGACTCCAGTGGGGAATAGACGAACCAGTAGGGTGGGGAAATGAGCTGATGGTGCCTGACTGGGTGGAGGTTGAAAGCTGAGGGATTTGTAAAGATGTGACAGGAGAGCACGCGCAGCCCTGGAAACACACCCATACGATGGCAGCAACCTGAGAAGGAGAAGAAGGCGAGATTAGAGAGCATGTCTAAACTAGCGATATATCAAACCTCCTTGTCTTGATCAGGCAGTATACCCAGACGAGCCAGCGTAGAATGCGCGGAGAGGGCCTCCTTAAGTACGCTGGCTGATGAGCGGGTGCAGGTGCGTCTTCTGCCTCAAGTCGAGTGATGAATTCACAAAGTTGAGACAGTTGTTCAGAGTGATGAACCTCACCCCATCCTGGCTTGTGAACAACTGACCCTTTCAGGGATGCTCCTTTCATACCCAATCATGACACTCACCTATTTCCAATTAACCTGTTCACCTGTGGAATGTTCTAAAAAGGTGTTTTTGAGCATTCTTCAACTTCCCCTGTTTTTTCTTGCCCCTATCCCAGCTTTTCTGGAATGTGTTGCAGGTGTCAAATTCAAAATGAGTGAATATTTGCAGCAAAACAAAGGTTATCAGTTTGATCATTAAATATATTTTCTTTGTAGTGTATTCAATTGAATATAGGTTGAAAAGGATTTTTAAATCATTGTACATGCTTACTGTAGTAAATCCGTAAAATGTGTGATTAGAAACATACAGTGGTGTGAAAAAGTGCCCCCCCCCCCGTTAAAACATAAATTAACTGTGGTTAATCACATCTTTGGAAAGCTGAGTTCAATTTCTCCAGCCACACCCATGCCTGATAACTGCCACACCTGTTCTCAATCAAGAAATCACTTAAATAGGACCTGCCTGACAAAGTGAAGTAGACCAAAACATCCTCAAAAGCTAGACATCATGCTGCAATCCAAAGAAATTCAGGAACAAATGAGAAACAAAGTATTTGAGATCTATCAGTCTGGAAAAAGTTATAAAGCCATTTCAAAAGCTTTGGGACTCCGGTGAACCACAGTGAGAGCCATTATCCACAAATGGCAAAAACATGGAACAGTGGTAAACGTTTCCAGGAGTGGCCGGCCTATCAAAATTACCCCAAGAGCGCAACGACAACTCATCCAAGAGGTCACAAAAGACCCCACAACAACATCCAAAGAACTGCAGGCCTCACTTGCCTCAGTTAAGGTTATTATTCATGACTCCACCATAAGAAAGAGACTGGACAAAAATGTCCTGCATGGCAGAGTTCCAAAACAAAAACCACTGCTGAGCAAAAAGAACATACAGGCTCATCTCAGTTTTGCCAGAAAGCATCTTGATGATCCCCAAGACTTTTGGGAAAATACTCTGTAAACTGATGAGACAAAAGCTGAACTTTTTGGAAAGTCATTACATCTGGCGTAAAAGTAACACATCATTTAGGAAAAAGAACTTCATACCAACAGTAAAATATGGTGGTGGTAGTGTGATGGTCTGGGGCTGTTCTGCTGCTTGAGGACGTGGAAGACTTGCTGTGGTAAATGGAACCATGAGTTCTGCTGTCTACCAAAAAATCCTGAAGGAGAATGTCGAGCCACTTGTTCGTGACCTCAAGCTGAAGCACACTTGGGTTCTGCAGCAGGACAATGATCCAAAACACACCAGCAAGTCCACCGCTGAATGGCTTCAGAAAAACAAAATGAAGACTTTGGAGTGGCCTAGTCAACGTCCTGACCTGAATCCGATTAAGGTGTTGAGGCATGACCTTAAAAAGGCAGTTCATGCTCAAAACCCTCCAATGTGGCTGAATTACAACAATTCTGCAAAGATGAGTGGCCAAAATTCCTCCACAGCATTGCAAAAGACTCATTGCCAGTTATCGCAAACACTTGATTGCAATTGTTTCTGCTAAGGGTGGCCCAACCAGTTATTCAGTTTAGGGGGCAATCACTTTTTCACACAGGGTCATGTAGGTTTGGATTTTGTTTCCCTTAATAATAAAGACCTTCATTTAAAAACTGCATTTTGTGTTTACTTGTGTTATCTTTGTATAATATTTAAATTTGTTTGACGATCTGAAATATTTAAGTGTGACAGACATACAAAAAAAAGAGAAATCAGGAAGGGGGGAAACACTTTTTCACACCACTGTATCTGTTTTGTAGTTCTTGGAGTTAACAAAACTGACAGCATTCATTGAAAAGCCGTATGTGTAAAATCCTTTATGTTTTGGTTTTTCATGTTTTCAGACATTTTTCTCATGTTTGTCACTGTGTACAGGTGGGAGGACACACCATGCTGCCTATCCGCTGGATGCCCCCAGAAAGCATCATGTACAGGAAGTTCACCACAGAGAGTGACGTGTGGAGCTTTGGGGTCATTCTGTGGGAGATCTTCACGTATGGTAAACAGCCATGGTTCCAGCTAGCCAATAATGAGGTATGCGAATCATTATATCATGGGACAGATTTACTAAGATCCCAAGGAGTGGGAACTAAATTACATGCAGAATCTTGAAAACTGGGAATTTCCTTTGTGTGAGTTTTGCACATATTTTTTTTTTGAGGAAGATTGCATGTTTGACGACAGGGAAACGTGGAATGACAACTTTATTTAAATGAGCATTTACTGTGTCCCACTGCATTTGATGAAGGGGGTTGAGACTGACCCATTAAACAGCAGAGGAAATTCGATGTAAAGGAATTAAAACATTTAGATGCTGTGCGGTTTTATTTCTTCTCCACACAGCTGTAAACATGGTCAATCAGAGCAGGGGATCAGCACAGCTCCACCCTGATGAAAGGCTCGAACCTCCCGACACCTACGAGTAATAGCCATCTAAAAAATTGTTGCCATTAAACAGGGCATTATGTTGACTGCCGACTAACGCATCAATGCTTTTACCACATCACACAGTAAATGTGTGTGTGTGTGTGTGTGTGTGTCCAGTTGTGCTCATAAGTTTACATACCCTGGCACAATTTGTGACTTTTTGGCCATTTCTCAGAGACTATGAATTTTAATGCAAAAACTTCTCTTTCACTCATAATTAGTGGTTGGGTGAAGCCATTTAGTATCAAACAATTGTGCTTGCTCTTTTTAAATCATAATAACAGAAACTACCCAAATGACCCTGATCAAAAGTTTACATACCCTAGTTCTTAATACTGTGTATTGCTGCCTTTAACATCAATGACAGCTTGAAGTCTTTTGTGGTAGTTGTGGATGAGGCACTTCATTTTCTCAGATGGTAAAGCTGCCCATTCTTCTTGGCAAAAAGCCTCCAGTTCCTGTAAATTCTTGGGCTGTCTTCCATGAACTGCACGTTTGAGATCTCCCCAAAATGGCTCCATGATATTGAGGTCAGGAGACTGAGATGGCCACTCCAGCACCTTCACTTTTTTCTGCTGTAGCCAATGACAGGTTGACTTGGCCTTGTGTTTTGGATCATTGTCATGTTGGAATGTCCAAGTGTGTCCCATGAGCAGCTTCTGGGCTGATGAGTGCAAATTTTCTTCCAGTACTTTCTGATAACGTGCTGCATTCATCTTGCCATCAATTTTGACCAAGTTCCCTGTGCCTATGTAACTCACACATCCCCAAAACATCAGTGATCCATCTCCGTGTTTTACAGTAGGGATGGTGGACTTTTCATCTTCGGCCTTGTTGACTCTTCTCCAAATGTAGCGTTTATGGTTATGGCCAAAAAGTTCAATTTTGGTCTCATCACTCCAAATAACTTTGTTCCAGAAGTTTTGGGGCTTGTCTCTGTGTTGTTTGGCGTATTGTAAGCGGGCTGCTTTGTGGCATTGGCGTAGTAATAGTTTTCTTCTGGTGACTCGACCATGCAGCCCATTTTTCTTGAAGTGCATCCTTACTGTGCATCTTGAAACAGCTACGCCACTTTTTTCAGAGTCCTGTACGTCAGCTGAAGTTATTTGAGGGTTTTTCTTTGCATCCTGAAGAATTTTCCTGGCAGTTGTGGCTGAAATTTTTGTTAGTCTACTTGGTTTCAACACAATCCCTCATTTTCCACTTCTTAATTACAGTTTGAACACTGCTGATTGGCATTCTCAATTCCTTGGATATCTTTTTATATCCTTTTCCTGTTTTATAAAATTCAGCTATCTTCTCCCCCAGGTCCTTTGATAATTCTATTGCTTTTCCCATGGCTCGGAATCCAGCAGTGTCAGTGCAGCACTGGATAAAACATTCATGGGTCTGTCAGGAGCCCAGAAACTCACTGACTTTTTATGCACACACACTAATTACAAGTAAACACATCACAGGTGAGGATGGTTACTTTTAGTAGCCATTTAAACCCGTGTGTGTCAACTTGTGTGTATGTTATCAGGCCAAAACTTCCAGGGTATGTAAACTTTTGATCAGGGCCATTTGGGTAGTTTCTGTTGTCATTATGATTTAAAAAGAGCAAACACAATTGTTTGATAATAAATGCTTCACTTAACCACTAAGTATGAGTGAAAGGAAAGTTTTTGTATTATCATCCATATTCTCTGAAAAATGGCCAAAAAATCATAAATTCCACAAGGGTATGTAAACTTATGATCACAACTGTAATATATATATAAATAAATAAGGGGTGTAACGGTTTTTGTATTTGTATTCAAATTTTTCGGTACGGAACCTTCGGTTCAGTGCAGAGGCATACTGAGGTTCCACACAGACCATGTTGAGTGACAGACATGAAGTGTAAACTGCCTCACGCCGGACTTGTAAACAAACAGTTCAGCCCTGTACAGACAAGCCAGATCTTGAAGATGGACCAAGGTAAGTGAATAAGATGAAAAACAGCATCGGATATGCTTTTGGCAGTATGTTTACCTTGTTAACTTATTTGAAACGGCACCATGTGAATGTGCGGCACAAAAAAACAAACAAAAAAAAATAGCGCTGTACAAGCGCAGCTTCCAGCAGCATTTAGACAGCCTCTTCAGGGCTTTTCAGATCGAGCCAAAGCAATAACAACTGCCACTGGTGTTTTTATAGCAGTGGATCTAAGGCCATATTCAGTTGTTAAGAACACTGGGTTTAAACACATGCTGAAGGTAACTGAGCCCTGGCATGAATTTCCTTGTTGTGCCCACTTCAGCCAGAAAATACTACCATCCTTTTAAGAAAAAGCTAAATCTGTTAATGCTGCACTTGAGGCCAGTGTTTTTTCAGGGGTGCTCTGGTATGTTTAGATTTTTGTGGGACATTATTTAATTTAACTTCTTAATTGTCAAAAAAATTGCAAATAATTTGCTGTTGTTGTGCATGGGTGCCTTCAAAACCTATATACAACAATGACAAATTATTGACCAGTTAAACAAGTGAAATTAAATCATTAATTTCCCACAGAAACCTGAACATACCAGAGCACCCTGGTTAAAAACACTGCTTCAGGCAATAAGAACCTTTAATTTCCTAAAAACAAAAGAATAATTCTGACTATTCAAACTTCTATTGTTGCACTTGTCTGCATCGTTTATTTGCTAAAAAGAGAATTTATTTGTTTTATTGTATACATTTTATTTATTGGAGAATTTACTGCTGGCAGTTTGCAGGGTTTTTTGTCAAAGCTGTTCCCGCTTATACAAAAGATAAGCAGTTTTATGTTTTTCCCTAACTGTACCGAAAATGAACCGAACCGTGATTTTAGCATACCGTTACACCTTATATACACACACCGTATTCCAAATTATTATGCAAATTAATTTTATCTCTGATTTTCCTAAATAGTCGATGCAAATGACAGTCAGTATAATTTTCAAGTCATCAACCATTAGAGAATAATTCAAATTTAACTGAACAAACCTCCCAATGATAGCTATTTTTTTTTCAAAAATAAAAAAACCTCAAAATGCACTGTTCCAAATTATTACGCACAACAGAGTTTCAAAATATTTTATTGCTTGTAAAGAACGGAAAATGGTCATTTGTAGAATATGCTGCATTAGGAGGTCATATTTACTGAAATCAAAAACTATTTCAATCAAAAACATCTTAACAGGCCAAGTTACATGTTAATATAGGACCCCTTCTTTGACATAACCTTCACAATTCTTGTATACATTGAACTTGTGAGCTTTTGGAGAGTTTCTGCTTGAATTTCTTTGCAAGATTTCAGAATAGCCTCCTACAGCTGCTGTTTTGATGTGAAATGCCTCCCACCCTCATAGATCTTTTGCTTGAGGATGCTCCAAAGGTTCTCAATAGGGTTGAGATCAGGGGAGGATGGGGGCCACACCATGAGTTTCTCTCCTTTTATGCCCATAGCAGCCAATAACACAGAGGTATTCTTTGCAGCATGAGATGGTGCATTGTCATGCATGAAGATAATTTTGCTCCAGAAGGCACAGTTCTTCTTTTTGTACCATGAAAGAAAGTGGTCAGTCAGAAACTCTGTATACTTTGCCAAGGTCATTTTCACACCTTCAGGGATCTGAAAGGGGCCTACTAGCTCTCTCCTCATGATTCCAGCCCAAAACATGACTCCGCCACCTCCTTGCTGACGTCGCAGCCTTGTTGGGACATGGTGGCCATCCACCAACCATCCACTGCTCCACCCATCTGGACCATCCAGGATTGCATGGCACTCATCAGTAAACAAGACTGTTTGAAACTTAGTCTTCATGTATTTCTGGGCCCACTGCAACCGTTTCTGCTTGTGAGCATTGGTTAGGGGTGGCCTAATAGTAGGTTTATGCACAACTGCAAGCCTCTAGAGGATCCTACACCTTGAGGTTCGTGGAACTCCAGAGGCACCAGCAGCTTCAAATACCTGTTTGTTGCTTTGTAATGGCATTTTAGCAGTTGCTCTCTTAATCCGATTAATTTGTCTAGCAGAAACCGTCCTCATTATGCCTTTATAAGATAAGATAAGATAAGATAAGATAAGCCTTTATTAGTCCCACAATGGGGAAATTCCAGGATTGCAACAGCACAGGGATAGCAACACTCAGAGCAACAATCAGATTATATACATATTACTATAAATATATATATATATATATAGACACACAGTGCGGAGCATTATGGTTGGTGAATGTGCAGCAGAAAGTCTAAGCTCTCTCTCCGCGGATGCGGCGGGCCAGCTGGAAGTCTTTGGGCATGATGGTGACCCTCTTAGCGAAGAAGAGACCCACCAGGTAGGCCTCGCTGGCCTCCTGCAGAGCCATGACGGCGAAGCTCAGGAAGCGCAGGTTGGTCTTGAAGTCCTGAGCGATCTCCCTCACCAGGCGCTGGATGGGCAGCTTACGGATGAGCAGCTCTGTGGATTTCTGGGAGCGACGGATCTCTCTCAGAGCCACGGGCCTGTGACAGTGAGGCTTCTTCACTCCGCCGGTGGCCGGAGCGCTTTTCCGAGCAGCCTTGGTGGCTAGCTGCTTCCTGGGGGGCTTTTTCCTCCAGTAGATTTTACGGGCGGTCTGCTTGGTTCTTGCCATTGCTCTTTATTATTCTGTCTTATATTTCTTGCATGCCGCCTAAACTCCAGCCCGGCACCCGCGTCGTTTTCGCTACAGTTCCCGGTATGTCGAGTTTCACCGTTAGCACCGGGTGGCGGTTGAGTGCTAGCTAGCACTAGCTCTTCCTGCTGTAACGTCTCCTGCTGTAAACAGTGGCTCCGTCCGCCGACTCGAGAGACCTTTGGGGCGATCTGTGTGTCCATGATATATATAGAGTGAAAGGTGTAGAAAGAAGAAGGAAGATAAAAAAAGGCTGTTGCAACGGGCAGCCAACTCGTGTGGCGCCACCGGTCCAGCAGAACCGGAAAAAAAAAAAAAAATTATCTGCACAAACCCATCTGTGCTCTGAATCAGCCACAAATTTCTTCACAGCACGATGATCACGCTTAAGTTTTTTTTAAATAACTAATGTTTTCATACCTTGTCCAAGGCATTGCACTATTTGAGGCTTTTCGGCAGCAGTGAGATCCTTTATCTTTCCCATATTGCTTGAAACCTGTGGCATGCTTAATAATCTGGAACATCCTTCTGAAGTAGTTTTCCTTTAATTGGGCTCACCTGGCAAACTAATTACGACAGGTGTCTGAGATTGATATCAGTGCTCCAAAGAGCCCTGAGACACAATGCCATCCATGAGTTTAAGTGAAAAACAAAAAAATTGAATGTTTTTGACACTAAAATCATATTTGCATAATAATTTGGAACATGGCGTATGCAGTGCATCCGGAACGTATTCACAGCGCTTCACTTTTTCTGCATTTTGTTATGTTACAGCCTTATTCCAAAGTGGATTAGATTAATTTTTTCCTCAAAATTCTACACACAAGATTCTAGATTCAAAGGCTTTATTATCAGGTGCACAGTTAAGAAATGCAACTTTTCCTGAGCAATGAAATTCTTGCTCTGCTCTCCGAACCAATGCCAAGGTAATAGGTACACAACATACTAATAAGGTAATAACACACCTAATACTAATGGATACTAATAACACACTATACATACAGTTAGGCAATTAGGACAGTGTATATTGATATCAGAGATGATATGAACCTGAGATGGCATAAGCCTATGTACAGTGTGCAAATGAGCAGTATACAGATTACAAGTTGGCACCCAGTGTGAGAATTTCTCTATAATGATAGTAGACTGTACATGATAATTAGCAGCAGAGATGATATGGACATCAGACGGGGTGAGACTATGTACACTGTACAAGTGAGCAATGTGCAAATTTAGCAACCAGTGTGTGAGTTTGGGGAGTTTATTTGTTCAGTAGTTTGATGGCAGTGGGAAAGAAGGAGTTTTTCAGTCTGGTTGTCCTGCATTTCACACTTTTGTAACTCCGGCCTGAGGGTAGAAGTGTGAACATTCTGTGCTGGGAATGGGTGGGGTCCCGGAGGATGGAGGCAGCTCTCCTTTGGACTCTGCAGTCGTAGATACTATGCAGAGAGGGGAGTGGAGTCCTGATGATCTTCTTTGCTGTCTTCATCACTCTCCAGGCGTTTGCGGTCCAGGGCAGTCATGCTGCCGTACCATGCAGTGATGCAGTTGGTCACGATGCTCTTGATGATGCAGTTGTAGAGGTTATTGAGGATCCTGGGGGACATGCCAAACTTCTTCAGCCTCCTCAGAAAGTACAGCCACTGTTGAGCTCTCTTCACCAGCTCTGTGGTGCTGTGTGTCCAAGTAAGGTCCTCGCTGATGTGGATGCCCAGGTATTTAAAGCTGCTCACCCTCTCCACCTCAAGCTCCTGGATGAACAGCGGCTAATGGGGCCTCCTCCCCTTCCTCATGTCCACTATCATCTCCTTTGTCTTGTCTGTGTTGAGGGTGAGGTTGTTGTCCTCACCCCATGACATCAGGCTGGCCACCTCCCTCCTATAGGATGCTTCGTCCTCACCAGTGATACGTCCTATCACTGCTGTGTCATCCGCAAACTTTAAGATGATATTGTCCTTGTGAGAGGCAATACAGTCATGGGTGAAGAGGCTGTAGAGGTTGGGGCTGAGCACACAACCCTGTGGGACACCTGTGTTCGTAATGATGCTGGCTGAGGTCCTGTTACCCATTCTGACAGACTGGGACCTGCCAGTTAGAAAGTCCAGTAGTCAGTCACAGAGGGTGGGTTGTAAGGCCAAGTGAAGACAGTTTGTTGGTGAGTTTGTGAGGGATGACCATGTTGAAGGTGGAGCTGTAGTCGACAAAGAGCATCCTAATGTAGGAGTCTTTATCTTCCAGGTGGGAGAGAAAATAATGGAGTGCTGCAGCAATGGCATCTGAGGTAGACCTGTTGGGCCGGTAGGTGCACTGCAGGGGGTCCAGGGTATCCGGTATGCTGTCCTGAATGAGGGGCAGCACCACTTTCTCGAGGCACTTCATAATGATTGGAGTGAGTGCTACCAGTCTGTAATCATTCAGGCAGGTCGGCGGGTTCCTTTTGGGGAGAGGGATAATGGTTGTGGTTTTGAAGCAGGAGGGGACTATGTTCTGGTAAAGAGAGAGGTTGAAGATGGATGTGAGAACGTCAGTCTGCTCGGCAGCACATGTTGTCTAGTGCTGCTGCCTTGCGGGGGTTGATATTCTTCAGTGCTTTGTTTACCTGACCTGGTGAGACTTTTAATTGGGGGGGGTGTAATGTGTGTCTCCTCTCTGCACTGTAGCTGGTGATCTCAAAGCGGGTGTAAAAGATGTTGAGATCATCCGGCAGGTTATCTGTGGAGCTAGTGGTGTTGCTGTTGGTCCTCTTGTAGTCTGTGATGCGTTGCAGGCCTTGCCACATGCGCCCTGGGTCAGGAGTGGAGTCGAGGCTGTCCAGCTTTTCCCTGTACTGCCTCTTGGCTGTTGTTATAGCCTTCCTCAGTCCATACTTTGCAACTTTGTATTTGAACTCATTGCCTGATTTAAATGCAAGAGAGCGAGCACACAGCATCTGATGTACCTGACTGTTGATCCAGGGCTTCTGGTTGGGGAACTTCCTGACTTGTATGGTGGGTACGATGGTATCAACACACGTGCTGATGTACCCAGTCACATACTCAGCGTGGTCTTGTATGTTTATAGAAGAGTCCTCTCGGGTGGCTGCAGCTTTAAACACATCCCAGTCTGTACAGGCAAAACAGTCTTGCAGGGTGCTCTCAGACTCTGGAGTCCAGCATTTAATTTGCTTAATAACAGGGTTTGTTTGTTTGAGCTTTTGTCTGTTGGCTGGGTACAGGGAGATGTGATCCGACTGTCCGAAGTGGGGGTGGGGTACCGCTCTGTAAGCGCCGCGTATGCTGGAGTAAACATGGTCGTGTTTTTATCGTGGGTGGGAATGTTCACATGCTGGTAATATTTAGGGAGTAAAGTCCGTAAATTGCACTGGTTAAAGTCACCAGCAACAATAAAAACAGCATTGGGATGGGTCGTCTCTACTGCGCCGATGATGTCATGGAGTTTGCTTAGCGCTACTGTGTAGTTGCTTTGTGGGCGAATGTAGACAGCAGCCAAAAAGACAGTGGTAAATTCCCTCAGTAGATAATAGGGATGTCATTTCAGCAGTAAAAACTCCACATCAGGCGAACAGTGCTTGTAAACAGTCTGTACATCTCCACACCACGAATTGTTTATAAACACACACACACCCTCCCCTCGTCTTACCCGAAGCTTCAGTTCAGTCTGCTCGATGTGTTGAGTGTGTCTGTAGTTGAATGGTGCACTCTGGGACCCAGCACTCTCTTATCTCCCAATGGTCTTCAATCCTTACTCTTAGTTTGTCTTGCTTGTTTTCCAAAGACCGTACGTTAGCCAGCAAGAGGCTGGGCAGCGGTGGTCGGCAGGCATGAGCCTTTAGCCTAGCATGTAGCCCTCCTCTCTTACGTTGTCTCTGGCGCCATCTCCGACGCTCTATCTTGGGGTCAGCATGCTCATGCTGACTCGGTGCTTCAGGGCCTTCCTGGGGTGGTGCTGATCGCTGCGTGGACGCACAATGCATTGTAGATCAGGTGGTATGAAGCCAGTAAATTCCGTATGACTGCTCGTCTTGGCGATGTCCAGTAGTTTCTGTTAGTCGTATGTTTGCAGCGCATGACCTTCATGCACTGTAGAAAGAGCAGCAAACATGCAAAAAAGGAGAAAAAGTCAGCATTCACGAACAGAACAAGCAAAGACGTCTGCCTCAACGGGCGCCATCTTGCAGTCTTGCCATCTTGCCACCACAATACCCCATAATGACAACATAGAAAAAGTTTTGGGGTTTTTTTGTAATTTTTGCAAATTTATTAAAAATAAAAAACTGAAATCACATGGACATAAGTATTCACAGCCTTTGCCATGAAGCTCAAAATTGAGCTCAGGGGCCTCATGTTCAAAGACACATGGATTTCCTACTGAAAGATGGTGTACGTTTAAATCAAGAAACCACTGTAAGCAAAAAAAAATTCAGATGTACAGTATAAAACAGTGCATACGCAGGAATCCAAGCACATTCCCTTTGTACATCCTAATCTACTTCAAATTGAATGTACGTGAGGAAATACCAGACTCCTCCCTTGACACACCTCCATTTGAATATGCAATTACATGCAAATAGATATATACAAGCCTTGCACGTTTGAGTCTCCTGTATCCATGATCAAAAATAATGGTTTTAATGGATTTTCACAGACTGTGAGTTGGAGGCACTCCTGAATGAGGTAGAGGCGCATAAAACATTTTGTTTGGCACGCTGTCCTCCAGCATTAGCACCGGATACAGATAATTCAATAGCCTACTCACTGCCCTATAAGATTAGTTTACCCTTTTCCTTTATTCAGACAGAGATGAGAAGGAGATGTTTATTTAACCTTGACATGTTTTGACTGACGTCTGCAGTCGTCCTCAGAATCATCAGCTGATCACTGTGATTTGTGACCAGCCAGCTGGATAAGCTGGTTGAATAAAGGAAAACAGTAATGAAAAAGAAGACAATATGAACCTATTTAGTGGGTAGCCATGGTCACCTGTGCCGGGCAAAGGGTGAGACTGTTGTATTTCAAACTTTACGCGTGTGTTTATTGACATAACTACTGTACGCACAGAGGCAATTGGGGACTTGGTAGTTGCTGTGAAACTGTAGTTTAATCAGCAAAAAAGGAAGTCACTTACTCCAACCACTGACTTGTAATGAAGCCTTGAAGACAGGCTGATATTTGGGGGCACACAGGCTCGTTGCACATGAGGTGGGTTATTATTAAGACAATTACGTGAATTTACTCACCAAGAAGCCACTCATCCGCACAGTGCCAGCTTGTAGTTTGTTCCCAACAATACTGTTCATTAGAATCATTAGGAAAACTGTCTCTTACTGCAAATTATGCTTTGATGTTGGCCTGTTCAACTGCATTGTATGGGAATATGATGTACCTGGGTGACAGCCGGATAATGCCATCCCACACAGCTGGCATAGTTCGGCTCAGGGTCAACTGGGAAATTCCCGATCAGTCTGCCAGCTCCCTCTGGAATGCCCCTGTTGCCAGGAACCCCAGTCTTGTCAGCACCTGCACTGAGATGAGCAGGGCACGGCTTCTCACCGTGTCGTGCTCCAAGAGCGGCTGTAGCTCTGGCCACAGTTCCACGAGGACTGCCCGTGGAAACCTAAACCAGCTGACAAGCCAGGAATCATCCTGAGCCAGAAAATCTTCTCTGTCTACAAATACCCTTTCTCTTCTCACTGTGCGATTTGCGATATCCTCTAATAATGCTAACGCCATTGTTGTTAGAGGCAATTTCAGGGCTTCTTTGTGTTTGCTTTTCTATCCACTCATCTAATTGCACACACGTGGATGTTTGTTCATCATGTGTCTCTGGTGTGTACAATAATTTTCACATCATTATTCGTCTCCCAACATCACCTCTAAGTGTTGCCAATGGACCAATAACAGTAGAAATGTACATACGCCAGCCATGAAGTTGGCATGGAGCTGCGCATATTTCCACAGTTGTTTCATTCTTGATACATCTGAAATTTTCCATGGAAAAGGACATACTCCATGTTTTGTGCATAAGTACCCTTTGTACATGAGGCCCCTGGTGCATCCTGTTTCCACTGATCATCTTTGAGCTGTTTCTACAGCTTAATTGGACTCCACCTGTGGTAAATTCAGTTGATTGGACATGATTTGGAAAGGCACACACCTGTCTATATAAGGTCCCACAGTTGACAGTGCATGTCAGAGCACAAACCAAGCATGAAGTCAAAGGAACTGTCTGTAGACCTCTGAGACAGGATTGTCTCGAGGTACAAATCTGGGGAAGGGTACAGAAAAATTTCTGCTGCTTTGAAGGTCCCAATGAACACAGTGGCCTCACGGCTGTGGCGCAGGTGTAGTGTGGCCAACTACTGATCAGAGGGACTGAACCCCCGGTTGCTCCTGGTGGATCAGACCAGCACCTGTGTATGGCAGCTCTGACGCCATCAGTGTGTGAATGTATGTGTGAATGGGTGGATAGCAGGATCTGTAAAGTGCTTTGGTCATCTAGAGATGAGAAAAAGGACTATATAAATGAACGCCATTTACCATTTACCATCATCTGTAAATGGAAGAGTTCAGAACCACCAGGACTCTCCCTAGAGCTAGCCGGCTGTCTAAACTGAGTGATCGAGAGAGAAGGGCCTTAGTCAGGGAGGTGACCAAGAACCCAATGGTCACTCTGTCAGAGCTCCAGCATTCCTCTGTGGAGAGAGGAGAACCTTCCAGGACAGCCATCTCTGCAGCAATCCACCAATCAGGCTTGTATGGTAGAGTGGCCAGACGGAAGCCACTCCTCAGTAAAAGGCACATGGCAGCCCACCTGGAGTTTGTCAAAAGGCACCTGAAGGACTCTCAAACCATGAGAAACAAAATTCTCTGGTCTGATGACACAAAGATTGAACTCTTTGGCGTGAATGCCACGCGTCATGTTTGGAGGAAACCAGGCACCGCTTATAGCCAGGCCAATACCATCCCTACAGTGAAGCATGGTGGTGGCAGCATCATGCTGTGGGGATGTTTTTCAACGGCAGGAACTGGGAGACTAGTCAGGACAGAGGGAAAGATGAATGCAGCAATGTACAGAGACATCCTGGATGAAAACCTGCTCTGGAGCGCCCGTGACCTTAGATGGTTCATCTTTCAGCAGGACAACGACCCTAAGCACACAGCCAAGATATCAAAGGAGTGGCTTCAGGACAACTCTGTGAATGTCTTTGAGTGGCCCAGCCAGAGCCCAGACTTGAATCTAATTGAACATCTCCTGAGAGATCTGAAAATGGCTGTGCACTGACTCTTCCCATCCAACCTGATGGAGCTTGAGAGGTGTTGCAAAGAGGAATGGGCAAAACTACCCAAAGATAGGTGTGCCAAGCTTGAGGCATCATATTCAAAAAGACTTGAGGCTGTAATTGCTGCCGAAGGTGCATTAGCAAAGTATTAGTGGTGTTGGATGATTAAAATTTCTAATCGCGATTAACTTTTGGAACGTTGAGTTAATCGCGATTAACCCATTGAGTGTGACTGTCGCCAAACTGCGACATAACCCCTAGTGATCAAGAGTGGTAATGATTTTTTTCAATAAAATACTGAAAGAGAAATTTCCAAGGCTATAACTTTAAAGTGGTAAGAGATAATGGCTTACTGTCTATTAGAAAGATGTAGAATATGATCCAAAGTTTCAGATAGGAATAAATTTACAGATCTAATTTGCATCACTCCACGTGCATAATTCATAACTGGTCAAAAGTGGACTTTGGGCATATTTACACAAAGGATGGTTCTGCGTTATGTCACTGTTTCTTGTTTGTTTTTGTTTTTTCTTATCTTATCTTTAAAGTATTTAAAGTATATGAACCAGAAATTCAGTAGAATGTACACAAAACCAGAATACAATCAGACCTACCGCTGGTGGAGTGTTGATGGTGGTGTGTTCATTTGTCCGCTCTCGTCATCTACGATCCTTATTTAATTTTCTGCCAGGCGATTTTGCTGTCTTTTCTACATCCAGAAAGTCTCACATGAATCTTGTTATTTATTCCACCGCAAATTCCGTCATAAATGCCGTGATTGTTTTTCATTCAAAAACGCTGCTATTGTCCTGCTGGTGACCGGACATATTTAACTGTGGAGGTCTTCTTCTTCTTCTCCGTTTCTTAAAGAAGAAGATTCTTCTTCTGTGGTGTATTCCGTGTCCTCCAACGCTTGTCTGCCATCTTGGGTATGGGCATGATACCAAATGGTCCATAGAGCCAGCAGTGTTTTTGGCAGGTGATTACAACTTGACAGACGTAGTGCTGTGCTGTGCCACTAGGGGCGCGTGATGTATTCACACTGAAAGGGTTAATGGCGCGTTAATCACGTGTTTTTCCATTCAGATACAGTGTACCTTAAGTTGGTAATTTTTCAAGTTTCTCATGCTGTTATAAACATGGGAGTGAACAAATATACTTGCTTTCTTCACCTGTAGGCTTATTAAAGCTCATTATGCGCTACAGGCACAAGAAGTGCATAAATCATAAATCATGACTCTTCCTTTGTTTGCTAGAGGCAAGTCCCGGGAACCCCCACCCCCCTCCACCACCACCACCATGAGTGCCCGGTATCATTGGCTTAGAAATTGTACTTTCTAAAAATGCATATGTTTTTGCGGAAGACGCAACTCCCGACCGATCGAGCGCAAGTTTTCAACCTAGCCAAAATATAAACAAATTGTTTTTTTCAGGGCCGTTTTGGCGCACTTCCTACACATTAAATATCATTTTGAAGGTCTTTCAATACAGAATATGGAAATAATGTTAAATCAGTTTTGAAAATGTCCTCAGACTGACTCATTTTGCCAGCACGGGTCATTTGTTTACGGTGTTAGCATCTTAGCAGCGGCGCTAACAAACGGAGCTACTATCGTGCTCGTGACGACATCCCAACGTGCTACAAAAACGGCCAGGGAGTGATTGGACATTCCGAACACAGCTTGAGAATTTTTTTTTAGACGTACTCACCAACAGTTGGACCTGTGGGGATGAAAACAGGGGAATTTCGGTCCATCTCAGCAGATGGAGATCAGCTATAACCTAGCATGTAGCTAGTAGCTACGAGCTAGCTAGCTTCCACAGAACAACACAACATCCAGGCAAAGTTTTGGAGGAGGCTATAACAATTATCCAGGTGAGAGCTCCGACAGATAACGCTGTAAACTTAAACATGACAGCACTTTGGTGATATCCATGGCTGTAATCAAGCTTGTCTGCATGGTGCACACAGTGTTAGTGGCCACAACGGCCTTGGTACGGAGAGTGGCTGGGCAAAAAAGTACTGTTTGTGCTTTCTACCATTAACTGCTGTTAACTGCAATCACAAAATTTGTCACCCTTAACAGGCGATTACGCGATAATGCCAACACCACTACAAAGTATTGAGCAAAGGCTGTGAATACTTATGTACATGTGATTTCTTCCTTTTTATTTTTAAGAAATTTGCAAAAATCTCAAAAAAATCAAAAACATGTTATCACATTGTCATTATGGGGTATTGTGTGTAGAATTTTGAGGAAAAAAAATGAATTTAATCCATTTTGGAATAAGGCTGTAACATAAAAAAATGTGGAAAAAGTGAAGCGTTGTAAATACTTTGCAGATACACTGTATCTATCTATAAATTCATGAAATCTCTGTGTGTTTGTGTGTCTGTCTGTCTGTCTGTTCCACGCATATCTCTTGAACTGTTTGTCAGACTGGCCTCAGATTTTAAATGTTGTTTCCTGAGGTTACGAGGGTGTGCATCTCTGAATATGGAGTTGCTCAGTCAAAATATGTAATTTGTATCAATAAAAGTTTAGCCACCGCTGTGTCTCATGCCCAGGCTTCTAGTAGTGTGGGTGGGGTTTGGTTTCGGATGGACTCCACCACAGCGCTCCGTGTGCAAAACAAGGAAGTGAAATGTGACAAATTTGAATTGAAAAGATAATACTTAAGATTTAATGCTTAAAAAATTATACCATGAAGTTGCTGTGATTGCATAGGTCTAATGGATAATTTGGCATGGAGAACACGAGGTGCCGCTGGGGATGGGGGGGGGGGGGGCAGCAGTTGAATCGCTGTCACCACGGGTAAGCTCCGTGTGCAAAACAAGGAAGCGAAACGCAACAAATTTGATCGGTAAAAAACAACCACTTACTATAGAGCTGGAGTGCACACATTGCTTTTTGCAAGTTATTTTCAATAAAGTGAAAAAAAAAGATAATACATGGCGTGTGCTTTTTCCCTGAGGCTGATTTATCATGGAAAACAGCTGAGCTCTGTGGTTCCAGCGATCAGCTGATTGGATTCACTTTTTTTTTTTTTTACCAAAAAAAAAAACAACATGGGGGGAAGACCCTACAACCTTTGCTCCACGGCGTATCAACCATACGCTGGATAAATTTTCAGCATGGGACACATATTTTTTCCAGTTTACAAAATTTTTCACTGGGTCTGAGGTGTGTGTGGAAAAAAATGGGTTTTGGCTAACATTTAGAGGGTCAAAAATGCGATCATTTACAGTAGGTGGAATAATAATAATAATAATAAATAATCTTCTCGCATCAATATAAACAAATGCTTACAATAGAGCAACGGCGCTCAGTCTTTGCCAGTCACGCCCTCAAGGTTCAGATCATTATTTGGCCTCAGTATCGCCCCAGCACAACGATATAATTAATCTTAGCATTAAAGTTTTCAAAAACCTTTTAATAACAAAATATTGCTAAAATATAAAATGATGCACTATAATGGGTCTCAAATATTTGTAAATGTGTCCTGTTATAGTACTGCATTAGTTTATTGACGATACACAGAAGAAATTCAATATTACACTGAACTCATCACTGAACAGTGATATAAACTAAAATAATTATAATGGTGACTGAATAACTTCCATTCCCCAAAGTGCAAGATACACAATTATGAATATAAGTGATAAAAAATCAGACAAATAAGTGATCTGACAAACAAATAAACAAGGGATTTGAAACAGTCGCTAATATTGGATGTCCCATTCATTTTCAATATTTAGGTATTCTGTAATTAATATTCATACTATCAAATAAATCTCAGTGCCATTTACTCCCTTTTATATTTGTCAAAGTCTAACATGTGGTTGCCTACATATAGGCTACACCTCTTTGTATTCCATTTTCAAACACAGCCTATATTTGGGCCTGGAAAGCCTGACTGGGATACCTGTTTCAGACAGGAATACTTGCATTCTATGGGCATGCACTAGTATACATAAAAGCTCTTGCACCTAATAACTTGTCTCTTCTGCCCCTGTATCTCTCCAGGTGATAGAGTGTATTACCCAGGGCAGGGTACTGGAGCGCCCCAGACTTTGTCCAAAGGAAGTGTATGATATGATGCTGGGCTGCTGGCAGAGGGAACCACAACAGCGCCTCAACATTAAAGATATTCAGAAGATGCTGTTCACTCTCATGAAAGCCACACCAGTATATCTGGACATTCTGGGATAAACAAGGATAAGAGGAGAAGGGAACGAGGCTTCTTTCTAAAGCTGAAATGGATGGAACTGCTCAAACAGAAGGGACTGGGGTAGAGTAGCTTGGTCTGGATGTGCGTAGAAATCTGGGACGAAAATGTGAACGTGCATTAGGAAGTATAATGATGGGAATGAGCAAATGGGTGGTATGATATTTATTTAACCTAATCAGAATGAGCAGCTTTTGTGGTTCCCATCTTTCCAAATGGAATTTGACAGACATGGACCAAAGTGTATAAGGCTAATTATTCTGTTCTGGTATGGATTCTAATCCTAATTATTTAGGTACCCAAATTTTCATACATATGCATCTGGATTCTACCACAGATCATTGGAGCACTGGTTCTCTTCAAGTTTTACCTAGTCTTGTATAGTTTAATTCATTATATTTCAGATACTCCACCCTAGACTATAGCAGCACACATATAACATGTTTTATGTGTGCTGCTTGATAAGTCATATGTTGGTTTAGCTCAGGTTATCAAGGTCTCACCCAGCCAAAATGAGAAGAATGTTCCTAGTGTTTTTAGACCGATGTTTACCTGGTCCTATCTGGACAATATTAAAGTTCTGAACTTCTGGATAGTTATGCATTGCGGTATGTGTTACACAAGATATACATTTTTCCCCACATTGTTTCATGTCTTGGTCTTATCTAATAATAACTCTGTGTTTTTGGCAAATGATCAAGAACATGTAATAATTGTTTTTTTTTCCCTTGCTGACAGAATCAAATCCTCTATATAACTAAAACTGTTACAGCTTTACACTATAGTGTCTTTCGAGGTAGTTTTCCCCTGAAACCAGTTATTTTCCACAAGAGGAACAGTACATTCAGAAACCATTTCACAGGACCGGGCAGTTCTCATGTCTTTACAGTAATGTTTACAAGGTTACATGTATCTTTTTTGACTCCAGAAAGCTGGTTATCACAAAAGAGTATAGTCCATAAATTACACTTGGACAGCTGCTATTTTACATAGGATTTTTGTTTTTAGTGCTCATTCAGTACCAACATTGTTTTCATCTGCAAAGCCATCGTTAGTGAACTTGAATCCTCATCTCATTATAGCCCACAAACTGTTTACATATACAAGAACCTGACCAGACTTTCCAATGGCCCAACTGATTGTCTAATGCCATAAAATCTGACCTAAGTGCCTCCTACTTCTATTTAAAGATGGGGACCTTAAAAAAAATAGTCTTTTAAAATAAAAACACTTTTGCATTTTGTTTACCTGCCTAAAATCTAGTTTGTTAATTGTCCTTGTTTTCTTACAACCAACCTAGAGCACTCTGTGTACTGTAGTGAAAACAGACCTTCCAGCATTGTGTTTGGAAGTTATAGAAAATATTTACCATTCAAGGAAAAAAAAATTACAAAAAACAACAACAACAAAAAAAAATATCCTTTGCAGCCAAACACAACCAATGTATAGTTATATATGTAATTCTATATTTTGAATTAATTTTATTATTACTAAATGAACAGATCCTTAGTCATTCTCCAAAGACGATGGAACACTATGCCACTAGGTATTTTCAGAATTAAAGCCAAAACAGCTGGCGTAAAGTTTTAGGACCATATTATGACGATCTAGTCAACAGTCTTATTGTCTAAGGTGCAATGCTCATTTATGGATGTGTCCATTTTTCTATTGCAGCAGCACAAAAATGAATTCTGCACCTGTCAGATCATGCAAAAAGGCTCTCCTAATGCTATTAATTATTCAGAGGTGTGGTTTGGGTGTGACATGCAATAAACCAGAGATGTCCAATCATGTGCCATGGAGGGCCAAGACCCTGCGGGTTTTCTCTTCTACCCAGTCTCTTCAGCAGATGTTTTCACTAATCTGCAATCAGTGGGAAGAAATTCAGTGAAATCTGCTGTTGAAGACACTGGCTGGAGGTAAAGCCTGCAGGGTCTTGGCTCTCCATGGCACATGATTGGACACCCCTGCAATAAACCAATTGCCGTCTTTGATCTCATTCCCTTTAATAAACAGGGGTGCAGAATGTAGGGTGTAATACTAATATGACAGTGTTTAAATGGGAGGACAAATCTGATTTGTGCTGTAAACACTGTAGACAATTGTGTGTTTTGTGGGTGTTTTATTGGTGCTTTACTGAGGAAAACTGTCATCTTTAACCACAGGTGCAAACTTGAGGAGTGATTTTTCATGTCTCAGTTTGTATTTTTGCCTTCTGAGTTCAAAAACTACTTGCAAACACAAGAGGAAATTAGAGCCATAAGAATTAATTGTGTTATTTGAACAAGAAAATAATCATGAATGACGATACCCCGGGCAACCATACAGCACTCTTTCTCTCGGATCGGATGACACCTGTTTCCAGATGTCACAGCCCGACCCTACTGCACAAAAGTCCAGTAGTTAAATTAAAAAGAAAAAGTGACCCATATTCTAATCACCTAAGGAGAGAATAAATAAATGAATGCCTAATGTTTGTACTTGTCTGTAAGTTTACAGTTAATTCATTCATCTTCTTAACAGTTCTTTACCTGTCGTGGGGGTGCGGGAGCTGGAAACTGCCTGAGTGTCTTTGGGTGAGAGGCGGGGTACACAGATTGCAAATTAATGAATGAATGAATGCAAGATCAGGTAACGGATTATGACAGGAACAGGCATACATGCGCATTTACGCCTTTTATACGTGCTCCTGAAATAGCGGTTGATAATACACCATTGACTTCAAACCTGCTTTTTGCTGCTCAAAAGTGCATTGGAAGAAAATGCACCCTAATAATAACGTGCCAAACTTTGTGCCAAGCCTCACCCACTTTAAATCAGTCCCCTCCTTTGAGCGCAAGTCACGCGCACAGTCAACCACTAATTACAGTATCTCACAAAAATGAGTACACCCCTCACATTTTTGTAAATATTTTATTATATCTTTTTGATGGGACAACACTTAAGGTATGACACTTTGATACAATGTAAAGTAGTCAGTGTACAGCTTGTATAACAGTGTAAATTTGCTGTCCCCTCAAAATAACTCAGCACACAGCCATTAATGTCTAAACCACTGGCAACAAAAGTGAGTACACCCCTAAGTGTAAATGTCCAAATTGTGCCCAAAGTGTCAATATTTTGTCTGGCCACCATCATTTTCCAGCACTGCCTTAACTCTCTTGGGCATGGAGTTCACTATAGTTTCACAGGTTGCCACTGGAATCCTCTTCCACTCCTTCATGATGACATCAAGGAGACCTTGTGCTACTCCACCTTCCATTTGAGGATGCCCCACAGATGCTCAATAAGGTTTAGGTGTGGAGACATGCTTGGCCAGTCCATCACCTTTACTGGCCTTTGTCTTTAGCAAGGCAGTGGTCGTCTTGGAGGTGTGTTTGGAGTTGTTGTCATGTTGGAATACTGCCCTGCAGCCCAGTTTCTGAGGGGAGGGGATCATGCTCTATTTCAGTATGTCACAGTACATGTTGGCATTCATGGTTCCCTCAATGAACTGTAGCTCCCCAGTACCGGCAGCACTCATGCTGCCCCAAACCATGACACTCTGACCACCATGCTTGACTGTAGGCAAGACACACTTGTCTTTGTACTCCTCACCTGATTGCTGCCACACACGCTTGACACCATCTGAATCACATAAGTTTATCTTGGTCTCATCAGACCACAGGACATGGTTCCATTAATCCATGTCCTTAGTTTGCTTGTCTTCAGCAAACTGTTTGTGGGCTTTCTTGTGCATCATCTTTAAAGGGGGCTTCCTTCTGGGACGACAGCCATGCAGACCAATTTGATGCAGTGTGTGGCGTATGGTCTGAGCACTGACAGGCTGACCCCCCACCCCTTCAACCTCTGCAGCAATGCTGGCAGCACTCATATGTCTATTTTCAAAAGACAACCTCTGGATATGACGCTGAGCATGTGCACTCAACTTCTTTGGTCAACCATGGTGAGGCCTGTTCGAAGTGGGACCTGTCCTGTTAAACCGCTGTATGGTCTTGGCCACTGTGCTGCAGCTCAGTTTTAGGGTGTTGGCGATCTTCTTATAGCCTTGGCCATCTTTATGTAGAGCAACAATTCTTTTTATTCAGATCCTCGGAGAGTTCTTTACCATGATGTGCCATGTTGAACTTCCAGTGACCAGTATGACAGACTGTGAGAGCCAAAACGCCAAATTTAACACACCTGCTCCCCAGTCACACTTGAAACCTTGTAACTCTAACAAGTCACATGACACTGGGGAGGGAAAATGGCTAATTGTGCACAATTTAGACATTTTCACTTGGGGTGTACTCACTTTTGTTGCCAGTGGTTTAGATATTAATGGCTGTGTGCCGAGTTATTTTGAGGGGACAGCAAATTTACACTGTGTTGCAAGCTGTACACTGACTACTTTACATTGTATCAAAGTGTCATATCTCCAGTGTTGTCCCATGAAACAATATAATAAAATATTTACCAAAATGTGAGGGGTGTACTCACTTTTGTGAGATACTGTAGGTCTCAAAGGTGCATAGCAGAAAACTGGACAATGTACTGACAGAAACTAATGGAAGCACTGGTGCAAGGTGCAAAACATGGTGCAAATGCACGCTTTAGATCGTCGTAATAAGGCCCTAAAAAAAAATTTTAAAAGCTGTGTAGTGCATTTTGACTAAATCCACTCTGACCTCAAACAATTGTTAAAAAAATAAATCTTTCTGATAAAAAAAATAACACTCCTGAATTGCAAAGTTAACAAGGCAATCACCAGTCACTGAATATTTTTAATTTTATGTTAATTTTCACAGTAATGTATATAGATACTGTAAATCTGTGTTTTGAGATGTTAACTTATTTCCTTTAATTATTTCTGCTTCTTTATTTATATGATTATGTGAAAGCCAATATTTGTTTGCATTCAGATTCTTATACCTTTCTTTTATGATTATACATTCAGTTCTGTAGTTATAAAATATTTTTACGTCATTCTGACAAGATAATTTTCAAAACAATCACTATATTTTTGTTTATTGTGTGATGTAATATATGAGTCAGGACAATAGTGGAAAACTATAAAGGTTTTTGGCTGTGTTTACTGTACTGTTCCATGGCTCCTCAGTTGATTGCTACATTGATTTATTTTACATTCATTAATCATGACCACTTTTACTTATACAACTCCTTGCCAGTGTGGCAGAATTCTCTGTCTGATGTGTACTACTGCATCTCAAACAGTTAAAATATTGGGAACATTTTCATTTTTTTTCACAATTTAATACAAATAGTAAACTTTCATGTATTTTATATTCCTTAGTAAAGGGAACTATTGCAAACCTTTTTTTGTTTTCATTTTGATTATTATAATTTACATCTTGATAAATTCAGAAATCCGGTATCACAGATATTAGATTATTCAATAAGATCAATACAATATAAGGATTTCCAGTACAGAAATTGTCCAACTTCTAAAATGTGTTTTCATTTATGCGCTTAATACTTGGTTGGGGATCCTTTACAATAAAATGACTGCATCGATGCAGTATGGCATGGAGCAGTCAGCTTGTGTCTCTGCTGAGGTTTTATTGAAGCCCATGTTGCTTTGATAGCAGCTTTCAGCTCATCTGTGTTGTTGGGTTGGGTGTATTCATCCTTAATCACCTTGGATTCTGTGTTTCACTGTTCTTCCTTTAAACTCTAGGACTTTGATTTCCAAGCAAAATTCAAAATTTGATTTCATCAGAAAGGAGGACTTTGGACTACGAAGCAACATTCCAATTCTTTTTTTCTTCACAGTTAACATGCTTCTGATGTTGTCTCTGGTTCAGGAGTGGTTTAGTATTAGGAAAACAACAGTTGTGGCCCCTTTCCTGTAAATGTCTGTCTGTGGTTGCTCTTGATGCACTGACACCACTCAGTCCAATCTTTGTGCTGTTCATCCAGGTTCTTGAATGATCTTCTCTTGACAATCCTCTCAACACCCCACGAAAACCCCTCATCGTAGGGCGGCTGTGCAAATGCCATAGGAACAATCTAAGAACTACGCAAGATGTTGGCCAAAGTATGCTTCAAGAACATCTTAAGTTGTTCTTGAGGGCCCCTTGCAGTTGTTGTATGAAATGCCATACAAATCCCCATTGGTACAGAGATTCGCACAGCATAGAGGTACGCAAGGTAGTAGTGAGGTGCTCATAAGGTGGAAGTGCATCATTTGTGCAACATTTGTGCCAACAAAATGTGCCAAAAGCCATAAGATCTTCCTACCAACAACTTGAGAGTGCCATGAGTTGCATAAAATTTTCGTAAGATGGCAGTAAGTATGCCGTAGGAAGATCCCAAGCCACCCTTACAAAGAACGCAAGAACTCTAGGGCCATCGTACAACAGAAAAGCACCTCATTTCTCAAGAATGCCTGAAGTTGCTCTTGTGAATTGAACGGCAGCCCTAAGAAACTATGCCCCCCTCCACAAATGTCTGCAAACTTCAGAATTCGTAAGAACTGGGAGAATCTTATTAGCCCATCGTTCATAAGAATCTCTGTGACTGTAGCTTAAGGTGCACATATAGACAAAAAAGAAAAAACAATCTTTATGAAGAGCTCTGAGCCCAGTCACTGTATAAAAATGGTTTACATTCCAGAAGCTAAAAGTTTAATTGAGGTTTCTACATCCCATCAGTTAGATTTTAGATTTTCCGCTTGAATCCACTACACTGGCTGCAGTGACATAAATGCACGTGGAATGTTTATAATAACTAAAAGTAGCCACTCTAGTCTTTAAAGTAAATCATTAAAACTCTCATCTAACTATAACACAAGGCACACGATCATCTGAAAGGATGCACTGCTCGATATAATTTGATAACCTGATCAAATAACTCTCCTACACACCCAGGTTTCTCTGCTGCATTGTGAGACTACAGCAGCTTGAAAAAATTTGTGTAGCCTACACGAGGTCAGACCTGTCATGGGAATTGAGCATACTGTATGATCACGTTCAGATTGATAAATACCCATCTTTGCGGCGAGATGATCATAAAGCCGGTTTTCTGCCTTACACACGTTGGATAAATGAGGGCCACTGGCGTTAAATAACATAGGCTTTCCAAAGATGTTGTAATGTAATTGTTACAATATGACAATAATTTAACCAGCTAGTATTATTGTTTTAACCCTAACACCTTACTTTTAGTGTCTAGACGGATCAGCAAGTAAAAGTCAAACTGTCAGCTATTATGGGAATTTTCTCAAAGATTAACTGCATACCACTTCTTATTTAAGCTGCTGAACTGACGTGAGAATCAAATGAATTGGATGTGTGAAAATTTCACAAAGCTGAGTTTTTAACTGGCAGAAAAATGTGGCTTTAAAATTTCATTGGCAACATTCTGCTGGAAGCCATATAGGACCAATAAAGTCTTGGCCTAACTGATTATTTGGTAGTTTAACCAACCACTACCACTGTTTTCCATTTTCTCCTACATCCCACATCATATCCAGTATCTGTGAAGGGAAAAATGTGAGGCTGCTAATTCAGAAGCCTGGGTATGTTGAAAGTCATATTTTAATTGCATCGCTACAATGGTAACAGTGACTGAATAGCATTACACTGGAGTGGAGGTTTAGTGGCCACTCCTGGAGCTGGGAAGATATGTTCATTCCCAGACTGGTTCAAACCAAAGGCCGTTTAAAATAGTATTAATCATAACTACAATGGGGAAAGAAGTCTCATTTGTAGGGATAGAGATAATGTTGATTGCTAGGTCTTCCTCTTCAGGTCTCTTTTATAAGAGGCAGGTACACTAAAGATGAGGGGGAAAATCAGAAACTCTTTTCTTAAAGTACTTCCTTTAAACACTTCAAACAAGATGTGTGTATATGCAGCTTCCTGGAAACAAAAGCAGTAAGCAACAAAGCTCAAACTACCATGTAAAGATCCACTTCGGCAACTCTAAAACCACCTCAAAAACCAATGTGTGTTTGCCCAAAATAGTATTGTATGTTGTGGCTTTCAAAAACTTTCATTGCCTTAGAATGGCTTAGAAAGAGTTTTTTATGTCTTTGACCTACTTAAGTATGCGTGGATCTATGAATATTCTAATTAGCTCCACCCATACTCCCACCCACTATTAGCTGGAAGAAGACGACGACATTGTACAAGGCTCCGAGAAGGCGATCTAACTTGAGGAAGTACCGTTGTAGGTGAAGCCACGGAAGACTTGCTGCCCAGTCCGGCATGGAGGCTGGAAGGCTCCCCGCCAGTCTCTGGTTACCCACTCACCGCGGATCACCTCGCTGGGGGCCGGTGAGCAGTTCGTCTCGGTCCGGTGCGCCTGTCGGCCAGCTTGCCTCCGAGGCACTCCCCGGCCCCCTTCCTTCGGAGCTCGCCTCGCTTCAAGCTGCTCCGACATGAGCTGCTCGCCGGCCCTCATCGAGGCGCAGTGAGTGGGTAACCAGAGGCCGCTCCTTTAGGGTTAGAGGGGGGAGCCGAGGAGCGCTCGGTTTCTTTGGAGCGTTCTCCCCAGCTCACTCCGGGAAGATGCAAGGCAGCTGGTGGGGCGCACCGGCAGGTGCTCCCAGCGAGGTGAGACGAGACGAGGCGAGGCATCCAACCAGGCAGCGACTGCCTCTCCACTCCACTGAGAATGATCCTTCCACAGGTTCACCTATGACGATACTTGCCTGGCCGTTGCGCCACGCACACCAGGGTTGTCTCCCCCGGCATGCAGGCTGCAAACCCGTGTCCTGTCTGGTATTTTAGCAGGGACACTGAGGTTTTTCCAAATAAAATTAATCATTGCTGTCGTATTTTCATGGCTGTGGGTAAGACATGTAATTTAAAAGGATTTCCTGCTCACACAGCCAAAAACTGAACACGTACGCGAGGCTGAAAACTTCATAGGCTGAAAAGTTAATACTGGTCAAATTTGACCAAATGTGTTTTATTTTTCACCATAGTCTCCCCTTCGGTCCACACACTTCTTCCATCGATGTTGCAGCGCTTGGATCTCTGTGGTTGAAAAATAAACTACATTTGGTCAAATTTGACCACTATGAACTTTTCAGCCAATGAACTTTTCAACACCCCCCCCCCCCCCTATATAATCTGCTATCTTTCCCAACTTGTATAAAGCTGGGTTCCTTGACTCCTCCCCCTTCCCCCAAGAGTCAAGTAGGGGTCTCAGAGTTTAGCCTTATTGGTTAATGTTATAGCCAATCAGGTTTAGCAGGAATACTGACATAAGTAGAAACACTCTGTCCAGATCTGTGTTTTTTTGGTGGGGAGGGGTAGGGGTGGAGCTTAAGCAGACATTCGCACCAGAAAAAAACATACTTGGGAGTTTGGAATGATTTTGCTCTTGATATGTCTTGTAAATCACAAGAAACATGTTACAGAGATGTTAGCAACAGAAAAAAACTTGATTTTTTTTTTCCAGAGTGTCACTTTAAAGAAGAAATTAGTTAATTTGTATTATCTCATGATTTTAGAGTTAGAAAAAATTGTTCTTATTTTCTCTCTATTGGTTCTTCAGTGTTAATATTAATCTCTACATGCATTTAGTCCATCATGTACTTAACATGTCTTTTATTCTCCACCTGTTTCCCCTACCATGTTGAACATACAGTATATTTAAACTGAATGTCAGTCATAATTACACAGCTATGAATTGTATAAATGTGTCTTCCTCTCTTGCTTTCATGTTCCATGTGTTGTATATCATCTCCACTCATAACTGTATGTATGTAAATCTATTGACGTCTAATATAATGCCTTTCTAAAAAGCTCAGATGTGGTGACCTTGTAAGATAGCTCTGTGTATGGTTCTGACTCATTAAAAGACATTCAAATGAATTATCATGCTCTCTTTTTCAGTTTTGGAATGGATCCGCATTCACTTCTTTAATCTTAAATCTAAGTGTTTTTGACTACATTCAGACCTTATTCTTCACAGTGCAAGCCAGCAGTCTACCCAGAGTGTGCTGTATGTTAAGTGATTTTATTTTTTTAAACAATTTTTATTGTTTTATGTCTGAGTAAACTTGTCAGTTATTTTAAAGTTTTATTTAATGTTTATTTAACATATATAAATGATATATTCCAAGTTTCTAAATTATTAAAAATAATATTATTTGCTGATGATACTAATATATTTTATTCTGGAAATAATTATAATCAACTAATTCATACTCTATATAATGAATTAAATAAGCTTAAAAATGGATGGATTGTAATAAATTATCACTAAATATAGATAAAACTAAGGTGATGATATTTGGTAATTGTAAAAATGAAGAAGATATACATATTCATATAGATAATGTAGTTATTGAAAAAGTTAAGGAGATCACGTTTTTGGGTGTAATACTAAATGATAAAATTAGTTGGAAACCACACGTCAGATACATACAGTACAAAACAAAGTTGCAAAAAATGTTGCAATTAAAAATAAAATTAAGCAAGTCCTAGATTACAAATCACTTCATATCTTGTATTGCTCATTAGTACTTCCATACTTGACCTATTGTATAGAGGTCTGGGGTAACAGTTATAAAAGTAAACTTAATTCATTGCTAATATTACAAAAATGGGCAGTCCGTGTTATACACAAAGTCGGGTATCTCGAACATACTAATTTATTGTTTTTACATTCAAAGTTATTGAAATTACGGGATCCAGTTCATTATTATACAGCACAATTTATGTTTAAAGTCAGTAAAAACCTTTTGCCACACAATATACGAAATCTTTTCAGTGAGAGAGAAGGGAAATATAATTTACGGGGGAACACAAAATTTAAAATGCACTTGGTAAGATCTACTAGGAAGGGTTTTTGTGTGTCTGTGTGTGGGGTAAAATTGTGGAATGGGTTGGGGGAGAAACACAGGCAATGTCCAAACATCCATATATTTAAATCAACATATAAAGAAATGATTTTTGAGCAGTATGAGAACGAAGGGCAGTTTATTTATTTATTTAGCGAATGCAAAGTCCTCAAGCCAAGCAGTTGCCTCCTGGTTTGCTGTATGGAGGGTGTGTAATCCTCCTTCCAGTCTTTGGAGTGGGCAAGCCTCTATGATGTGTTCCATTGTTTGCTCCTCTCCACATGCGCACAGTGGGCTAGGGCTACTGCCCCATCTGTGAAGGCTGGCCAAGCAGGGGCCATGTCCAGTCCTGAAGCGATTGAGTGTAGACCACTGTCTCCTTGGGAGGTTGGTGCCCGGGACCTGTTGGTTGGGGTTTGTCACCAGGTGTTTGTTTGGGACCTCCTTGGTCCCCCATTCCTCTTGCCAAGCTGTCTGGATGGTGAAATCAGCTGGGGGAGGGTTTTTCCAAATCGGCCGTCTGGATGGAAGTCGGGCAGTGGGTGGGGTATAGATATCTGCATAGATTGGTAAGTGAGAAGAGTCTTTGGCTTTTTGAAGCATCCTTTGAGTTAATGCTGCTCGCCGGATGTGTGGGGGGGGGGGGCTATGTTTGACAGTACAGGGAGCCAGGGGAGTGGTGTTGAGCAGATTGTCCCAGTTATGGTTCTCATGGTTGTGTTGAGCTGGGTGTCTACGTGATGTGTGTAGGATGACCTGGACCAGACAGGGGCACAATATTCTGCTACAGAGTATGAAAGGGCCAGTGCTGAGGTGCGCAGGGTGGAGGCTGCCGCCCCCCATTTTGCACCAGCGAGCTTGCAGAGCAGGTTGTTTCGTGCCTTCACCTTAGCAGCCGTCCCCTTTAAATGTTCCTTGAACGATAGGGTCCTGTCAAGGGTCACTCCAAGGTAGGTTGGATTCGAGGCATGCTTAAGCTTCAGTCCGCTCAGGTGGATGTTTAGTTCTCTGGCAGCTTTTACATTGTGGAGATGGAATACACTGGAGACGGTTTTTGCTGGGCTTGGTTTTAGGTGCCAGGTTTTGCAGAACTGGTTCAGTTTGGCAAGATCTTCCGTGAGCACCCGTTCCAGTGACTCAAAGTCTGGTGCTTGGAGTGCCAAACAGGTGTCGTCTGCATAGATGAATTTGCGGGATTTTGTAGTGGGCAGGTCGTTTATGTAGAGGTTGAACAGGGTTGGAGCTAGAACTGAGCCTTGTGGGAATCCGTTTTTCTGCGTTCTCCGTGCACTTGTGTTCTGACCGAGGTGGACTCTGAACCTTCGGTTGGTCAGCAGGGTTTTTATAATTGCTGTTGCCCAGGCAGGGATCGCCTTTGTAAGTTTCAGGAGGAGGCCTTTGTGCCAGACCGTGTCATAGGCGGCTGTAAGATCGAGAAACACAGCCCCTGTTTTCAGTCTGCTCTCGAAGCCATTTTCGATGAAGGTGGTTAGGGCCAGTACTTGTTCTCCTGTGCTGCGGTCCTTGCGGAAACCTGCTTGATCCACACTTAGAATTTCCTCTATTCCTGGGGAAATACGTTGCAGTATTAGGCGCTCCATGATTTTATAAGGAACGCTGAGTAGGGAGATTGGGCGGTAGCTTGCTGGTAGTTTGTGGTCTTTGCCAGGTTTTGGTATGGCAATGACCTTTGCTGTCCACCATTTCTTTGGGATCGAGTTTGCTTGCATGATCCTTGTGTAGAGTTGTGTCAACCAGGTTAGGGCTCGGGGGCCAAGATTTTTCATGAATTCTGGGAAGATGTTGTCGTATCCTGCTGCCTTTCCACATTTCAGGCCCTGTAGGACTTTCTCCAGTTCAGCAGCCTCGAAGGGTTCAGGGTTCGTTTCCTCTGCGGGCATTTTTTGGTGTTTTTTTAGTTCAGTTGTAACTGCTGTTCTGGTGTCTTTGTCTTGGGGTGCTTTGGCGATGGTCAGTAGGTGGGATGCAACTTGGTTGGGTGTGACAGATGCTCGGCTTTGGCTAGGGGGCTTCTGTGCAGCTCCTAGGCGACGGATGAGGCTCCAACATTTCCTGCTAGAGTGGATAAAGCTCCGGTCAGCAACTGTCTCCTCCCATTTCTTTCGCCGGGCTGTACTTAGCGATTCAATGAGATGGTCTGCTATCTCTGGGTCCCCTGATGTTTGATAGGATTGTAGGAGGGCAGCGCTTTCTCCGTCCAGGCATGGGACATAGCAGGGTCGGTAGCCTCGTGGGATTGCAGTGTGAGCAGCCTTGAAGATTGCGCTGCAGAAGTGGTTGTATGCTTCATCTACAGTGATGGTGTGGAGTGGGATGGTAACAGCACTCCGATCCAGGATTTCACTGAACTTCTTCCAGTTGGCTTTGCGGAAGTTCCAGTGCATCTTCCTTGGGCTGTTTATGACTGGAAGTTGTAGGCCAATGTGTACAAGCAGGGGCCGGTGTTGGCTGTGTGGAAAATCGTCAAGAATGAGGAACTGTGTAGGATATGGCGTCCCATTCAAAGAGCTGACCCAGCACAGGTCAGGAGAATAGTCCTTCTTCCACCTAGCAGAGTGGAAGGTTCCTCTTTGTTTGGGGTCGTGTATCTGAGCGAGATCATTTCTAGATGCCCAGTCTGAAAGTACCTCCCCGTCACTATCCACTGCTGGGTACCCCCAGTCAGGGTGATGGCTGTTAAAGTCCCCCACATAGATGGCAGGGTGGGGTGGGGTGGGTAAGATCTGCAGATCCCAGTTGGCACTAGGGGGCTTGTACACATTGACAATATGGAAGCCACCAATGGTTATGGTGTCTGAGAAATGTGTTGTTGTCAGGTGGTTTACTTCAACTATGTCAGAACGTACATAGGTGGCACGTCCATGTTTGGCATGTGGAACATAGCACAGGAGGTCAAAGCCATTGATGGTGTAGCGGCCAGCTTCCTCTGTGCCAATATGAGTCTCTTGGAGGCAGATTATATCAATCGAGTGTTGGAAGGCGAGGACTTCAATAAGGCTTCGCTTGGTTGCAGATAGGCCTTCAACGTTTAGTTGTAGTATGCGAAGGGCAGGTCCTACCGCAAGGTGCTCTCGGGGCAGTTTGCTTTCGGCTATGGGACTGTGACTAGAATTCTTCTTTGACTTGGCACTGAGGCATCGTCTCTTCGAATTTAGTCTGCTGGTAGGATCATTAGCTTCCCTGGGCAAGCCCGGGTACTGGCGGAGGGCGCGACGAGAACGCTGATCCATTGCCCTCCAATGAAGGGCAGTGATGTTACAATGTGTCTTCAGTGAGGGAAAGTTGTTGTTGTGTGTGTTATTGTGTTATGGTGATTGTGATGGTGATGGTGTTGTCTGTGTTTGTGTTGAACATGCCAGAAGTGTTTGTTTGTTATTGTTTCAATTATTGTTGGATGTTGGTATTGTTGTCAATATGCACTGTCATTGTTGTGTCATTTCTGTTGTATAATTTGACTATGGGGTGTATTATGGTGAATGTGGTTGTGGGATGAATGATGACTAAGAGTGATACTGTAATTTGTTGGGTATGGAGAAGGGGTGGGACTATATAGGCGTTGGCTTCTTCCCACTCCTTTTGAACATTTTATTTTTGGCTTGTTTTTTGTTTTGTTTTAAATTCTTTTTTTCTTTTTCAGAATGTTCAAATAAATAAAATCAATCAATCAAAGTGCAGATTCTGGGAAAATCTGCAGTTCTGTTTCCTTCCGCCCTGACAGCCTGTGGCAGTAAACAAAGTGGATATACCCCTCACGTACTGGGAACCCCCTGTCAGTACCCAGGCTTAGCTGTTGTAACCAGATCACGGAGGAAGCGAGTTGGGTGGCACAAATGATGTGGCCTTGCTCGCCTTTGGTCTGATGTCCAGGGAGCTTGGTCACCTGATCTCCACCCTGGTTGTAGCATGACATCAGATGTGGGTGGCACAGGTACGCATGTCGAATGACTGCAGGTAGATGCTGTGGAAGCTGCCACTAGTACTGAGACGTTTGACTGGACCTGAGGCAGGGAGCGTCTGGGAGTGCAGAAAGCAGTCAAGCCAGGCTTAATAAGCAAAGGGTCATCGCAGTCGGGGCATGGTGCCTTCATCCCGGCCCTTCGGGAAACGTGAAGCATGGGTTCCACAACGGTCACACCACTTGGATGCACTGCAGGACTTCTGGCAGCACAGCCAGGCAGTTGGTGTTAACCAAGAGTAGAGGAGCCTCTACCTCATCATCCCCTATGGCCACAAAGGGATAGTCTAGTGTGCAGAATGATTCAATTCAATTCAATTCAACTTTATTTATATAGTGCCATTTCACAACAATAGTCGTCTCATAGCACTTTCAAATGTAGGGGAAACCCCACAATTGCAGAAAGACCCAAGCAATCAGGCGATCCCCTGTAAGCAAGCGCTTGGCGACAGTGGAGAGGAAAAACTCCCTTTTAACAGCAAGAAACCTCTAGCAGAACCATGCTCAGGGAGGGGCAATTATCTGCTGCGACTGGCTGGCGGGGTGAGGGGATAGAGAAGATGAAAAGAACAGACATATAGAGAGCAAATATTAAAGGAGTGAAGCCAAGTACATTATTTGAGGTCCCCCAGCAGTCTAAATCTAATAGCAGCAGAACTAAGGGAGGGTTTAGAGAACTCAGAACTCAGAAAAGATTTATTGTCAAGTACATTAACAGATACTGATAACAGATCACTGATAACATACGAGGGATTTGACTTGACACAGAAAACGACCTGCATTTCCGGTGACACGGCTGCATCTGAAACGCGCCTGCCAACAGGAGGGTACAGGAAGCATGAGAAATAATACAATAGGAAGGAGCAAAAAAATCATTGATTTCAGAATAGTGGTCATATATGATCAATATTATGATTACAGAGAGAAAAAAAAAGCCCTCAATGCACAATCAGCAGACCAAAAAAGTTCACAGGACACGAAGAGAGCAGTGAGTGAATCATCTTTATCATCAGTTTGTGGATCAGTATGAGTGTAATGTTGAAAGTAGGTGTTGTATCAGTTAAGAACAACAAGGACTCTTTGGCAGGAGATGTTTTGTCTGGCTGCTGGCATTGTCCTTGGCCATGCAGCTGCCTGTCCGAAGGCCATGAGCTCAATGTTTTGAAAACAAAGACTGCAGATGATCAGGAGGATTTTTGTGAGAGAGTCAGATTTAGTCGAATAGTACTGATCACAGAGAGGAAAAACTTTACATTCTCTTACAGATTCAGTACTTAATCCTTCATTGCTGGGCGTTGAATCCATCGTGGATGGCTCTAAGCGTAATCATGATGTAATCCACCTTCCGAGACAGTTCTCCATTTGTCGCTATCAGGGTCCTCTCCATTTTTTCAATTTGATGGATGCACCTCGCCTGGCCAGCATTTTGATAGGTTGTATCCATCTTCAACAATTTGCGGTACACCAGGACAATCCCAGATCCAATCAGAACGATCCCAATCACCATTACTACGAAGACGTACAAATCTTCTACATCTTCGATAAAAAGATCAGTCAGGCACAAGAGTTTCCAATTACTTGTCTCCCGTAAATAGCCCGCAGCAGCCGTTCCTGCGGGGCAAACAACCTCCCCCGGGGCACTTTTCCTCGTTGAATGATTAGGGAAGACACATGATCCTTCCCTAATCATAGGCTATATTGAAAAGGAAGGTTTTTACCCTATTCTTAAAAACAGAGATCGAGTCTGACTCCTGAATCCAGATTGGTAACTGGTTCCACAGGAAAGGAGCTTGATAGCTGAAGGCTCTGCCTCCCATTGTACTTTTGGAGATTCTAGGTATTACAAGTAATGCAGCATTTTGGGAGCGTAGTGCTGTGTTAGGATGATAGGGTAATGTCAGATCTTTAAATAAAAAGGGGCCTGATTGTTTACAGCTTTGTAAGTGAGAAGAAGAATTTTAAACTTAATTCTAAACTCTATGGGAAGCCAGTGAAGGGAGGCCAGAACCGGAGAGATAGGATCTCTCTTTCTAGTACCTGTTAAAACTCTTGCAGCAGCATTTTGGATCAACTGAAGACTTTTTAAAGATATTTTAGGACAACCTGAAAATAAAGAGTTACAGTAATCTAATCTAGAGCTAACAAAAGCGTGGATCAGTTTCTCAGCATCACTCAGAGACAAGCTGCTCCTCCATCCATCCATCCATTTTCTTCCACTTAATCCTTTTCAGGTCGCGGGGGGGCTGGAGCCTATCCCAGCATCTTTGGGCGAGAGGCAGGGTACACCCTGGACAGATCGCCAGTCCATCGCAGGGCCAACACAGAGAGACACACAACCATTCACTCTCACAGTCATACCTAAGGACAATTTAGAATCCCCAGTTTGATGCCAATTAACCTAACTTGCATGTTTTTGGCATGTGGGAGGAAACCGGAGAAATCCCGGAGTAAACCCACGCTCCTAATCTTAGCAATATTACGCAAATGATAGAAAGCAGTCTTAGAAACAAATTTAATATGTGAATTGAAAAACAGATCTTGATCAAAAATAACTCCAAGGTTCCTCACAGAACTATTCAGAGAAAGAGTAACCGCATCCAAACTAAGAGTTTGATTTGGAAAGGTATTTCTAAGGTTTTTTTGGACCAACAACAGTGACTTCAGTCTTATCTGGGGTTAATAGCAGAAAATTACAAGTCATCCAAGCTTTGATTTCCTTAAGACAGGTGTCTAACTTAGCTAATTGATTAGTATCATCTGGCTTCATTGACAAGTATAATTGTGTGTCATCTGCATAACAATGAAAATGTATACAGTGCTTTCTAATGATGTTGCCTAACGGAAGCATATATAAACTAAAAAGAGTAGGGCCTAGCACAGATCCCTGTGGAACTCCATGACTGAGCTTAGAGTTGGAAGAAAACTCATTATTGACATGAACAAACTGAAGCCTATCAGACAAATAAAATCTAAACAACTGCGGTGAAGTTCCATTAAGTCCAACATAGTGTTCTAATCTATCAAGTAGAATATCATGGTTGATAGTGTCAAAGGCTGCACTAAGATCTAAAAGGACAAGTACAGAAACAAGTCCATTATCAGATGTGATAAGGAGGTCATTAGTGACCTTCACTAAGGCTGTTTCAGTACTATGATGAATCCTGAACCCAGATTGAAACTCTTCAAATAAACCATTTCCCTGCAAGTGGTCAAATAATTACGTAGCAACAACTCTTTCTAAGATTTTTGAAATGAAAAGCAGATTAGAGATTGGTCGATAGTTAGCTAAAACTCCTGGATCGAGCGTTGGCTTTTTGAGTAAGGGTTTAATTACAGCAGTTTTAAAAGCCTGCGTATTTGAAGAATACGGCTACCGTTAAATGGGAAGACTTTTTTAAATAACCTGGTAGGAATAGGGTCTAAAAGACAGGTTGAAGGCTTGGATGAGGAAATTATTTTATCTAACTCTAAAAGGTCAATTGGAGTAAACTTATCCAAACAGATATCAATTGAAGGAGTTGTAGTAGTTACTGTACTTAAGTTTATGGTGGGAAGAATCAAACTGATTTTATCTCTAATAGATGAAATTTTATTATTGAAAAAGTTCATAAAGTCCTGACTAGTAAGCTCTAGGGGGATGCGAGGATTGACAGAGTCCTGACTCTTTGTCAGCCTGGCTACAGTGCTGAAAAGAAACCTGGGATTATTCTTGTTCTCTTCTATTAATGCAGAGTAATAACTTGTTCTAGCTTTTCTAAGAGATTTTTATAAATTAAAAGATGATTTCTCCAAACTAAATAGATTTCATCTAAATTAGTGGAATGCCATTTTCTTTCTAATTGACGAGTCTTCTGTTTTAAACTACGAGTTTCTGTGTTAAACCAAGGGATTAGAAATCTCTGATTGGACTTTTTCTTTTTTAAAGCGGCCACCAAGTCTAGAGTCTGATGCAGAGAAGCTATAACACTATCTACCATGCTATCAATTACAGAAGGAGCAAGCTCTCCATCGTTTATTTCTGTTGTGTTGACACATGGCATAGAGGTGTCAATCTGCATAAATTTGGTAACAACATCATCTGAAAGACATCTGCTGTAGTAATATTTTTCTTTAGGAATCAAATAGTCAGGAATAGTGGAATCAAAGGCTAACAGACAACGGTCTGACAGTACAGGATTTTGAGGAGACACTACCACATTTTCTATTTCTATGCCATATGTCAGAACAAGGTCCAATGTGTGGTGGAGATAATGGGTAGAATTTTCTAGAATTTTCTACTTTCTGGGAAAACCCCGAGTCTAATATTGAATTAAATGCCTTATTAAGACAGTCCCCTACTATAATTATTATCTGATTTCAGCACTAAATCAGCTAAGAATTCAGCAAATTCGGATAAAAACTGAGTAGGCTGAGGGAGGACGGTAAACTATGGCAAAGAAAATTGGGTTTAAGCTAAGATTGCTAACATGCCCAATACTGAGGACCAGGCCCTCAAAGGAATTAAAACATGTTTTTTGCTTTACATTAACTAGTAATTTAGAATGGTAAATTGTTGCTACTCCTCCTCCATGACCAGAACTTCTGGGATTTTGATAGTTTTGATAACCAGAGGGAGTTGATTCATTTAAACCAACATAATCATCTTGCCCTAGCCAAGTATCTGTAAGGGATTTTAAATCAATCTGATGATCACTTAACAGATCATGTTGCTAGTAGAGACTTGGGAGTTAGAGACCTAATATTTAACAAACCGCATTTAATTTTTAAATTATGAGGAAGAAGAGAGGCCAAATCATTAAATTTAGAGACTTGATGTTTAATTTGAGTTTTACCAACTTTTTGTTTAATCACTTTGGGATGTTTATACATTATATTTTTATTAACTTTGGGGGGAGTAGACAAAGGTTCTCTGAAGGGGAAGACAGGGGCTAAGTTGAGGGGTGGCGGATAAGGAGGACCTGCAGAAAGGCTTGTATTTTTCAAATTATGTTGTATTTGTCTTGGGTTATAATATTTTGGATAACGGGAGACAGACACAATCTCTGTGGGGTTTATGAATTGAAGACTGATCTAAACAGTGAGGATTATTTGGATTAATAGGATTAATATGAGAAGTAGAAGCAAAGAAGGGCTGGTTGGCAGACCCAGGAACTTCGGGGTGAGTTAACGCACCAGATTTCAGTCACTATACTATAAAACGCTGAATGGAATAGAACAGATTGTCCCTTAAAACACATGCACCAAGTCTATTTGGATGGATGCCATCTGGCCTCATAAATGATGGGCGGTTCCAAAACAGGTTGAAATTGTGTACAACACCAATGTTAAAAGTAGGACATGTAGAACACAACCAGGTATTAAGGCTGAGAGTTCTGCTAAAATAATTGCAACCTCTTCTGAAAGGTGCCAATGGCCCAGAAATAAACACATGTCTGCCACAGTTCATAAGAGCAGACAGAAGGCTCCTGAAGTCACTCTTTAACATCTCCGGCACTTCATCTGGGATGTTGTTGCATCCAACATGCACAATGACAGTTTTAGCGTGGGGGAATTCATTTAATAGGTCAGGGGTAAGAGCCTCAATGTCTGACACTTTAGCCCCAGGAAAAAATTTTGTGACACAGTACCTGCTTCTGACGTTCCTCATTATCGAATCACCAATTACCAGCGTCGTCTGGGGGGGCTTTGTCGGTGGCTTCTGAAATGGTGGATAATTTTGCCGTTGTTGTTGCAGTGATGGCGGGGTGATGCGCTCTCTTCTTTTTGGAGCTGGTGTATAGTTTGGCACACCTAAAGTAGTTTTAATCCGGGGCTTGCGGGTTTGGGCTGCTGCTGAAAGAGGAGGGGTGGCTATGAGAGGATGATCGACGTCCAGGTGAGGAAAATCTTCCAGGGAAAAGACGTTGAATCTGTTTTCCAGCAAAAGGGGAAGGGAGGAGGCATGACCATGTCTGGTCAATCCCAATGTTTGCTAGTTGGCACAACCAAGGTCCAAGGCGCATATTGAGGCTGTGAAGAACCACCCGGGGCTTTGGGTTTAGCTCCAAGCTGAAGCCAGTGTTTATTGCTGGGGTCCTGGACAGCTGAGGTGACCGGAGCAGGGGTGGAAGTGGATGGCGATGAGCTAATTTCACCCAGGTAAGCAGCCGTCTCTGATAGCTGCGAGTCGGTTGCCGGGACCGATGTTCACCCAAAAATTATAGTATCTAGGTGGTCTTCAGTCTCCTGAATCTTATAGAGGTTGGAGAGTCTCAATTCCAACTCAGAAACCTTCTTAATGAGGGGCACACAGCTGACACACATCGGGGATGGAGTCATGGCTTTCCAGGAAAGAAATGGCTAGCTAGCTAGCTAAAGCAGGTTAGCCTAACCTGGTGAAACAGCCCTGCCCAGGGTCTGATTCACCTGTGTGCCTGATCGGGCTTTTGTATTTACTAAGCTAGCACTAAGTATAAAGTTAATATCAGTAAAAGAGAGATAAAAAATTAAAAACGGAGTTAATAAAACAAACAAAAGCAGACAAGATAACGCTTTGACAGCGACTTGACGTTTACAGACGCCGACATATGCGCACAATGGCTATCATTCCATTGGACAAAGGAAATGGAATGGTGGCCTATACAGGAACTGAGGGGGTTAAATACATTCCTAAAGGTCCTGCCATTCAATCAGCGTGACTATTGCATGACCTTGCAACTTTGTCCAATGGAATGATGGGTTCTACTCAACCTATTTTCTAATACCCAAGAAGAATGACTCTTTCAGGCCTATACAGGAACTGAGGGGGTTAAATACACTCCTAAACATCCTGCCATCCAGAATGCTCTGCATAGTCAATGTTCTGAAGGCTGCTGTCCAAGGTGAGTGGTCCACCTCTGTAGACCTCAAGCATGCTCACTTTCACATGCCTATCCATCCAGAGCACAGGAAATTCCTTTGGTTTGCCTTTCAAGGTCAAGCCTAACAGTTTGCTATCTTTCCATTTGCCTTTTGCCACATGCATCTTCACAAGATGGACGAGGTCAGCCTTAACACCATTATGCTTGGCAGAACTGAAAATTCTTCCATATCTCAATGATTACCATGAGGGTGCTGCCTAACATTGATCGACTAGGTATGTCAGTCATCCTACAGAGGAGTTCTTTGCACCCAGCTCAGCAGGCCACCTTTGTTGGTGCGGGCATGCCTGACAGTGGAACAGGTGGAGAGGATGTTGAATGTTGTTAGTGAGTATGCTCCTCAAGTTAGATGTCAGGCAGAAGAGAGAGAAATTCTGAAGTAAGTTGGATGAAGTGGTAGAGAGTGTTCCCAGAGGTGAGAGAGTGGTGATTGAAGTGGACTTGAAGGGGCATGTAGGTGAAGGGAATAGAGGTGATGAGGTGCTGGGTAGGGATGGTTATAAAGACAGAAAGGACAGATGGCTGTGGATTTTGCTAAAAGGATGGAAAGGGCTGTAGTGAACAAATATTTCAAGAAGAGAAAGAAACATAGGGTGACAAACAAGAGCGGAGGAAGGTGCATACAGATGGACTACATCTTATGCAGGAGGAGAAATACGATGGTGGCTACCAACCAACAATGGGGAGCATTGGATGGTAGTCTGTAGGATGACTTCAGAATACAAGAAGAGAAAGATGGAAGGCAGAGCCAAGGATTAAGTGGGAGAAGTTATAGAAGGAAGAAGGTTGCACAAAGTTCAGGAAGGAGTTGATACAGGCTCTGGGTGGTAGGGAAGAATTACCAGAGGACTGGGAAAGTATGGCTAACGTTTTGCAGGAAATGGCTACAAAGGTATGTAGTGTATCCTCTGGACAGAGGAAAGAAGACAAGGAGATTTGGTAGTGGAATGAGGAGGTACAGTAAAGTATTCAAAGGAAGAGGTTAGCAAATAAAGACTGAGATCGTCAAGGAGATTAAGTATTTGGAGTCTAGGTGTATGGCAAAGTGAGAGGTGACAAAGGTAAAGGAAAAGGCATATAATGAGTTGTAGAAGAGGCTGGGCATGAAGGACTTCTATCGATTGGCTAGACAGAAAGAATGAGCTGGAAAGGATGTGCAGCAAGTTGGGTTAATTAAAGACAGGGATGGTATTGTACTGAGTGAAGAGAGTGTGTTGAGAATCATGACCTTTTAGGAGGTGATAAATGAAAATGAGGATGGATGAAGAAAAGATAGTGAACAAGGAAGTTCCAAGGATTAGCAAGGCTGAAGTAAGGCCAAATTTGAAGAGGATGAAGAATGGAAAGGCATTTGGTCCAGATGACATACCTGTGGAGGTATGAAGATGTTTAGGAGTGATGGCAGTGGCCTTTTTAACCAGATTGTTTAACACAGTCTTGGAGAGTGAGACGGTGCCTCAGCAGTGGAGAAGATGTGTTTTGGTACCAATTTTCAGCAACAAGCAGTCCCTCCAGGATTTTGTGAAGCTGCGATCACGTCAATTCATGAGAAATCAGCCGACTATTGCGCGACCTTGCAACTTTGTCCAATCACTGCAACTTTCCCGCAATTTTGGCCAATCCTCCTCTGACATGATTCGAGACCCAGTAAGCAGACACAGACTCAGAAATAAACTCAATTATCTTTATTGTGAAGTGAGTGTGTGGGGGTGTGCGTGTATCTGTAAATGTAGCAGCAGGGGCGAGCAGAGTACCGTACAGCCTGGCAACCCTATGGAAGGGCAGAGACAGGGGTGATTAGTGCCAACACTCTGGAGAGATGGTTCAATTATGTTTGGTCTTACTGTTGATGAGTTGGAGAACAGCTCAGGTTTGTCCCCGAAGGCTCTGGCCAGGGAGACAGTGTCTACAGACCCGGTTGCAGAGGGAATGCAGAGAGGAGTTGTTGAGGTGCAGAGTGCGCTCAGTCCGCCGCCACGGATTCCACCTGTGCACAGGGGAGCAGAGCATAGAGTGGTGATAATGATGAAGCTGGCTTACTTGACGTTGGGGAGTAGGAACTTCCAGGAGAGCGATGAGGTAGGGAAAGATTCCCTGGAGAACGACGAGGTTGAGAGGGATTCACTGGAGAACAACGACAAAGAGAAGGAATCTCTGGAAAATGACGAAGAGGTGCAACAGTCTCATCAGACCAGGGAGTTAGATGACACCGTGCAGACTAGAGGGCAGCACGAATTAAATAGCCAAGCTGATGCGGAGAGCAGGTGTGCACGCAGCTGTGGAGGATAAGGCAGCAGGCAGGCAGAGCAAATCACCACAGTACTCCACCCCTACGTGGCACTTCTCGGTGACCGATCTACCCGGGTGCATCCGGTGGAAGTCCCTGATGAGCTAAGGATCCAGCACGAAGGAGGGATGCACCCAGGACCTCCATTCAGGGCCATAACCCTCCCAGTCCACCAGGTACTGGAGGCCGCGACCCCGGCGACGAATGTCCAGGATGGCGTTGACCTTCCACGCTGGGTCGCCATCGATCACAACTGGTGGAGGTGGCATCTTGGGAGGGGGGCACAGAGGGCTGGAGCAGAACGGCTTCACCTGGGAGATGTGAAAGGTGGGACAGATGCGGGGGGGGGGGGGGCTAGGCGTACAGCCACAGGATTAACAATATGGGTGATAGCAAATGGCCCAATAAAGTGCTGAGAGAGCTTTCTAGACTCAGCCTTAAGGTTGATATTTTTTGTTGACAGCCATACTTGTTACCCAACCCGGTAGGGTGGAGCCGAGGTCCTGCGACGATTGGTGATGGTGGCATTGCGATCCGCCGTGCGCCACAGAGCGGCCCAGGTAGCCTTCCACAACCAGCGGCAGCATCTCAGGTGGGCACGTACTGAAGGTACGGCAATGTTTCCCTCCTCCTCAGGAAACAGCGGGGGATTGTAGCCCAGAGAGGCCTCAAACGGAGACATGCCTATGGCAGATGACACGGTGGTGTTGTGAGCCTACTCAACCCATGGCAGGTAGGTGCTCCAGGATGCTGGGTTGGCAGTGGTGATGCAACGTAGCACTGCCTCCAGCTCCTGATTGGCACGCTCACATTGGCCGTTGCTCTGAGGGTGGTACCCCGACGATAGGCTCACCGTAGACCCAATGGCGTTACAAAAGGCCCTCCATACCTGTGAGATGAACTGGGGCCCACGGTCAGACGCAATGTCTAGAGGGATGCCATGCAGCCTCGCCACATGGAGGATGAGCAGATCCGCTGTTTCCTTCGCCGTGGGCAGACCCTGCAGGGGGACAAAGTGGGCTGCCTTAGAGAATCTGTCCACAATGGTAAGGATGACGGTGTTGTTGGCAGAGGATGGGAGGCTGGTGACGAAATCCAAGGCCATGTGGGACCAGGGCCTGCTAGCGATAGGGAGAGGATGGAGCAAGGCAGCCGGAGGAGAGGAGAACGTCTTGCCGGTGGCACACTGGGGACAGGCGCGGATATACTCTCCGACATCCTTCCAGAGTGATGACCACCAAAAGGTCCTCTGAAGAAGAGTCACTGTGCGTGCCATCCCCAGATGGCACAAGAGCTTGGAGGAGTGGGCCCAATTAATCACCTCGCCCCGGACAGCAGGTGGCACATACAACCTCCCCACTGGTCCCCCGCCCAGGTCCGCCTTGGTCTCCTGCACTCTCAAAACCCTCTCCTTAATACCCCACGAGAGGGCGCCAACAATGCACGATGGAGTAATGATGTGGTGCGTTGGAACCTCTGCAGCATCCGAGGCGAATTGCCTAGATAAGGCGTCAGGCTTGGTGTTCTTGGACCTGGGGCAGTAGGTGATGGTAAAGTCAAATTGGCCAAAAAACAGGGACCAACGGGCCTGGCACGCGTTCAGTCGTTTAGCCGTCCTGAGGTATTCCAAGTTCTTATGGTCCGTCCAGAGGACGAACGGCTGGGAAGCCCCCTCCAGCCAATGGCGCCACTCCTCCAGTGCCAACTTGACTGCCAGGAGCTTGCTGTCCCCGATGTCATAGTTCCTCTCCACCAGGGAGAGACAGCGGGAGAAGAACGTGCAGGGGCGAATTTTGTCATCCACCGGGAAGCGTTGAGACAGCACGGCTCCAACGTCAGAATCCGAAGTGTCTACTTCAACCAGGCACTTCAGAGTGGGGTCCACCTGCGCCAAGATCGGAGGAGAGCAGAATTGAGATTTTAAGTCCACAAAGGCCCCCTCAGCCTCCTCCGTCCACTGGAAGGGCACCTTGGAGGAGGTGAGGCGAGTAAGAGGAAGGGCAATAAGGCTGTAGTTCTTAATGAAGCGGCGGTAGAAGTTGGCGAATCCCAGAAACTGCTGTAGCTGCTTCCGGGAGGAGGGAGTCAACCACTCTACCACCGCTTTTACCTTAGCTGGGTCTGCGATGATTTGGTTGTGTGAGATGATGAAGCCCAGGAATGACATGGCTGAAGTGTGGAACTCGCATTTCTCTGCCTTCACAACCAGCTTGTTCTTCAGTAGCCGCTGCAACACTCGCCTCACGTGCACTCGGTGTTCATCGAGGGACTGGAAAAAAATCAGGATATCATCAAGGTAGACAAAGACAAACAAGCCCAGAAAGTCCCTGAACATGTCGTTAATAAGCCATTGGAATACAGCGGGAGTGTTGGTCAGCCCAAACAGCATGACGAGGTACTCGAAATGACCGCTAGGGGTCCGGAACCTCGTCTTCCATTCGTCTCCCTCCCGGATCCCACCAGATGGTAGGCGTTGCAGAGGTCTAGTTTGGTGAACCAGGAGGCCCCCTGGAGGGAGTCAAAAGCCGTGTTGATGAGTGGGAGTGTGTATTTATCCTTGATGGCAATGTTATTAAGCTCCCGGAAATCAATGCACGGTCTCAGCAAGCCATCCTTTTTGCCCACGAAGAAGAATCCCGCCCCCACCACCGAGGACGATGGACGAATTATGCCCGGGTTCAAGGACTCCTTGATAGACATCTCCATGGCCTCCCGCTCCGGAACTGACAGGCTGTACAGCTAACTAGATGGTAACGGAGCTCCGGACCGGAGGTTGATGGCACAATCGTATGGGCGGTGGGGGGGGAGAGATAGGGCTTGGGACTTACTAAAGGCGGCCCCCAGGTCGTCGTATTCTGGGGGAACCTTGGACAGGTCAGGCGGAGGTGTGTCAGGGACACCAAGAGGCACGGATGGTGAGCAAGCAGCGGACTGAAGGCAAGCACTGAGACAAAACGAGCTCCAAGAGACTAAGTTCCCAGAGCGCCAGTCAATAGTGGGGTTGTTCAACCGGAGCCAGGGATAACCTAAGATAACCGGAGAGGTGGAGACCAGAAGTACAAACAACCTGAGCTGCTCACAGTGATTTCCCAACACAATAACTAACTAACTACAAACTAACTAACCTGCACTTATATAGCGCTTTTCTAGTCACAAAGATCACTCAAAGTGCTTTCACTAATACTAACCCTCTATTTTAAGGGCCTATAGGAAACAGATATCTAGGGAAAATTTAGAACAGCCAATTAACCTAACATGCATGTCTTTGGATTGTGGGAGGAAACCGGAGCCCCCGGAGTAAACCCACGCAGCACAGGGAGAACATGCAAAGTCCACACAGAAAGGTTCCAACCCCTGCCAACCTGGGGATTTGAACCAGGAACCTTCTAGCTGTAAGGCAACAGTGCTAAACACTGCACCACCGTGCTGTGGTCACCACCATGCTAACTGATACCGGGGCAGTTTGTTTAGACACCACGGCCAGTGGAGCTTTGGACAGAGCGATGAGTTTAAGAGGTGTCCTCAATTGGTGGCAGGGAAGCCCCAATTGGGTTGCCAGTTCCCCAGAGATGAAGCTCTACTCGGCCCCTGAATCAATGCGTGCATGTGTTGCTATTTCAACCTGATTATGAACAAAACGGATGGGTAACAGGAATTTAGTGAGGGGATTGTTTTGGAGTGAGTCCGTGAGTCCTCCTACTGTGACGCATGGACTCCCTCTTTTGGCTGTTTGGGACAAGTAGTAAGCTCATGCTCCTCGCTGCCACAATAAAGACATAGCCCTAACTCCCGGCTGCGCTGTTTCTCTGCTGGTGGTAACTTAGACTGTCCTACTACCATTGGCTCAGGGGAATCTAATGAATCAGAGGGAGGTAGGGCCAGCAGGGGGAGCTGCGGGGAGCAGTGAAACTGAGTGCCCGAGCGACTGGAAGTTTTACGCTCGTTGGCCCGTTCCCTTAACCAATTGTTCAAGCTAATGGCCAGAGAAATGAGCTCGGTTAACTTACTGGGCTTTTCCAGACGGGCTAGCTCATCCCTCAGGCTAGGGCTAAGGCTTCGAACGAAGATGCTGCAAAGGGAGGCGTCCTCCCACCTCACCTCCGTGGCTACCACCCGGAAGTCTACCGCGTAGTCAGTTACTGATTTCCCTTGCCTTAAGTTGAGTAGCCGGGAGGTAAGCATGCTATCACAGTCGGAGTGGTCAAAGACCTCGTTAAACTCGCTTACAAACTGGTCATATGTTAAATTAGCGTAATCAGCCCTAGCCATAGCCGCATAAGCCCAGGCTAGCGGCCGCCCCTCCAGAAGATTAACTACATAGCCTATGTGGCTGTGACTGGTAGGAAAATCCCCTGGAACCCGCTGGAAGACTATCCCACATTGCAACAGGAATCCCCTCTCCTCCCCTAACTTACCGTTGAAGTGTGTGGGCATGGGGATTGGTGTCAGCCGGGATGGTGGAGAAGGAGCAGGGATGGAGCTAGCTGGAGCGGCTGTACTACCCGAAGCCAGAGGAAAAGGCTGAGGACCTGACAGACGATCCAAGCGGGAGTTTATCTGAACCAGCTGAGTAAGTATGACCTGTTGTTGGTGTGATAATTGGTCTACTCGAGCCTCTAAGATGTTAACCTTGTGTGCTAACGTACTGTCTGCTGAGTCATTTTGATGGAGTTGTACTGACATGATTCGAGACCCAGTAAGCAGACACAGACTCAGAAATAAACTCAATTTTTTTTTTTCCATCTTGCCTTGAGAGAGAGCAGTCGCATTTTTCTTCCCTCCTCCCCTGCCTTCCTGATCTATTCCCAGCTTTTGCAATGTTGTGTTTTTGTCTGTGTTTAGTCGCTCTTCTTCTGCTGAATCTTAATCTAAACGGAAATTATGGATTTGGAAGCGGCTTAAATGTGCTATTGTCACTATTTTTTCAACAAGAATTGGGCCAAGGGGGAGCCCAAGAATTGGAACCTACGAGGAGACTCATGGACATTGGAATTCATGCGTCTATGGAAACATTATTGGTTATGATCTCAGGACTTCTATTTTTGGCTGTGGAGTTCCCTGATGCATCAGAAATTGAAGGAAAGTGAGAGAGCTGTTCATGCGGACCCAGCAAGCTCCTTCATCAAATTCGACCAGTTGGGGAGGGCACGAGTAGCGGCAACGGTGAACTGAATGACAGTGATTCAGTGAAGGAATACATCTGAAGCCCTGTGCTCTCTATGGAAAAACAGTTTAAGCCTGCATATATAATGAAAGCACAGAACTACACGGATGAGGACAAATTCTATTCTCTGAGTGCACTGTGCTGATTTGATTTGATTTGACCTTGTTTGCCCCGTGTTTACATTCCTCCTGACTGAGATAAGTGGAAGGATCGGCTCATGTCTACCCAAACAATCAACAATCAGTTGTTTGTCGTCAGCGGATTGGACCCCCGAGGACAATGCCCATGTGCCTTCTGCAAGCAAGAGAGAGAGAGAGAGAGAGAGAGACTCTGGACTCTGGACTTGTTTATAAGTCACATGATTATAACATCTATCCACTGCCAGGAGGCGCCCTCTGCTGCTCACTAACAACTGTTACATTTACATTACACAATGCATACAACACTACATGCATACGATATACACACACTGCTCTCTTTCTGCGTGTGATTTGTCTACTAAATGTCTGCTAAATATGCATTGAGGGTTTTTTTTGCCTGCAATCAAAATTTCGCTTACTCATTAAGCGTCAATTTGATAAAACATGTTTTTTTCTCTCGCCTATTGTGTCATATCCTCTCTTTTCTTTTTTTTCCTTTCTTCTTTATGACTGGCGCCTAGCGGCTGCCCCGGCCTTAGATGCGCTCTGCAGAGCGTGCCCAAATGCCAAGTCACGTTTCGTTACCTTGTATTCATACATGTGTAATGACAATAAAGTTGAATCTCATCTCATCTCAATTATCTTTATTGTGAAGTGAGTGTGTGGGTGTGTGGGTGTGTATGTGTAAATGTAGCAGCCCGGGCGAATAGAGTACCATACAGCCTGGCAACCCTATGGAAGAGACGGGGTGATTAGTGCCAACACTCTGGAGAGATGCTTCAGTTACGTATGTTTGGTCTTACTGTTGATGAGTTGGAGAACAGCTCAGGCTTGTCCCTGAAGGCTCCGGCCAGGGAGACAGTGTCTACAGGCCCGGTTGCAGAGGGAACGAAGGGAGGAGTTGTTGAGGTGCAGAGTATGGTCGGTCCACCGCCAGGAGGAAGAGGTCCGCCGCCACGGATTCCACCTGTGCACAGGGGAGCAGAGCATAGAGTGGTGATAATGATGAAGCTGGCTTACTTGACATTGGGGAGTAGGAACTCCCAAGAGAGCGATGAGGTAGGGAAAGATTCCCTGGAGAACGACGAGGTTGAGAGGGATTCTCTGGAGAACGACGACGAAGAGAAGGAATCTCTGGAAAATGATGAAGAGGTGTAATGGTCTCATCAGACCAGGGAGTTAGACAACTCTGTGCAGACCAGAGGGCAGCACGGCTTAAATAGTCAAGCTGATGAGAGCAGGTGTGTGCGCAGCTGTGGAGGATAAGGCAACAGGCAGGCAGAGCGAATCACCACATGCTCAACTATCACCAATTTCACCAGTCAAATTTGTCTCTGAGTGGCGCTCAAACTCTCACTCTAACCAATCAAATGCAATGCTGCACTGCATTCACTTCCATGTTTACAGTGAGTATTAACAGAACACATCAGCAAAAACGGAGTGTGATTTAAAAAAAACCCACTCAACCGCGAGGTTTCCAACACTGTGCCTTCCTCCATCTCCCCAAGCCTCCCGGTGGACATCTTGCCACATCTCCATCCTGACCCCGTGTACGAAGTGCTGGGTTTGTGTTGAAAAACGTACACCTGCCCCAAAAGCACTCTGTCCCGGGAGTGCGCGTGAGGAGAGATGCCATAAAACCACAAACAAAATGAGCAGGTCTAACACTACAACGAGTGTTTGAACATTTTATACATCTTTAGAAGTAAAATCATTACTACATCCGGTCAGTGAGCTTCAAAGCTGTGACTCTCTGGTCTGGACATGGACAAAGACCGCCCCCCCCCCCCCCGAAATGAAAGACGTGTCTGAAGAGACAAGTGTGTGTGTCAGGATGCACAGCAGACAGACAGGTGGGCGTTAGGGACGGAAAGAGAGAGAATATTGTCTGTAATTTTTTTTTTTTTTTTTCAGAAAAACACAGAACAGACTCCAATAGACAATACAGAGCAACAGAATAAATTATTTATTTTTTCCTCTCAGCTTGGTAGTGAGTGGTTGGGGACTGTAGGGAGTTTTCAAATAAAGGTGCCGCCAATAATTTTCAAATCTATGCTCTTTAACGTGCATTCAATGCGATTTAGCTGTTGTAATGGATATTGTGTTAAAGTCTGTATTTGCTGTTGCACAAAAGTTGTTCTGTATAGCAGAAGTTTCTGCTTAATTTACAAATCACTGTAATAGGAAATTTGTGACAATCCTGTGCTTTTCATGTATTGTTACATAGACTATCACTGCAGGAAACTGGAAAATACCATCTGCTTTAAAATTTGTAATTCTTACCACAACTTTTAGTGCAAAAAAACTCTCAAAACATCGCAACTTTGATCACAACTTTTAAAAGGCTCCAGCAAATTCAGGCTTTTTGGGCTGCAACAATCATAAAAACATACAGCGAAATCCTGGAGGGACTGAACAAGGGTGATTCTCAGAGCTGTAGTAACTATAGAAGCTGCACGGTGGCACAGTGGTTAGCACTGCGGCAGCACAGTTTACCCTTGGCCGGGGGATCGTGGGGATCGTGGGACCGTGGGTTCGATCCCAGCCCCCGATCAACAGTGATCTGTGTGGAGTTTGCATGTTCTCCCCGTGTCTGCGTGGGTTTACCCCGGGATTTCTCCGGTTTCCTCCCACATGCCAAAAACATGCAGGTTAGGTTAATTGGAGACTCTAAAGTGGCCCTAGGTGTGAATGTGTGTGTGTGAATGGTTAAGGGATAGCGCCGTATCGTGGCTGCTTCATCCATCCAGGTGATGGATGACCCTCAATTTCCCCTCTGGGGATCAATAAAGTATACTAAATCTAAAAAAAAAAAAAATAAAATAAAAAAAAAATAAAGTTGATCAGCCACACTAAGAAAATATGGGAAAGAGTTGTTTTAAGCCAGGATAAGAATCAGCAAGCAGCAGTACAGTTTCATGCCATGAAATAAAATGCCATGAAAGAATACTGCAGATGCAATGTTTGCTCTAAAGGTGCGTTCACACCAAATGCGAACAGGCTAATTTTTCGCACGGCATGATTACATTATAACCCAATGTAAACACACCAACAGACATGAATAGTCTGTGTTCAACCTGCTGTGGAAATTCCCCAAATAACGTCATGCTTAGGTTTACATTATGCGATCGGGGGATCACCTGAAAATGTCGTCTCAAGCCTCCAAAACTTCACAGATGATGGGTGTTTACGTTGCTAGCTTACTAGCTTGCTAGGATGCCCATGGCCAGAAACCGTTAGTAAATAGCTCCAAAATCCCGATTCAGCTGAAGAGTTCTCAGTCCTCCTGTCTCCCGGTGAGTGAGTTTCATTTTCTAACTAGTTTACTCTGCAGTGGTGACAGCAGAATCTCAAAGCTAGCAGCTAGCTAGCTACCAAAATCTGATTCTAGAAATCAATATTTCTAGAAAATCAGATTCTAGCGTCCGCTAGCAGCTAGCTAGCTAGCTAGCGGACATGAACGCCCGACGACACAAATTCACGCATACTTGCGTCTTCCCTTTCACTTTGTATGGATTTGCACCGCCCGTTCGCATTTGGCCTGAACACACCTTAAGAGTGTTGATGGAGAAGTATAGAGAAGGTCAGAAGGAGTTGCACTATGTCTTTGTGGATCTAGATAAAGCAGATGATAGGGTGCCAAGAGAGGAACTGTAGTACTGTATGAGAAAGTTAGGAGTGGCAGAGAAGTATATGAGAGTGGTGCAGGACATGTATGAGGAAAGTGAAATGTGGTGAGGTGTGCTGTAGGAGTGACAGATGGGTTCAAGGTAGGGGTGGGGTTACATCAGGGATCGGCTGTGAGCCCCTTCTTGTTTCCATGGTGATGGACAGGCTGACAGATGAGGCCAGGCAGGAGTCTCCGTGGCCCATGATGTTTGCAGACAACACTGTGATCTGTAGTAAGAGTGGGGAGTAGGTGGAAGAGAACCTGGAGAGGTGGCAATATGCTCTGGAGAGAAGAGGAATGAAAGTTAATAGAAGCAAGACAGAATACATGAGTGTGAATGAGAGAGAGGCAGGTGTAACGGTGAAGATGTAAGGAGTAGAGGTAACGAAGGTAGATGAGTTTAAATACCTGGAGTCAACCATCCAATGTAATGGAAAATGCATGAGAGGTGAAGAAGAGAGTGCAGGCAGGGTGGAGACGAGTGTCAGGCATGATTTGAGACAGAAGGATAGCAACTAAAGTGAAAGGAAGGATATACGAGACTGCTGAGAGACCTGCTATGATGTATGGTTTGGAGATGGTGGCACTGACAAAAAGAGAGGAGATGGAGCTGAAGGTGGCAGAGTTGAAGATGATTCCCAAGATTCTCAGTGGGAGTGACTAGGTGGGACAAGATTAGAAATGACTACATCAGTGGGACAGCTCAGGTTGTGCAATTTGGAGACAAAGTAAGAGAGGCAAGGTAATTTTAGTTTTATTTAACTGTTTAAACTGTTCTTGTGTAATTTGATTAATTTGATCTGACAATATACTGGACTCTGCCATTCAGTTAGCAGAGCTAACATACTACTGGACTGACAGAGGGTTCAAGGAAGGAGGGAAAACGTGAGGTGGTGGAGTCTGTATCTATATCAGTGATGCTTGGTGCCATGATGCAACTGTTGTGCAAAAACACTGTTCTCCATTGGTGGAGTTTATGATCATCAAGTGCCGACCCTTTTACATTCCAAGAGATTTTTCCTCTGTCCTACTAGTCGCCGTGTATGTCCCGTCCACTGGCATTGGCGAGAGGAGCAAAGCACTAAAAGAACTCTATCAGGCCATCAGTGAGACACAAACAGCGCATCCAGATGGTTTCCTCATCACAGCAGGAGAATTCAACCATGCAGACTTAAAGGCCCTCCTACCGAAACTACACCAACATGTGAACTTTCCAACAAGAGGAGACAATTTGCTGAACCTGGGGCCTCATGTACAAAGACTTGCATGGATTTCCTACCGACAGATGACGTACGTTTACATCAAGAAAAGGCCATAAGAAAAAAGTAAATCCAGATGTATGAAACAGTGAGTACGCAGGAATCCAAGCACATTTCCTTTGCACATCCCAATCTACTTGAAAATGAACACACATGAGGAAATACCGGACTCCTCCCTTAACGCTTCCATTGGAATATGCAATTAGATGCAAATAGATATGCAAATAGTAATATACAAGTCCTGCACATTTGATTCACCTGTATCCATGATAAAAGTAATGGTCTTAATGGAATTTCACCAACTGTGAGTTGGAGGCTCTCCTGAATGAGGTACAGTAGACTCGCGTAAAAACATTTTGTTTGGCACACTGTCCTCCGGCATTAGCGCCAGATACAGGTAATTAAATAGCCTGCTCACAGCCCTATAAGATTAGTTTACTGTTTTTGTTTATTCAGACAGGGATAAGAAGGAGATATTTTTTTAACCTTGACATCTTTCGACTGACGTCTGCAGTCGTCCTTAGATGTGTCAGCTGATCACTGTGATTTGTGACCAGCCAGGTGGATCAGCTCGTTGAATTAAAGGAAAAAAGTTACGAAAAAGAAGACAATATGAACCTATTAGTGGGTAGCTACAGTCACCTGTCCATTGAAAGCAGATCAGATGAAGCCATAAGATGGCGGCGCATAGTTCTGGTTAGTTTTCAAGTATGTCTCAAGGATGTGTGAATGGCTGTGTTGGGGTGGGGGGTGAGGGAGTGTGTGAGTGTGTCTTAAATTATGTTCTTTTTTTACTTATATGGATGCCGAGAGAAACGCAATTTCATCTTGCCTGCACTACAGTTGTATGTACAGCAATATGACAATAAAGGTTGATTTGATTTGATTTGATTTTGATATTAGACTCGACAAGTACATATTGTATATCCAAAATGCAAATCTCATCTATAGTTATATACAACTTACAATGGTGTGAAAAAGTGTTTGCCCCCTTCCTGATTTCTCTTTATTTTTGTATGTTTGTCACACTTGAATGTTTCAGATCATCAAACAAATTTAAATATTGTAGAATGTGTAAATGATGAGACAAGCTGATCTCAAGCAGTTTATTACACGTTCTCTCTCATGAGCATAGTAGAAAAGAGGACCTCTCAAACAGAACTCTTCACTTATATACTCAGGTCCTTCTGCATATCAAAAGGTCACAATGCATTCACATAAAAGGTCACTTTGCATGCACTTCCTTAATCCTTACACATCCCCCTCACAGACTCTGGCATACAAAGGAAACTCCACAACGTCTCTGACATACAAAAGATCACATTCACAGCTTCCTGTTATCTCCAAGGAAACTCTACACTTTGTTCTTATCTAAGATGTGAGGCATTATGCAAGGCACATGTGTGGCTACACTACCCCCCCCCCAAACATTTAGATTGAACAAAAGAATAACAGTCTGCATGTTGTGATAGAATCATTACACATCAATCCACATGCTGCTTGGGCTTCAGTCTTCTCCCGTATCTGCCGTAACCAGGATTCTCCGCCTCCGCGGCGCTGTCATGCTGGGGCGCTGCTGTCTGGGGGTGAAAACCTTTTGTCTGTCCCTGTGGGTGTTCTGGGGAAATTCTACTCTGGGAAGCACCCCGTGAGGGTCTTCCGCGCCGAGGGACCCTTGCCAACAGCACTTGCTCGTCCGCCACCACAAAAGCGGGCTTGAGTCTGTTTATGCCAATCTTTTCCCTCCTATTTCCCAAATCTAGCAAAAAATGCTTGTCCCCTGTTTCCAACACTCTGAACGGTCCATCACAAGGTGGTCGCAGTGGGGGGCGATGCGCGTCATGTCTGACAAAAACAAACTCCGCGTTTTTCAAAGTTTTAGGCACAAAAACGCGTGGAAAACTGTGATGAACGGGGCCCGGCAGCGTGCCTGTGTCAATGCTACGCTGCAACAGCTGAGACGGGGAGCTGCCTGGCGCAGGATTATCCGGGAGAAACTCCCTGGGCAGCCGAAGTGGCTGCGCAAAAACTAGTTCAGCTGGGGAAGCTTCTAAGTCTTCTTTAGGCGCAGAACGCAATCCTAATAAAACCCACGGTAGCTTGTCTACCCAATTTGCATCCGTCAGTGACGCCCTGAGAGCCGCTTTCAATGACCTATGAAAACGTTCGCATAACCCGTTAGCCTGAGAATTGTACGTGGTTGTGCGGTGAATTGTGACACCTAGTCTGCGAGCCATTGCTGGCCAAAGCTCGGAAACAAATTGAGGGCCTCTGTTGGACGTAATAGCCGACGGGACTCCAAAACGCGCCACCCATGCTGTTAAAAACGCACGTGCTACCTCCTCGGCTGTGGTTGACGCCAGTGGAACCACCTCCGGCCATCGCGTGGTGCGGTCCACCATTGTCAGAAGGTGCGTGCACCCCTGTGATGGCGGGAGGGGGCCCACGAGGTCCACGTGAACATGGTCAGCACATCTCTTAGCCGGGATGTGAAACAGCTCCAAGGGAGTCCTCGTGTGTCTGTGTACTTTGGCTCGTTGGCACGCCATGCAGGCTGCTGCCCACTCTTTCACCTGTTTGCGAAGACTCGGCCACACAAATTTCTCTCCTACCATCTTGATTGACGCGCGCACTCCCGGGTGCGCTAAAGAATGAACCGAGTCAAAAACGCGGTGGCACCACGCGGCCGGTACCACGGGACGCGGTCGCCCCGTGGAAACATCGCTGATTAGAGGGGGCATACCATCTTGCAGCACCCTGCTCTCCAGCCTTAACCCTGTTGGTCCAGACTGGAGCGCGCGCACATCCATGTCACTAACCTGCTCCGCGGCCATGGCTGCGTAATCTATCCCCACGTGGACCGGGGACGCCATGGTGCGTGAGAGGCAGTCTGCCACTACATTCAGTTTACCCGAGACATGCTGAATATCGGTAGTAAACTCTGAGATCGCGGCCAGCTGTCTCTGCTGCCGACCCGACCAAGGTTCTGAAACCTTGGCCATCGCGAATGTTAGTGGCTTGTGGTCAACGAACGTGGTGAAACAGCGCCCCTCCAGCCAGAACTGGAAATGGCAAATAGGCAAGTGGAGAGCCAGCAACTCCCTGTCAAACGCGCTGTATTTCCGTTCACTATCGCGCAAAGTCCTGCTGAAAAAGGCGAGCGGTTGCCAAGCGCCGGCTACATGCTGCTTCACGACCGCCCCTATTGGCCACATCTGACGCGTCCGTAGTGAGCGCTATGCGGGCCGTTGGGTCTGGATGTGCCAGCAACGCAGCGTTTGCCAGGGCTGCCTTGACTTCCGAGAACGCCTGCTCTCGCTCTGGGTACCATTCGATCTTATTCGCGGGTTTCTGCTTTTTGAGCGTGGCGTACAGTGGTTGCATGAGCTGCACTGCGCGGGGGAGGAAACGGTTATAAAAATTCACCATTTCCAAAAACTCCTGTAATGCCCTGACCGTTTGTGGTCGGGGAAAATCTGCTACCGCACGCACTTTGTCAGGCAGCGGAACCGCTCCTTCGGGAGAGACGCGGTACCCCAAAAAATCAATCTGCATCACCCCAAACTGACACTTCGCTGGGTTGATTATTAAACCATGCTCTCCCAACCTCCAGAAAACTGCCGTGAGGTGGGCTTCGTGTTCGTCTTCGGACACACTGGCTACCAAAATATCGTCCAGGTAGACGAATACAAAAGGGAGATCGCGCAGCACCGCATCCATCATGCGTTGGAACGTTTGCGCAGCCCCTTTAAGCCCGAATGGCATGCGCAAAAACTCGAATAGACCAAACGGAGTTATCACCGCTGTTTTGGGTATGTCCTCAGTGCGCACTGGGACTTGGTGGTAACCGCGGACCAAGTCTATTTTAGAAAAAACGCGCGCTCCTGCCAAATGAACGGAAAAATCTTGAATGTGAGGGATTGAGTAGCAGTTGTGAGCTGTGGCGTTGTTTAACCTGCGGAAATCCCCGCAAGGTCGCCACGAACCATCAGCCTTAGGAACCATGTGTAGCGGGGAAGCCCATGGGCTGTTTGAACGCCTGATGATGCCCAACCTCTCCAGGTTGGCGAACTCCTCGCATGCTATGGCCAGTTTAGCTGCGTCCAAGCGCCGAGCTTTTGCAAAAACGGGCGGTCCGGTAGTGGTAATAAAATGTTCCACCCCGTGTTTAGCGACGGTTGCCGAAAATGTGGGGACCATGAGTGCTGGGAACTGAGTGAGCAGAGTGTGGAACTTACCGCTTGCAGCTGTGACGTTGGCTTGTGCTGTTGGCCGGGCCGCTCGAGCTGTACAGGGAATAGAATCAAAAGAAAGTGCATTAACCAGGCGCCTGCTAGCGACATCAACCAACAAACCATGTGAGCACAAAAAATCAGCCCCCAATATATTGAAATTCAATGCTGCTATGACAAAAGTCCACTCAAATGTACGGCCGTGTAGAGACAGAAGCAGAGTCCTCTCACCAAAGGTCTTAATCCTCGAGCCGTTCGCTGCTGCCATCTCGGGGGCCACTGGAACCTGCCAGCCGGTCAGCGGAGGAAGGCGTGATGAAACTCAGCTGGGCACCTGTGTCCATGAGGAAATGCCTCCCCGAGCGTGCGTCCGTCAAGTAGAACAGCTTGTTCTCCTCCCCGAGGGTCGCAGCTGCTACCAACCCCCAGTCTTGGCGTTTCCCGAGCGCTTTGAACTGGCACGGTGGTATGCATTTGCGTGCCTTCTCTGCAAAACGGCGGTGGTAGAAACAAAGGGTGTCTCCTCCGCGTTCCTTGGCCCCCGCCGCTGCCATCGTCGGTGGTTCTGCTACCGCTGTCCCTGGCTGCCTGCCATCTCCGGTCGTCTCGCCGAGCTCCGTCACCGCCGCCGTGGCCGCGTGCTGTCTGCTGGCGTTGACAATCCAATGCACCTCCCGGGCCAGCTCGTGGTAGTCCCACTGGGCCAACAACGGCGAAATGGCCAGGGTCGCTCTCGTCTCTGATGGTAGGGTCCTGAGGAAAATGTGGGTAAAGATGAAGTGGTCATCGTCCGAGCCTTTCAACCTCAGCATCTTCTCCATCAGGTCAACGGGCGTGCCATCTCCCAACTCAGTCAGCGCCAGGAGTCTCTCTGCTCTCTCCTCAACCGAGAGCGTGTAGTGCTGGATGAGTGCAGCCTTCAATGCGCCGCATTTGTCGCTGGCTGGTGGCTGCTCCAGAAGGCTCTCCACATGTTGAGCCATGTGGTTATCGAGCTTTGCGATTACATGGTAGAATTTCGTGTCATCTGCCGATATTCCCCGGAGAGCGAACTGTGCCTCAACCAGGTGGAACCAGGAGCGCGGGTTGTGCTGCCAAAAGTCCGGTAGCTGGACCGTAACGGCATACGTTTGGCTGGGGGCTCCCAACGAGGCTGGCTCCGGGGAATTCTCCTCATGTTGCATGCTTCGTCTTGGGTCACCAGTGTAGAATGTGTAAATGATAAGACAAGCTGATCTCAAGCAGTTTATTACACATTCTCTCTCATGAGCATAGTAGAAAAGAGGACCTCTCAAACAGAACTCTTCACTTATATACTCAGATCCTTCTGCATATCAAAAGGTCACAATGCATTCACATAAAAGGTCACTTTGCATGCACTTCCTTAATCCTTACACATCCCCCTCACAGACTCTGGCATACAAAGGAAACTCCACAACGTCTCTGACATACAAAAGATCACATTCACAGCTTCCTGTTATCTCCAAGGAAACTCTACACTTTGTTCTTATCTAAGATGTGAGGCATTATGCAAGGCACATGTGTGGCTACAATATTAGTCAAAGATAACACAAGTAAACACAAAATGCAGTTTTTAAATGAAGGTGTTTATTATTAAGGGTAAAGAAAATCCAAACATACATGACCCTGTGTGAAAAAGTGATTGCCTCATCGCCGTTAAAACATAAATTGTGGTTTATCACATCTTTGGAAAGCCGAGTTCAATTTCTCTAGCGACACCCACTCCTGATTACTGCCACGCCTGTTCTCAATCAAAAAATCACTTAAATAGGACCTGCCTGAAAAAGTGAAGTAGACCAAAAGATCCACAAAAACTAGACATCATGCTGTGATCCAAAGAAATTCAGGAACAAATGAGAAACAAAGTAATTGAGATCTATCAGTCTGGAAAATGTTATAAAGCCATTTCTAAAGCTTTGGGACTCCAGTGAACTACAGTGAGAGCCATTATCCACAAATGGTGAAAACATGGAACAGTGGTGAACCTTCCCAGGAGCGGCCGGCCGACCAAAATTACCCCAAGAGCACAGCGACGACTCATCCATGAGGTCACAAAAGACCCCACAACAATGTCCAAAAACTGCAGGCCTCACTTGCCTCAGTTAAGGTCAGTGTTCATGACTTCACCATTAGAAAGAGACTGGGCAAGAATGGTCTCCATGGCAGAGGTCCAAGAAAAAAAAAGCACTGCTGAGTAAAAAGAACATAAAGGCTCATTTCAATTTTGCCAGAAAACATCTTGATAATCCACAAGACTTTTGGGAAAATACTCTGTGGAATGACAAGACAAAAGTTGAACTTTTTGGAAGGTGTGTGTCCCATTACGGCCGGAGTAAAAGTACTGTAACACAGCATTTCAGAAAAGGAACATCATACCAACAGTAAAATATGGTGGTGGTAGTGTGATGATCTGGGGCTGTTTTGCTGCTTCAGGACCTGGAAGAGTTGCTGTGGAAAATGGTACCATGAATTCTGCTGTCTACCAAAAAGTCCTGAAGGAGAGTCTGGCCATCTGTTCATAACCTCAAGCTGAAGCACACTTGGGTTCTGCAGCAGGACAATGATCCAAAACACACCAGCAAGTCCACCTCTGAATGGCTTCAGAAAAATAAAATGAAGACTTTGGAGTGGCCTAGTCAAAGTCCTGACCTGAATCCGATTGAGATGCTGTGGCATGACCTTAAAAAGGCGGTTCTTGCTGGAAAACCCTCCAATGGGGCTGAATTACAGCACTTCTGCAAAGATGACTTGGCCAAAATTCCTCCACAGCACTGTAAAAGACTCATTGTCAGTTATCGCAAACACTTGATTGCAGTTGTTTCTGCTAAGGGTGGCCCAATCAGTTACTAGGTTTAGGGGGCAATCATTTTTTCACACAGGGCCATGGAGGTTTGGACCCCCCCCCCCCACCACCACCACCACCACCAATAATAAACACCTTCATTTAAAAACTGCATTCTGTGCTTACTTGTGTTATCTTTGTCTAATATTTAAATTTGTTCGATGATCTGAAACATTTAAGTGTGACAAACATACAAAAAAAAAAGAGAAATCAGGAAGGGGGCAAACACTTTTTCACACCACTGTACATGGATTACACACACTATTAATGTAAATGAATGAAGTGCGCTGGGGAAAGGGTGACACTGTTGCATTTCAAACTTTACGCATGTGTTTATTGACATAACTACTGTACACACAGAGGCAATTGGGGACTTGTTAGAATGCTGTGAAACTGTAGTTTAATCAGCAAAAAAGAAACTCACTTACTCAAACCACTGACTTGTGATGAAGGCTTTAAGACAGGGTGATATTTGGGGGCACACAGGCACGATGCGCATGAGGTGGGTTATTTAGGACAATTACATGAATTTACTCACCAAGAAGCCAACCATCCACACAGTGCCAGCTTGTAGTTTGTTCCCAACAAGGCTGTTCAATAGAATCATTGGGAAAACCGGCTCTCGCTGCAAATTTCCCTTTGATATTGGCCTGTTCAATTGCATTGTATGGGAATATGATGTACCTGGTGACAGCCAGATAATGCCATCCCACACAGCTGGCATAGCTCGGCTCAGGGTCGACTGGGAAATTCCCGATCGCTTTGCCAGTCCCCTCTGGAATGCCTCTGTTGCCAGGAACCCCAGTCTTGTCAGCACCTGCGCTGGCCCGAGCAGCGCACAGCTTCTCACAATGTTGCATTCCAAGAGCGGCCGTAGCTCTGACCACAGTTCCACAAAGACTGCCCGTGGAAACCTGAATCAGCTGACAAGCCAGTCATCATCCTGAGCCAGAAAATCTTATCTGTCTCTAAATACCTTTTCTCTTCTCACTGCGTGATTTGCAATATCCTCTAATGATGCTAACGCCATTGTTGTTAGAGGCACTTTCTGCACTTCTTTGTGCTTGCTTTTATATCCACTCATCTAATTGTGCACACTTGGATGTTTGTTCATCATGTGTCTCTGGTGTGTACAATAATTTTCACGTCATTATCAGTCTCCCAACATCACCTGTAACTGTCGCCAATGGACCAATAACAGTCTAAACGTATGTATGCCAGCCATGAAGTTGGGGTGGGTCTGCGCATATTTCCCTGGTCATTTCATTCTTGATACAACTGAAATTTTCCATGGAAAAAGAGATATGCCATGTTTTTGTGCATAAGTACCCTTTGGACATGAGGCCCCTGGTGTACACAACTCACAAGAAAGCATATAGAGCCCCCCCCCCCCCCTTCCCCACCTGGGTTTCTCTGATCACATCACCATCTCGTTAAGGCCGGCATACAAATCCAGAGTGAAAGTCATCAGACCAACAAAAAGCAGGTACATGTGTGGCCAGATGGCGCTTGTGATGCTTTGAAAGACTGCTTCAGCACTACGGACTGGGACACTTTCAAGCACGCAGCCACTCACAATGGACACACAAACCTAGAGGAGTACACTGAGGTTGTTGTAGCATACATAGCTAAATGCATTGATGATGTCACTCACTGCAATCCATCACTGTTCATGCCAACCAAAAGCCATGGATGACAGCAGAGGTCCACAGACTCCTGAGGGCTTAGGAGCCTCCTTAAGGTTCGGCAACAGTGCAGAACTAACAACATTTAGGGCCAACCTGTGCTGTGATATCAAGGAGGCAAAATGACAGTACAGCAAGAACATATCTGGCCACTTCAGCAACACCAGAGATGCACATTCCCTCTGGCATGGCATATAGACCCTCACCAACTACAAACCTCCATCTCAGACCTGTGTGAGTGACATCACTCTGCTTAACAACCTAAATGACTTCTTCAGCCGCTTTGAAGCACAAAACAGCACATCAGCACAGAAGACCACTCCTCCTCCAGACGAGAAGGCCATCAGTCTGGATCCGGCTAGTGTGAAGAGGACCCTCTCCAGGCTCAACCCACGCTAGGCAGCTGGTCCAGACAACATACCAGGTCGTGTTCTGAAGGACTGCACAGAGGAGCTCAAGAATGTCCTGGCTGACTTCTTCAGCATCCCCCTGAGTCAAGCTGTTGTTCCCACGTGTCAAAACTAGCCATGTTTACATGGACACAAGTAACCGGATTAAAAGTCTGATCAGAATAAAAATGCTTCATGTAAACATGCCAATCTGAATATTCTGACTCGATCACACTCATTCAGATCAAAATTTCATTCCGATTGAGATGGGTGGGTTATGCTGATTGTTAATCCGATTGGTGCGCAAATAAACACTTATTCTGAAGTTTGGGTAGAAAATATGTTTACTGCACATGTCTGTATGTCAGCCACATGTCGACGTGACATATTTCTGTCTTTACAGCAGCTAGTGGAAGACATGGTGGGGGTAAAACAAAACTGGTCTGGATCATCCTGCTGTCTCCCTCTGTTCATCATATGTAGAATTATGCCCTGCTGGGCTTGTAGCTTCGTTACAGACACCAGCAGAAGCAAAAGTACAGTCTGAATAACACAATACAGGTCCATTTAAAAAAGAGAAAGACACGAAGCGGGGTTTGTTTACATCAGAAGTTGCTTCTTCTTCTACTATTTCCAGAATGTTGGATAATTGTGCGCATGTCAAAATGATTTAGTCCGTTCAAACGTGTGACACATGGAAACACACATCCTAATCAGATCAACTTTTTCAGGATCCACGTAAACAGTAAAGTTCTGATCTGAATTGTAATCAGATTGAAGAAATTTTGCACATGTAACTGTGGCTATTGCTACCATAATACCAGTCCCAAAGAAGCTGTCCCAAAGAATCCCAAAGAACCGTTGTATCCATCCGGATACAATGATTACCGGCCCGTAGCACTGACCCCCATCACAATAAAGTGCTTCGAGTGGCTGGTCATGCAGAATGTCAAGTCCACCCTCCCTCCCTCCCACGAACAATCTCAGTTTGCACACAGGTCAAACAGCTGCTCTTCACTCTGCTGACCCATGAATGTGTACCAGCCTACAGCACCAACCACATCATCAAGTTTGTGAATGACACAACAATGGTGGGCCTCATCACCAACTCGTGATGTGCAAAGTTTTACTTGAGCAGGCAGAGGGATGGGAATTTTGACTTTGCATTTATTCTGAACAAGTTTAACAGGCTTCCTGTTATAGTGAGTTTTCAGCACTCTTGAGATGTTAATGGTCCAATCAAACTGCTTGGAAAGAACTGTTATGAATTGTTGCGGGGCAGTGCGTACTTCTTTCAATGCCTTAAAATCAGTTGGATTCACTGTAGGGTATTTTATTGTTTTAGTTGTGTGAAAACCTCTGATCACCCTTTTAATTTTTTTTTTTTTTTATAAGCAGTCATAGACTTATTCATATGGTTTTTCTAAAGCTGATCATTTGATGGTTGACCATTAGATTCTACAAACACTGTCACAATTCTGGGCATCATATTACTACGGCCAAAAGAGAGGAGGCAGCTCCTCAGAGGGACAAAATACCTAGATCAGATTTTCAGCAAAACAAAATATGAAACTAGAGCCATGTGGCATGAAATCTGTTCCATGATTTGTGAATTGTGAATTATTTAGTAGTCTGAAAGCCCCTCTACCTACGGTAAGATCTATTGCCATGGGAGATTATGAGTAATGCAAATGTAATACCGTATAACCCCAAGGAGGAAAACTATCAAGTCATGTTGCACTCTGTGTGCGTTCGTGCGTGCGTGCGTGCGTCCGTGTGTGTGTGTGTCTGTGACAGATTTTCCTCTGTGTAAACATTTTGGAATCCTTTGCTTCCTAAACCTAAACCAAGCAAAGAAGTTCTTTATGTTTTTTTTTAAAGTGTTTATATGCATTGGATAGATCTGTACAAACTTTTTTCCAAAGTTTTCACTCAGTCTACGTTACAGTTATTCACACCTCTAAAATGTACTTGGACCACCAAACCATCCCTTTCTTATTTTAGAATAAGTTCATTTGACCATAGCGCCAGTAACATTCTCACTCAGAAAGTATTTATTTTCCCTCAGAAGACACAGACTAAAAGGGCCGTATTGCAACGATCTAGTCAACAAAGTGAATTTTGCACAGGGTGGAAAGCACAAAGAGGCCGTCCTAATGATCTTACTTACTCAGAGATGCGTTTTGGGTTTAACATGCAATAAACCAATTACTGTCTTTGCTGTCATTCTCTTTATTAAATAGGAATGCAAGACCTAAGACTTAATACAGTACTAATATGACAGGGTTTAAATTGGAGGTCAAATCTGTTTTGTGATGGGGACAATGGAGGCTTTTTCACAAAGTGGAAATGTGTTTAAGGATTGTTCACAGCCTGCTCATACTGGGGATCAAGGTTCTTAAAAGAGGCTTTAATTAATTCATTAGTTACAGTACAATTTGTAGTGCTTACCAAATACAATTGACATCCTGAAGATTTGTTGTGGGAATAAATAAATAAATCAGCTTGCAGCCCCAAAAGATTATCATCAACATGCACTGATGAAAGCTGTGCATTTCAGAAGTTATTCCAGTCTTTCTCTTTGTAGTATCTCAGGTCTGTACACACTGTTTTTTTTTTCCTGTTGATTACATGAGTTAGCCCAGGTGCTGTTACCACCTGTCTCTCACCAGCTGCCGCCTTTATTAGAGGACAGTTCCCCTTCCTCAGCACAGGAATGTCTGACTCTCTGCTAAGCTGTTTGTTGTGTACTCTCGTGCCTTCCTCCTCACCAATGCAGGAAATTGGAATTTCCCAATGCTGGAAACAGTAAGAACCTTAATCCATAACCCACTGCTGCGATCTAACTGTATATCTCCTTGGATTCCTCAACTGTTTACCTGGCGGACTAGCCTCACTACCTGGTGGAACCACAACCCAGAAATCCACCACCTCTCAACCTGTAAGTCACAACTCCTAGTTTGCAATATCATTATCTCACAAAGTCCTCGGGCCTGAAGCACCTTTGTCAGCCCCTGCACAGACTCATCAAAGTTGGATTATTAAGATAAAATAAGCCATTATTAGTCCGACAGTGGGGAAATTACAGACTGAAATTACCTACCAAAGTCTGAACCGGAACACTACTTATGAGACAAGGATCCGCAAACTCCCTGTAATATACTCAACAAATCACAAAGTATCACCACCATTTAGAATAACCATTATATCAGCTACAGTCTCACATTTACAACCAAACAATATACTTACCATTCCCTTCTCTCCTCCACTGCAGAGTTGCCATATTCTTGCATAATCCACTGTTGCACATTTCAATAAAACATTGTTACATCTTTCTAAAGTGGTCTTCTCTCAGTGTCTACATCTTCATTAAATATGTCACTCTGTCATTGATTTTGATGGACAGAATTATAAAAATTTCTTCAGATATAATCACAAAACATGGGAGAACCAGGGCCGCCCACCACATTGTCATCAAAACGCCTCCGTGAACCTGTGGAAGAGTGAGCCATTCTTCCAGCAGATCTTGGCCTGAGGTCTGTTAATGTACCCCCCTCTGCTGAATGCAAAATTGGTATACTTTAACAAAAAAATCTGTTGGGATAACTGTGGGTGAGACCAAATAAAGCCTGTTTCTACTTTGATTTTGAGTCATTCTGTTAAAAGAATAACAGTAGACTGTGGGGAGACTTCCGGGATGACATTGTACTGAGAGGACTGCGGCCAGATAGCTCCCGACCAAACTATCGCAAAACTTATATTTGAACCATAAAAGTTGTAGTCACTGTGCATGCTTCAGTCAGGAAGCGGTTGGAGATCATGTCTAACAAAGGAATATCGGCAGAGGCTCCTGAAAAACAAAGATCTCAGAGAAATAATCGCCGACAGCCCACTGAACTGTCTGCTAAAGAAGGAGACTCCATGGAGGCTAATGCTAGCCCGCTTGTTGATAGCGCTGCCTTAATAAGGGAAATTACAACCAAGGTGGAAGCCGTCATGGAGAAGAAATTGGCCACATTTTCTAATAAATTAGACATGATTACGACAAAGATAGAGGAGGACTCAAAACGTTTGGAAGAAGCCAAATGTTGTATTTCCATCACCGAGGATATTATCGCTGAACTTGAGGGTAGGTTAACTGAAGCGGAAGCTAAGCTAGTCGCCCTCACTAATCGTATGGATGACCAAGAGGCATGGTCCCATCAGGACAGCATCAGAATCTTCAGCATCAAGGAAAGAATCGAAGGAAAGAATGCATTATCATTCTTTGAAACCTGGCTACCCAAGCTACCTAATATGGAGTCCAAAGAAGGTAGAATAAGGCTGGACAGATGCCACAGAGGACTTGGCTGCCCTAAACCAGATAGCCCTCGGGCTGTTATAATGAAACTCCACTATCCTGCAGACAAGACCAAGATTTTAATGCTTAGTGGCAAACAAAATCTGGAATATGAAGGAGCAAGAATCACCATCTGACAAGACATGCCACAAAATATCTTGCAACAGAGGAGACGCTTCAATGCAGTGTGCCAGAAGCTGATCGGAAAAAACATCAGGTTTAGGATGCAATATCCAGCAACCCTCCGCTTCACCAAAAACAATAAGGGGCTTTCTTTTGACACGGCAGAGAAAGCTGAAAGCTTCATGGAGACGATGGGCATGGCCCTGTGAATAAACAGCCTGGTAAGAGCATGATAATGGAGAACTTTATGAATGACTGTGACTGTGGAAATATAATTGAAGAGTTAATATTTATAGGTGACTGATTAAGCTGGTCTAGGTTTAAATGGAGTTAGCCCACCGTTTTGTTTGCACCATATTAGAGTGACTACATGAGTGTAATGAAACATGGAGGAGATTGAATCGGGAGTGAGCAGCAACACATTCACTGTTGGATATGGAGAAGATCAGCAGACTAGACTGTGTGTGTGCGTGCAAGAGGTGCCGTTTCCCCTCAGCCCCGAGAAGGGATCGTTTTGACGTTTTTGTTAGGATTGTTTTTGTTCTGCTGATGTTGCTGAGACTGCTAGAGTTAAATGGATTAAACGGATTTATTTGTGAGAATAAACTCTTAGCACTCGTAATGTCTAAAGATAAATTTAAAAACAGAGTTGTAAGCCTGAGTATACCTATTTCCCTTCCCCCTTTTTTTCTACCCCTTTTTTATTTTTTTTTCTTTCTTTTCATTTTTTTGGTTTATTTTTATTTTTATTTTATTTTTGTTTTGTCTTCCCTTCCTCTTTTTTTTTTGGTGTTACTTTACACTTGCACCAATGTGTAGATATAAGCATATACTGTCGTTTAAATGAATGCAATTACATGTATATCTCTTAATGTCAAAGGACTAAATCATGCTATTAAGCGCAAGAAATTGTTATCCTGGCTTCAAGAGGAGAAAACTAGTATTGTCCTTTTACAGGAAACACATCTTAATGATAAGGAGCATGGGAAACTTAAGAAAGAGTGGGTTGACAAGTTTACTCTTCCTCATTTTCAACAAATAAGAGAGGTGCGGCTATTCTTATAAGTAAAAATACACTATTTACCCTGTCAAAATGTGGAAAGGATCAACAAGGTCGTTATGTTCTCATAATGGGTACTTTACATGGGGAAAATATTATGGTTGGTTGTGTATATGCACCGAATGTTTATCAAGGAGAGTTTTACACTAAACTACTAACTGAAATTTCCTCAATGTCATCAGCGTTTAGTATTCTGACAGGAGATTTTAACTCTACTATGAACCCTGAGGTAGATCAACACCACTCAGCAAAAAATTCTGTATCTAAGATGAGAGAAACTACTAGAGAACTATGTTCAGATTTGCAATTATTTGATACTTGGAGAGTTCTCCACCCCAAAGATAAGGATTACACCTTCTTTTCTCACCCACACCAAAGTTTTTCTCAAACTGATCACATTTTTGTTTCAAAAACAGTATTGGAGAGAGTCGAGGAATGTATAATAGGCACTCGTCCATTATCCAATCATGCAGATGTCTATATCACTGTCTCCCCACTTACTCCTCAACCAACTTCACATAAATGCCGCCTTAACCTTTCATTCATTCATTCATTCATTCATCTTCTTCCGCTTAATCCTTTTCGGGTCGCGGGGGGGCTTGAGCCTATCCCAGCATCTTTGGGCGAGAGGCAGGGTACACCCTGGACAGATCACCAGTCCATCGCAGGGCCAACACAGAGAGACAGACAACCATTCACTCTCACAGTCATACCTAAGGACAATTTAGAATCCCCAGTTTGATGCCAGTTAACCTAACTTGCATGTTTTTGGCATGTGGGAGGAAACCTTTCACTTTTAAATAATCCCTCATTTGTGTTATTTTTGAAACAACAAATTGAATTATTTTTCTCTCAATACATGATAACAAAGATACAAACCCATCAGTTCTGTGGGACACTCTTAAAGCCTACTTGAGAGGAGTTATAATTTCTTATAGTGCAGCCACGAATCTTTGAAAGAACAAATCAATCTAGAAAAACAATTGAATGAGGTTGATAAGCAACTTAAGGATAATCCATCTGCAGCCCTACACAAGAAATCTGAAGCCATCAGATCAGCTCTTAATCAACTCCTAACACAAAAAGCAGAAGCAAGTATCTTTTATGCAAAACATAGATTGTTCAAAATGGGAGACGAACCGGAACGACTGCTTGCCCGATTAGCGACCGGAAGATGATATTTCAAACCCATCTCATCATTAGAAGATGAGTATGGGAAAAATCACTATGAAACTAAAACGTTAGTGGAGATAATGGAAAAATTTTATAAAGAAAAACCCTCTATTCTTCTGAATTCAATAAAACTCACAGATACTGTATATTGATGATTTCCGAGGGAATATCAATCTTTCATCACTTAAAGAGACAGAAAGAGCTGCACTTGGTAGACCAATAAATGAGGAAGAGATTAGAAATGCAATTAACTCCCTCCAGGGTGGAAAAGCTCCTGGGCCTGATGGATGTGGCCCTGAGTTTTATAAAATATTCCAGGACTCATTAAATGGCCCTCTTTTAAAGATGTACCTTCACTCGGTTGAGAAAGGTTCTCTTCCCAACTCTTTGTACTCGGCAACCATCTCATTAATTATTAAAAAAGATAAGCCCCCTGAAAAATGCAGTTCATATCGACCCATCAGTTTGACCAATGTAGATAGTAAAATCTTCTCTAAGATATTAGCAAACAGACTTGAACGATATCTCCCTCTACTAATTAAACCAGACCAGATGGGTTTTATCAAGAACAGAACTTTTCATTCATTCATTCATTCATTCGTTCATTCATCTTCTTCCGCTTAATCCTTTTCGGGTCGCAGGGGGGCTGGAGCCTATCCCAGCATCTTTGGGCAAGAGGCAGGGTACACCCTGGACAGATTGCCAGTCCATCGCAGGGCCAACACAGAGAGACAGACAACCATTCACTCTCACAGTCATACCTAAGGACAATTTAGAATCCTCAGTTTGATGCCAATTAACCTAACTTAGGTTAAGAACAGAACTTCCCAAACTAATATGAGAAAAGTACTCAACATTATTCAACATACAAATATGAATCAGAAACATGGTCTTATTATTTCACTGGATGCAGACATCCCGCAGCAGGCAACATCATGAACCGGGATAAAAGGCAAGTGTCACTTAATTCGACATTCATTAATGAGAATATGCCTTGCCTGATTCTCGGTAGGGAGGCTCAGGGAAAGCAGTCCCCTGAGTTCACCCCACCTGCTGCTGCGGTGAATTTTTCACCTGCTCTCCCCTTGTCTCTTCCTCCTATCCCTGTGAGTCCTACGGTCGATGAGCAGAACCATTGGATGATGGAGGAACCCAAGGCTCAGGGAGATCCTATTCCGGGGACGGTGGAGAGTCGGCCCCACACTGCCACGCCGGAGAAATCGTCAGCGTGGGATATCTCACTTGGGGGCCGAATGACTGCTATTACCATCATGCCAGCTGCAGAGACTACTGCAACAGAATGGGAGCCTGAGCTGGACTTCCTAGAGGCTGGACCCGAGACTTCATCGCCAGGATCAATGGAGTCCTGGATGGCGGTGGAGCTCGAGCTCAGGCAAGTGATCTCTCTTGTGTTTCTAATGTCAGTTTTAGAGAGAGATCTTGTCTGGCTCTAGATGAGAGTCAGGTGCAGCCCTCAGCTGCATCGGAACTCACCTCACCTTGCCGGGCTCCGCCACTGCCGGCGACCCTAACCACTTCTCTTCTCCCACTATTCATGAGCCTTTTCCTAGGGTCGCCGGAGAGGATCCCCCATTGCCAGGGGTCTTCGTGGGCTTGGTCCAGCCAGCAGACGATGCTGTGGGCCCAGCTTCCCCTGCCGCAATCGTCAGGGCTCCTCCGATCGACCACCTTCTCAGCTTGGTGCCCCTGCGGGTTGGCCCACTCAGCGCGGGTGAAGCTACGGCCTAGGCCGGGTCCACCGGGGATGCAGCTATTGCCCAGGCCGGGTCCACCAGGGGTGCAGCTACAGCCCAGGCTGGGACCTCCGAGGGTGCTGTCGGCCAGCTCAAGAAGGCCGGGGCCTTCACTTCTCTTCCGGACGCCGTCGTGGTCCCCCATCCTCCACCATCGGTCACCGTGGGGGTTCCCCTCCTTCGGTCTGGCTTGGGACTTGGGCAGGCCACCCGATCGGTCTCGGCCCACCGCCCCTTGAACTCTGGGACTCTTTGGTCTGGGGGGGCTTAGTCTTTTGTCTCTGGGTTTTAGGGCGGTGTACGTTAGTGTTTTTCTGTTGCAGTCTTGAGCAGGGTTGTTTTTTGTTCCCTCCTAGCCTGTCCCCCCCCCCCCCCGCCTGCCCTGGGTAGTTTGTTCCAGTTCCGGTTGGGGGGGGGGGCGCACAGGTTGTCTCTGGTTTTGATGGTACTCTGGGTGTCTGGATTCCACCCCTTGGGGAGGGGGGACTCTGTCATGAGCCGAGCCAGTGTTCCCAAGCTCAGGCTTCATGATGGTTTCCTGTTCCATATCATCTGTGTTTTATGCTACCTTTGGCTTTCCATATATTTTTCTGTGCCTCCTGCCTCTGGTTGCCCCCCCCCCCCCCCCCCGGTCAGTTTCTGACAGGTCAGTCACTGCAACAGATACTGGAGTCAGTTTGTCTTGGCCTGTCCTTGCCACTGATAATACCTCTATCTGCCAAGAATGTGTTGCTAGTCCAGCAAAAGCTAGCGGTACTCAAATGCTTTGCAAGCAGTTTCATGAAATGGTCAGTCAGAGAGCAACTCATACCGGCTCTGATGTCGCCCAGGTTAACAAGGTCAGGAGTTCCTGGCAGTGGAAGGCGAATTACAGAGCTGTGTGGAGGAATCTGATCAGACCTAAATGAAACAGTCATTGTCACCCCCGACAGACTGCTATGATGATGATGATGATGATGATGATGATGATGCAGAGAAGGCTTTCGATCACATAGAGTGGCCTTACCTTTTTACAGTAATGGGAAAATTTGGCTTGGGAGAGGATTTTATCAACTTGGTCAAACTAATATAGTATTCACCTAGAGTTATTGTGCTTGTAAATGGTGCAAAGTCATCTGAATTTATACTTGGGAGATCTACTTGACAGGGAGACCCTATATTGCCGTTAAATATGCCTTAGCCATTGAACCATTGGCAGAGGCCATTAGAAGTCATAACAGCATTGCTGGCTTCCAAATTAAAAATAATACATTCAAAATTGTGCTGTATGTGGATGATGTTTTGTTGTTTATTACAAACCCAGAAGAATCTATACTAGCTTTAATGTCAATTATTGAAACCTTTGGGTCCTTCTCAGGGTACAACATCAACCTTGATAAATCCTTGGCTATGCCAGTTGGGTACAACAAGAATATACCAAATCTCCCTGATTTTCATTTTTCTTGGTCTACCTCAGGGCTCTCATATTTGGGGATTAATATTACACCAAATGTTCAAAACCTATTGAACTTGAACTTTCATACTGTACATAAGAGTATTAAGAAGGATCTAATAAGATGGAAGGACTTGCCAATTTCTTGGATGGGTAGAATTAATCTGTTAAAAATGAATGTGATACCACGCCTATTATAGCCAATGCAGATGTTACCTGTTTATATTTCTAAGAAATTGGCAAAAGAGATTGAAAAAGATCTGTCACATTTTATTTGGCAAGGGAGAAAACCCAGGATTAGTATGAAAACTCTAGCTTCCCAAGGATAAACGAGGTCTTGCATTTCCTAACCTTATACTGTACAACTGGGCCTGTCATGGCAGAATTCAGGAAGTCAGGGATAATCCAATTCTGTCAAACTCCATTAAGATCTGGCAAGACATGAATAAATTAACTGACAGAAAACGTACCTTTTCAGATCTCACCCCACTCATGAATAATAGAGATTTTCCTCCTGGTGTTAATGAAGCCATATTTAGAGCTTGGTATGAAGCGGGAGTGAGAGTGATAGGAAACCTGTTCGATGAGAATAATATTTGTATGCCCTTCACACAAGCTCAAAATACTTTTAATTTACCGAAAAAAAAAAAGACTTGTTTGCCTTTCTCCAAGCCCAACATTTTACTACGACAAACAATAAATCTTTATAGAATGCAGTTTCATTAGGACCATTTGAGAGACTTATAATAAACTTTAAATTAAATAAAGGCCACATATCATACTTTTATAAAAGCCTGCAGAATTGTAAAAAATACAATATGGGAAAATTAGTTAAAAGATGGGAGGAAGATCTTCAAAGTGGCTTTGATGAAGAGGCATGGAGAAAGTGTATTCAAACTATTCATTCATTATTTATCAGCAATAAGTTTAAAGAAATGCAGTATAAAATATTACATAGACAACACAGGACACCTTATATATTGAATAAAATTGATCCTAAAAATCACCATTATGTCTTAAATGTAAAATGACAACGGGGGCATACAGCTGTGGACAAAATTGTTGGTACCCCTCTGTTAATGAAAGAAAAACCCACAATGGTCACAGAAATAACTTGAATCTGACAAAAGTGGTAATAAATAAAAATTCTATGAAAACTAACTGTCACCATGGGTTGAGATGCCGTCTCGGCACTCAGCCCATGTTTTCCCTCATCCCTGCTTCCCATTGAGCAGCGTCTCAGCTGGCCCCCAGCTGGCAGCATTATGGACGGCTGGGGCCAATTAGTCTTCATCAGCTGGGGCGCTGCCAATGAGGATAAATAGGAGCAGCCTCGATGACTCGGGGCTGCGACATAAACACATTGCTAAGCTGAAGCCCCTTCGTCTGGTGTCAGCTTATACTCCTCTTGCAGCATTCCTGTGTTTGTATCCCGCTGTGAGGATGTACGTCTTGTTACCCCCACGTCCGGTACGAGCTGCTTACCTCTGCGCTGTGCAACCTGTGAGTGTACGTCTGCATGAGTATCTGTGCTCTCCTCATCCCTTCCCTTTACCCTGAATAAAATATCACGACTCACTGGCTTGCCCCTGGCTCTGATTGCCCGGCTCCCTAGAGCCGGATATGACACTAACCAATGAAAATCAGACAGTGCTTTTGAATTGTGGTTCAACAGAATTATTAAAAAAAAAAAAAAAACTCATGAAACAGGCCTGGACAGAAATGATGGTACCCTTAACTTAATATTTTGATGCACAGCCTTTTGAGGCAATCACTGCAATCAAATGATTTCTGTAACTCTCAATGAGACTTCTGCACCTCTCAGCAGGTATTTTGGCCCACTCCTCATGAGCAAACTGCTCCAGTTGTCTCAGGTTTGAAGGGTGCCTTCTCCAGACGACATGTTTCAGCTCCTTCCACAGATGGGGCAGCACGGTGGTGCAGTGGTTAGCACTGTTGCCTTACAGCTAGAAGGTTCCTGGTTCGAATCCCCAGGCTGGCAGGGGTTGGAACCTTTCTGTGTGGAGTTTGCATGTTCTCCCTGTGCTGCGTGGGTTTACTCCGGGGGCTCCGGTTTCCTCCCACAATCCAAAGACATGCATGTTAGATTAATTGGCTGTTCTAAATTGTCCCTAGATATCTGTTTCCTATAGGCCCTTAGAATCGAGGGTTAGTACTAGTGAAAGCGCTTTGAGTGGTCTTTGAGACTAGAAAAGCGCTATAGTGCAGGTTAGTTAGTTAGTAGTTAGATGTTCAGTAGGATTTAGATCAGGGCTCATAAAAGGCCACTTTAGAATAGTCCAATGTTTGGCTCTTAGCCATTCTTGGGTGTTTTTAGCTGTGTGTTTTGGGTCATTATCCTGTTGCAAGACCCATGACCTGTGACTGAGACCAAGCTATCTGACACTGGGCAGCACATTTCTCTCTAGAATACCTTGATAGTCTTGAGATTTCATTGTACCCTGCACAAATTCAAGACACCCTGTGCCAGATGCAGCAAAGCAGCCCCAGAACATAACAGAACCTCCTCCATGTTTCACAGTAGGGACAGTGTTCTTTTCTTGGTATGCATCATTTTTGCGTCTGTGAACATAGCGCTGATGTGCCTTGCCAAAAAGTTCCAGTTTTGTCTCATCTGTCCATAGGACATTCTCCCAGAAGCTTTGTGGCTTGTCAACATGCAGTTTGGCAAATTCCAGTCTGGCTTTTTTATGATTTGTTTTCAACAGTGGTGTCCTCCTTGGTCATCTCCCATGAAGTCCACTTTGGCTCAAACAACGACGGATGGTGCGAGCTGACACTGATGTACCTTGACCTTGGAGTTCACCATGAATGTGCTTAGAGGTTGTTCTGGGCTCTTTCGTTACCATTCTTCATCAAGTTTCCTCCTGCGGCCATGTCCAGGGAGGTTGGCTAGAGTCCGGTGGATCTTAAATTTCTGAATAATATGTGCAACTGTAGTCACAGGAACATCAAGCTGCTTGGAGATGGTCTTATAGCCTTTACCTTTAACATGCTTGTCTATAATTTTCTTTCTAATCTCCTGAGAAAACTCTCTCCTTTGCTTCCTCTGGTCCATGTTTAGTGTGGTATACACCATGTCACCAAACAGTACAGTGACTACTTGTCACCCTTTAAATAGGCCGACTGAGTGATTACAAGTTTGTAGACACCTGTGATGTTAATTAGAGGACACATATTGGTTGAACATGTCCCTATGGTTACATTATTTTCAATCTTTTCTAGGGGTACCATCAGTTTTGTCCAGGCCTGTTTCATGAGTTTGTTTTTTAAAATAATTCTGTTGAACCACAATTCAAAAGCACTGTCTGATTTTCATTGGTTAATTTTCATAGATTTTTTATTTATTACCACTTTTGTCAGATTCAAGTTATTTCTGTGACCACTGTGGGTTTTTCTTTCATTAACAGAGGGGTACCAACAATTTTGTCCACGGCTGTATATACATTGTTTTTGGTCTTGTCCAAAAATTGCTAAGTTTTGGATGTACAGTATGTATCTAAAGAAATCAGTGCTAGATTAAAGCATAAGATACGTAAAGATCCGGGCCAGTTTCTCCTGGGGCTGCCGACTAAAGAAAGAAGTATGAATGCCAAACAATCTAAACTCCTAGCTTTAGTTAGAAAATGCATACCGTTTAATTGGATCCATGAGAAACCACCTACTATAACTCAATGGTACAAAGAAATATTGAGTGTTACCAATGAAAAGGCTTAGTGCCAAACTAAAAGGAAACAACGTTTTTGCCAAATATGCATAACGTTTTTATGCATATTTGGCAGACCTTAATAGAATACTTGCCCGTAGACCTACATGAAATTATCATGAAGGGGAAGATACACTGGACATGAATACCTTATGTTGACTTTATATCATACAGATGGAGTTCTGCTGTGCAGATGAGATGGAGTGATGCCCTCAGAGTGTGCTTATTTGAACTATGGAAGGATACCTAGAGTACAGATGAAATTGTGATAATTATTTGGTATTTTTTTTCTCCCCCTTTTTGTTTAACTAATTATTAGTATGGCCAGCTGGTCATAATTCTGTGTTTGTATTATTAATTCTATTATTAATTATTTTAATTTGGGCTTGTGTGTTGTTTTTGTTTGTTGCTATGAGTTGTATAAGAAAGCAAAATAAAATGTGTTTGATAAAAAAAGTGACAGTAAATGAGAAAAATATTAAAACTGTAATCAATTAGATAATGATGGATGACGGCATTGCACACGTTGATGTTCCAGTTGATTGTAGAATTTACCTAATCACAGCCCCTGGTAGAATCTCAGCCGGGCAATTTGACTTCGGCTGCGGGTGACAGTTGTTTCTTGGTGTAGGTCACACAGCTCCCACTGCACAATGGCACAGTAAAGTCTGGTGATTAAATTTGTTTGTTTTTTGTTTTTTTAAGTGACCCACATTTTATTCACTTGTGCAGCTTAAAACCTAATTGGTTTTAAGCTGCACAAAAATGTTTTTGTACTTTTATTCTCTCAAAAATATTGTCTTCTTCTGGGTGAATGCAACCACAAGGGCTGATGGGAGATGTTCAACGGTAGATGTTCTCCTCAGGAAAAGGGTTTAGAAACACTTTGGACTGTTGGTTTATTGTGTGTTACTGCTGTGCTTATGTCAAGATGGTTTATATTGGGTTATTTTATGTTTCCTATAGGCCCTTAGAATAGAGGGTTACTACTAGTGAAAGCGCTTTGAGTGGTCTTTGTGACTAGAAAAGCGCTATATAAGTGTAGGTTAGTTAGTTAGTAGTTAGTTATTTGTAAATTTTATCTTTGTCACCATAAGTGTAAATTTTATGACAGTTAGAGACACCCCTCCACCCACCTTGTTATACCGTTGCTTTTGAAAGACCAATACTACTCTAAATGTAGACATATTAATAAGTTAATGACTACAGTACTTAACGCTATGATACTGAAACTCACCTTGTACCTTGGGGGCCCATAGCATTTTTGTACATTGCCCTATGGAGAAACTGGCTATGCTTCCATATACACAGAGTGTGAAGTCTTGTTGTTGTTCTGCACATGCGGAGCCATTGCCAGTTCACACTGGAGTCTGATATACAGTAGATCTCATTTAAACAATAATGTGAACTGCCACTCCACCTCCCACACACACACACACATAAAAAATTAGATCTGAGTAAAAAACTTGAATTGAGCGTTAAGGCCTTCAGTTTGAACATAGATTTAGTAATTGAAGGAAAACTGTATTAACAAATACTGATGAACACACAAGAGCTGAGGCTAGATAACATCCACATACAGTACGGTAACTACTAGAAGAAAGGAGGAGATGTTAAGTTTCTGTTGTTGTTTGCCAACTTGAGACAGTAAATAAAATGAAATGATCTGTGAACACGTCTGTCTCTTTACTGGTCTACTGTCTCCCTTTAAAAATTCATGAAACCAACCGACTCCTGCCCTGCAGCCGCTGATAAATTTGCTCCAAGACCATGTGTTCCACTGATAGTCAAGCATTTACCCTGCAACTCTATACCGAAAGATAAAGAGGTCAGAGTGGGGGTTAGGGTGTGTGTGTGTGTGTGTGAGTGAGTGTGTGAATGAGTGAGACAGTTTCTCAGTAACTCTATGTGGTTAGAATGGGGGGATGACTTACAAAACATTATAGATTTTGTATGCCTGTCTTGGAGTACATATGCAGGACTTTATGGAAAAGTATGAGTTTTCTGCTTGAGAAAATTCACAGGGGCAAGAAAAGACTGGGGAAATTGAGAAAGCTTAAAAGAAGTTAAAAAAAAACACTTTGGAACAATCCACAGGGGAACAGATTAATTGGAAACAGGTGAGTGTCATGATTGGATATAAAAAGAGAATCCCCGAAAGGCTCAGTCAGTCACAAGCAATTAGAAAATAAGGAACAGCCTTGGACAATCAAGAAATGGCAAAACAAGTATCAACTACGCTAAAACGGAAATAAACAAAAGACACTGTCAAAATAAATGCCATACCAGAACTGAAGACAATGACAAGAATAATAATAATACAAACGAACACGATAATAATACAGTAATACTAACTAGAGGGCACTCAGAGAGCGCATACCTCTGCCAAGGCTCCCTCCCTCCCTTTGCCCTCCCTTCCATCCCTTTGTCCATCCATATCGCCATCCATCTGTACATTGTGAGATAAGGCCTTGGCGGAGGTATACATTCACTGATCACCTGTCATGGTCTGAGTTTGGTCAGAGGACCAGGCTCATCCTTTAAGTTAGGCTGTGTGCCCACCAAATGCATTTTTTGTCACTCAACCTCCCTGAACGTCTTTTTTTCAGCGTTTGTGCACTGTGCTCTGGAAAAAAAAGTCTGTGCCCTGTGCAGCAAATAGCTTCTCAGCTCACAGCTCAGCACTTCTGCTTTTCCTATGGTCTGACTTTCTTATTTTTTAAAAGCAGTCTCTAAATAACAATGGACAGGACACGTATTCTAACATTGGTAGCAACTCTGAATACAAAATATGATGACACAGAAAACAGGAGGCCGAGTACGGACTGTACTGGCGTCCTATGTCCCGCCCTTCCTTATTCTGATTGGCTGCTTAGAAAGGTCTGACATTGACAAGCTCAGCTGCAGTCTGAAAAGTTGAATTTTTTTCAACTCTGAGTGCACTGAGCACCGCAACAAAAAGCGGCCACCACCAAGAGCGTTTCAGCCCTGAGGGCACTCAGAGCTGTAAATGCTGCACTACACAGAGAATGAATAGAAAATAGTCTCCCACAGGTGAAAAAATGCGTTTGGTGGACACACAGCCTTATTCTTGTGTTTATTATTATCCTGAGTTGTCATCATTGTGGTTATTCCTGTCATGATCTTCTGTTTTGGGTTTGCTCTTATTTTGACAGTGTTTCAGTTCCCTTCTGCATTGCCTGTTTGGTCTTGTTAACCACTTGCACTCCGTTGTTCCGCGGGCGGGCAAGTCTCTGCGTCCTAGGGCGCATGAGGGCGCACGAGAGCGCACTCGTGCGCCCTCGTGCACATGACGCATGATAAGGATATTGATGGTGGTGGTGTGGCCTCCAAGCGCCACTGAAAAAAAAATCTGCAAACACAGCCGTGAACAGATTAGTTCATCTGATTGACCTCTCATTCGACTAATAAGAGCCTTGAATTGGGTTTCTGAAACCTTGAAGAACCAATGAATGAAAACCTAGGAAGGAGGACCCGCCTCCCAACGCTTTGAATGCAGTGAGCCAATTGAAGCAGAGAAGTTCGTGAGCTGGTTTTTTTTAAGGCTGGGTGAAGACTGGCTGCTGCAGCGGATCAAAAAAGGACACAGGAAGAGCTCCACAGACCCAGCAGCATGGAGACCATCTACAAATGCAACCTGTGTGACAGGGAGTGCCATTCGTGGATCGGCATGTTCGGCCACAGGCGGTGCTTATTTTGTATTGGTTCCAGCAGAGTAGACGTTATGATTTCTTCCATGGTCATTATGGACCGACGGAGGCTGACGACGAAGGCTGAGTGAAACACACGCCTTCGCCAGTCTTTTTTTAATTACTACTGTTATTTGTTTTGAAAAATCGTTCGCCAAAAACCGCAATCATGGAAGCACAAAACCGCAATAATGGAATTATGTTTTGATCGAGTTGCGAGACCAGAACCAGAGCGGACCAGCGTCGCGTTCGTCTGACAATGAGGAAGACAAGTTCGCCAAGACTCCGCTGTGAAGAGGTAAGGTGTTAGAAGCTAAATTATTCTCTATCCCTGAAAATTGTAATCCAAAATGACTTTTGACCGATCAGTAAATTACAGCTGTGCGGTTCACGAAGTCTGAAGTTCGTGCGCCACGGTACAAGGGGTTGCTCGCAGTGTACAGGCTGTGAACGCCCCCCCCACCCCCGCTATTCTTCTGCAGCGAGGGGGGGGGGAGCCGCGGTGACTGCACTGCTGTCCTACATCACCACATAAGGCTAATCCGTTGTGTAGCGATGGCTAAAGTCCATCCTCTGTAGCGAGCGGGGGGGGGACAACCCCCCCCCCCCACACACACACACAGTAGCGAGGGGGGGGGAGCCGCTGTGACAGCGTTGCTGTGGAAACATGCAACGAGTGTAATCTGTCATGTAGCGAGGGCCGAACTCTGTCCTTGATAGCGGGGGGGGGGGGGGACGACACACACACACAGACACAGCCCTGAGTGTAACCTTTCCTTTGAGCCTAAAATGAAGCTTCTACATTGAATCATTCAAAAGTTACAGACGTTTTTCCAAACTGTGCCATTTGGCACAATTTGGCACAGTTCCAAAACGCCTGGGAACAGCCTGAGAACAAAGCTGTGTAAAATATTCATTTTTTGTGGTATTGTTACCAAATTTGGATCTCAGCTGGATAACACTTGGTTCTACATTTCTGTTGCATTTTCCAGCCGGATCGGACAGTTGTGTGTTATTTACAAGCATTTGTATCCAAAAAAACACTGTGTCCAAATTTTTTTTCTTCAAGTTCAGTATGTTTAGATGACTGTAACTCAGTGGCTGGAACACGTAGAGAGATTATGTTTTTTTTGCCAAAAAATTCAAAGTGTTTTCTTTTAAATGAGACCAACCCCATGAAGATGCTGCAAAGGGTTGAAGAACAGCTTTCGATTTACTTTGGGCACGTTATTTTTTGGCATTTTTAGGAAAATTGCCCGGAGTGCAAGTGGTTAATTTGCTGGGCACACACACCGGTTTGTCATCATTGTGGCGGTTTGGCCTGCTGGGGATGGGAAGGGGGTGCAGCAGTCCCGAAGAGGAAGAGGAGGATGATTTCCTGGTGGAGCACTAGGGACAGGGCCAAACGAAGTTGTTAACATCCTTTCTCATAGATGGCCACCAGAAGGTCCTCTGAATGTGGGACAGGGTGTGAGCCATCCCAGGGTGACACGTGACCTTGGAGGAGTGTAACCAGTCGATGACCTCACCACGCACAGTAGAAGGGACATAGAGCCGTCCTGCTGGATCCCCGGTCGGGTTCGGCTACCTGCGCTCTCTTAACCTTCTCCTTGATCTCCCAGGAAAGCATGCCGACAACGCACGAGGGGGAGACAATTGGATGCCACTCCGGAGTGGCAGTATCAGGGGAGAACTGTCTGGAGAGCGCATCAGACGCTTGTCTGTTCTAAGGTACTCCAGGTTCTTGTGGTCAGTCCAAACCACGAATGGCAGCGAAGCCCCCTCCAGCCAATGGCACCACTCCTCCAACGCTAGCTTGATGGCCAGCAATTCCCGATCCCCCACATCATAATTCCTTTTGGCTGGGGACAGGCGTCTGGAGAAGCAGGCGCAAGGATGGATCTTGTTGTCCGAGGGAGAGCGCTGAAACAACACCGCCCCAACTCCGAAATCCGAGGCGTCCACCTCCACCAGGAATTGTAGGGATGAGTCTATCTGGGCAAGGATAGGGGGTGAACAGAAACAAGATTTCAGTTCAGAAAACACCGCCTCAGCCTCATTAGATCAACGGAAAGGAACCTTAGTGGAGGTGACACGGGTAAGTGGCAGGGCAGTCAAACTGTAATTGCGGATGAATCGGCGGTAAAAAATTGGCGAAACCCAGTAACTGTTGTAGCTGCTTACGATAAGAGGCAACCGGCCACTCCACAGCAGCTTTAAGTTTAAACACTTCCGGTTCCGGGTGAGGACGAGTGAGGATGCACAGGTAAAGGCTCCCAGTTCGTCTCTGTTTAAAAGGCAGTTAAACACAGTTAGAACGCAGTTTGGAGCTGGCGTTTTGAGCTTTTTTTGTTGCTGCCACTGGAGAGTGAACCTGCTCATGAGAAATAACGAGAATTTGCCAGTAGTGGCTGGTGAAGCTGGTGAAGCAATTGGCCCCGCACCCCTCGCCCCTCGCACTCAGGGAAAACAAAGGGATTTCTCCCACGTGTTTTTTTTTTTTGTTTTTTTTTTTCTTCCTACAATCAAAATCAGCGATCATCGGCCGGGATAATGGGTCCCAAGAGAGCTCTGCAAAATGAAGAGGTGGATGAAATAAAAAAAAGCGCTGGATTTCTTGGCGGAAGAGATTTCCGTTGTAAAGACGCAGCAAAGAAGCATCCTGGACCTAGTGGAGGAAATTAAAGCGCTGCAGAGCCAGAACGCTGAGAAAGACAAGAGGCTGGCGTATCTGGAGAGCAGAATGGCGGAAATGGACCAGAACACTCGGGCGAACGACGTGATCATCACGGGGCTCCACATCAAACCCCGATCATACGCGAGAGCAGTGGCCGCAGACAGCAGTGGAGGTGAGCTGGAAGAGGAATCCGCTGAGCAACAAGTGGCGGCCTTCATGCAGTCGAAAGGAATTCAGCTGGACTGCAACTACACTGAGTCCTGCCACCCTCTGCCCAGGAAAAGCGGTGACAAACCGGCTGTGATCATGAGGTTTGTGAACAAAAAACACAAGACTGCGCTACTGAAACAAGGTAGGAAGCTAAAAGGAACAAACATTTACATAAATGAGCACCTCACGAAAGAAAACGCAGAAATAGCCAGGAAAGCAAGATACATGAAAAAGCAGAAAAAGATTCAAAACACCTGGACATCAAACTGTAAAATATACATCAAATTAAACGGATCGCCTGAAGAAGCCAAGGTCATTAACATCCGTAATATTATGGAACTGGACAAATATCAATGAATATTATGAACTGGAGTCACAGCAACAATTCAGACAACTGTAGGACACTGAAGGATTTTACTCATCTGCAACAAAACATTCAACAACATGAATCAAAAAATGAACAAACAGGAACAACAGGAACTGAAAGTTTTTGAATACACAGATCACAACCCACAGGACGTAGAATATGACATAGACCCTGATAATAATTTTTTTAACTCAATCAATAATGACTGTAATTATTACACAGATGAACAGTTTAACACAATGGTCACATCTGATTTCAATATTTCTATGATCCACTTCAACAGCAGGAGTCTCTATGCAAACTTTAATAACATTAAAGATTATTTACATCAGTTTAAAGAGCCCTTCAATATTGTGGCAATATCAGAGACGTGGCTCAGTGAAGAGAAAGGAGTGGATTTTACCATGGATGGCTATGAATTAAATTATATAAATAGAAAAGTGAAAAAAGGAGGAGGAGTTGCAATTTATGTTGACAAGAGCTTGAAATACAAGGTTGTTGAAAATCTGTCAGTAACTGTGGATGATTTATTTGAATGTATTACAATATAAATCAGGTTTGCCTGACGGTTTGCCGCTGAGTGTGAAGCGGCTGGGATGAGAATCAGCACCTCCAAGTCCGAGTCCATGGTCCTCAGCCGGAAAAAGGTGGATTGTCCTCTCCGGGTTGGGGACAGGCTCCTGCCCCAAGTGGAGGAGTTTAAGTATCTTGGGGTCTTGTTCACGAGTGAGGGGAGAATGGACCGAGAGATCGACAGATGGATTGGAGCAGCATCTGCAGTGATGCGGACGTTGTACCGGTCTGTTGTGGTGAAGAGGGAGCTTAGTTCTAAGGCAAAGCTGTCGATTTACCAGTCAATCTACGTTCCTACTCTCACCTATGGTCACGAGCTTTGGGTAATGACCGAAAGAACGAGATCACGGATACAAGCGGCTGAAATGAGCTTTCTCCGTAGGATTGCTGGACTCACCCTCAGAGATAGGGTGAGGAGCTCAGTCATCCGGGAGAGGCTCAGAGTAGAACCGCTGCTCCTCCACATTGAAAGGAGTCAGTTGAGGTGGTACGGGCATCTGATTAGGATGCCTCCTGGACGCCTCCCACTTGAGGTGTTTCAGGCACGTCCCACTGGGAGGAGACCCCGGGGCAGACCCAGGACTCGGTGGAGAGACTATGTCTCCCAGCTGGTCTGGGAACGCCTTGGTATCCCCTCTGAAGAGCTGGAGCAGGTGGCTGGGGAGAGGGAAGTCTGGGCTTCTCTGCTTGAACTGCTGCCTCTGCGACCCGGACCTCCGAAAGTGGTAGAAGATGGATGGATGGATGGACAATAGAAATCTGTCTGGACAATATGAAGAATGTAGTAGTGAGCTGTGTATATAGAACACCTGGATCAAACATTGACTTATTTAAGGACTGGATGGAAAAAATGTACGCAAAACTAACTCATAAAGTTATGTTCATCTGTTGGGATTTCAGTATAGATCTGATGAACTCAAAACAACATAGTTTGACAGAAGAATTTATCAACACAATGTACAGCATGGGCTTACATCCAACAATTACCGGACCTAGCAGAATCACGTCACACAGTGCCACACTAATAGATAACATATTCACAAACATTATGGAAAATAATATCAGGAGTCGGCTTTTATTGAATGATATCAGTGACCACCTGCCGATTTTTGTTGTCTATCAATGTGATTATAGGAAGAAAATGTATACCAAAAATATTAAATATAAAAGAATAAGAACCAAAGAATTGATGTATTTACTGACAAAGGAATTATTAATACAAGATTGGAAGATAGTTTATGATGAAAATGACATAAATAGAGCATATGATAAATTTTTACAAATATTTCAATCATTGTACAATAAACACTGTCCTATAAAACAATACAGTGACAGACAACAACAACAAAAAAAAAAATTCCTTGGGTCACCAAGGGGTTAGTAAATGCATGTAAAAAGAAGAATACATTATATAAACAATTCATTAAATGCAGAACAGTGGAAGCTGAGATCAAATATAAGAGATATAAAAATAAGCTTACAACTATAATGAGGACCTGTAAGAAAGAATATTACAGCAGAATACTAGAGGATAACAAAAATAACATAAGAGGAATATGGCAAGTACTCAATGGGATTATTAGTAATTGTCCTAAGAATGCTAATTATCCAGAATATTTTATCGAAAATGGCAGTTTGATAAATAATATGGAAGATGTGGTCAGTGGTTTCAATAAATTTTTTATAAACGTTGGTCCTGAATTAGCAAAATCAATAGTGACACCAGAAACAAACCACAGTGGTTCTGTGAATGAAATAGAAGATAGAAATCCAAACACAATCTTTTTGGGTGCAGTTACTGAAAAGGAAATTATCGAGACTGTGAGTAAATATAAGAACAAAAAATCAACAGACTGGAATGAAATTGACATGACAATAGTGAAAAAAGTAATTGAGGGAATTGTTAAGCCACTCACCCACATCTGTAGCCTGTCATTTCAAACTGGTACATTTCCAGACAAAATGAAAATAGCAAAAGTAATACCTCTATACAAAACAGGAGACAGTCATCGCTTCACAAATTACAGGCCAGTCTCTTTACTCTCACAATTCTCCAAAATACTTGAAAAAATCTTCACTAAGAGACTGGATGATTTCACTGAAAAACACAACCTCCTTACAGATAGCCAGTATGGTTTTAGAGCAGATAAATCTACATTTTTGGCACTGATCAAACTTATAGAAGAAATTACTAGTTGTATAGATAAAAAAAAAAGTTGCTGTAGGAGTATTTATAGATTTAAAGAAAGCTTTTGACACCATTGACCACAGAATACTACTAAGGAAACTGGAAAGGTATGGGATAAGAGGGGTAGGACTGAGTTGGGTGGAAAGTTATTTAAGTAACAGACAACAATTTGTACAAATTGGAGAGCACAAATCACCCTTCATGGACATCACTTGTGGTGTGCCCCAGGGGTCAGTTTTGGGACCCAAACTCTTTATTTTGTATATAAATGACATATGCCAAGTATCAAAAATTCTGAAATTTATTTTGTTTGCGGATGAAACAAATATCCTTTGCACTGGTGAGAATTTGCAGCAGGTTTTAGAGGCGGTCACAACTGAAATGGAAAAATTAACGCAGTGGTTCAACAAAAATAAATTATCTCTAAATCTAAAAAAAACAAAGATTATGGTGTTTGGAAATTATAAAATAAATCATGAAATAATGGTAACGATAGATGATACCAGAATAGAAACAGTACAGGAAAATAAGTTTCTGGGGGTGACGCTAGACAATAAAATCTGCTGGAAACCTCACATCAGTCACAACCAGGCCAAATTAGCAAAATGTATAGGCATACTGGGGAAGACAAGACACATCTTGGACTATAAATCATTGGTCTTATTGTACAATTCACTGTTTTTACCTTATCTTAACTACTGTTTAGAAGTCTAGGGAAACACCTACAAGACCAACCTACAGTCAATATGCACATTACAAAAAAGAGCTATAAGGATAATAAACAATGCAGGATATAGAGACCATACCAATTCGTTGTTCTTAAAGTCACATGTCATAAAGTTCATCGATTTAGTTAAATTTAAGACAGCACAAGTAATGTACAGGGCAATTAATAATCAACTCCCAACTAATATACAAATAATATTTATAAAAAGAGACAATGATCATAATTTGAGAGGAGACTTAAACTTTACAAAACCCAAGATACGTACAACCAAGAAAAGTATGTGCATATCTGTCTGTGGGGTGGATTTGTGAAACAGTCTGGAGCCGGAACTGAAACTATGTACAAACAGAAATCAATTCAAAAAGAGATATAAGCACCATTTGCTGAAAGGATATATGTTAGAAGGGTAGTATTTATATGTACGATTCATTATGTTCACTCTGGGACGTTATGGGACACTATGGAATGGTGGGTGGGACAGCACTGTGTATATCTGTGTTGTTTGAGGCTGGTTTTGATGTATGGACTTCATTGTATGCTAGAATGGATGGGTGTTAATGTTGATTTGTAAAAAATACAGTAAATTGTTTACTTGGGGTCTTAAAGGTGGTAATTTGTATAAAATTCACATGGGTGTATCTATGGAAAAGAGGAGATGGAATTAATAAGTGTTCACTTCTTCCTTCTCCCTTTCGAACAGTGTATACTGTTACTTTATTGCATTTGCCATTTGCTTGTTTTTGTTATATTTTTGTGTTCGAAATAAACTATCTATCTATCTATCTATCTATCTATCTATCTATCTATCTATCTATCTATCTATCTATCTATCTATCTATCTAGCTAGCTAGCTATCTATCTATCTATCTATCTATCTAAGTTTACCCGGATCCACTCGGACCTTCTTATAGCCAATGACAAATTCTAGGAAGGTGGTGGACGATGTATGGAACTCACACTTTTCCGCCTTGACGTATAGCTGATTTTCCAGCAGCCGCTGAAGGACCCTTCGAACATGTACCCGATGCTCCTCGAGAGAAGGAGAAAAGGTGAGGATGTCATCCAAGTACACAAAAACAAATGAACCCAGGAAGTCCCTTAGAACGTCGTTGATTAGCCTTTGGAACACAGCCGGAGCATTGGTGAGTCCAAATGGCATCACAAGATACTCAAAATGTCCACTAGGAGTGTGGAAAGTTGTCTTCCACTCGTCCCTCTCCTTAATCCAAACCAGATGGTAGGCATTGTGTAGGTCAAGCTTAGTGAAGACAGAGGACCCCTGGAGAGAATCAAAAGCAGAATTAATCAGGGGCAGAGTGTACTTGTCCTTCACAGTGATGTTATTAAGCTCCCTAAAATCATTGCAGGGTCGGAGGGAGCCGTCTTTTTTGCCAACAAAAAAAACCCCAGCCCCCACTGCCGACAAAGAGGGCCTAATAATGCCCGAGCTTAAAGATTCCTTATGCAGCGGATGATAAAATAAGGCAGCGATGCTGTGGTTTTAAGGAAGTTTATTATATCATACCGCCGTCACGGGATCCCCTCTCCAGCCCAAGTGTGTGCAGGCTGGATGGGGATCCTCTGGCTCTCAGAGAAGAAGACACAGAGTGCGTGTCTGCAGCAGCAGTTGAAGTGAGAGTGAGAGGGTGTGTTACAGAACCTGTGCAGTATTTATACCCAACTCAAACAATACATCAAAGCAGATTCACAGCAGTTGGTCTGATCAAAGGGACTGCAGAACAGGCATGAGATATTTGCATTTGTGAGACATACATCACAATAGGCAGATTTGCTAGACTCTGCTCCAGCTGCAGAACAAAGAGGTTAAAAGGCACATCTACATATTGATCTGAGTCTCTAGGTCACAGTAAGGACAGGACGCATGAACACAATGCATGAAAGGTAACATTATCACAGTAGTGTAGCGGAAAAAACCAGGAGTAGCGAGCTGTCTGTCCTTAGTCTGTTTGTGGGGGTTTCCCAGACCGCCACAGCTCCCCCCCAGAGGGCTCGGCAGGTGGCCGAGACCTCGATAATCCATCTGTGTGAGCGAGCTGTGGGAGAAGCTTGCTGCAGGCGGAGGGGGGAGGGAGGGGAGGGGTAGTAAGTGCCGGCAGGGGCTGTAAAATCGTCCCAAGCCGCGCAAAAATTGCTTGCTGCTCCGCGACGTCGAGGGGTTGTCCTGTTGCGCGTGCGGAGATCACAAGAAGAAAAATTAGTCTCTGACTCCTCTCGTGGCCATGAAGAAAAGCAGGAGCGGCTGTAAGAAAAACATAAAAGCAGAGGGACTGGCATGTTGACCTTAGGTGCGGGCGCAGCCCTAAAGTCCTCGGGGATCGCAAAACCGCTGAATTCCCCATGTCTGCCGTGGCTGAGACCATTAACAAATCCTTAGAGCATGCTGCGTGCGTGCCTCCAGGTGTGAGAGCAGCCCTGAAGGCTCTGTGTGTAGCGGCGAAGGATGATGGGGGTCTGTAGAGCCGTATGCGTCCCGTGCGTGGTGTGCCGTCTTCGTAACTCCCGGTGCGTGCGCCGGGGTTCCGTGATGGGTGGGCCAGCTGGAGAGGAGAACCAGGGTCAGGGAGCTTGATCATCCCTGTTCAGTGTGTTGGAGCGGTGAAGGGAAGTAGACGCTCTGTCACTCGCTCGGTCATGGTGCGTTCAGGTCCACGTGTGCTCCGTCGGCCATGGGGATCGCCGTCGTGGAGAGGGGACGAGGTGCATGCGCTCACGTGTGGAGGAGCTGTGAGCGCGGCCGGTCCAGCGTGGGTGTGCCGATCTAGGCGTGCAGATCTCACCATGAAACGTTGCTCAGCTTTCCCGGTCGTGGGTGTTCTCCGGGGAGTTTCGCCTGGAAGCTCCGCGTTGAGGTCTCCCTGAAGCAGAAGGGAGGGTAGATCAGTCAGGCTGCCGCGTTCGCTTGTCGTCGGAGAATCACCGCCGGGTGTTGCGTTCGCTGGCAGCGTGTTCGTTTCAGCGTCGGGTCACCAGTGCAGCGGCATGAAATAAAGCGGCGTTGTTGGAGGTTTTAAGTAGAGTTTTATTAATCATACCGCCGTCACGGGATCCCCTCTCCAGCCCAAGTGTGTGCAGGCTGGAGCGGGATCCTCTGGCTCTCAGAGAAGAAGACACAGAGTGCGTGTCTGCAGCAGAGGTTGAAGTGGTAGTGAGAACATGTGTTACAGAACCTGTGCAGTATTTATACCCAACTCAAACAATACATCAAAGCAAATTCACAGCAGTTGGTCTGATCAAAGGGACTGCAGAACAGGCATGAGATATTTGCATTTGTTAGACATACATCGCAATAGGCAGATTTGCTAGACTCTGCTCCAGCTGCAGAACAAAGAGGTCAAAAGGCACATCTACATATTGATCTGAGTCTCTAGGTCACAGTAAGGACAGGACGCATGAACACAATGCATGAAAGGTAACATTATCACAGTAGTGTAGCGGAAAAAACCAGGAGTAGCGAGCTGTCTGTCCTTAGTCTGTTTGTGGGGGTTTTCCCCAAACCGCCACAATCATGTTTATTTCTCCACCTGTTATTTTAGGGATGCAGCCCCTCACCTGGGCACTGAGTCATTAGTCATTAGTCATTGTGGCATGAACCCACACACTTCTATTTGTATTCCGTTATATCCGGTTGAAGTTTGTAATATTTTTTACAGCTTCTGAGGTGCTTTATTTTGGGGTTAATAAATGGATGTAAATGCTCGCTCTGCGATTGTGTCCTGCTTTCTGCCCAGCCCGGGCGCAAACCTTGACAGAATAACACAGCCAGTCAGGGACTCAGCGAGGGAGGTTGGCAGGAGGAGAAGGAAGTGGAGCCACAATGAGCGAGAGGTGGCGGCTGCATTGGAGGATCTGGTTGCCGCCACTCGGAGCAGCTCATCCCTGGAAGTCATGGGGCATTGCTGGGGGGGAGTAACAAACTTGATGAGCACCAGACAGAGTTCGTACTCCCACCCCCGGGTGAAGAGACTTGTACTTCCTATGCTTCCTTCGGTGCCAGCAGTCTCCTCCTTGCCGGAGCCAGCTTTTCACTCACCAATTCTCTCTCCGACGGAGCGGATAGAGTTCCTCAGCAGCAGGCTGGCGTTTGGGGGCCCTGGGTGGAAGGACAATACAAGGAGGCGCCACTCCTCTCATCGCTCTGTTTCAGCTCCCAACCAAACGTTGTCCAGAGCCACTCAGAGGGAGTCCTCTGGATCATCAGCGGCAGCAGAGCAGGAACTCAGGCCAAGTACCCTGTCATTTTCTAACGTTAATCAATGATTGGTCTTGCTAGGTTCCTGGGGGAAGGGCTCGGCGGCGGTTGTCTGCTGCTGCTGAACTCTCACCACCTGGATCTACCATTTTTTCTGCTACCTCCTCCATCCCTCCATCCTCACCTGCTTCTTCCCCCTCTGCTTGTGTTTTTTCAGAGCGTTTGCCAATGCTGGGTGGAAACTGGATTGTCTGGGAAGAGTCTGCTGTTCTGGAGGGCCCACCAGCAGTAGTTGCCTCCACATCGACACCACAGGACACCAAGGTTTGCCGAATTGGGACTGCAACTTTGTAACCACTGTGTGAGGATGACAAGGAGGAACAGGAGGAGCGTTGGCAGGCTGTGCTAGCCCAGGAGGAACTTATCTTGGACTATATGCCGTGGCTTATTCCAGAGCATATGTCCCTGCTGGGTTGGACCCAGTTGGTGTTGGATGGTCCAGCAGCCCCAATGCCTGCTCTACAGTGTCACCCAGCTCCAGTGCCTGCCCCAGTACCTCTTCCACTGCGCCTCCTAGCTCCAGTACCTGCTCCACGGTGCCTCCCAGCTCCAATACCTGCTCCACGGCACCCCCCAGCTCCTAATCATGAGATAGTCACCCCAGTAGCAAGAGACCAGGAGTTAAAGCAAGCACCTTTTCATTTATGTTCAAATACAATTTTTGAAAAGACTTGTCTTGCTTCTGACCCACTAGCAGCTGTGTCCTCCCCACCAGTCTCTGTTGTTAATGACTGTGGTGTTGCCTCACTGACCTCCTGTTTCCCTCCATCGTCCAAGGTGGCTGTGTCGAGGATGGGGTCGCAGGAGAACCGTGCTCTAGCTGTTGCTTCAGAGGTCAGGAGACCGCCAGCCATAGCTTCATGGGTCAGGACACCTTCAGCAGCAGCTTCAAGGGCCAGAGGACCTCCAGCCAAGGTCCCTGGGGTCAGGAGACTTCCAGCCGATGTCCCAGAGGTCAGGAGAACTCCATCCTTTGTTCCACCCTGTTCCTAGGTTCGGTGGCCAAAAGACAGTGGTAGGCCTCCGGATCAGCTCTGCAGTCTGGTTCAGGGACCCATGGACTTGGATAGGTTCCTGACTCGCCGGATTGGTTGGTCCGGAGGCCCATGGACTTGGGTAGACCTCCCGACCCATTTTTTGGTTAAGTTTGGGGCCTGAGACTTTGTTTGGACCACAAACTGTACCTTTGTTTTTGGACTCTCTGTGGGGGTAGGACTTTGTTTCGGCCCACCTAGCCTGTGCCCCCACCACCTCCCTGGGAGGAGGAAGAACTTTTTTGTTGTTTGTCTTGGGGTGTCTGGGGTCCACCTCTTAAGGGGGGGCCATGTCAGGGTCTGAGCTTGGTCAGAGGACCAGTCTCACCCTTTAAGTTAGTTTTGAGTTTATTATTATCCCAAGTTGTCATCATTGTGGTTATTCCTGTCATGATCTTCTGTTTTGGGTTTGCCCTTATTTTGACAGTGTTTCAGTTCCCTTCTGCATTGCCTATTTAGTCTTGTTAATTTACTGAATGGGCACACCGGTTTGTAATCATGTTCATTTCTCCACCTGTGATTCAAAGGATGCAGCCCCTCACCTGGGCGCTGCGTCATTGGTCATTAGTTGTTGTGGCATGAACCTACACACTTCTATTTGTATTCCGTTATATCCGGTTGAAGTTTGTAGTATTATTTTTGGCTTCAGAGCTGCTTTATTTTTGGGTTAATAAATGGCTGTAAACACTTGCTCTCTGACTGAGTCCTGCTTTCTGCCCAGTCCAATCACAAACCTTGACATCACCTCCAACATCTATTGAGTTCATCTTTGGGTCAAGGACCACCTCTGGTGAAAATTTCATCCAGATCTATCCAGAAGTTTTGGAGTATTGTTGCTAACACTCAAGACAGAGCAACGACAGCAAAAACAATATGACTACATTATATGACTACATAATAATAATAATAATATTGTCATAATTGTATTGACCATATATTGGGGCTGGAAAATTCCATCTTAAATCAACATCATGGTTTACTGACTCTTTCAGGTCAGTTTTTGTTTTGTTTTTTTTTTCCTCCTCTGTTCTCCATTACAGTTTACAAGGTTACAAGGTTCATAATTATTAAGCAATATTACACAACAATGTGTTCTCACACCATTTTTTTGCAGTTATCAACTACAAATTCACATTAATGCAGCAAAGTGCAGCCTCCACCTTCTCCACCATCAGCTCCCATTCTCATCTTCCTGTACCGGTGTCCTATGTCCCACCATTCCTTAATTCTGATTGGCTGCTTAAAAAGGTCTGACATTGACGAGCGCAGTTTTACAGAATTCTGACAAGTTCAACTTTTTTCAGACCTGAGCACTGTGACAAAAAGCGGCCACCACTAAAAGTGTTACAGTGCCGAGGGTGCTCAGCACTGTAAATGCTGGACTACATAGAGAATGAATAGAAAATAGTCACCCACAGCAGGAAAAATGAGTTTGGTGGACATGCCCCCTAATAATTTTTCTGCAGTGTTTGGCTTCCGAATTGCTGAGGCATGTGACCCTATGGCATGACCATGCATGTAACTTAGTGGACACTTCTTAAAGGGGCAGTACATGAAAAACGCCAGATTAATATATAAAATAATATTCAAAAAATTCCTGCATCCACATCATGATTTGAATCACCACCAAAGTCTAATCATCTGTTCCCCATGTCATTACACACCTTCACTGAACATTTCATCAAAATCTGTTCATAACTTTTTGAGTTATGTTGGTAACAGAAAAAACAACCAACCAACAGACAAACCAACACCACTAAAAACATTACCTCCGTCCTCCCTTGGTAAAGGTAATAACACAGAATCTCAAAAATAACTCAAGTCAAGAATCCTAACAGTATCTTCCTCTTAATGAGCGGATATCAGACGTAGCCTGCAACCCAAAAAGATCACCTGCCCAGGGTGGGTGGTCGGGGCACTCAGCCTGGCGGGCTGAAACAACCCTATATAGTCCAAAACAACAACAACAACAAAAAAAAACCCAACAGTTTGTCAGGGGCCAACCAGGATCCATGGCCCCAGACAAAAGAGCAAGGTGGGTCCAGGAAAGGGGGGGTCGACACGAGTTCATGGTTTCCCAGACCAGAGAGGAAGGCGGGTTGTGGGACCATCCAGAGTTCATGGGCCCCAAGACCAGAATGTCATGGTCCGTGTGCTGACTCTGTCCGCGCTCGGGTTGTCCGGGGGTTCCCGTTCTCTTCTCAGGTGTACCATATGGCCATCAGGGCTTTTATTCTGACAGTGTCACGGCGGGCTTCCGGCTGTCAAAGCCGAGTCACGTTGTGACAGCTGTTCAGCGTTACTCCTGATTACATTCTCCATTCATTGGAATGTCATGGGTATTTAAGGAAGCAGCTGAGGCCTACTCCTCGCTACAACCCTCATCGAACATTCCTCCGTCTAAGCCTCCATTGTGTATTCTCTTCTATCTGTTGCATCGTAATCTGTTCAACAAAGTCCATGAGTGCCAGTGAGGTGGTCCGGGTTCTTCCTGAATCCATACTGTTGTTCGCAGAGTATATTGTGCTTATCAATGAAATCTTTTAGTCTCTAACAAATATTTTTTCCAGTAGTTTGGAGAACTGAGGTAACAATGAGATGGGTCTGTAGTTGACAATGAGTCTTTGTTACCAGTCTTATACAGAGGAACGACTCTATTTTGACGCTATTTTCATTTTCTTTGGAAATTTACCAGCAGTAAGTGACATGTTGCATATGTAAGTGAAGTGTTTAACAATACAATCAATAATACATTTAACCAAAAAACATACTGAAATCATTACAATCAGTTGATTTTTTTGTCTTTGAATTGTTAACAATGTCAAGAATTTCATTTTTAGTCAGTTTCTTTCATAAACATTGAGTAAGTGTTTATGTTGACGGCATTGTTAACGTCACTTGTATTTGACTGATGATACAGTGGTGTTGGGGATCTTTTTTCCTATAATTATCAAAATATTCATTAAACGTGTTGGAGATCAAGCTATTTTCATTTGATTATCCAATTTTCTGAATTTAAATAAGAAATGTGGTTGGTATGTAGTTTTCCTCTCGTTGTTATATTATTAACACTCCATCCAGTATTACATGTATTAGTTTTGTTTTTTCCAATAATTTACTGTAATATATTTTTTTACTTGATCTTATAGATACTGAGTTTATTTATTATAAGTCTTGTATTCTTTTCAGCTTCCACAGTTCTTAATTTCAGAAACATTTTTGTATAACAAGTTTTTCTTTTTACAAGCATTTTGCAATCCCTTGGTGAGCCAAGCTTATCACTGTATTTAACTATAGTTGCCTTTAACCACTAGAGGGCAGTTTTTATTATATAGTTGTGATAAAAATAGAGACAAATTTCTCCATACGCTGGTGTCTATGGTTGTCATCATTAAACACCGCTCCAGTCTTGTGATTTTAGATCATTTCTAAGATGGGTTGATTGCAGTTTCTGTTTACAATGTTGTTTAAAGAACCTTATCTATTCAACGTTATATGTTACACCAGTGTGTGAAGAAACAAAAAACAGGCAGATGGTCTGTCACATCATTGATATTAAGAGCCAGCAGTTACATTCCCCTCAGTGACATTGTGAAAATGTTATCAATAAACGTTGCTGAATTTGTTGTTATCTAGTGGGGTATGTTATTGAAGGTAGAAACCCACACAAAACACAGAATTTATTAATTCACTTATTTGATTGGTCATTTGGATTTGATAAGCAATACTGAAGTCTCCACAAATAAATTACAGCTTCTTCTTATCTACTGCACTGAAAGCTCAGACAATTTTTCTTTGAAAATGTCAATATCGGTACCCGGTGCTCTATAAATACAACTTATTATGATGTTTTTTGTAGTTGTTGTAATTAATTCCATAGTTACACACTCCATGATGTTTTCCATTTCAAAAGACATATTATCTGCAACTTGGCTTTGGTAGCAGGACCTGATATATGAACCAACACCACCACCCCTTTTTTTGACCTGCTTGTGGTATATAAATCATAGCCTCTCATTTGCACTGTATGAAGTTGGTCATTTTTTAGCCAAATCTCAGAAACTGCAACAGCAGAAAAATTTGTGTCATATTGCAACAAACTGTCCTGGATTTTGGACAAATTCAAGTTTAGACTTCTATTATTAAAGTGTATTATTGACAATGATTGGTCAGAAATAGCATTTTTTAGTTGGTCTGACTGTTGAAAAAGGATTTTCAGGATTGGTTTCATATTCACACTGTGTGGGCTTATGCTCAGTATATTTGTACCCTTTAAAAATAAGGTTGTTTCCTATAAAAGCTTGCATCTTAATTATTCCAGTCAATGGAAACAAATGCACAGTTTATATCTCTCTTTCTTGCCCATAAGGCTTTTATAAAGTTATATTTTGTATTTTCTGGTGACAGAAGCATTTGACATCACAAATATACATAATGTGCCACTCTTCATAGTGGTAGACAGGATCTTGTCAATTTTCATTATGATAACAAACCAGAACTTCAGTATGTTGTAACAAAACCAAATGATGGGAAAAACTGCCTATTTCCATTTTGCCCTTGGGACATAAAGGAGAACACTCTGGACTAAAGGTATCTCACTGGGCTGTGATGGCTCATAGCTAATTAGTATGTCGCCTTCATCGACCTCACCAAAGCATTCGATCTGGTCAGCAGAGAGGGCCTTTTCAAGATCCTGCCAAAAATAGGATGCCCACCAAAGTTGCAAAGCCTCATCGAATCGTTTCACACCAACATGCAGGGGATAGTGCAGCATGACGGCAACGTCTCAGAGCCATTCAACATACACAGCGGAGTGAAGCAGGGATGTGTACTTGCGCCAACCCTCTTTGGGATTTTCTTTGCTATGCTCCTGAGGCATGCCTTCAGCACAGCAACAGAGGGAATCTACCTGCACACAAGATCTGACGGCAGGCTTTTCAACCTCGCCCGCCTGAAAGCCAGAACCAAAGTACGTGAGGCTCTAATCAGAGACATGCTGTTCGCAGACGATGCTGCAGTCGCAACCCACACACAGCAGGAGCTTCAGACCCTGATGGACCGCTTCTCCCAGGCATGCAAGGACTTCGGGCTTACCATCAGCCTGAAGAAGACTAACGTCTTGGCGCAAGGCATGGAAGCACCACCAACCATCACCATCGACGACTACGAGCTGGAGGTCGTGAATCAGTTCACGTACCTGGGGTCCACGATCAGAAACAACCTCTCCCTTGATACAGAGATCGACAAGAGGATTGGAAAATCAGCCTTCACACTCGCTTGCCTCACCACACGAGTGTGGAAGAATCCCAAACTCTCTTACAAGACGAAGATGGCAGTGTACAACGCCTGCATCATCAGCACACTGCTCTATGGGAGTGAGACGTGGACAACATACGCCCGGCAGGAAAAGAGACTGAACTCCTTCCACTTGCGCTGCATTCGCCACATCCTGGACATATCCTGGCAGGACAAAGTGCCCAACACAGAAGTTCTGTCCCGCGCCGGCCTTCCCTCCATGTTCACTCTACTCAGGCAGCGCAGGCTCCGCTGGCTAGGCCACGTTTCACCGTATAGGAGGATGGCAGAATCCCCATAAGACGTCCTCTACGGAGAACTGGCGACTGGCAGGAGAGATGTTGGCCGCCCACAGCTGCGCTTTAGAGACGTCTGCAAGAGAGACATGAAGACCCTGGAGATCAACACAGAGCGCTGGGAGGACCTTGCAATGGATCGCTCCAAATGGAGAGGCACCCTGACCAGACAGCTCAAGGCGGATGAAGAGAGACTGACTGCTGCAGCAGATGAAAAAAGGACACGCAGGAAGAACCGCCACAGACCCAGCAGCACGGAGACCACCCACAAGTGCGACCTGTGTGACAGGGACTGTCATTCGCGCATCGGCCTGTTCAGCCACAGGCGGTGCTGTTCCAGCAGAGTAGACGTTTAGGATTCTCTTCCATGGTCATCATAGACCGACGGAGGCCGACGATGGCTCATGGCTAATTAGGGAGCGTTTGTGCCAGTTTCCAAAATCTCTCCAAACATTTGCTGGGGTTTGGAGTGAGTCGCAGAGCCTCACTTACATGTTGTAGGAATTCCTGAACATGTTCACAAAATACAGTGGGGTAAAAAAGTATTTAGTCAGCCACCAATTGTGCAAGTTCTCCCACTTAAAAGATGAGAGAGGTCTCCAATTTTCATCATAGGTAAACCTCAACTATGGGAGACAAAATAAGAAAAAAAAATCCAGAAAATCACATTGAAGGATTTTTAATGAATTAATTGGTAAATTCCTCGGTAAAGTAAGTATTTGGTCAATAACAAAAGTTCATCTCAATACTTTGTTATATACCCTTTGTTGGCAATGACAGAGATCAAACGTTTTCTGTAAGTCTTCACAAGGTTTTCACACACTGTTGCTGGTATTTTGGCCCATTCCTCCGTGCAGATCTCCTCTAGAGCAATGATGTTTTGGGGCTGTCGCTGGGCAACACAGACTTTCAACTCCCTCCAAAGATTTTCTATGGGGTTGAGATCTGGAGACTGGCTAGGCCACTCCAGGACCTTGAAAGGCTTCTTACGAAGCCACTCCTTCGTTGCCCGGGCAGTGTGTTTGGGATCATTGTTATGCTGAAAGACCCAGCCACGTTTCATCTTCAATGCCCTTGCTGATGGAAGGAGGTTTTCACTCAAAATCTCACGATACATGGCCCCATTCATTCTTTCCTTTACACGGATCAGTCGTCCTGGTCCCTTTGCAGAAAAACAGCCCCAAAGTATGATGTTTCCACCCCCATGCTTCACAGTAGGTATGGTGTTCTTTCTCCTCCAAACATGACAAGTTGAGTTTTTACCAAAACGTTCTACTTTGGTTTCATCTGACCATATGACATTCTCCCAATCCTCTTCTGGATCATCCAAATGCTCTCTAGCAAACTTCAGACGGGCCTGGACATGTACTGGCTTAAGCAGGGGGACACGTCTGGCACTGCAGGATTTGAGTCCCTGGCGGTGTAGTGTGTTTCTGATGTAGCCTTTGTTACTTTGGTCCCAGCTCTCTGCAGGTCATTCACTAGGTGCCCCCATGTGGTTCTGGGATTTTTGCTCACTGTTCTTGTGATAATTTTGACCCCACCGGGTGAGATCTTGCGTGGGGCCCCAGATCGAGGGAGATTATCAGTGGTCTTGTATGTCTTCCATTTTCTAATAATTGCTCCCACAGTTGATTTCTTCACACCAAGCTGCTTACCTATTGCAGATTCAGTCTTCCCAGCCTGGTGCAGGTCTCCAATTTTGTTTCTGGTGTCCTTTGACAGCTCTTTGGTCTTGGCCATAGTGGAGTTTGGAGTCTGACTGTTTGAGGTTGTGGACAGGTGTCTTTTATACTGATAACAAGTTCAAACAGGTGCCATTAATACAGGTAGCGAGTGGAGGACAGAGGAGCCTCTTAAAGAAGAAGTTACAGGTCTGTGAGAGCCAGAAATCTTGCTTGTTTGTAGGTGACCAAATACTTATTTTACTGAGGAATTTACCAATTAATTCATTAAAAATCCTTCAATGTGATTTTGTGGATTTTTTTTTTCTCATTTTGTCTCTCATAGTTGAGGTTTACCTATGATGAAAATTGGAGACCTCTCTCATCTTTTAAGTGGGAGAACTTGCACAATTGGTGGCTGACTAAATACTTTTTTGCCCCACTGTATGTGCAACAACTTTTCTCTCAAAATAGTCACAAAGTTATTGCAGGTGTCACAAATTCATCTCAAACCCTTCTCAGTTTAGTTTCCCTCACTCAGAAAGTGCAAGAAAAGTTAGATAACTTTTCGAGGGGTTGGGGACCTATGAAACTAAACTGTGACTGCTTGGAGACAAAAAGCAGCTGCAGCAGGGAGGGTTATTAACCACAGCAGCCTGGCACCGTCCAGCACCAGACTGGTACCTTATGACAGTGGCAGGAGCCTGGCACCTGTCATCAGCAGAGTGGTCAGGATGGTCCTTGACGTCAGCACCAGCAAAGAGACATGCAGCAGCCACCAGCGTGTCAGCCTGGTCCACATAAAGCATTGCAAGAATAAACAAATGAAGATAAAATTTATCATGAGGATTGGCATGAGATGCACAACCCCCTACCAGTTGGCAAGTAGAAATTGTGCATTCTTACAGCACTGATTTAATTTATATAATAAACTAAAATAATGATGTATATGGTCTCAGCTGTGCAGTTGGCATGGCTAACTTTCATGCCAGTGTTGCATAGGATTTGATGCAAAAAAAAAAAAAAAATCCCATGCATGCTGCAAGAATGTCCTTCTACACTTGAATGATATGTATGCAAACTCCTGGAAAACTTTGGCTCACAATTCAACTGTAGTTTGTGCAACATTAATGCAAGAAATTAGATTAGATTCACCTTTATTGTCATGGCACATGTCACAGGTACAAGGCAAGGAAATGTAGTTTACATCTAACCAGAAGTGCCCCTCCCCCCCCCAAAAAAAAAACAAAAAACAAAAACCAGTATGGTAACAAGATAAAAGCTTAAAAATATTTACATAGATATCTGATTTTTCTTTCGGCTGCTCCCTTCAGGGGTCTCCACAATGAATCATCTGCCTCCATCTCACCCTATCCCTTCATCTTCCTCTGTAATACCAACCCTCTCCATGTCCTCCTTCACTACATCCATGAATTTTCTCTGTGGCCTTCCTCTTTTTCTCCTCCCTGATGGCTCCATTTTCAACATCCTTTGTCCAATATCTCTACTATTGTTCCTCTGCACTTGTCCAAACCATCTCAGCATTTACTCTCTTATTTTGTCTCGAAACCGCTCACCCTGAGCTGTCCCTCTGATATACTCATTTCTAATCCTGTCCCTTCAAGTCACTTCCAATGAGAACCTTACCATCTTCAACTCTTCCACCTCCAATTTTGCCTCCTGTCTTTTTGTCAGTGCCACTTTCTCCAAACCATACATAACATGTCTCACTACAGTCTTGTAAATCTTCCCTTTCACTCTAGTGTTATCCTTCTTTCAATATTTACACACACACACACACACACACACACACACACACACACACACACACAGAGTGTTGTGAAAAAGTGTTTGCCCCCTTCCTGATTTCTCATTTTTTTGTATGTTTGTCACACTTAAATATTTCAGATCATCAAACAAAGTAAAATATTAAACAAAGATAACACAAGTAAACACAAAATGCAGTTTTTAATTGAAGGTGTTTATTATTAAGGGTAAATAAAAAAAGCTTTGGGACTCCAGCAAACCACAGTGAGAGCCACTATCCGCCAATGGCGAAAACATGGAACAGTGGTGAACCTTCCCAGGAGGTGAACCTTCCCAGGAGTGGCCGGCCGACCAAAACTATCCCAAGAGTGCAGTGACGGCTTATCCAAGATGTCACAAAAGACCCCACAACAACATCCAAAGAACTGCAAGCCTCATTTGCCTCAGTTAAGGTCAGTGTTCATGACTCCACCACAAGAAAGAGACTGGGAAAAAATGGCCTGCATGGCAGAGTTCCAAGATGAAAACCACTGCTGAGCAAAAAAGAATATAAAGGCTCGTCTCAGTTTTGCTAGAAAACATCTTGAAGATCCCCAAGACTTTTGGGAAAATACTCTGGACTGATGAGACAAAAGTTGAACGTTTTGGAAGGTGTGTGTCCCATTACATCCAGCGTAAAAGTAACACAGCATTTGAGAAAAGGAACATCATACCAACAGTAAAATATGGTGGTGGTAGTGTGATGGTCTGGGGCTGTTTTGCTGCTTCAGGACCTGGAAGACTTGCCGTGGAAAATGGAACCATGAATTCTGATGTCTACCAAAAAATCCTGAAGGAGAATGTCCAGCCATCTGTTTGTGACCTCAAGCTAAAGCGCACTTGGGGGTTCTGCAGCAGGACAATGATCCAAAACACACCAGCAAGTCCACCTCTGAATGGCTTCAGAAAAACAAAATGAAGACTTTGGAGTGGCCTAGTCAAAGTCCTGACCTGAATCCGATTGAGATGCTGTGGCATGACCTTAAAAAGGCGGTTCATGCTGGAAAACTTTCAAGTGTAGCTGAATTACAACAATTCGGCAAAGATGACTTGGGCAAAATTCCTCCACAGCGCTGTAAAAGACTCATTGCCAGTTATTGCAAACACTTGATTGCAGTTGTTGCTGCTAAGGGTGGCCCAACCAGTTATTAGGTTTAGGGGGCAATCCCTTTTTCACACAGGGCCATGTAGGTTTGGATTTTTTTTTCCCTTAATAATAAACACCTTCATTTAAAAACTGCATTTTTGTGTTTACTTGTATTATCTTTGTCTAATATTTAAATTTGTTTGATGATCTGAAACATTTAAGTGTGACAAACATACAAAAAAAAGAGAAATCAGGAAGGGGGCAAACACTTTTTCACACCACTGTGTGTATATATATATATATATATATATATATATACAGTATGTGTGTGTGTGTGTGTGTGTGTGTGTGTGTGTGTGTGTGTACACATATTCAGAATGGGTGTGGAATATGCAGAATGAATATGGAATGGTGTGATATACTGTATATACAGAATGAATGAACAATATGATGTGCAAAAGTGCAAAAAATTTAGTGTAAAGAAACTTGAGAAGTGCAATATTGTCATCAGTATTGGATGCTAATACATTTGAGTATGAAATCATATCAAACAGTATGTGGACAGTTCAGTAAACTCTCAATATTTGTGAGACATGCACAGATGTGTCATATGTGCCAATTCAATGTGATTCCAAGTGAAAATTGAATGGGATACCTGGAGCTTAAGCCCCTTATTCCAGACGAGCTCAGGAGGAGTCGCCGTGGGTGAAGAGCTGGAAGAAGGGTTAGAATGAGGAGGAGAAAGTTTAAACCATCCGTACAAGTGTTAATCACAGGTAACGTTAGGTCTTTGGGAAAAATGATGGACGAGCTCACACCAGCAGTCAGGACGCAGAGAGAATACAGGGAGAGCAGCATCATGTGTTCTACAGAGATGTGGCTTCACTTACACAATCTCTCTAGTGGGGAAGGAGCTTGAGCTGGTGCACAAAGTTGCCCACCCCAACGCACAGCTCTAAAACCAGTCTCCTGGAGAGGAGTTGAAGCTTGGCCTACTCTAGAGTTATCCCGGGTAAGAGGCAGCGAGGAGGGGGTCAGTACTCTTGTATCCCCCCAGTCTTGCTGTCTCTATATTGGGATTCTCCCCAGTGGACAAAAAAGCTGTTTCCTTGCATCTTCAGGTTGGGAAACAGGTCCTGATCATCATTTTCTATGCGCCATATTATGTTTCAGAGTACCCACCCTTTTTGGAGTCTCTGACTGGCGTGGTGGAAAGTGCTCCTAATGGAGACTCCATTGTCCTACTGGGGGACTTCAATGTGCAAGTGGGCAACAAAAGTGAAACTTGGAGGGGGGTGACTGGTAGGAATGCCTTGCCCAATTGGAACCCGAGTGGTGTTCAGTTATAAGACTTCTGTGCTAATCACAGCTTGTCCATAATGAACACCATGTTCAAGCATAAGGGTGTCCATATGCGCACTTGGCACCAGGACACCCTAGGTTGCAGGTCGATGATTGATTTTGTTATCGTGTCATCAGACCTGTGCACCGTATGTCTTGGACACTCGGATAAAGAGGTTCAGACCCTATCAACTGATCGCCATCTGGTCATGAGTTGGATCTGATGGCAGGGGAGGATGCCATTCAGACCTTGCAGGCCCAGACATATACAGTGGATATAAAAAGTCTACACACCCCTGTTCAAATGCCAGGTTTTTGTGATGTAAAAAAAAAAAAATCAGACCAAGATAAATCATTTCAAAACTTTTTCCACCATTAATGTGACCTATAACCTGTGAAACCCAAACAAAAAACAAACTGAAATCTTTTAAGTAAGTAAGTTTTAAAATAAAAAATAAAAAACTTACAATAGCCTAGTTGCATAAATATGCACACCCTTAAACTAATACTTTGCTGCAGCACCTTTGGCTTTTATTACAGCACTCAATCTTTTTGGGTAGGAGTCTATCAGTGTGGCACATCTTGATGTGGCAATATTTGTCCACTCTTCTTTGCAAAAATGCTCCAAATCTGTTAGATTGCAAGGGCATCTCCTGTGCAAAGCCCTCTTCAGATCACCCTACAGATGTTCGATCAGATTCAGGTCTAGACTCTGGCTGGGCCATTCCAAAACATTGATCTTCTTCTGGTGACGCCATTCTTTTGTTGATTTGGATGTGAGCTTTGGGTAATTGTCATGCTGAAAAATAAAGTTCCTCCTCATCTTCAGATTTCTGGCAGAAGCTTGAAGGTTTTGTGCCAACACTGACTGGTATTTGGAACTGATTACAATTCCCTCCACCTTGAATAAGGCCCCAGTTCCAGCTAAAGAAAAACAGCCCCAAAGCATGATGCTGCCACCACCATGCTTCACTGTAGGTATGGTGTTCTTTTGGTGATGAGCAGTGTTGTGTTTGTGCCAAATATGCCTTTTGGAATTATGGCCAAAAAGTTCAAGCTTGGTTTCATCGAACTATAACACATTTTCCCACATGCGTTTGGGAGATTTCAAATGTGGTTTTGCAAAATGTAGCCGGGCTTGGATGTTTTTCTTTGTAAGATAAGGCTTCCGTCTTGCCATCCTAGACGGGAGATTGTTGTCACATGTACTAAACAGCCATCACTTGCCAGCGATTTCTGCAGCTCCTTCAGTGTTGCTGTCGGCCTCTTGGCAGCCTCTCTGACCAGTTTTCTTCTTGTCTTTTCATCAGTTTTAGAAGAATGTCCAATTCTTGGTAATGTCACTGTTGTGCCACATTTTCTCCACTTGATGATGACTGTCTTCATTGTGGTCCATGGTATATTTAATGTCTCAGAAATTCTTTTGTACCCTTCTCCTAACTGGTACCTTTGAACAATGAGATCCCTTTAATGCTTTGGAAGCTCTCTGTGGACCATGGCTTGTGCTGTAAGATGTGACTGCAAAAATATCAGGAAAAGCCTACTAGAACAGCTGAACTTTATTTGGGGTTAATCAGAGGCACTTTAAATGGTGGCAGGTGTGTGCTGACTCTCATTTAACATGAATTTGAATGTGACTGGTTAATTCTGAACACAGCCACATCCCCAGTTACAAAAGGGTGTGCATATTTATGCAAACAGGTTATAGCAAGTTTTTTTTATTTTTTTATTTTTCCCCTTAAAAGATTTCAGTTTGTTCTTCAATTGTGTTGTACAGGTTATAGGTCACATTAGTGGTGGAAAAAGTTGTGAACTGATTTATCTTGGTCTCATTTTTTTGCATCACACAAACCTGGCATTTGAACAGGGGTGTGTAGACTTTTTATATCCACTGTATTACAGGTGTGCTGGGAACATCTGCCTGAAGCCCCTGTCTGAGAGGTCTTCAACTCCCACCTCCGGAAGCAGCTCGACTACATTTCAAAGCAGACTGGAGACATGCATGGAGTCTGAATGGGCCATGTTCTCCACCTCTATTATTGAATTAGCTGCCAAGAACTGTGGCTACAAGGTTGTTGGTGTGTCTTGTGGTGGCAACCCCAAAGCCCAATGTTGGACTCCAGAGGTGAGGGAGGCCATCAGGCTGAAGAAGAAGTCATATTGAGCTTGGTTGGCTTTTGGGACTCCTGCAGCAACGGAGATGTACTGGCAAGCCAAGCAGAGTCTAGCTCGGGCAGTTGCTGAAGCAAAAAATCAGGTGTGGGAGGAGTTATGTGAAGCCATGGAAGAAGACTTTCACTCGGCCTTGAAGAGATTTTGGCAAACTGTCCAGCAACTAGGAGGGGGAAACAGCTCCACACTGTATATGGTACGGATGAGGTGCTTCTGATTTTGACTGGGGATATTGTCAGGCAGAGGAAGGAGTACTTTGCTAAGGACGAAGGGGATGACTTGATCATCACTGTGGCCAAGGTTGCTGAAGTTGTTAAAAAACTCTTCAATGACAAGGCCTGGGGGTGAATGAGATTTGCCCTGAGTACCTTGAGGCTCTGGATGTTGTAGGGCTGTCATGGTTGACACGCCTCTGCAACACTGTGTGAAGGTTGGGGACAGTACTTTTGACATGTCAAACTGGGGTGGTGGTTCCCCTCTTCAAGAAGGTGACAAGGGTCAGAAGCTTGGACCCAATAGCAACTCAGAGGGAAATGGTAGCAGAGTGAAATAATCATCTTTATTACAATAAAATGTTAATATTACAGTGTGGAGAGGCTCTGGCACCCCTGAGGGAGAAAACAAAAACAGGGGTTAGTGTGGGCGACAGGCTCAATTAATGTTTAAGTTGTGTTTATGCGTACAGGATCTTCTCAGTGGTGGTGGACAGCTGAATAGAAAATCCCTCCAGGACAGGGCGTCCGTGATAAAGGAAGTGGGCTCCAGTGAGGGGGCTGAGGAGACATCAGGGAAGAGGCTGGAGGGCAAGTTGGCCAGGCCTGCATGAAAGGAGGGGTGATGACGAAGTGGCTAAGAAAAGCACAAAGGTAAGTTGACTTACTTGGGAAAAGGGAGGAACTGTGTATAGTCCAAGGGGATTCCAAATCCAATCCATAATGCAGAATCCAAAATCCAAGAGCAGGCAGGTGCTCAGGGCACCACAAGCAAATACAGGGCAGGCTAAATCCAAATTATCAGGCAGGTACAGGGTCTAGAGCAAGAAAAGTAAAAGCACAGCAAAACAAGGCAGATTCTTTCATTAATGATTACAAGGCAAGGATATGTACATATGTATATTAGCTGCTCTTGCTTGCTTGTTTTTTTCTTGCCTTCTGATTGTTGCTCTGAGTGTTGCTATCCCTGTGCTGTTGCAATCCTGGAATTTCCCCATTGTGGGACTAATAAAGGCTTATCTTATCTTATCTTATATGCAGGTGACAAAGTCGATGTGACCAGACAGACTGAAGGGAGAGTGTCCAATTTATTCCCTCTCACTGATTGGAACTGGTGGTGCTTGCAGCTGCAGGGAGAGCAGCTCAATTAGCAAGGAGGGAGACAGAGCAAACAGGAACCCTTACAGAAGGGGGACCAGAGGGTGTGTTCAAATATCTCAACCTCCCTGGGAAGGTCTATGCCAAGGTATTGGAGTGGAGAGTCCAGCCTTTGGTCAAACCTCAAATTCAGGAGGAACAATGTAGTTTTCGTTCTGGTCATGGCACATTGGACCAACTCTTTACCCTCTCAAGAATCCTTGAGCGTTTGTGGAAGTTTGTCCAACCATTCTGTACTTGGAGAAGGCACTTGACTGCATCCCTCTTGGTTTCTTGTGGGGGCGCTTCAGGAGTATGGGGTACCAGGCTTGTTGCTACGAGCTATCTGGAAAAGGGTGGCTTGTCCTCTCTGGATCAGGCACAAGCTCCTGCCCAAGTGGGGGAGTTCAAATCTCAGGGTCTTGTTGACAAGTGAGGGGAGAATACAATGGGAAATTGACAGAGGGATTGGTGCAGCATCTGCAGTGATGTGGACATTTTACCAGTCTGTTGTAATGGAGAGAGAGCACCAACTTGCAACATCACCTGCTCGTCCGCCACCACAAATGTGGGCTTAAGCCTGTCTATACAGATTTTCTCCCGGCGACCCCCCAAGTCTAACACAAAATGTTTGACTCTGGTTCCAGCACTCTAAACGGGCCATTGTAGGGTGGGCGCAATGGGGGCCGGTAAGCATCGTGCCTGACAAATATGAACGCTGCGTTCTTCAAAGTTTTCTGCACAAAAGCGCATGGAAAACAGTGGTGGGCCGGGCCAGGTAGCGTGCCTGCGTCTGCGCTATGCCGTGAACGTGGGGACGGACGGGTGTTCGGCGCGGCGTTATCTGGTAAAAATTCCCCGGGGAGCTGCAGCAGCTGAGAAAAAAACAGCTCTGCTGGGGAAGCCTCCAAATCCTCTTTTAGTGCGGAACGCAACCCTAATAGAACCCACGGCAACCAGTCCACCCAATTTGCATCCGTAAGTGAAGCCCTGAGCGCTGCTTTCAGTGACCTATGGAAATGCTCGCATAACCCATTGGCCTGTGGGTTGTACGCGGCTGTGCGATGAATTGCAACGCCCAGGCTCTGGGCCATCGCAGACCAGAGGTCGGAAACAAACTGAGGGCCCTGATCGGACGTGATGTCCGAAGGGGTACCAAAACGTGCCATCCATGTTGTCAAAAAGGCGCGTGCCATGTCTGCGGACGCGGTGGAAGCTAGTGGGACTGCTTCTGGCCATCATGTGGTGCGGTCCACCACTGTCAGGAGGTGCATGAACCCCTGCGATGGCAGGAGGGGGTCCACGTGAACGTGGTTGACCCTCTTAGCCGGGATATGGAACGGTTCCAAAGGGGCTTTTGTGTGTCTGTGCACTTTGGCTCGTTGGCACGCTATGCAGGCTGCAGCCCACTCTTTCACCTGTTTGCGCAGGCTCGGCCAGACGAACTTCGCTCCCACCATTTTGACTGACGCACGCACTCCTGGGTGCGCCAGGGAGTGAACGGACTCAAAAACGCAGTGGCGCCAAGCGCGTGGGACCACCGAGCATGGGCGTCCTGTGGAGACGTCACAGATTGGGGGGGCCCCCCATCTTGCAGTACTCTGCTCTCCAGCCTTAACCCTGTTGGTCCAGACTGGAGTGCGCACACGTCCGCATTGCCAATCTGCTCTGCGGCCATGGCTGTGTAATCTATCCCTACGTAGACTGGGGCCACTATTGCGCGCGAGAGGCAGTCCGCCACCACATTAAGTTTACCGGCCACATGCTGAGTAGCGGTCGCAAACTCCGAGATCGCGGCCAGCTGTCTCTGCTGCCGGCCCGACCATGGTTCTGAAACCTTGGCCATCGTGTACGTTAGCGGCTTGTGGTCCACGAACTCAGTGAAGTTGTGCCCTTCCAGCCAGAACTGGAAGTGGCGTCTGGCCAGGTGGAGAGCCAGTAACTCTCTGTCGAACGCGCTGTATTTACGCTCACTGTCACGCAAAGACCTGCTAAAAAGGCAAGCGGCTGCCAAGAACTGGTGACGCATTGCTCCACGATGGCCCCTATGGCCATGTTCGAGGAGTCGGTAGTGAGTGCTATCCGAGCCGCCGGGTCCGTGTGCGCCAGTAGTGCGGCATTTGCCAGGGCTGCTTTAACCTCAGAGAATGCCTGCTCCCGCTCAGGAGTCCAGTCAACTCTGTCCACCGGTTTCCGTTTCTTGAGTACAGCATACAATGGCTGCATGAGCTGGGCTGCACGGGGGAGGAAACGGTTATAAAAGTTAACCATCCCCAAAAACTCCTGCAGCGCCCTGACCATCTGAGGCCGGGGAAAATTTGCCACTGCGCGCACCTTGTCCAGCAAGGGTATCGCTCCCTCCGGTGAGATGCAGTGTCCCAAAAAAATCAATCCCCGTCATGCCGAACTGGCATTTCGCCGCGTTGATTATTAACTCGTGCTCCTCTAACCTCCGGAAAACCATCCTGAGGTGGGTTACGTGTTCGTCCTTGGATGCGCTGGCCACCAGGATGTCATGAATACCACAGCATGGGTCCCCCATACCATATATATATATATATATATATATATATATATATATATATAGTGCTCTTCTACCCCCTTTACACAGTGGCGGAGATTGTTGAATAATGAAAAAAATGGCCAGATTTCTCAATCTGAGCTTTCAGTGATCTCCACGATCGGACTCAGTCCAAAATAATCTCTCAACGATCACCAAAGGGAAGCAATCTCTCAAGGGGCACTCAAATTCAAATTTGGAGACAGGCTGATGTTGACAGCAAAGCATTTCTGCTTGATGCACCTCCGCCAGTGCCTAACTACCTAGCTGCTGGGTCTTCAGCTGAGAGGCATCTTTCACTGATGTTTCACCCCTTTAATCGCAGAGCATCTCCAGATAGGGCAGCGTTCAGGGACATCTCCCAGCCGCTCCCTGCAGCTGGGTATACTGTAGATACTCAGGCAACCTATGTGGCTTCTTTGGTCCCCTAACTTTTGTCATTTCTTCATAGCCACAGCCAGAAGCTCCCTTTCTCTGCTTCTTCAGCAAGTTCTTGGAGAGCTTTATTAATCCTTGGCAAACTACATCCAATGTCTCTCAGGAAATGCTTAACTGAGAGGCTGACAAAGCTATGACAGCCAACCTCTACTGGGAAAGTTGTTGCTCCCCAGTCATTCTCATGGCAGTTTGCCATTAGGTCGGCATATCGCAGTTTCTTCCTCTCGTAGGCTTCCTCAATGCTATTTTCCCATGGTACTGTTAGCTCAACTATCATGACCTGTTTGCTAGCTGTTGACCATAGTACAATGTCAGGTTGAAGTGATGTGGTGGTAATCTCAGTAGGGAACTTAAGCTCTCTGCAGAGGTCTGCTCTCATTTGCCATTCGTTTCCTGCTAGGACTGATGCTCTTCCTAGATAGATAGATAGATTAGTTTATTTGACAGGGACAGTGCAATAAACATAGACAATTAATCAATGACAATCAATCTGATGTGTTGCACATGGAGTGTATAGCTATTAGCTAATTTGCAACTCTTGTCCCTGGATGGGCTTTAGAAAAGAGAATCAAGTAAAGAAAAGAAAAGAAATAAAGAAAATACACAATAACCACATACATCAATGCAAAAAGATTATAAATACACAATTATAAATATTATAAATACTATAAATACACAATTATAAATATTATCAATACTATAAATACACAATTATAAATATTATAAATATTATAAATACACAAATATAACAACCTGACTCACATTTGTCTATGTCAGGCCTCCCTCCCTTCGTCACTCACTATAAACAAACACATTCATTCCTTCCCTTCATTCACTCTCACCTTGTAGACAATCAATTCATACATGAGTACATTCTTGTTTATTTTTCAGCCAGTTTTTAACCTTTTTAGTGAATGTTTTAAAGTCTGTTATTATTTTAATTTCATTTGGCATTGTGTTCCAGATGTGACTGCCCTTTATAGAGAATGCTGTTTGTCCAAATGTGGTTCTGCGGTGGAATATTTTACAGTTATTGTTAACAGAACTCCTGGTGGCTCTGCTGCTGTCCTGTCTTTGGATGAAACCAGCAAGTGGCTCGGGTGCTGATTTATGGAGACATTTGAACGTCAATTTCAGAAAACAGAGGTCAATGAAACTCTCAAAACTCAATAGGTTGTATTTTTTTAAAACACTGGCCAGGACTGCCTCATTTTCCCTACTGGTATGAACTGGATAAAATTCTTCTGATGGCATTTGGGGTTCTTGTTGGTCAAGACTCTGATGTTTTCTGTAATGTCTGACAGCTTCGTTAGTACCTGGTCCAGCCGCCACCTATAATGGCCTTGGGCCAGAGCAGTTGTACAGCCACTTAGGATGTGCTGTAGATGTGCCTGGGCCATTCCACAAAAGCCACAACTCTCCTTTGAGTTGAACCCTCTACTGAGGTTTGCTGGGCTTGGCAGAATATCATACGTGACTCTAATCAAGAAACTCAGACGAGCCTGAGGGATCCTCCATGGATCTCTCCATCCTAGTGACCTTGGTAGAATTCTCTCCCATCTTGTCCATTGCTTTTATTGGTACTGGTTGACTGCTTTTATCAGTAGTCTGTCTTCCTCCATTTTGGTCACCTCTGTGATCACCAACTGCCTCTGCTCTGTGGCGATCCAAGCTGTGTGTTGTTTTTCTCTCTCTCACTGATTATCTTCCACAGCTGCGGCTTCACTCACACCTGTGTCTCCCAATTGGACTGCCTTTATTAGGAGTGGGGCCCTCCACTCCTGCACAGAGACGTCAACGCTCCAACAGGGTGAAAGAACTCCTCGACACAAGTCAACCCTTCTCTTCAGCTGGGAGTTTCGCCTTCCTTTCAACTACTACTTCTCTGCTCCTCATCGGCTGGGAGTTTCGCCTCCCTCTTCACAACCGTAAGCAATTCAATTCAATTCAACTTTATTTATATAGCGCCATTTCACAACAACAGTCATCTCATAGCACTATCAACTGTAGGGGGGAACCCCCACAGTTGCAGAAAGACCCCAGCAATCAGGCGATCCCCTGTGAGCAAGCACTTGGCGACGGTGGAGAGGAAGCAACCTGTTTACTGGGTTTTGTGTTCATCTGCATCTGCCTCTCCTTGTTCCCATGCCTGTGCACAGGTGGACCGTCTTCCAGGTTGACCAACCCAGCTCCAGGCGGCAGACCAGAACTCTTCTCGTGTGCCTGAGGCTCCACTCACCCATCAGCCCTCCATAAGTGCCTCAGCACCCAGATTGAACTCTCTCCTCTCCCCCTCAGCTGAGAATTCTCCTGCACTCGTCACTGTAATTATCTGCACTGGCACAACCTCACCTTCGTGGGACCCTGGTAACCTGGATAAGGACTAAGATGCTAATAGTTTCTCTCCAACACTACCTTACTCCGTAAGATCATTATTTATTCTGCTATTCAGCCATTTATTACAAGATAACTCATATTCTCTTCTCTCCTCTCACTGCAGGGTTGCCAGACTGCTCCTGTTCTGCACTCACACACTCACACACATGCACAGTCAATAAAGATCACTGTATTTCTAATTGAGTCTGTTGTCTGCTCCTGGGTTTAACTTTAAATGAGGTCACACTCTTGCTTCCTTTGACCAAAATTTTACGGTCTCCCCCAGCCCAAACCATGTCTTCCTTGTTGGGTTCTTCCGATGAGTTCTTGGTGTTTTAATCTTGAAATAGCCCCGTCTACGCATTTTTCTGCTTTCCATTTTCTTCCCATTCGGATTTTGAGACCCGTATTCCTGACAAGTTGGTCACTTGACACTCTGAGATCTAGAACCAGCCTGCCCTTCTCCAACTTGTAACCAAGTGTGATGTTCTTCAGTGGTAGACTGAGTGCCTTCTTGCCAAACAGCAAAGCTTCAGAGAGGCACCTGGGTAGACCCAGCCACTTCCAGATGTAACTATTAGCCAAGGCATCCAATTTTGCAGCTGTTGTTGCCGTTATCTCACATAACTTCAGTGGCCACATCACACTTTGCTAGAGTGTAAATTGGTAACACTAAACTTTGTATTTGCCAGGGAGGTAGCTCTGGTCAATCCTCTTTAGCCCTTCTTTCAGTTGGTTTGTGATTACCACTGCCATGTGCTTGTCTATAAGATCCCTTGTATACTCTCTGCCCAGACTTTTAATGGGTTGTTCTGCCAGCACTGGGTCTCCTCCCACTTGGAAGGACACTGTGTCTACTTGGTTACCCTTCTGGATTGAAAGACTGCTGTTTGCAATAGGCTTGTGATATCATCCATGAAGCACTGTAGTAGGGGTAAACGCTGGCCTGCACTATTGCACACACCTCTGCACCAATAACTATGACCTCAAAGGTGGCTGTAAATAGAATAAGAGAGATGGAGCATCCCATTATATCCCTCTGTCTATCTATTGAACTTTTTCAATAATAAAATTTCATCCATCAGAGATAAAATCAATCAGATTCTTCCCACAGTTAACTTAAATACTGTAACTACTACAACTCCTTCTATTGATGTCTGTCTTGATGAGTTTACTCCAATCGACCTTTGTGAATTAGACAAAATAGTTTCCTCATCCAAACCTTCAACTTGTCTTTTAGACCCTATTCCTACCAGGTTATTTAAAGAAGTCTTCCCACTTATTGGTAGCTTTATTCTTCATATAATCAATTCTTCATTAACTTTAGGCCATGTACCGCAGGCTTTTAAAACGGCTGTAATTAAACCCTTACTCAAAAAGCCAACGCTAGATCCAGGAGCTTTAGCTAACTATAGACCAATCTCTAATCTCCCTTTCATTTCAAAAATCTTAGAAAGAGTTGTTGCTATGCAATTATTTGACCACCTGCAGGGAAATGGTTTATTTGAGGAGTTTCAATCTGGGTTTAGAATCCATCATAGCACTGAAACAGCCTTAGGGAAGGTCACTAACGACCTCCTCATTGCATCTGATAATGGACTAGTTTCTGTACTTGTCCTTTTAGATCTTAGTGCAGCTTTTGATACTATTGATCATAATATTCTACTTGATAGATTAGAACACTATGTTGGACTTAATGGAACTTCGTTGCAGTGGTTTAGATCTTATTTATCTGATAGGTTCCAGTTTGTTCATGTAAATGATGAGTTTTCTGTCAGCTCAAAGCTTAGTCATGGAGTTCCACAGGGATCTGTGCTTGGCCCTACTCTTTTTAGTTTATATATGCTTCCGTTAGGCAACATTATTAGAAAGCACTGTATACATTTTCACTGTTATGCAGATGACACACAATTATACCTGTCAATGAAGCCAGATGATACTAATCAATTAGCCAAGTTAGAAGCCTGTCTTAAGGAAATCAAAGTTTGGATGACTTGTAATTTCCTGCTATTAAATTCAGATAAGACTGAAGTCATTCTTGTTGGTCCAAAAAACCTTAGAAATTCCTTTCCAAATCAAACTTTCAGTTTGGATGCAGTTACTCTTTCTCTTAATAGCTCTGTGAGGAACCTTGGAGTTATTTTTGATCAGGATTTGTCCTTCAATTCACATATTAAATTTGTTTCTAAGACTGCCTTCTATCATTTGCGTAATATTGCCAAGATTAGGAGCATCTTGTCTCAGAGTGATGCTGAGAAGCTGATCCACGCTTTTGTTAGCTCGAGATTAGATTATTGTAATTCTTTATTATCAGGTTGTCCTAAAACATCTTTAAAAAGTCTTCAGCTGATCCAAAATGCTGCAGCAAGAGTTTTAACAGGTACTAGAAAGAGAGATCATATCTCTCCGGTTCTGGCCTCCCTTCATTGGCTTCCCATAGAGTTTAGAATTAAGTTTAAAATCCTTCTTCTTACTTACAAAGCTCTAAACAATCAGGCTCCTTTTTATTTAAAAGATCTGATACTACCGTATCATCCTAACAGAGCACTACGCTCCCAAAATGCAGGTTTACTTGTAATACCTAGAATCTCCAAAAGTACAATGGGAGGCAGAGCCTTCAGTTATCAAGCTCCTCTCCTGTGGAATCAGCTGCCAATCTGGATTCGGGAGTCAGACTCGATCTCTGTTTTTAAGAATAGGGCTAAAACCTACCTTTTTGATATAGCCTACAATTAGGGAGGGACCATGTGTTTTCTGAACCCTCCCTTAGTTATGCTGCTAATAGGTTTAGTCAGCCGGGGGACCTCCAGTAATGCACTGGGCCTCACTCCTTTCCTCACTCTCTATGAAATATTTTTTTTTTTTTTGCTGGTCATTAACATTTGTTTGTTCTCTCCCATAGATTGAGTCCCCATCGTGCTGTTTGCTCTCTACATGTCTGTTCTTTTCTTCTTCTCTATCCCCTCACCCCCCAGCCAGTCGCAGCAGATGACTGCCCCTCCCTGAGCCTGGTTCTGCTGGAGGTTTCTTCCTGTTAAAAGGGAGTTTTTCCTCTCCACCGTCGCCAAGTGCTTGCTCACAGGGGATCGCCTGATTGCTGGGGTCTTTCTGCAACTGTGGGGGTCCTCCCTACAGTTGATAGTGCTATGAGATGACTGTTGTTGTGAAATGGCGCTATATAAATAAAGTTGAATTGAATTGAATTGAATTGAATTGTCTAGCTGTTGCCATTTAGTTGTGTAGTCAGGCAGGGTGTGGCTGATCTTCAGATCTGTATAGTAGCTCTTGATGATGCTTTTAATAGCTTCCGGCATATGCAAGAAGTCCAAGGCGAAGTTTATTAGCTGGTGGGGAATGGATCCATATGTGTCCTCCAGGTCTAACCACACAACATGGAAGTCCTTGTCTCTCCTGGTGGACTGAATCTGATCCCAGATAAGCATCGCATGTTCAGTGCACCCTGAAAAGGTTCAGGTTCAGGTTACTTTATTTGTACCTGTAGGTAGATTTGTTTTGCAGTCAGGTGACATCCATATTTACAAACCACAATTACATTCAACATGAACACAAACACAGGCACACATGAAGCTGACTATAAACACGATAAAAAGCACTCAAGGCTCCACCAATCGGGGCATAGGACAAAGAGATAAGAGAAAAAACAAAGAGATAAGAGAGAAGGGTCACATTAAAAAGTTAAAGACTAGTCAAAGAGGTTAAAAACTCAAAAGTCTAAAACCCAATAAAAGATTTAGAACCCAAATAAAAAACCTATTTATTAATAAAAAATTAATAAATAGGTAACTAAATTATGTGCAATATATTGTTACATCTTGTTCAACTCTTTGACAGCAGCAGGAACAAAGCTGTTTTTGTAGCGCTGGGTTTTACTTTTTGGGACAGCAAACCTCCGTCTGGAGGGAAGAAGCTGAAAGTGTCACGCCGCGCCATTCATCAGCGGCGCCACCTGCTCACGCACCTGCTACTCGTCAGCGGCGAGGAATAAAAGCCGCCTCGCCCTGAGCTTCGGCCTGAAGCCGTTAGACTTCATCGCCTTCAATGCGAAGCGTCAACCCTCTCTTCAGCGTCAAGCTAGTGGTAAGAAGATTCCTTTCCTTACCTCTCCCAGTCTGCTCCCCTGTGCACAGGTGGATTCCTCGGCGGCGGACAACTCCGTCCCTCGCCCTTCCTCGCTGCTGCACCGAGTCCTGCAGGTGACTGTCTCCCGGGGTTCCGTCCTTGTAGTGCCTGCCATCTGTCAAACTCAAGTAAGCTTCTCTCCCTCGCCTATTCTCCTCCTGTATTGGTGTGTGCCTGTCACCCTGTGTCTGTTCTCTCCCATAGGGTTGCCGGCTGAACGGTCTCCTGCCTCTGTGCCCGAAGCAGACGCCACCACCAATACATTAACATTCCACTGACACACACCCATACACCCCTGCTGTTAATAAACAGTTTGAACTACTCTGAACCTGTGTGTGTGCGTCTCCTGAGCTGAACGTTATGTCAGTACGGCTTCAGCAGAGCGGCTCGGCAGACAGCGGGCTCGCGCACCGGCTTACCACTCTCGAGGTTCGGGTGGATCAAATTGCTTATCAGCAGCAGGTGATTTTAAATCAACTTATTACCATCACTAACCGATTGGACCGCCTGGACCCCCAACAGCCGTTCCCCCCGGCTCACCAGGGTGGCGCAGCTCCTGCTGTCCCAGCGGCCGTCCAGCCGGCTCCTGCGGCACCGGTTCGGCTCACGCCGATTCCAACCCCCGCCCGCTTTAGCGGAAAGCTCGGCGGAGCGCGGGGGTTCATTATGCAGTGTGAGTCCGTATTCCACCGTGTGCCCGGAGACTTCCCCTCGGATCACAGCCGAATTGGCTACATAGGGAATCTCCTGGAGGGGCGCGCGTTAACTTGGACCTACGCCATTATGGCGAAGCCCAGTTACGCCACCCTCACCTATGACCAGTTCGTGGCACGCTTCCTGGAGGTCTTTGACCATTCCCGAACCGAGACGGTCCAAGTCGATCGGCTTCTCGCTCTCCAGCAGGGAAGCCGGTCGGCAGCGGACTATGCGGTTGACTACCGGGTAGCGGCGGAGGAACTGGGCTGGGACGAACGCTCCCTCTGTGGCCTGTTCCTCCGCAGCCTGAATGATGATCTGAGGGATGAACTGGCTGGTCGGGATATCCCTGGGACGCTAGCTGAGCTAACTTCTCTCGCCATCAGCTTGGATAACAGGCTGCGTGAGCGCTCCTCTGGGCGGAAGTCGTCTTCTTCTCGCCCTCGGGGAGCCTCGTTGCGCCTGCCCCAAGCTTGCCCCCTGGCGACGCCGCCGCCATCGCACTCCGAGGAGTTGGAGCCGATGGTGACGGGCTGGACAAAGCTCTCCCCGGCAGAGAGACAACGCCGCCGTGAGTTGAATCTCTGCATGTATTGCGGAGATAATCAACACACGGTGGAGCTTTGTCCACATAAGCCAAACGGCGGGGTCCGCGAGTCACTGTAGGGGGCCTCGCGGACGTCAATCGGTTAAGTCCCCTTACCCAATTGAAGCTGCCCATCCGTTTTTGCCACAATCCCACTGGGCATCTCACCCACGCACTGGTGGATTCGGGTGCAGAAGGCAGCTTTATTTCACAAAGCCTGGCAACCCGTTTGGGCATTCGCTGTCAGGCACTGAAGAATCCCATCTCCCTTGTTAATCTCTCCCGTGCCTCCCTTGGGAGAGTATCACACCAAACCATCCCCGTTCCGGTCATCATCTCGGGAAATCACCGGGAGGAGATGACCTTCTACGTCCTTCCCAACTCTGTGTCGCCCGTCATCCTGGGGTATCCCTGGCTTCGCCTTCACAACCCGGTCCTGGATTGGAAATCAGCTGGGATATCGTCATGGAGTACGTTCTGTATGGGCACCTGCCTTCAGTCCGCTGCCTGCTCTCCGTCCGCTCCTCCCCCTGCGACGGACGCTGCACCCCCGGACCTGTCTCTGGTGCCCCCAGAATTTCACGACCTGGGTATGGTGTTCAGCAAAGCGAAAGCTATGTCTCTCCCCCCTCATCGGCCCTATGACTGCGCCATCAACCTCCGCCAGGGGGCTCCCTTACCTTCTGGTCGCCTTTACAGCCTGTCTGCGCCGGAGAAGGAGACGATGAACGCCTACCTGAAGGAGTCATTAAGTGCTGGGATAATCCGCCCATCATCGTCACCCGTGGGGGCAGGGTTCTTCTTCGTGGGAAAGAAGGATGGGTCTCTCCGCCCTTGTATCGACTACCGGGCCCTCAATAATATCACGGAGAAGGACCGTTACACCCTGCCTCTCATGGACACTGCTTTCCACTCCCTCCAGGGGGCGACCTGGTTCACCAAGCTGGACCTACGCAGCGCTTACCACCTCGTCTGGATCCGGGAGGGAGATGAGTGGAAAACGGCCTTCCGTACCCCGAACGGCCACTTTGAATACCTGGTGATGCCGTTTGGGTTGACCAACGCTCCTGCAGTCTTCCAGCGCCTCATTAATGACGTCCTCCGGGACTTCATTGGCCTTTTCGTGTTCGTCTACCTGGACGATATTCTCATCTTCTCCAAGTCCAGGGATGAGCACCAGGTCCATGTGAGGCGGGTCCTCCAAAGGCTGCTGGAGAATCGTCTGTACGTTAAGGCAGAAAAGTGTGAATTTTACGCCAGGAGTACGTCCTTCCTGGGGTTCATCATCGCCCACGATAAGGTGCTCCCCGACCCAGAGAAGGTAAAGGCGGTGGTGGAATGGCCCACACCTGCATCCCGGAAACAGGTGCAGCAATTTGTTGGCTTCGCCAATTTCTACCGCTGCTTTGTCCCCAACTTCAGTGCCATCGTTGGACCACTGACCCGCCTCACGTCCCCGAAGGTCCCGTTCCGGTGGACCGAAGAGGTCGCTGCCGCCTTTGAGGCGCTGAAGGCGGAATTCTCCTCCTCCCGGGTCCTTCGCCAGGTCGACCCCGCGCTGCAGTGCATCGTAGAGGTAGACGCTTCGGACACGGGAGTGGGAGCAGTGCTGTCCCAGCGGTCACCGGACGATGGCGCCAAACGACCGTGCGCCTTCTTCTCCCGGCGCTTGTCCCCGGCGGAGAGAAACTACGATGTGGGGGACAGAGAGCTCTTGGCCATCAAGCTCGCCCTGCAGGAGTGGCGCCACTGGTTAGAGGGGGCGAACCTGCCGTTTGTGGTCCTCACGGACCACAAGAACTTGGAATACTTACGATCTGCCAAGCGCCTGAACGCCCGCCAGGCGCGCTGGTCCCTGTTCTTCGCCAGGTTCCAATTTTCCATCACCTTCAGGCCTGGCTCTAGGAACGTCCTGCCTGACGCTCTCTCCAGGCAGTTCGCCCCCGTGGAGTCGGAGGAGGCGCCCCACTCCATCCTGCCCAGGTCGTGCGTCGTGGGAGCCATCTCGTGGGACATCGAGAGCAAGATCCGGAAGGCACAGGAGGTGGAACCTGACCCTGGCGGCGGACCGGAGGGGAGGCTGTTCGTGCCATCCGCGGTCCGAGGAGAGGTCATCCACTGGCTCCACACCTCCAAGCTCACCTGTCACCCTGGCACCTCCCGGATGATAGATCTCCTCCAACGGTCCTTTTGGTGGCCAGGCCTGCGGAGGGATGCAGCCCGCTACGCCCAGGCTTGCCCAATCTTTGCCACCTGCAAGTCTGGAAATGCCCCTCCAGCGGGTCTGCTCCAGCCCCTGCCCGTCCCTGGCAGGCCCTGGTCGCACATCGCGTTGGATTTCGTCACCGGACTCCCTGTCTCCAACTCCTATGACACCATCCTGACCATCGTGGACTGCTTCTCCAAGGCCGTGCACTTCGTCCCCCTGCGAGGCCTCCCTACTGCCCTGGAGACGGCGGACCTCCTCGTCCAACACGTGGTCAGGCTGCACGGGATTCCGGTGGACGTGGTCTCGGACCGGGGCCCCCAGTTTTCATCCGAGGTTTGGAGGTCTTTCTGCAACGCCATCGGAGCCAAGGTGAGCCTCTCCTCCGGCCATCACCCCCAATCCAACGGGCAGTGTGAGAGGACCAACCAGGAGCTGGAGGCTGCGCTCCGCTGTGTGTCCAGATCCAAACCCACGTCCTGGAGCAACCATCTTGCCTGGGTTGAATATGCCCACAACACCGCTCGCTCTTCTGCTACAGGGATGTCCCCCTTCAAAGCGTCCCTGGGTTACGACCCCCCGCTGTTTCCGGAGCAGGAGAGTGAAGTAACTGTCCCGTCAGTTAGGGCCCATCTCAGGCAGTTCTGCTCCACCTGGACTGCCGCGCGCCATGCGCTATTACGCACAGCGGAGCGCAACAGGACTGTGGCAGACCGGCGTAGAAGACCTGCCCCGGCGTACAGAGTTGGGCAGCTTGTTTACATTTCCACCCAGGACGTCACCTTAAAAGGCGAGAGGAGAAAGCTGGCACAGCGCTTCATGGGTCCCTATCCCATCACCCGGATCATCAACCCGGTGGCTGTGCGCGTGGCTATTCCCCCCTCCCTCCGCATTCATCCTACTTTCCACGTGTCGAAGGTGAAACTGGCAGTCTCTGACCCCCTTTGCCCTCCTCCTGCAGCGCAACCCGCGCCCCGGATGATTGGTGGCCATCCGGCCTGGTCCGCCTCCTCCATCCTGGACTCCCGGCGCCGGGGTCGTGGGTTGCAATACTTGGTGGACTGGGAGGGCTATGGGCCCGAGCATCGACAGTGGGTGCCCCCGTCGTTTGTGCTGGACCCATCGCTCATCGCGGACTTCCACCGAGCGCACCCGGATAAGCCATCGCCAGGAGGCGCTGCTAGAGGGGGGAGTACTGTCACGCCGCGCCATTCATCAGCGGTGCCACCTGCTCACGCACCTGCTACTCGTCAGCGGCGAGGGATAAAAGCCGCCTCGCCCTGAGCTTCGGCCTGAAGCCGTTAGACTTCATCGCCTTCAATGCGAAGCGTCAACCCTCTCTTCAGCGTCAAGCTAGTGGTAAGAAGATTCCTTTCCTTACCTCTCCCAGTCTGCTCCCCTGTGCACAGGTGGATTCCTCGGCGGCGGACAACTCCGTCCCTCGCCCTTCCTCGCTGCTGCACCGAGTCCTGCAGGTGACTGTCTCCCGGGGTTCCGTCCTTGTAGTGCCTGCCATCTGTCAAACTCAAGTAAGCTTCTCTCCCTCGCCTATTCTCCTCCTGTATTGGTGTGTGCCTGTCACCCTGTGTCTGTTCTCTCCCATAGGGTTGCCGGCTGAACGGTCTCCTGCCTCTGTGCCCGAAGCAGACGCCACCACCAATACATTAACATTCCACTGACACACACCCATACACCCCTGCTGTTAATAAACAGTTTGAACTACTCTGAACCTGTGTGTGTGCGTCTCCTGAGCCGAACGTTATGTCAGAAAGTGGCAGTGCAAAGGGTGGGAGTCATCATTTAAAATGGAGGTAGCAATCTTCTGTACCTGTCTGGTGTACAGGGATGTCAGGCTCAGCTGTGACTCACCAAGAAAATGACTGGACCATCTAACTACCTTGTCTAAGGATTTCCTCTGTTTCAGTTTTATCTGACCAAACCATGACACTAAAGAAAAAGGATAAAACAGATTCAATAAAAGCCCAATAAAACACTGTCATTATGGTTCGGCCAATTTGGAAGTGTTGTGGTGACCCACCACAATCTACATGGATATTCAATCCTCACACTCAGCTAGCCTGCACTAAGCAGAGGACAATTTACATACGGACAGAGAGCCCCTAGGAGACAATCAGAACAATGGACTATTGTTATACATCCCCGGATTAAGGAGAGGACGTCTGGGTGCCAGTTGGTCACACGAATGATATGTATTGACTGATATGTATATCAATATGCAAATGTGCCATGCATTCTCTCTGTTGGTATAACATGTATAAAAGAGCTTGCTATACATGCCTCAACAGCACAGCGCAACACAACGCAGCACAGCACTGTACAGCGCAGTACCGCACCGCGCTACCAGTGTGGCTCATGATATTGGAGGAAAATAAAACTCTGCAACCTCACAGCTCGCCGCATCTTGCCTGAACTTATTTTTCCTCCACACTGGTGACCCTTGACGAAGAATGGAACACGAGGCGAACACCCCGGAGATGACCCGGACGGGAAGCCCCAGCACGTGTCATGGTGCGCCCCTCGCCTGATCTCTTCTCTCCACACTGGCGACATGACGAGAGAGAATGACCGTCTGCTCCCTCTCACCGTGCTGTGGACACAGAAGACCAGAGAACGCCTGCAACCTCTTCATCCTCACCGGACAGTGCGCTCTGGAGCGCAGCGCTGGGACCAAAACGCACCATGAATGGCAACACGAGTGAGCCAAAGGAAGCTGCCTGAACGGGGAAGGACATCGGCGCCGACTGCGTTGATTTCCACCAAGCTCCCCGACCCTGACTCAGCTCGCGAAAAGCGGACCTCCTGCGCACAGAAGCCCCGCACGCACACCGCAGGATTACGAGGACAGCGCAATTGCCAGTTATGTGGTCACGGCGCCAAGCGCGCACCACGCACAGAGACGAACCGGCTCCACAGACTGATACATCGTCCTCCACCACTGCACATGCCCGAGAAAAATGGCCAATCGCCACCCTCGGAACCTTCAGGGCTGCTCATGCACCTGAAGCAGACTTGCAGTCCACACACAAGACTTTGTATGGGTTTCTCAGCCACGGTGCACAAGGGGAATTTAGCTGATTGCTGTCCCCGATGGCCTTAGGGTTGCTTCCACACCTAAAAGCCAAATTGCCAGGTCCCTCGCACAGCTGCAGTTGTTTCACAGCTGCTACGCATCCTTGGGGAATTTGGCCGCTCGCCTTCCCCATATCCTTGCTGGATCGAGCCGCGAGAGGAGTCAGAGATTTTTTTTTTTTTTTCCACAGCCGCTGTGGATTTCCGCCAGGTTTAACGGGAAAGTCCCTCACCATCGCGGATCCACACGCAATTTTTGCGTGGCCCAGACACCTTTGACGTCCCGGGCTGGCACTCACTTACTCCCACCCCCTCCCCCTCCTCCTCCACAGCGCTTTTCCAGCACCTTACTCCCTAAACCCAGCCGATCGCCGTCTTGTTCCATTACGCACAAAACGCACCGGCCCGTGCGCCCACGATCAACAGCCATTCAGTGTGCTGGAATCTGGAGCTGGAGCCAAATGACGGGGGGAGGGGGGGTCACAACCCCTGCTGAGTGTTCTGGGGGGAGCCCTGTGGTGACCCACCACAATCTACATGGACATTCAATCCTCACGCTCAGCTAGCCTGCACTAAACAGAGGACAATTTGCATACAGACAGAAAGCCCCTAGGAGACAATCAGAACAATGGACTATTGTTATACATCCCCGGATTAAGGAGAGGACGTCCGGGCGCCAGTTGGTCATGCGAATGATATGTATTGACTGATATGTATATCAATACGCAAATGTACCATGCATTCTCTCTGTTGGTATAACATGTATAAAAGAGCTTGCTATACATGCCTCAACAGCACAGCGCACGCAACACAACGCAGCACAGCACTGTACAGCACAGTAGCACACCGCGCTACCAGTGCAGCTCATGATGTTGGAGGAAAACAAAACTCTGCAACCTCACAGCTTGCCGCATCTCGCCTGAACTTATTTTTCCTCCACAGTGTGCAAGTTTCCTTAAACAATGAAAATGTTGCTGACCCTTTTTGCACACCCTTTCACAGTTCTCTTCAAAGTTTAAATTACTATCAATAATCATCCCAAGATACCTGTAAGATTGCACACATTCAGTGGTCTGACCTTTTAATACAGTGACTTTGTGCCTGGGAGTTTTCATCCTAAAGTCAATAATCATATCTTTAGTTTTTGTCGTATTCAGCTGCAGGTAGGAATCCTCACACCAGTGAACAAAATCATCAACTACTGGGCCGTGGCCACTCTCATCATTCTGGAGGAGACTGACAACAGCATACTTTATAATGTGTTTGTTGTCATGTCTGCTCTGACATATGTTTGTGTACAGGATGAAGAGTAGTGGTGACAACACACACCCCTGAGGAGAGTCAGTAGAAGAACACTTTTGGTCAGACAATGTACCATTGACCCTTACTCTCTGTGTCCTGTTGGTTAAAAAATCCAGAATCCAACCCACCAGATTATTACTCAAGTCAAATTGTTGCAGGAGCCTTTCAACTAAAATATGAGGTTGGATTGTATTACAAGCGGAAGAAAAGTCCACAAATAAAAGCCTGGCGTGTGTCCCATTAAAATCCAGATGTTTAAAAAGCATGTTAAACAGAGTGAATGTGGCATCCTCCACTCCTCTGTGAGGCCTATAGGCAAACTGCAAAGGATCTAATGCATACTCAGTATCCTAAGTATGCATACTTAGGACCTCAAAACTGACCAGTTTTTCAAAAATTTTCATTAAAATTGAAGTCAAAGCAACTGGTCTAAAATCATTTACCGTTTTAGGACAGCTGGATTTTGGAACGGGGACAGCCACAGCATCTTTCCAGATCTTAGGCACATGTTGTGTCTGTAAGGACTTATTAAAAATGTAGTGAAACACAGGACTCAATTCATGTGCACAGGACTTTACCAAGCACTCACATGTATTATCAGGGCCCTGACTTTTGTTCACTTTTACAGCACAGAACGCCCTTTTAACATCCTGCACCTCAATATTAAAGTGCTGATTGTCTTTGAGTTTCCGTTTCAAATCTTGGGTTTCTGTGCTAAAATCAAAGGAATCAAAACGACCATAAAAACAATTAGGAGCATTAGCCAGCTCTGAGTCTGAGTTAAAACCATCTAAAAACCCACGATTACTGCACTCTGTGCTCTGAAGGCCTGCAATAGTTTTCATACTAGCCCAGGCTGAACCAAACTTCTTTGCTGCCATCTTTCTTTCCAACTCTGATTTATAATTCTGTTTTGCTCTTAAAATTTCAGACTTCAGCTCTTTTGTGGCAACCTGCAGCTCAGAAACAACCCTCTGTTTAAAGGCAAGTGCTCTCCTCTGTAAGCAGGATTTAACTGTTTTAGTAACCCATGGCTTGTTGTTGAGATATATTTTGACACGTTTACGTGGAACGATCATGTCCCTGCAGAAAGCCATGTATGAGCATGTTACGTCCACTAAAGAGTCCAAATCTTCTCCGCAGGCTAGTGTGAACACCTCCCAGTCCATACAGTTAAAGCATTCCCGGAGGCAGTGCACTGAATCATCTGTCCACATGTCTATGTCTCTGGTCTTCACCGTGTCTCTTCTGAGAGCAGTTTTATATGTGGGCAGCAAATTTTTCCTTCCTGTCCTTCAGAGAGAACGGTCGCTTTTTCTTCAGCTCCCTCTTTCACCCTCCTTCACCCTCCCTAACTGAGAATCCCAGCTTGCTGTCTTGTCTGCGTCGCTGTTCTTCTGGCTGAATCTTGATCCAAATGAAAAAATGGATTTGGTGAGCGGCTTTAATAAAATTAACAACTTTTTACATAAATTTGGGCCAGGGGGAGCCCCTATGGAGAGACCCATGGATTGGAACACATGTGTCTGCATGATTCGACTGATGATGTGGAAACAACATCTATCTGGTTTGGCACGATCACAGGATTTTCTGCTGATTGGCTCTGGAGTTTCCTGGTGTATTGAAAATTTAACTAGAAGAGCTAATCAAAGCGGTCCCGGCGTAGCTGCTTCTTCAACAATTCGACTAGACGGGGGAGAGCACTAACTGACGGCAAGATTACATGGAAATTACCATCTGGCATGCACTGTAGAGAGATGGACTCTGCCGGACATGCTTCCCATGTTTAGAAGGGAAACATCTGGAGTAGTTTTGGTGCCCTCCAAGAATGGATTTAAAGCCTATGTATGGAAATTATGAACACAGTATTGCAAGAGCTGTAAATTCTATGCTCTCAGTGATCTGTGTTATCAGACCTTGAATTCGGTGCCTTGTTGACTATTTTCCTCCTGGATTAAGACAAAACAGATGATTGTGCTTCTCTTCATAAACATTCTGGTGTGCTACAATCTGAACTCAGGGACATGTGACTGGCTCAGGAAATTTCCATCTGCCATGCCTCAAGGACATGCTTCCGAGTTTCAGACACTAAGACATAACATCTCGGCTGGGAGAGATTTGTTGCCTCCAGTAACTGATAAACACCCACCTGCATTCAACATACACGAATACACTGATTCACTTATACTGAATTACATCCATTCATTCACTGATCCTCTCTGACTTTGGTTCTGTTGTCTGCTAAATGTGCATTGAGTTTTTTTTTTCCTGCAATCAAAATTTCGCTCACTTACTGAACGAAAATTTGATAAACATGTTTTTTTCTCTCGCCTACTGTGTCATTATCCCTTCTCTTTATTTTTCTTTCTTCTTTATGACTGGCGCCTAGCGGCCGCCCCGGCCTTGGATGTGCTCTGCAGAGCGTGCCCAAATGCCAAGTCACGTTTCGTTACCTTGTATTCATACATGTGTAATGACAATAAAGTTGAATCTCAATCTCAATCTCAATCTCAAATGTACACAGTTGTGATCTGAGGATCCTAAAGGAGGAAGAGGAAGAGATTTATAGGCCCTTTCCATGGATCCATAGCACAGGTCCAATGTCTTTTTTTCGTCTGGTTGGGCAGGAGACATACTGATAGAAGTTTTTAAGTGTCTTCTTTAGAGACACATGGTTAAAATCCCCAAGGATAAAATTTGGAGCCTTTGGGGAAATCGACTGCAACCACTAGACCACATCAAAGACGGTGCTGGAGGCAGAGGCAGCATCCGCTCTCGGGTGAATGTACACAGTCGTTATGAAAAGTTGGGGGAACTCGCAGGGCAAATAAAAAGGGCTTAGAGATACGGACAGAAGCTCCACATCTGGTGTACAGATGCGCTCTCTGACCGTGGCTGATGTACAGCAGTGTTTATTAATATATAAACATACGCCACCCCCCTGACGTTTCCCCGTTACGTCTTCCTGCCGATCCAAGCGAAGTGGGGCTCCAAAGCCGTCAATCCACAGGTCCGGATCCCGGTCATGCGCCATAAGCCACGTCTCCGTGTAAGCTATGACACAGCAGTTCTTGAAATCCTTCTGATATCGGACACTTCCTTGATTTTCATTCACTTTATTTCTCACAATGCCAGATGAAATTAAAATAATAACGGACTTTAAAACATTCACTAAAAAGGTTAAAAACTGGCTGAAAAATAAACAAGAATGTACCCATGTATGAAATGATTGTCTGCAGGGTGAGAGTGAATGAAGGGAAGGAATGAATGTGTTTGTTTATAGTGAGTGACGAAGGGAGGGAGGCCTGAAATAGGCAAATGTGTGTCAGGTTGTTATATTTGTGTATTTATAATATTTATAATATTTATAATTATGTATTTATAATGTATTTATGTTTTTTGCATTGATGTATGTGGTTATTGTGTATTCCGTGTTTTCCTTTTTTTTTTTTTCTTAACTTGTTTCTCCTTTCTAAAGCCCATCCAGGGACAAGAGTTGCAAATTAGCTAATAGCTATACACTCTGTTCAACACATCAGATTGATTGTCATTGATTAATTGTCTATGTTTATTGCACTGTCCCTGTCAAATAAACAAATCTATCTATCTATCAGGGATTGTACGTTCCCCATAATAATGGAAGGAAGAGGAATGCGGTTAAGCTTCTTCCGCCCTCCCAAGAGAGCAGACGCTTTTTTCTTCTCTCCTGCTGATTTTTTCCTCCCCTCCTACTGGATCCCAGCTTGCTGTTGTCTGTCTGCGTCTGACTGCGACCGCCGAAATGAAATTTGGAGTTAATAAGCTGGGCTTTGAACACAATTGACACTATTTTTTCAACAAGGAAAAGTGCTCCGGGGGAAGCTGTTTGCCCCGCTGGAACGGCTCCAGTGGGCTATCTATGTGACACAGGTATTTGGAAAATGCTGTGTCTCTCTAATCTCTCTATCGAAGATATTGAAGATTTGTTTATCTTCGTAATCTTGGTGATTGGGATAATTCTGATTGGGACGGGAATTGTCTTGGTTTACCGCAAATTGCTGAAGATGGATTCAACCTATCAAAATGCTGGCCAGGCGAGGTGCATCCAACAAATTGAGAAACTGGAGAAGACCCTGATAGCGACTACTGGAGAACTGTCTCGTAAGGTGGATTACATCATGGGTTCGCTCAGGTCTTTCCACGACGAGTTCAAAGCTGCGCAATGAAGGATTAATGTACTGAATCTACAGAAGAAATACAAGTCTTCTCTGTGATCAGTCCTATTTGGCATTATTATTCCCCATGAAAATTCCTCCTGGCTGTCTGCAGACTGTGTTTTTTTTCAAAATCATGAGCACAAGGCCTTGGACAGCCAGCTGCAGCGCCAGATAAGACTGGGCGCCAGACAGACAAAACATCTTCTGCCAAGGGTCCTTGGGTCTCTCTTATTATCATCAACACTGCTCAACACCGCACACACATTGATTCATGAACTGATTAAAGATATACTGTACACTGCTCTCGAGTTGTTGCTCTGTGCTATTGAGAGATTTTTTTTCATTGTAATCACAATCTGCTTAAAAATAAGCTGTATTTTGATAACGAAGTTTTTTTTCTCCTCCCCCCTTGTGTCGTTCCCTCCCTTCCCCTCCCTTTCTTATCTATCTCTGTTTGATGAGGCGCCTTTATGGCTGCCGTGTCGTTGTGTCGCGCGCATGCGCACCAATGTCAAGTCAAGTTCCTCGTGTGTTTTTTTACATGCTTGGCAATAAAGTTTATTCTGATTCTGATTCTGATTCTGATTCTGAAGCTGACGCCTCCTCAGGTTTAATCTTACGCCTCCACGCTTTCCACGTTTCCTCCTCTTGTCTCTCTTTTCATCGCTGTGTCCATGAAAATCTCTTAAAATAAAGTCCGGCAGTTGCGGCACAGACTCAAACACAGATGCTGCATTATCCATGTTTAAATGCAGTAGCATTTCTCTGGAATACTGCATTCTTCCCGGCAAGATCGCGCTTACCTCCAAGACAAAGAGCTGGTAAGAAAGAAACGACAGTGCAAAAACAAGAAGGAAATCCATACTGATGGAACCAGTGAGCTCTTCGTTATATAGTCCACAAACATTCAAGGATAAAAACGGCACAAAGAATTACATTAAAACACATTAAAGTGCATAAAAACAGGGACAAAAGACGTCAAACTTTTTTCACCCGCTGCCGGTTGCTGCGTGTGCATGAAAAACCTGTTACTCCAGCATTCTGACAGCTTGTATGAATGTAGTTATTTTCCAGTAGGTATTTGGTCATTCTTTTGGCAATCACTGAGAAGAAAATCTCATTGATGTCCCAATGATCTCTGTCGTGGTCTTTCAATGAACTCTATTGGTCTTTTATCAAACGCTCATTGAAAGATCACTGAGAGATCATTAGGAGACTGATGATTTAGGACTCCTTGAGAGTTCCTTGAGAGATCGCTTCCCTTTAGTGGTCATTGACAGATTGTTTTGTACTGGAAGATCAATGGAATATCACTGAGAGATCTCAGTGATTGCTGGGCACTCACTGAAAGATTTTTGAGAGATTTTTTTAAATCTCTCAGTGATCTCCACCCCGTTTGAAGGAGGTATCAATACCAGAAATACAGATTAACACACATGTGGATGAATAACAAATTAAAGTTCAGCCTTGGTACTTTTGAGTAGTTTACAACCGCCCTCCTACATAAAGAAACAGTAGATTATAGCCTTGTCAAGTAAACACAACCAAATACAGTCTTAATGATGACTCGAAGCACAAACTACTAGCCACATTCAGTAAGCTCTTTTTAACAGGCCAGTTTTGAATAACAAATAAAATAGGAAGCATATCTTTGCACTGTGGGTTGAGCTGTTAGCATTTCCAGTGCTTTGTGGATTCTGTGGTTGTTGCATTCCCATTTCCAGTGCTTTGTGGATTCTGTGGTTGTTGCATTCCCAAGCGCTCTCTCTCTCTCTCTCTCTCTCTCACACACACACGCACACACACACACACACACACACACATACACACACACACACACACTGACATAACCTGAAACACTAGCTGCACTGGTGAACGGGCCTGTGGGATTGAACAAATAAACGCCCAATTAACTGAGCTGATCAATAACGCTCCCTCCTGACAAACCTAATTAACTGCTATTGTAACAAGAGAGCTGTTACAGCTGTCGACATGCTTACTGTGCAATTACAGAGGAGGCAGGGAAAATCTGTGCACCCTTACAAGTGTTACAACAATTCTAGAACAATTATTATAAAGTAATAAAAAAAAAATAAGCAAAATATTTCCACCAGCCATGTTGTCATTTATGGAAAAATGCTAAATCTAATTCTGGAGGGAAAAGCAAAGAAACTCCCTCTTAAGCAGTACATTCATTCTCATCATGACTGATGAGAGCTTAAATAAGCTTAAATAAGGTCCTTTGTGCACATTAATTCTCAGCATGTAGCCAGTATCTTTTGCAGATAATTTGAACTTAAGTGTTGATGGAAGTGGCTTTTTATGATGGTTCTGGTGAGCACATGTCTATCTTGGCACGTTCTACCCATCAGTTGCTGTATGACCTCCTCAGCAGGTAATCAACTGCAGCTGATTAAGTTCCTGCACTCAGCTGATTGTCCTCTGGCTGTCTTTTAAAGGAGCACATTGGTCAAGTTTCATGACCTTGCACCTTGTGATTCCAGTCAGTAAGCCTTGCAGCCTATCTATTCTGACTCCTGCTCATTGCTTAAGCTACGGTCAAAGATTCTTATGAACCATGGGTTTGTAAGAATCTCCCAGCTCCTATGAATTCTGGAGTTTGCTGACATTGATGGAGGGGGGCATAGTACAATGGTCCTAGAGTTGTTAGGGTGCCTTGGGGCCTTCCTATGGCATACTTACTGCCATTTTACGAACATTTTTGTACAACTCATGGCACTCTCAGGTCTTTGGTAGAAAGATCTTACAGCTTTCGGTCCATTTTGTCAGCGCAAATGTCGCACAAATTATGTACTTCTGCCTTATGAGCGCCTTACTACTACCTTGCGCACACTGTACAAATCTCCATATGAACAGGGATTTGTATGGCGTTTCCTATGTCTGCTATAAGGGGCCCTCAAGAACAACTTAAGGCGTTCTTGAGGCATACTTACGGCCAACATCTTGCTTAGTTCTTATGTTGTTCCTATGGCATTTGTACAGCCGCCCTACAATGAGGGGTATTTGTGGGGTGTTTGTAGAAATCATAGACAAGACCACTGGCCTGGTGACGAACTTACAAACGGTCTACGAATGCTGGATTCTCCTACAGCTGCCTTAAGGAGGCCGTACAAAATAGTCCAAAAATCATTTGTACATGCTTACAGCTGTTCATAAGAGTATCTGTGACTGTAGCCTTAAGGTCTCTCCTTGTGACCACCAGGTTACTAGCTGCTGTGCCATCCTGCCACTGTGTTGTTTTGCTCCCGTGCACTCACCTGGCTTCCCTTCCACCGTAACTCTGAGCTCTGAAGAGCTGTTGCCTACTCCCCCTAAGTTAGAGCTCAACTCTATAGCTTTTATTCTGCTTAACCTACTGTGCTCCAGGATGGCTGGCCATCTCCTCCCAAGTTGGATCTCTATGCATCTTCCCTGGCAGACCTCTGTTGCTGGAACCCTTTTGCCTCAGTCGGAGACTTCCAAAGTAAAAACCACACCCCACACAGGATTATCCCATCCCTCTGTGCTTCACTGTGCTGCTCTGTGCTCCTCTGTGTTTGGCCCTCGCTGTCCGAGAGATGCTCCCCAGGATTATTGCTGGGTAAGGACAAGATGTTCGTGAAGAAAGATAAAACAATTAGAAAAGGGTATAGATACGCTAACCAATCTTCCCCCATATAAGGAATACTATGCAGATTTAAGAAGACTAAAAGCTAAACCAAAAAATATAGCCTGGGGCATTAAAGATAAGAATGGTAATATTCTGACCAAAAAAACTCTGATTCTAGAGCGTTGGGCTGAACTTTATGAAGAGCTTTACCGAGACTCTGTACCAACTGTTATAGATGATAGCAATGAAGACCCCATTCCCAAAGTACTCATGGAAGAAACTGAACAAGCAATGCGGAATCTGAAGAATGGTAAAAGCCCTGGCTTGGATAACATTTATCAAGAATTCTTGAAAGCAGGAGGTGAACCTCTCAAAAAGGCACTATTACACTTTTTCAATTGCATTTTCGTCTCTGGAACGGTTCCCAAAGCATTTAAAGAAGCCCTCATTATGGTATTGTTCAAGAAGAAAAATCGTCTGGACTGTGAAAACTACCCACCTATAAGTCTCTTAAGCCATGTCTATAAACTTTGCATTGCAGATTAGGGGGGAGGATGTGGAGGTGGTTCAGGACTACAAATACCTGGGTGTCATGATCAGCAATGGACTGTACTGGAAATCTAACACCGATGCTGCATACAAGAAGGGGAGGAGCAGACTATTTCCTGAGGAAGATGAGATCCTTCAACTTGTGCAACAGGATGCTGGAAGTTTTCTACCAGGCTGTTGTTACCAGCGCCATCTTCTTGTCTGCTGTCTGTTGGGGTAGCAGTACCAGACCCAGTGACACCAACAGACTTGACAAGATTATCAAGTAGGCTGGCTCTGTAATTGGTCTTAGGCCGAAGACTTTTGAGGCTGTGGTGGAGAGGAGGACACTAAACAAACTGCGATCCATCATGGGCAATCCTGATCACCCCCTCCACCACACACTGGACAGACAACGGAGCACTTTTCTGCAGTAGACTGCTACAACTTCGCTGACAAACAGTTAGGTATAGGAAATCTTTCCTGCCACATGCCATTTCATTGTACAATAACTCACTCTGATGTTGAATTCTGGTCATAACTATGCTGCCATACTGCACCTTGCAGTCTAATTGGTGCCTCACATTTCACCCTGCAGTATTTCAGCTATTTAAGCTATTTAAGATTACCCACTTTCCATGGGTAATCCCTTTGACTATTATACTGTGTGTGTTTCTGTCGTTTTGGTCTGGCTTCTCTATTGGAGGCCATTTTCTTTCCAACTTCAGCTATGCTGATGACATAGCTGCACTGAGTGATTCAAAACAAGACTTACAATTGTTCCTTGATACACTAGCCATCTATTCTGCAGAAGTTGGAATCTATATAAATATCTCTAAAACTGAGTGCATGACAACTGATCAAAGCCAGCCTCTCTATCTTACAATCTACAACAAGCCAATTAAGCAAGTTTCTGAATTTGTTTACCTAGGCCACATCATCACAGGTGACATCATTGGTCTTCTACCACTGATGTCACTGCTGCTATTAAACACAGAATTGCCCTTGGTTGGGCAGCATCTGAGAAAAATACAAAAAAACTTCTAACATCTAAATGGGCTCCATAATGAATTAAGGCCAACATTTATAATACCTACATTCTTTATGGGCTTGAATGTGTAAACTGGATATCCACACTCTGCAGAACTGCTGAAACCTTCCAAAACCACATTATGAGAGCTATGACTAATCACAAGCTTATAGATCATGTCTCTATTGATGAACTTTGCCATTGAACATCATTAACTCCAATTATGCCCACTGTGAAAAGTAAAACTCGGACGCTCTATGGTCACATGAAATGTTCACAACCAGGCCTTTCAGAAATATGCCTTGAAAGCACAATTACTAATAGCAGAAGAAACAGAGGAAGACAACACAGACGATGGCAGGATAATATTTATGAATGGACTAAAAGGAATGTATATATCCTAAACCAGGCCGCCTGGGACAGAAATTTGTGGAAAGACATCTCCCATGGTGGTGTGTAATCTGCCGCAGGCGGAGATGGTGTTACATGATGAAGGACTTGCTACATGCACAATTCCTCTAACGGCTCTTCTCCCCAAGACTGTCTGCGTAGATCACTAAACACCCTCAGCGGTTCAATAGTCCTGGGCTGGCTCACAACATTAAAACTAAGCTCCTTCACTTCTATGCTCCTTTTGAATATTTTATATTTTAATGATTTTATAAATAGAATTATATTTAAGGGCAGCACGGTGGCAGAGTGGTTAGCATTGCGGCAGCACAGCAACTCACCCTTGGCCGGGGGATCCTGGGTTCGATCCCAGCCCCCGACCAACAGTGATCTGTGTGGAGTTTGCATGTTCTCCCCGTGTCTGCGTGGGTTTACTCCGGGATTTCTCCGGTTTCCTCCCACATGCCAAAAACATGCAAGTTAGGTTAATTGGCATCAAACTGGGGATTCTAAATTGTCCTTAGGTATGACTGTGAGAGTGAATGGTTGCCTGTCTCTCTGTGTTGGCCCTGCAATGGACTGGCGATCTGTCCAGGTAGTACCCTGCCTCTCCCCCAAAGATGATGGGATAGGCTTCAGCCCCCCCGCGACCCGAAAAGGATTAAGCGGAAGAAGATGGATGGATGGATGGAATTATATTGAATAAAGTATGTTCAAAGATCCCCTCCGTGGATCCCCACCTTACTGTGGTGGAGGGGTTTGCATGCCCAAATGATCCCAGGAGCTATGCTGACAGGAGCAACCTGCCCCTGGTCTCCCAAAGCAACCTGGTTCTGGGTGAAGGGCCAGATGAAGAGTGGTCAAGTACATCCCCATGAAGAAGTTACCACAAGGATCCAGCATACCCCATGAATTCTGGGGTTACTAGGGCTCAATGGCAAGCACCTGGTGACTGGCTTTCTGTGCATAGGCCGGGCTGGGCTCAGCCTGAACGAGCAGCATGGGTCCACCCTCCAGTGGACTCACCACCTGCAGGAGGGATCATGGCATTATGTGAACTGGGCTTAGTTTGCTGCTTCCACAACCCGGTCCCATGGATAAGCAGAAGAAGATGGATGGATGTTCAACAATAAAAACAAGAATTTAATTTTTCGGTTTATTTTGTTTTCTCAAAAATGACATAACTCATCCAATAAATACTAATGCATCTCAAAAAAAGAATATTGTAGAAGATTTCATTTATTTTTCATAATTTAATTCAAAAGTAAACCTTCATAAATTTTACAGCCCTTACAATGAAAAGGAAATATTTCAAGTTTTAATATTAGTAGACAATATTACAAACCCTTATTGTGGCATTTGTACTCCGGGAAACAAAGACCAAATCAATTTCTTTCTTTTTTTTTTACAGTGAGCAATTATTCTGCTTTGATGTCTATCAGATTACAAAGACCTGCTTGCTTGTAGAAGGAGACAGTAGAAACTCAGGGTTTCTTAAAGAAACCTACCAGAGAACAGCTGGTGTTTACAGAATCAGTTACTGCGGTGACTGACTGAATTTATCTTGCCTCTATTTCTGGAAGAGATGGCACTGGGTTTCCACTCATCTCATGGTTAACATACTCAGAGTTTTCATATAACCTGCCTTCTGGAATACCTCCATGAATAGCCATGTTAATGTTTTCGACAAAATAAAAATCAAGAGCAGAGGTTGCGCTAAGTGAATATTGTCCAGCATTGATGGATTTTTTTATACCAGTGACAGAACATTTTTTGTTTACTTCTGTTTCTGTGTCATGCAGAATATCAACTCATTACTGGTGTATGACTGTGGAAACACTTTTTGAGCTTCCATGAAAGACGATATTCTCTGCCCCTGCTCCTACTGGGAATACTGGCTTACCTTTATTGACCTCCAGCCCCACCTCTCCAGAAGAAGCATCACAGACACTGGGGTATGTGAGGTGGATGGCTTGTGAAGCCTGCTCTGCTAAGGATTTCCTGGCACAACACAGATCAGTTCCTCACCTCTTTTCTTCGTCCAGTCGCTGCACCCCGTCCACTAGATCTGCCCTGGCGAGGGGCGAATCTGTGGACGGCTGGCTCAGGCACCACCTGGTTCTGCTGCTCTGGACCCAGCACCCATCAGGACGATTTTGGTGAATGCCAGATTTATAATTAAGCAATATTACAAGAGAGTGAGTACGGTATCGTGAATATAAGAACTCCAGGGTGTGATGTGGCGAGTATCACACCCAGAGTTAGTATATTCATGATACCGCAATGAACTTGAGCATAATATGGCTTTTATATAACAGTTTTGCAAACACAATTTATTAAATGACAGCAATACTGGACAAAATATTATGATTTTTTTATTTTAACCAGTTATTTTGTGCAGTTGAGGAAAAAAAATAGTCCCTTCTAAAGGTAACCAGTAACTGCTGCTAAGCATCTCAATCAACATGAAGACGTCTATTGTCATTTCGCACACAAATTAAATATTATCAAGTGCAAAAGTAATAAGTGTTTATAAAACATATACCTGTTGAATTGTACTGCAGAAGATCCCAGATCAAAACGTATCCAATGCCGTTCGTCAGAACCACTGGTCCATAGATAGCTGGTAGCTAGTAGTTAGCATGCTAGCGACGTAGCACACTCTGCTCACTTTTCTTCGCATTTTCATATGAAACAAAGAGTCCATCACCACAAAAGTACTGTGGTTTGTTAATTGAGTCAATAAATCAAACTCTAGCACTGACTATTTTTTAAACAGATGTGAAATCGCTTAATGAGCTTAAAATGAGAGCAGAGCTGGGGTAGATGGAGGTCAAGGGTGGGACTTTCCGGTCGCAGATGTATAATTTCTTGTCAAACAGCGCCTCACTATGGAAATTCAGGTATCCAAAATAGTACTGCAATTGTCTGAGAGCTGATAGTAAATTACTGTTAGTAATTAATGGTTACATGAACACCTTTGAAGCGGAGTGACACATATCCAGTGAAACTGGAGTGCAATTATCATGGGTTATAGTAACTCCTGGAATCCCTATTGTCCAGTCAAATTGCTGCAACTAACTGTTGTATAATAGGGCTGCAAAAAATGATTATTTTGGTAGTCAACTAATCTAACGGCTATTCTTTCTGAACAACTGAAGATTTTTGCGGCATGTCCATAAACTTAAAAATTAAACAACGCGTCGACAATAAAGTTTCCATCCATCCATCTATCCATCTTCTACCACTTTTCCGGAGGTCCAGGTTGCAGAGGCAGCAGTTCAAGCAGAGAAGCCCAGACTTCCCTCTACCCAGCCACCTGCTCCAGCTCTTCAGAGAGGATACCAAGGCGTTCCCAGACCAGCTGGGAGACATAGTCTCTCCACCGAGTCCTGGGTCTGCCCCTGGGTCTCCTACCAGTGGAACGTGCCTAAAACACCTCAAGTGGGAGGCATCCAGGAGGCATCCTAATCAGATGCCCATACCACCTCAACTGACTCCTTTCAATGTGGAGGAGCAGCGGTTCTACTCTGAGCCTCTCCCAGATGACTGAGCTCCTCACCCTATCTCTGAGGGTGAGCCCAGCAATCCTATGGAGAAAGCTCATTTCAGCCGCTTGTATCTGCAATCTTGTTCTTTCGGTCATTACCCAAAGCTCGTGACCATAGGTGAGAGTAGGAACGTAGATTGACTGGTAAATTGACAGCTTTGCCTTAGAACTAAGCTCCCTTTTCACCACAACAGACCGGTACAATGTCCGCATCACTGCAGATGCTGCTCCAATCCGTCTGTCAATCTCTCGCTTCATTTTCCCCTCACTTGTGAACAAGACCCCAAGATACTTAAACTCCTCCACTTGGGGCAGGAGCCTGTCCCCAACCCAGAGAGGACAATCCACCTTTTTCCGGCTGAGGACCATGGACTCGGACTTGGAAGTGCTGATTCTCATCCCAGCCACTTCACACTCAGTGGCAAACCGTCCCAGCAAAAGCTGTAGGTCATTGCTGGATGAAGCCAACAGGACAACATCATCTGCAAACAACAGAGGTGAGATCCTGTGGTCACCAAGCATGACACCCTCCATTCCCTGGCTGCACCTAGAAATCCTGTCCATAAAAATTATGAACAGGATCGGTGACAAAGGGCAGCCCTGGCAGAGTCCAACTCTCACTGGGAATGACTCTGACCGAGTGTTGGCAATACGAACCAAACTCTCACAATGGTCGTACAGAGACCGAATAGCTCATAACAACAAGCCCGATGCCCCATACTCCCGAAGCACCCCCCACAAAACACCATGAGGGACGCGGTCAAATGCCTTCTCCAAGTCCACAAAACACATGTGAACTGGTTGGGCAAACTCCCACGAACCCTCAAGAATTCTCGAGAGGGTAAAGAGCTGGTCCAATGTGCCACGGCCAGGACGAAAACCACATTGCTCCTCCTGAATCTGAGGTTCAACCAACAGCCGGACTCTCCTCTCCAGTACCTTGGCATAGACCTTCCCAGGGAGGCTGAGGAGTGTGAACCCTCTAAAGTTGGAGCCCACCCTCTGGTCCCCTTTTTTGAAGAGAGGAACCACCACCCTGGTTTGCCATGCCAAAGGCACTGCCCCCGACCTCCACGCAATGTTGCAGAGGCATGTCAACCATGACAGCCCAACAACATCCAGGGCCTTGAGGTACTCAAGGCGAATCTCGTCCACCCCCAGGGCCCGGCCACCAAGGAGATTTTTAACCACCTTGGCGACCTCAGCCCCTGTGATAGGCGAGTCATCCCCCTCGTCCCCAAACCCTGCTTCCTCTGTGGAAGGCGTATCAGTGGGATTGAGGAGATCCTCGAAGTATTCCTTCCACCGCCCGAGGATATCCCCAGTCGAAGTCAACAGTGTCCCATCTGCACCATACACAGTGTGGACAGGGAGCTGCTTTCCCCTCCTGAGTCGCCGGACAGTTTGCCAGAATTTCTTCGAGGCCAACCAAAAGTCTTGTTGCATGGCCTCACCGAACGCCTCCCATACCCGGGTTTTTGCTTCAGCAACCACCCGAGCTGCACTCCGCTTGGCCTGCCAGTACACCTCAGCTGCTTCGGGAGTCCCACAAGCCAACCAAGCTTGATAGGACTCCTTCTTCAGCTTAATGGCCCCCCTCACCACTGGTGTCCACCACTTGGTTCGGGGGTTACCACCACGAGATGCACTGACCACCTTGCGGCCACAGCTCTGGGCCGCCGCTTCAACAACAGAGGTGGAGAACATGGCCCATTCAGACTCCAGGTCTCCAGACTCCCTCGGAATGTGGTTGAAGTTCTTCCGGAGGTGGGAGTTGAAGACCTCCCGGACAGGGGCCTCAGCCAGACGTTCCCAGCACACCCTCACTATACGTTTGGGTCTACCAGGTCTGAATGGCTTCCTCCCCTGCCATCGGATCCAACTCACCACCGGGTGGTGATCAGTTGACAGCTCTGCACCTCTCTTTACCCGGGTGTCCAAGACATACGGTCGCAGGTCTGGTGACACGATAACAAAATCGATCATCGACCTGCGATCTAGGGTATCCTGGTGCCAGGTGCACATATGGACACCCTTATGCTTGAACATGGTGTTCGTTATGGACAAACTGTGGTTAGCACAGAAGTCCAATAACTGAACACCACTCGGGTTCAGATCAGGCAGGCCGTTCCTCCCAATCACCCCCCTCCGGGTTTCACTGTCATTGCCCACGTGTGCATTGAAGTCCCCCAGTAGGACAATGGAGTCTCCAAGAGGAGCACCCTCCAGCACCTCAGTCACAGACTCCAAAAAGGGTGGGTACTCTGAAACATCATTTGGTGCATAGGCACAAATGATGGTCAGGACCCGTTTCCCAACCCGAAGGCGCAGGGAAGCAACCCTTTCGTCCACCGGGGAAAACTCCAATATAGAGGCAGCAAGGTGGGGGCATACAAGAATACCCACCCCTGCTCGTCGCCTCTCGCCCGGGGCAACCAGAAAAGGCCAAGCTCTAGCCCCTCTCCAGGAGACTGGTTCTGGAACCGGAGCTGTGTGTTGAGGTGAGGCTGACTATATCTAGCCGGTATCTCTCAACCTCGTACACCAGCTCAGGCTCCTTCCCCACCAGAGAGGTGACATTCCACAATAAAGTTTTGCGTCAATAATTTTTTATGATTGATGCTGTCAACGACATTGACTAATTGTTTCAGCCCTAATCTACTACAAACAAGCGTTCAGAGAGTACAGACCTCCATCAAGGCTCCTTCCCTCCCTCCCTTTGTCCATCCATATGTCCATACCTCCCTGCTTCCATCCCTCTGTACATTGCAAGATAGGGCCTTGGTGGAGGTATGTGCTCTTGGAGCATCACAAAAATCTAATGAAGTTCCTCTGTAGCCCAATGACTAACTCATGGATCACCTCCAAAATGGAATGGGTTTGTGTGTAGGCCAAGAGCAACCTCTGGTGAAAATGTCATTAAACGCTGCCCAGTAGTATTTGAGTAATCTTGCTAACAGAAGCTAGAGCCTTGGCAGGAATATGTGCTCTTGAAGCATCACCAAAATCTAATGGGTTCCTCTGCAGCCCAAGGACCACCTTTGGTGAAAATTTCATCCAAATCCATCCAGTAGGTTTTTTGTAATCCTGCTGCAGAAACAAGGACCTTGGTGGAGGTATGCACTCAGATCATTACCAAAATCTAATGGGTTCATCCTTAGGCCAAGGACCACCTTTGGTGAAAATTTCATCTGAATTCATCTGGGAGTTTTTGTGTAATCCTGCTAAAAGACAAACAGACAATTGCACAAGGGCAACTGCATAACCGCCTTGGCAGAGATAATAATAATAATAATAATAATAATAATAATAATAATAAGCGGGCGGCGCAGTGGAAGAGTGGTTAGCACTGCGGCAGCACAGCAACTCACCCTTGGCCGGGGGATCCTGGGTTTGATCCCAGCCCCCAACCAACAGTGATCTGTGTGGAGTTTGTATGTTCTCCCTGTGTCTGCGTGGGTTTACTCCGGGATTTCTCTGGTTTCCTCCCACATGCCAAAAACATGCAAGTTAGGTTAACTGGCATCAAACTGGGGATTCTAAATTGTCCTTAGGTATGACTGTGAGAGTGAATGGTTGTCTGTCTCTCTGTGTTGGCCCTGCGATGGACTGGCGATCTGTCCAGGGTGTACCCTGCCTCTCGTCCAAAGACGCTGGGATAGGCTCCAGCCCCCCCCCCCCCCACGACCCGAAAAAGAATTAAGCGGAAGAAGATGAATGAATAAATGAATGAATGAATGAATAATAATAATAATAATAATAATAATAATAATAATAACTAAAAAAAGCACTTAGAGAGCACATATCTCTTCCAAGTCTCCTTCCGTCCCTCATGGATCACTTCCAAAATGTAATGGGTTTGTGTGTAGGCCACGAGACACTTGTGGTGAAAACTGTATCAAAGTCTGTCCATCAGTTTTGGAGTAATGTTGCTAACACACTGTGAGAAGATAAGAGTCTTGACTGAGGTATGCATTCTCAGATCACCACCAAAATGTAATTGACTCATCTGCAGCCCAAGAACCACCTCTGGTGAAAATTTCATCCAAATCCATCCAGTAGATTTTGAGTAATCCAGCTGCACAAATACAAACAAAGCCCTTGGTGGAGGTATGCACTCTCAGATCATCACCAAAATCTAATCATCTGTTCCCTGCGCCATTGCACACCTTTTCTGAAAATTTCATCAAAATCTGTCCATAACTTTTTGAGTAATGTTGTTAACAGACAGACAGACAGACAGACAGACAGACAGACCAACAAACCAACCAACCGCTGTGAAAACATGACCTCCTCCTCTTGGCAGAGGTGATAAAACATTTATCCTCTAGCATTTCTTCTCATCTCTGGGACTGGATTCCTGTGTGTGATTGAAACATGGATCTCTCCTGGTGAGTCCGGTGCCTTTTCTGAACTATTGCCTTGTGACTGCTCTTATTATAATTCCGAAGTTTTCGGGTGGTGGAGGTTTAGCATAATTTGATGGTAACCAGCTAACCATGATGGTAATTTTGTGTCTTTAATGATTTTTTTTTATTTAAAAAAGCTGTTATGAAAATTAATTTCTAACCTTTAAATAAAAAAATGCAAATTTTACATTTAAAAATGAATTCAGGAATTTTGCTTTTATTTATTCATTTTTTTCATTTTTCAAAGCAAAAACTTCCGGTTAAAATAGCTTTCTTATTTCAAGGTATGAAATTTGTTTTCTAACACAAAATGGAGCTCTTGCACAATGTAGAGTGACGTACTTCCTCATTCCGGTCTCAGCAGCTCCAGTTCCTCTTAGGGATGGACGATACCAGCATTTTTCCATTCGATACAATACCATTAATTTATGGGACTTTTCTATGATACCGATTCCGATACTTTTTGCCCAAAATCACATGAATGCAGTTTCATTAACTTTATTGCAAGGGCAATGTGAAATATTAGTAAAACTCTTGAACATAAACACTTGAAAGAAGTGCTTATAAAATGATAATAAAATAGAACAATGAGCAAAGTAAATAAAAATAAAATGTTTTTTTTTCAATTATAATAAAAATAATTAAGACTTAAAATGAATACAAAATTAATTCAGTTTCTTAATTTGGTGAAAATACTCAACTGGATTCAAATATTTTTTTACTTCTGAAATGTTTCACCATTCATCCAAATTCTATGGTAATACCAAGCAGCATATACAATGGTGTGAAAAAGTGTTTGCCCCCTTCTTGATTTCTCATTTTTTTGTATGTTAGTCACACTTAAATGTTTCAGATCCATCCATCCATCAATCTTCTTTCGCTTAATCCTTTTCGGGTTGCGGGGGGGTGGGGGGTGGGGGGGCTGGAGCCTATCCCAACATCTTTGGGCGAGAGGCAGGGTACACCCTGGACAGATCGCCAGTCCATCGCAGGGCCAACACAGAGAGACAGACAACATTCACTCTCACAGTCATACCTAAGGACAATTTAGAATCCCCAGTTTGATGCCAGTTAACCTAACTTGCATGTTTTTGGCATGTGGGAGGAAACTGGAGAAATCCTGGAGTAAACCCACGCAGACATGGGGAGAACACACAAACTCCACACAGATCACTGTTGGTCGGGGGCAGGGATCGAACCCAGGATCCCCCGGTCAAGGGTGAGTTGCTGTGCTGCTGCAGTGCTAACCACTCCACCACCGCACTGCCCCATGTTTCAGATCATCAAACAAATTACAATATTAGACAAAGGTAACACAAGTAAACACAAAATGCAGTTTTTAAATGAAGGTGTTTATTATTAAGGGTAAAAAAAATAAATAAATCCAAATCTACATGGCTCTGTGTGAAAAAGTGATTGTTCCGTCCCGTTAAAAAAAAATCCAAACCTACATGGCTCTGTGTGAAAAAGTGATTGTTCCGTCCCGTTAAAACATAAATTAATGTAAACATAAATTAACTGTAGTTTATCACATCTTTGGAAAGCTGAGTTCAATTTCTCTAGCCACATCAACGCCTGATTACAGCCACACCTGTTCTCAATCAAGAAATCACTTAAATAGGACCTGCCTGACAAAGTGAAGTCAACCAAAAGATCCTCAAAAGCTAGACATCATACTGTGATCCAAAGAAATTCAGGAACAAATGAGAAACAAAGTAATTGAGATCTATCAGTCTGGAAAAGGTTATAAAGCCATTTCTAAAGCTTTTGGACTCCAGTGAACCACAGTGAGAACCATTATCCACAAATGACAAAAACATGGAACAGTGGTGAACCTTCCCAGGAGTGGCTGGCCAACCAAAATTACCTCAAGAGCGCAGTGACGACTCATCCAAGAGGTCACAAAAGACCCCACAACAACTTCCAAAGAACTGCAGGCCTCACTTGCCTCAGTTAAGGTTAGTGTTCATGACTCCACCACAAGAAAGAGACTGGGCCGAAATGGCCTCCATGGCAGAGTTCCAAGATGAAAACCACTGCTGAGTAAAAAGAACATACAGGCTCATTTCAGTTTTGCGAGAAAACATTTTGATGATCCCCAAGACTTTTGTGAAAATACTCTGTGGACTGACGAGACAAAAGTTGAACTTTCTGGAAGGTGTGTGTCCCATTACACCCGGCGTAAAAGTAACAACATTTCAGAAAAGGAACATCATACCAACAGTAAAATATGATGATGGTAGTGTGATGGTCTGGGGCTGTTTTGCTGTGTCAGGACCTGGAAGACTTGCTTTGGTAAATGGAACCATGAATTGTGCTGTCTACCAAAAAATCCTCAAGGAGAATGTCCGGCCATCTGTTCGTGACCTCAAGCTGAAGCACACTTGGGTTCTGCAGCAGGACAATGATCCAAAACACAGCAGCAAGTCCACCTCTGAATGGCTTAAGAAAACCAAAATGAAGACTTTGGAGTGGCCTAGTCAAAGTCTTGACCTGAATCCGATTGAGATGCTGTGGCATGACCTTAAAAAGGCGGTTCATGCTCAAAATCCCTCCAATGTGGCTGAATTACAACAATTCTGCAGAGTGGGCCAAAAGTCCTCCACAGCGCTGTAAAAGATTCATTGCCAAACAAACAAATTGCTCTGATCTGTGTGAAAATCATGGAGAGACTGTTGAGACATCATGGGACGTACCTGCTCCAGCAGCACTGAGTCTGGTGGTGGTGTCATAGCAAAAAGTGTTCAGCTGACACAACTTGATCGCCAGGTTGTAGTTATGGGGTTATATTAGCCACTAAATATATATTCAACAGGTAAACAGTACTGAGTTAGGTATAATAAGATATATTTGACAATTATGATGCATTTTAGGCCAAAACAAACTTGATCTAGGATTAAAAGCAATTAAATAATGCAGTCACAAGGTTACATGGAGAAATACTTGATTTACTAGATACATGTAGATACTGTAGAAATATATATTCTCTGCATCAGCAATGTACTATAGGCTACATGTATTTATGTAGTATTGCACTGACAATAAACCTTTGAAATTTTGGCAGATGTGTCTCTTTTGTTTTATATGTGAAGGTTACCACCAAGTGACATAAATTAAATACTAAAAGACTGGAAAAGCTGTCTAAGAACAATCAAGCAGTTTGAGAAATCACTTTTGGTTTGGTGTAAGTCCGTCAACAGAATTATGAACCATAAAGACATTTGTGTTAAAATGTTAAATCCTAACCCAGGGGTGTCCAATCATGTGCCATGGAGGGCCAAGACCCTGCAGGTTCTCTCTTCTATCCAGTCTCTACAGCAGGTGTTTTCACTGATCAGCAATCAGTGGGAAGAAATTCAGTGGAATCTACTGTTGAAGACACTGGAGGTAAAGCCTGCAGGGTCTTGGCCCTCCATGGCACATGATTGGACACCCCTGCCCAAACCCATTATGATAAAGTACAGATGCTAATATGGCCCAGAATTCCTCCATACACTGGTACTGTCATTAAAGTGTGCAGGGTCTTCTGCGGTGGCACATCCAACAATACAGTCTTCAGTAAATAAAGTAATTTGTTTTTACAGTGGGTCTCAAATATTTGTAATTTGTTCAGCTATTATAATACTGCACTAGTTTATTGATGATAGACTATAAACTACACATATAAACTAAATTATATTGGTGACTGAACAACTCCCATTCCCCAAAGTGCAACATACAGTTATGAATATAACTCACAAAGGATCACACAAGTGATCTGACAAAAAAAATAAATACATTAACAAGTGGTTTATTTTACAGTTGATGTGCCATTCATTTTCAATTATTCTGTAATTAATATTCACAGAATCAAATAAATCTCAGTTCGTCCTGCCAAAAACATGCAAGTTAGGATAATTGGCTGTCTGTCTCTCTGTGTTGGCCCTGCGACGGACTGGTGATCTGTCCAGGGTGTACCCTGCCTCTCACCCAAAGATGCTGGGATAGGCTCCAGCCCCCCCCTCCCCCCGCGAAAGGATTAAGCGGAAGAAGATGGATGGATGGATGGATGGAAATTGTGCTACTTTGGTTTTAGCACTTTACCTATAAAAGCAAAAGATTTCAGTACTTTTCACAGTGGCAAGGTCCGTTGCAGGGTGGCTGCTTTTTCTTTCCTCTTGTCTAACTAACTAACTAACTAACTAACCTACACTTATATAGCGCTTTTCTAGTCACAAAGACCACTCAAAGCGCTTTCATTAATACTAACCCTCTATTCTAAGGGCCTATAGGAAACAAATATCTAGGGACAATTTAGAACAGCCAATTAACCTAACATGCATGTTTTTGGCATGTGGGAGGAAACCGGAGAAATCCCGGAGTAAACCCACGCAACACGGGGAGAACATGCAAACTCCACACAGATCACTGTTGGTCGGGGGCTGGGATCGAACCCACAATCCCACGATCCCCACAATCCCCCGGCCAAGGGTAAACTGTGCTGCCGCAGTGCTAACCACTGCGCCACCGTGCAGCCCAAAGACAGACCAAAGACAGAAATGGGTGGTGGTTAATTAACGCAAGTTTAAAACATATTTGGGAAATACACTTGTTGCTAAAAGCCAGTGGTGGAATTTGACAAAAAGGTGTTTCATTGTTGTATTTAACCACAATTTTCATGTAGCTGCGCTTCAGTAGATTTTACAAGGGCTGGGTTACATTTAAAATCATTTGTTTTTACTGTGGCCTCAGCAATCAGAATGAATTAATACATTCACTTGAATGGAATATAGTACTTTAACTGAGGGTGTGCATCACCAAGAATGGAGTCGCTCAGTCAAAATATGGAATTTTTAATCAATAAAAGTTTAGCCACCGCTCTGTCACCGCTGTGTCTCTTCTTGGCCTGGCTTCAAATGTGGGCGATGTTTTGTACTTGTATTGCTAAAATATTAAAGGATGCACTACAGTGGGTCTCAAATATTTGGAACTTGTCCTGCTATTATAATACTGCATTAGTTTATTGATGATAGACTATAAACTACACATATAAACTAAATTATATTGGTGACTGAACAACTGCCATTCCCCAAAGTGTAACATACAGTTATGAACATAACTCACAAAGGATCACAAGTGATCTGACAAAAAAAAAAAAAAAAAACAAGTGGTTTTTTTTTTTTTTACAGTTGATGTGACATTCATTTTCAATTATTCTGTAATTAATATTCACACAGTCAAATAAATCTCAGTTCAGTCCCTTTTATATTAAGTGGAAATTGTGCTACTTTGGTTATGACACTTTACCTATAAAAGCAAAGGATTTCAGTACTTTCCACAGTGGCGAGGTCCGTTGTGGGGCAGCTGCTTTTTCTTTCCTCTTGCCTAGATGAACGACAGAAACGGATGGTGGTTAGTTAAAGCAAGTTCAACACATATACAGGCACATCTCAAAAAATTAGAATATCATGAAAAAGTTCAATATTTTTGTCACTCATTTCAGAAAGTGAAACCTATATAAGATAAGATAAGATAAGATAAGCCTTTATTAGTCCCACAACGGGGAAATTCCAGGATTGCAACAGCACAGGGATAGCAACACTCAGAGCAACAATCAGAAGGCAAGAAAAAAAAAACAAGCAAGCAAGAGCAGCTAATATACATATGTACATATTACTATAAGATATATATATACACACACACACACAGACACACAGTGCAGAGCATTGTAGCTGGATGGAATAAATATATGAATATATGAACACACAGTGCAGAGCATTGTAGCTAGATGGAATAAATATGTAAAAATATAAACACCCACAGTACGGAGCATTGCAGCTAGGTGGAATAAATATGCAAGTATATAAACACACACAGTGCGGAGCAATGTAGCTAGATGGAATAATATGTAGATATATAAAAACACAGTGCGGAGCATTGCAGCTAGATGGAATAAATATATAGATATATAAATATAAACACACCCAGTGCTGAGCATTGTAGCTAGATGGAATAAATATGTAAATATATAAACACACACAGTGCAGAGCATTGTTGCTAGATGGGATGAAACAGCATAACCGACTACTTAGTTATCCTACATGGTATGATTATGTGCCCATACATATTCTCACCCTCCATAGCGACCGGTATGTTCCTAGTTGTATGCCGGAGAGGACCATTGTGTAAGTCTATTGCATCTAAGTCTGTTGCATATATAGATTCATTACACGGACAGTGATATATTGCAAGTGTTTATTTTAATTTTGATGATTATGGCTACAGCCCATGCTAACCAACATTTCAACGGCCAACATTTCTATTTAAAAACTATTTTTTAAAAATTAATTTTATGTAATATTCTAATTTTTTGAGAAACTGAATTTGGGGTTTTCAGGAGCTGTAAGCCATAATCATCAAAATTAAAATAAATAAACACTTGAAATATATCACTGTCTGTGTAATGAATCTATATAATATATGGATTTCACTTTCTGAAATGAGTGATAAAAAATATTGAACTTTTTCATGATATTCTAATTTTTGGAGATGTACCTGTATTAGGGAAATACATTTGTGACAGTCAGTGGTGGGATGTGACAAAAATGCTTTGTTTCCCTGACCAGTGAGCACCCCAGGATCCACTCTGTACAAGTACATTTTCAATCCAGGGATTTAGGTGGAACAGCACAACAACACTGTTCCAACACATTTTATGGAAAATCCATAGAATAGGTGTGTGGGTCTATTCTGATGCTTTAGAAAATTATATGAATCACTTTATAAATCACTGGTTTGAAAATGCACTTGTAAAGATTTTGGATCCTGGGGTCCACTTGACCTGTAAAAACACAACACTCCCCAGGGCGGCTAACCCCTGGCATGTGGAAACAGATTCTAGAAAGAAATTACACACAAATTAATGCACAGCACCAAAGTGCAACACATACACAAACCAGGACTTTAACCAGGATTAACATATTTCATCGTTTTGCTCTCACAAGCGAATACTTTGGACAAAGCAAGCGCAAATCTGCAGTTGGCTACTAGCTAGCTAGCTACTAGCTAACACTCGTTAGCCAGCACAGGACGGTGTTGTATTGCTCAAAAAAAGAGAGCTTACCACCAAAAGAATAAATAAGCGAAAAGATGCACAATATCACAAATCACTCACCATCGATAGTTCTCTCACTTTCATCTTCAGCTTGTCCGCAGTTCGGTTCTATGCTGGGCTGCCATCTGTATCGTTGTGGGGTCGCTCCATGACGCTCTGAATACTATCTGCCACCAAACACAGAAAACTCCGCACCTCTTCGTTGGACCACGGTGTAGATTTCTGCGAAACCTACAACGCCATCTCTATTAATATCGTGTTTACTCGGTGATCGAGTTTACTCCGTGAACTTTTGCAAATGGCGGTTTGGCGATTCTTCAGAAGACAGACGCTTTCGTGACGTTATGCCCTGACCAGCAAGTGGCCTGCAGTCTGTTGATGTCACATTTTCGGCTCGATTCAGCGCGGCTGTATCCTGGCCTTGAGTCGGTACTAAAATAGTACCTGGTACCTGGTACCAGGTACTAATGGAAATGGCTACAAACCGGGCCGAGTAGAGCTGAGTAGGGCCTAGTGGGGTCTAGTGGAAAAGGGCCAAAAGTTCCATGGAAAGGACATCTTCGTGTGAGCTGGAGACAGGTGGGTCTCAACGTTCTTGGAATTCTCAGCACACGAGTAATTCTCAGCATAACACCAGTGGCCCTTCTTTGTTCCATGGAGGAAAAAAGAGCAGCGCTGCAGACAAAAGTGTAACTTATTAAACATGCGTCAAGTGCATGCATGTCATATGGGTAAATATTTCCGATGGTATTTAACTTGACGTTGAGCTCATTATAATTGAATATTTCAGACGGTATTGTAACATGTACTGTTTGTGTTTCAGACGTCGTTGTGGCTCATTGCGCAACGCTCCTCACCATCCTTGTCCAGAGCAGAGCAGAGTAGAAAAAAGATTGAACTGGTAGAAAACAGGTTGAACAGTGGACAAAGAACTTCTGCCTGTCCAGAGGGACATTTCAATATGTGTGTCTCTGCCTGAAGCCTGAGAGAATGGACACAACTTATCATGTGGCTGTCCAGCCACCTGCTGCTGATAGCAGCTGGAGTGTGTGCAGCCTGGATGTGTTACCTCGTGCCTTCCACCTAATCACAACACACATTTTCATAATAAGCGTTGTGAGCGTTTTTTTATGTTGTGTGAAATGAAGATTTCCTACCTTTTAGCTCTGTGTGCATTATGAACTCTATCAGTAGTAGACTTTAAAGGTTAAGCATTAATCAGTGACTAAAAGGGCTATTTGTGGTTTAAAAATATTTAATTATGAGGGGATACTGTCACAATATATGGTCAGTATGTAAGGGTTAAAATGTGGAAGGAATGTGGTGAAATGTTTGCTTTACTTTTAGAAGTGGCCACAAGCACATCATGTGACAAAATCAGGTCACCCTGTATATGCCTGTGTTTTGAAACATATTTAGACATATGGATATTTAATATTAATGTCAATACTAGAAGATTCACATTATATAATTAAACAAAACGGGAGTCTTTAAAATTTCATTAAAGAAACTGAGGAATAAATTAGAACACCCCCACCTTTATTCCCACTTAAAATGGCTAAAATAAAAAAAAAAAAAATACATTGGGCATCAACGTGAACATTTAATAATGAACTCAATAATATTTAATAGGGTGTCCAGATTGTATCACCTGACTGTATGTGAATGCCAGACCTTTTCTTAAACATGATTAAACCTGGTGCATTTTAAAAAGAAGTTTATAACCTGTAGCAACGCACCTGAGGATCAGAAAGGCTTAAGATGCAGTGAGCAAAGATGATTTAATATTTCATAGCTCTGAGCCAATCACAGCTAACATCACTGTTGTTAACAACAAAAACAAAGCAAAATTCTGACTCTTCAAATGTTCATTTATTTATTTTCCAGTAAAATACTTCAAAAACTTCAAACATACAGACACACCATAAATTTACACTCTGGTGTTTCTGCGGCTGGAGCAGGTGGTCAGGGAGAGGGAAGTCTGGGCTTCTCTGCTTGAGCTGCTGCCTCCACGACCCGGATCTCCGGAAAAGTGGTAGAAAATGGATGGATGGTTTCTTCTCGCTTCGGCTTCTGACTCCAGCATGTCATACACAGCAGCCAGAAGAGTTTCACTCCACTTTCTTTGTCCTGGAAAAAAACCACAGGGAACGATGGAGACAAATAATGACAGACAGCAATAACACAATTCTGTGAGACTCAGCAACATGTATGTGCAATACAACAGTAATGTTTCCTTTACCTGGCCTGAAGGTGGCAGAGGCTGCTGGCAGCAGCAGATGTCTCTGAATAAAGACACATTTCTGGATCAGAACCATATTATAATGAAAGAAGATGGCAAAACTGGCAAGCTAGATCAGCAAGGCCAGAGGTCTGAAACCTGTGGCTCTTCTATCCATATTCAGTGGACAGAAAAACTGTCACATGTCGGACAGAAAAAATTCACTGAGATACAAGAAAAAGATGCAAATCAAAGAGGGAAAAAAAACTCTGCAATATGAGAGAAAAATAAGTATAATCTACAAGAATGTTGTTTATTTATAAGACCATAATTGTGAATTTATTAGAAAAAACATTTGAAAATACAAAGAAAAATAGGCAAATTTATGTGTTTAGAAAGTGCAAAATTATTAGGAAAAAAGCTGTGCATTTACAAGCCCCAGATTAATGAAAAAGAGTTTCAAATTTAAAAAAAAAATGCCTTAAATATATGTTGCAAATTTATAGTAAAAAAAACCCTGCAGATTAAAGAGGGCAAGGATGCAAATGTAAGAAACTTATTGCACATTACAAGAAAAAAACTGCATATTAGAGAGAAAAACATTTTAAACTTCTGTGAAATAAGATGTACATTTGTAACAAAACAAATTTCAGAGGAAAAAAGGTAAACAAATTAAGAAGAAAAAGTTGTGAATTTAAGAGAAAAATATTGCAGATTTACATGACAAAAAGTACCAGTGTTTAGAAAAGGAGTTGCAAATTGATTTCATATTTGGGAGAGACAAATTAGAAGTTAAGAGGGTGAATAAAGCCTCAAATTTATGCGATTAATTGCATATTTTTGCACATATTTACCAACTTTCAGCTCCTCCGAGGACTCAGACTGCAGTATCCTGTGGCAGCAGTGCCAGGGTTGATGCCCCGCGTAGGCAGGTCGATGCAATATTGTGTCCAAAGTGTCGGAACATTTCATGGTCTTCTGGTTCTCCCGGTTCCGATTGTTGGGGTCTTTATTTGTTACAGTCCTGTTTGAGTTTTGTAATCTTCCTCCTCACTGTTTCACATTGTGAAAAATCCCTGCAGGCGTCCTTTCCACGGAACTTTGTGCCACTTCCAGTCCCCAGATCCAGTTCCCAGATGACTCGGCGGCCATATTGCCGCTGCATCCAGGTACTCTTGGCTCACTCTGCACAGGACTAACTAACTACTAACTAACCTGCACTTATATAGCGCTTTTCTAGTCACAAAGACCACTCAAAGCGCTTTCATTAATACTAACCCTCTATTCTAAGGGCCTATAGGAAACAGATATCTAGGGACAATTTAGAACAGCCAATTAACCTAACATGCATGTTTTTGGCATGTGGGAGGAAACCGGAGAAATCCCGGAGTAAACCCACGCAACACGGGGAGAACATGCAAACTCCACACAGATCACTGTTGGTCGGGGGCTGGGATCGAACCCACGATCCCACGATCCCCACAATCCCCCGGCCAAGGGTAAACTGTGCTGCCGCAGTGCTAACCACTGCGCCACCGTGCAGCCCACTCACAGGAGTGAGTACTTGGCTGCGCAGCGAGTCTTCAGCTAGGCGAGAGCACATTACTCCGATCCTTTATTCACTTCATTGGCTTCCAGTCCATTTTAGAATTAATTTTAAACTTTTGCTTTTTGTTTTTAAAGCTCTTAATGGCCTTGCTCCGGTTTATATGTCTGAGATTTTGACTGTCCGTGACCAAGGCAGGGCTTTGAGGTCATCCAATCAGCTTTTGCTGGATGTGCCTAGGTCAAGGTATAAACATTGGGGTGACCGAGCCTTTTCTGTTGCCGCCCCCAGGCTCTGGAATAATCTCCCCGCTGACCTACGTGCTATCTCTGACCTGACCCTTTTTAAATCAGAACTTAAGACATATTTGTTTAGGATGGCTTTTAATACCCAGTAGTGGTGATATTTGTCTTGGCATTTGTTTTTATTTTATTTTTAGGTTGTTTTCGTTTATGTTATTTGTTTTTAATGCTCTGTGTGTTTTTAATGCTGTTTATTTTTTGTAAAGCACTTTGGTCACCTACGGGTTGTTTTAAAGGGCTATATAAATAAAGTACATTACATTACATTACATTACATTCAGCTCTGACATCTGATCAGCTGCCATAATCATGTGACATGGCAGACCATCTCTAAAATATGCTTGGGCTGGTTTTTCCACTGTGTTTCACACATAAATTTAATGCCTAAAACTCCCAGAAGTGAAAACAAATTGCACGATTTGTATTAACATAGTGGTATTGCGATATTTTAAACAGTATCTACTCCAAAGTATCGACCAGCTGATTTCGAAGTATCAATACATGAGTAGCGATATGCTCATCCCCTAGTTCCTCTTCCATTATATTTTCCCATTGTCTGGTGCTTTCTCATCAATAAAGCAATTTTATCATTTTCACTTATCATTGTACATACTGGAAATAGTGTACCTTCAGATCATTTTTTCTTTATAAAGTTCGTGTTTCACATTTTGGTTGTTCTTGTAACCATTGTGAGCCGTTTAATAGTTCCCCAGTTAGCTTAGCAGCTAGCACCTACCATGTTTGTTTCTGTCGGTGCCGTCCCAGATCCCACTGCATGGACTGTAATAGAGCTGTGAAACTCACTGAAACACATGTCCCACTCCCAGTTGTTACCTGACTTCTTTAATATTACTCTGTATATGCAGAATCCCTCGGTTATTGATGTTACCATTACTGTTACTGATATTAGCTTAGTTAGCTTCCAGTTGCTAGTGTGTTATTTATTCTCATAATAAATGCTGACTCACTCCTAACACTGCATGGACTCAAATGAACGTGAATGAGCTCGTGGAAAGATTTTGCACAATACATGTCCATTACACAGGCCTATTACAGCCCATGGAGTGGTGTTTGGAATGGAAGAGACAAATAATACGATAGCTGAAGTACGTCATTCTACATTGTGCAAGAGGGCCATTATCCTCCCCAGTTTTTTTTCCTCCCACTTTGAACTGAGTCTCTTGGTCACGCTCCTGAGCTGCTCTGTGCAGGGGTTTATGTCGAAGTATAACAAGGACTTTTTAAGAGACTTTAAAAAGTATACATGTATTGTGGAGTGTGTGAAATCAGAGGCGGAATCATTTCAGACGATTTATTACACACTCACATCTTTCAAGCACAGAACAGACTGAACATTCAAGCAGAAACTCTCCCCTTAAGTTTCATGGCATTTACATCACACACAACATGACATTTGCATCACACTGCATTCAACAACCTTCATCATTGACTTCTTCCTGCCATCTCACCAGGAACCTCCTGCTCTTTGTTGTCCCAAGATTATCACTGTCTCCTGTCTGAGATGCTAGATAATCTGGCTCACACAAGGTGCTACCCCCCCCCCCCCCCCAGCATCTTAGATAGGACAATAGAATAACAGTCCACATGCTGTGATAGAACAATTGAACATCAGTCCACGTGCTGCTTGGGCTTCCGTCTCCTCCCGTATCTGCTGTAACTGGGGTTTACCGCCTCCGCGGCGCTGCTGTGCCGGTGGGGGGCTGCTGGGAGTGTGTCTGACTGCAGGTGGGCTGTTGCTGGGGGGGGGGGGCACTTCGGTCTGTCCGTGTGGCTGCTCTGGAGAATCGTCTCCCTGGGGAGCTCTCCGTGGGGGTCTTCCACGCCGAGGGGCCTTAGCCAACAGTACTTGCTCGTCCGCCACAACGAAAGCGGGTTTGAGTCTGTCTATGCCAATTTTTTCCCTCCTACCCCCCAAGTCTAGCAAAAAATGCTTATCCCCTGTTTCCAACACTCTGAACGGTCCATCATAGGGTGGGCGCAATGGAGGGCGGTGGGCGTCGTGTCTGACGAAAACGAACTCCGCGCTCTTCAAAGTTTTAGGCACAAAAATACGCAGAAAACTATGGTGGGCAGGGCCCGGCAGTGCGCCTATGTTTGCGCTACGCTGCAAAAGCTGAGATGGGCAGCTGCCCGGCGCGGGATTATCTTGCAGAAATTCCCCGGGCAGCCGTAGTGGCTGCGCAAAAACGAGCTCTGCCTGGGAAGCTTCCAGATCCTCTTTTGGCGCGGAGCGCAACCCCAATAAAGCCCATGGCAGCCTGTCTACCCAATTTGCATCCGTCAATGAAGCCCTGAGTGCCGCTTTCAGTGATCTATGAAAACGCTCGCAAAACCCATTGGCCTGTGGGTTGTACGCGGTTGTGCGGTGAATTGTAACACCCAGGCTGCGGGCCATCGCGGACCAGAGTTCGGAAACAATTTGCGGGCTCCTGTTGGACGTAATGTCCGACGGGACTCCAAAACACGCCACCCATGCTGTTAAAAAAGCGCGCGCTACGTCCGCGGACGTGGTTGCCGCCAGCAGGACCGCTTCTGTCCAGCGCGTGGTTCAGTTCACCATTCTCAGGAGGTGCGTGCACCCCTGTGATGGCGGGAGGGGGCCCACGAGGTCCACGTGAACATGGTCGAACCTCTTAGCCGGAATACGAAATGGATCCAAGGGAGCCTTCGTGTGTCTGTGTACTTTGGCTCGTTGGCACGCCACGCAGGCTGCAGCCCACTCCTTCACTTGTTTGCGCATGCTCGGCCAAACAAACTTCTCTCCCACCATTTTGACCGACGCGCGCACTCCTGGGTGCGCCAGAGTGTGAACCGACTCAAACATGCGGTGGCGCCACGCGGCCGGGACCACCGAACGCGGGCGACCCGTGGAGATATCGCAGATTGGGGGGGGGGGGGCGCCATCCTGCAGCACCCTGCTCTCCAGCCTTAACCCTGTTGGTCCAGACTGGAGCACGCGCATGTCTGCATCGCTAATCTGCTTCGTGGCCATGGCTGCGTAATCTATCCCCACGCAGACCAGGGCCACCATGGCTCGCGAGAGGCAGTCCACCACTACATTCAGTTTACCCGACACATGCTGAATTACGGTAGTAAACTCTGAGATCGCGGCCAGCTGTCTCTGCTGCCGGCCCGACCACTGTTCTGAAGCCTTGGCCATCACGAATGTTAGCGGCTTGTGGTCCACGAACGCGGTGAAGCTGCGCCCTTCCAGCCAGAACTGGAAGTGGCGTATGGCCAGGTGGAGAGCCAGCAACTCTTTGTTGAATGCGCTGTATTTACGTTCGCTGTCGCGCAAAGTTCTGCTGAAAAAGGTGAGTGGCTGCCAAGCCCCAGCGACGCGCTGCTCCACGACAGCCCCTATGGCCACGTCTGAAGCGTCGGTGGTGAGCGCTATGCGGGCCGTTGGGTCTGGATGCGCCAGCAGTGCGGCGTTTGCCAGGGCTGCTTTAACTTCCGAGAATGCCCGCTCTTGCTCCAGGGTCCATTCAACCCTATCCGCGGGTTTCTGTTTCTTGAGTGCGGCATACAATGGTTGCATGAGCTGCGCCACGTGGGGAAGGAAACGGTTATAAAAGTTCACCATCCCCAAAAGTTCCTGCAGCACCCTGACCGTCTGAGGCCGGGGAAAACCCGCCACGGCGCGCACTTTGTCGGGCAGCGGGATCACTCCATCCGGAGAGACGTGGTGCCTCAAAATATCAATCCCAGTCACGCTGAACTGGCATTTCGCCGGGTTGATTATTAACCTGTGCTCCTCCAACCTCTGGAAAACTGTTGTGAGGTGGGTTTCGTGTTCGTCTTCGGACGCACTGGCTACCAGGATATCGTCCAGGTAGACGAACACAAATGGGAGATCATGCAGCACTGCATCCATCATGCGCTGGAACGTCTGTGCCGCTCCTTTTAACCTGAATGGCATGCGCAGGAACTCGAATAGACCGAACGGAGTTATTACCGCTGTTTTAGGTATGTCCTCAGCGCGCGCTGGGACATGGTGGTAACCGCGGACCAGGTCTATTTTGGAAAAAATGCGCGCTCCGGCGAGGTGAACGGAAAAATCCTGTATGTGGGGAATTGGGTAGCAGTTGTGTGCTGTGGCGTTGTTCAACCTGCGGAAATCCCTGCACGGTCACCCCGATCCCTCAGTCTTAGGGACCATGTGTAGCGGGGAAGCCCATGGACTGTTCGAGCGCCTGATGATGCCCAACCTTTCCAGGTTGGCGAACTCCTCGCGCGCTATGGCCAGTTTAGCTGTGTCCAAGCACCAAGGTCTTGCAAAAATGGGCGGCCCGGTGGTGGTGATAAAATGTCCACCCTGTGTTTAGCGATGGCCGCGGAAAACATTGGGACCGTGAGTGCTGGGAACTGAGTGAGCAGTGTGTGGAACTTACCGCCTGTAGCTGTGACGTTGGCTTGTGCTGTTGGCTGGGTCACTCAAGCTATACAGGGGAGAGTGTCAAAGGACAGTGCATTAACCAAGCGCCTGTTAGCAACATCAACCAGTAAACCATGTGCACACAGAAAATCAGCCCCCAGTATATGGTAATTCAGTGCTGCTACGACGAAAGTCCACTCATATGTACGGCCGTGTAGAGATAAGAGCAGAGTCCTCTCACCAAAGTTCTTAATATCCAAGCCGTTTTCTGCCAACATCCCGGGGCCGCTAGATCCTGCCAGCCGTAGGTCAGCGTAGGTCGGCCGGATGAAGCTCTTCTGGGCTCCGGTGTCCACGAGGAAATGCCTCCCAGAGCGTGCATCCGTTAAGTAGAGCAGCTTGTTCTCTTCATCGAGGGTCGCAGCTGCTACCGATTCCTGGCCTTGGCGTTTTCCCGAGCGCTTGAATTGGCACAGTGGCGCACATCTGCGTGCCTTCTCTCCGAAGCGGCGGTGGTAGAAACAGAGCGTGTCTCTCTGGCGCTCCTTGGCCCCCGCTGCTGCTACCGTCGGTGGCTCCTCGCCTCCTCTGGTTGTCTCGCTGGGCTCCGCCGCTGCCGCGTTGACTGTGATCACCCTGGTGGTGATGATGATCCGGTCTGCCTCCTGGGCTAGCGCACGGTAGTCGTGCGCGGCCAGCCCCGGCGAATTGGCCAGAACCGCTCTCGCCACTGTTGGAAGGTTCCGGAGGAAGAGGTGGGCAAACAGAAAGTGCCCGTCGTCCGTGCCCATTAACGCCAGCATCTTCTCCATCAGGTCTATGGCTGAACCATCTCCTAACTCGGTCCGCATCAGGAGCCTCTCCGCTCTCTCACAGTCCGAGAGTGTGTAGCGCTGGATGAGCACAGCCTTGAGCGCCTCATATTTGCTGCTGGCTGGTGGCTGATCGAGCAGGCTCACTACCTGCTGAGCTGTGTGGGCGTCGAGCGCTGCGACCACATGGTAGAATCTGGTATCATCTACCGTTACTCCCAGGAGGGCGAACTGGGCCTCGGTGAGGTGGAACCAAGAGCGCGGGTTGTGCTGCCAGAAATCCGGTAGCTTGACTGAAACCGCACACGCGTGGCTGTAGGTTCCAGTCCTGGCTGTCAGTGGGATGGCTGCTGCCTCGCTGTAGCTTCCTGACCGGGCCGGCTCCGGGGATCTTGCCTCGTGTTCCATAATACGTCTTGGGTCACCAGTGTGGAGTGTGTGAAATCAGAGGCGGAATCATTTCAGACGATTTATTACACACTCACACCTTTCAAGCACAGAACAGAATGGGCATTCAAGCAGAAACTCTCCCCTTAAGTTTCATGGCATTTACATCACACACAACATGACATTTGCATCACACTGCATTCAACAACCTTCATCATTGACTCCTTCCTGCTATCTCACCAGGAACCTCCTGCTCTTTGTTGTCCCAAGCTTATCACTGTCTCCTGTCTGAGATGCTAGATAATCTGGCTCACACAAGGTGCTACAGTATTATTTTTTTTTATGATTGATTACACAGGGTTACAAAAATAATTTTTTTGTAAGTTGTCTGTGTTTTTTCAACTGATTTGAGACAATTTTGCACCGCTGAATCCAAAAATGACATCTGTTTCTCTCGATCAGGTGCTAAGTAAAAACTTGTACTTACTTAGTACTTAATTAGTACTGTGCATGTACTTACCTTTATATAGAGTCATTGAGCCACTCGCTCCTGGCCAGGGAACTGGGCAGGGCTGTGTACCCCTTTTTGGCAACTGACCGTACCCTCATCATGTCGGCAGGGCAGGTGGGCAGGGTGAAGAGAGATGCTTTTCTACCACATGATGCCATTTTGGGGTATGATGGAAAGTACAGGAGTGAGAGTCTTTCATTCACTGTTTCTTTGAGTGAGAGTGGGTATGAACACCTTATGGATTAAAACAGTTAATTATAGGCTACAATTATTTGTAAAAGTATAACATAGGATAGAATGGTTCTTGGTCAACTAATTGCCACCCGTAGGGGTGTGTGTCCTATTATAGGAGGTTATTGATGTACTTCTGTCCATGAAAATGATGCAAATGGTCATATTAATACTTCAGATATACACAGCCTCATTGCTTTGCAGGTAATGATAACAAAACTGATTAAATTAGTGATTCCCTTCATGGAGAAGTCTCATTGTGAACTTGGTAATGATTTTTATAGTGATAACTTTGGACTTCTCTTGTGTGAGTCCTTAGTATGATGATGAGGCTGGTTATTGTAAACTTAGTGATATGTCTTCATACAACTGCTGCAGATGATGAGGATGGTGAAAGGGGTAATACTAGCCTAAGGAGTATGAAGGCTGCAATATAATTTAAGGCTATTTTGAGTATCTTCATATCCTTTTCTACATTCTAATTTGATACAGACTAAGATTAATTTTGATCATATTACACATATTCACTCTTAATGACATATTCTACACACGTTTCAAACCACCTCATAACATTGCAAAGACACATAACAACATGTACATCCTCACATATATATTCTTATATCATTATTCATTATTCAATCTACTTTTCTTTTATGACTTTGTCAGATTATTTCTTTTGTTGTTTTTCTTTTAATTGTGATGCTTTATTAAGCATCAAGGGGGGATATGAAAGAAAAATGCCATATTCTATAATACTGTTTTATAGTGCCATGTCTGATATGCCATGTCTGATATGACTTGTGATTCATGTATGGCCTTGAACAGCCCCAGTCTGCATGTGAGTGTGCCTGGGTTAGCAATTTTAATCACCAGCTGTACTGATACATTTTTGTTTTGGATGTCTAGTCCTGTGTGACTGAGAATGTACTGGCTCCTTGTTTCCTGGGAGCAAAGATAAGAGCTATTACACCCTGTCTTGCCAGATGTACTCAAGGACAGTTTCTCTGTGGTCTCTCCATCTTCCCATGGATAGCACAGCTTTAAAAGCTAGAACAATGAATGGCTGATTCAGAGGTATGGATGGTCAGACTTGGGTCTGTCTCTGTATTTCTCCCTCATTGGCCACATGAGGAATAAATCTACTTATATCTAAATATTCTGCCTCATTTTTGACTCAGATTAATTATACTGAAAATTATTCTAACAGATGCTAATGCTATTTCACTGGCAATAAGGTAGCTGGCCTTCACTGCTGCATCACTGCCCTCTCGGCTATGACTGAAAACACACTGCTGTTTCCTCAGACTTGCTAACAATTCATTTATCTTCTCTCTTCTCAGCTGTCCTTGCAACCTGTTGTATTTTTCACCATGGTGAGTCTCATAGTGGCATCGAATATTATATTCCTTGAGTACTGAAACGTGCTGCATACACACCAAGCACACAGGTTTCCCATTAAACTCTGTGAACAAGTAGGAATCTGTCCATTTTTTTTTTTTAAACTCTACATTCTGTGTCCACCTTACTTCTTTTTGACAAAGACATTTTTGGAAAGGAGGCTGCCACAGAGGGTAATTTTGACAGTAAACGAGATTATATCTTAATCACAGTAACAAATAAGGAATCAGATATCGTATGGCTGCCATTTACTGTTTAGTCCTGGATCTCAACCTCAGTTTCTACTGACTATGGCTACAGTCCGTTCCTGTGCCAGCCTAAGCTAACTTCCCGTGAAGGCACTTACCATGTTTGGATTTTAAACACTGAGGCGGCACAAATTGCCATGACAAGATCATGTGAGAATTATATCAAATAACGGGAGAGCTCGAGAGGGACTGAAACAGCGATCATATGTTAACAACAAGGAAGCAAGCCGTGCCATCATATGTAATCCTTTTGGTGTTAATTCTGTGAAGAGTTTTTTTTTTAAGTCAAAATGTTTGTTATGTCAAAGTTTTTTTCACTTGTTGTTATCACGTGATAGTGATCACTTGATAACAACAAGGAAGCAAGCCGTGCCATTGTAAGTAGCTATTCAGTGTTAATTCTGTGAAGTGTTTGTTATGCCAAAATTTTTATCTTCTTTGACACAGTGGTGGAGGAGTAGAACAGACAACAGACATTTTTTATGGTTCCAACCATAAAAATATCCAGTAAATGGCAGCGAACTGTTGCACAACCCCTCACAAACCCTGATGAACCACAAACCACCAGAGCGGTCGTGAAAGCACCCAGTACCTGTCGTGCTGTGAGACACATGGTATTTAATAAAGTTATTAAATATAGTACTGTGACATTTCAGCGTGTGGTGGATCCACCCAAAAAGACCTGTTGCATATTTTTCGCAATCTGTTATGGTGGAGAATGGATAAGACTATAAGGTGGAGTCAGTAGAAATCAGGGGTCAGTTTTTGTGCCACCCTCAGTGGACAAATTGGGAATAGCAGTTAATTTATTGAGAAACTGCTGCTCATGTATTCTTTTTTCACACTTTGCAAATTCCTCCCATGGGCCAGTTTGGACTCTCTGGTGGGATGGTTCTGGCCCGCGGGCCGTAACTTTGACACCCCTGTTATATATGATAGACAGTATGATTGAGCTTATAAATCCAGATTCCAACACTGTCAAAATGATCTTATACTGTTGACTGTTGAAGAACAGTTCCCTCTCATACAAATAGTCCAGAGGCTGCATTAACTGAAAACTGTCCTTCATTTTTCAGCAGTGACAGAAAAGTCTGAAAGCCGTCTGTCATATTGGCAGATTATACTGAGGGTAATCTAATTAAAATACACTCAAATGACAGATAATAACAGATTATGACAGAATTTGTACAACCCTGTCTGTCAAAATGACAGGCGAAAAAGTGTAGTGCAAACCTCTGAAGTGGACTGAAAGTGCACTTTAAGGACACTTTTTGGTGTGGTGATAAGTTTTTTTTTTTTTCTTACTTGAGTGCATTCAAAAACATTCTTGATTTTAAACCTTGGTCAACTTTAACCCCTTCTTTACATTGCTTAGCTTACTGGATTTAATTAAAATAGAACAAGAAAAGTCAAGTAAGCCTTCAGCTAGGTCTGGACTGTTTAACAAAGGAAAACCTACAATACTATACAATACCTAAAAAATCCTTTATGGGATAGCTCAAGCCCCCATCTCTATCTCTAAGATAGACCATAAAACAAAGATGGACCACATGAGATCTAAATGAAGAAAAAGTATCTTGATCATCATTTAGTGGCTGGCTGCAGAAAGACATTCAACGCCAACACCACTGCACAAAACTGGATGTGTGAGGTTCACTTTTGTACAAAGTTCAATTCAATATTGATTCAGTCTGTCATGGTCCTGCGGCACGGGTTAGAGCCGTGCCCAGGTTCTCTGCCCAGTGACCGTTTTTCTGTTTATTTTCTGTTTTCTTTAAGATTATTATGATGCTTTATAGTTCTGTTGTGTTTTAGTTTCTTGTTTCCAGTTTGTTTATTTTGACAGCGCTGTGCAGCTTCTGGCTGACAATTCCTTCGGGGCTGCACAGTTGCTGCCTATTTTGCTACTCATGGATTACACCTGTGTTTGATTATGTGTGTGTGTATTTAAGGGACACAACAACTTCTGCTGTTGACGTGTCCTCCTTCTTCTTCCTCTTCTCCTGCTGTGACCTATTTTTCATGGTTTAGGTCCCGCTGTTGAGGTAAGTTTGTGAGCTCCATCTTGGTGCCTTTTTTCCCCTCTGTTTTTCTCAGCCGTCAAGTCCCATTGCTCTCGGGGTCCTCCAGCTGAGGTTTCTCCCTGGTCAAGCATTCCCTGACTTTGTACCTTTGACGTTGAGCCCAACTCTCCTCCAGCGGTTATGTTATTTCATTTCTTTCATTGTAATTGTTTGTGACATTTTTTGTTTGTGTTTAAGTTAATAAATGTGCAAACCTACAGCAAGCGTTTGGTGTCCTATTTTTTATCTGTGTACGGGCGCGTTCATGACAGAAGGACACGGCCAGTGTGGACACCAGCCGCTGTAGGTTTTGGCATTTTTTTTCTTTTTGAGTTGTTTGTCTGAAGTATTCTCCTCCACCAGAGCACCGTCTGCTTTGGTGACTCTTCCGTAAGTAATCCTTTCCCCTCTCTCACCAGTTTGTATGTAGGAGTGCTCTGGGTTAATTCTTTATCTCCTTCCTCACTCACCAGTTAGTTTGGGAGTGCTCAGTGTTATCCTTGATTTTTTGCTCATCACTAAGCCTGTTGGAGCACTTTATGCTTATTCTTTTGTTTAATAAATTGCACAGCACCATTTAGTGTTTGGGTTTTGTTTCTCTCTGCGCCTCAGAGAGGCACAGAGGACAGAATGTAATGGCCAGTGAAACCCAGCTGTGTTGTCTGTGAGTTTTTCCACTTTTTTGTGTTTTCACCTACCAGCTTGGGAGCTTCCTCTCTGGCTGAGGTCACCGAGGGTGCAACATTGCTCCCGCCTGGAGCTACCAAGGGTGCAGCGTTGCTCCTGCCTGGAGCCACTGGGGGTGCAGTGTTGCTCCCACCCGGAGCCACTGAGGGTGCATCATTGCTCCCGTCTGGAGCCACCGAGGGTGCAGCATTGCTCCCGTTCAGAACCACCAAGGGTGCATCGTTGCTCCCGCCCAGAGCCACTGAGGGTGCATCGTTGCTCCTGCTCGGGGCCACCACAGGTGCAACTCAGCCCCAGCATGGGGCCACCGCAGGTGCATCCTGAGAGGTTCTTCTTGAAAGACCGCCTGATGGACTGCTTCCTCAGTCTTGTTGGTTCTGGGGCACGAGAAGGCCACCCGACATGTCCCAGCACAGATGCTGGTGGTCTTGGGACTTAGGAAGACTGCCAAAACTGCCCCTGCTGCTTCGTTGGTGCTGTTGCATGGGGAGGCCACCCGATGTGTTCCAGCACACATGCCCATGGCCGTGGGACTCGGGAAGACCGCCTGAACTGTGTCGCCCACTCATCGGTTGGGATAAGAGTCCCGCTTGGACACCTTTAGACTGAGTGTGATTCATGAGTGTTTTCTTTTAGTTATTGTTCTGGGTTCAGTCCCTCTGTTCCTGGGTTTCCCCTCCTTCCTCCCCAGGGCGGGTCGTATTTTTTGTGTGTGGGAGGTTTTGTTTTTTCTTGTCTTTTTTGTGACGTTACCCTGGGGTGTCTGGTATCCACCCCTTGGTGGGGGGACTCTGTCATGGTCCTGGGGCACGGGTTAGAGCCGTGCCCAGGTTCTCTGCCCAGTGAGCGTTTTTCTGTTTATTCTCTGTTTTCTCTTAGATTATTATGATGTTTTCTAGTTTTGTTGTGTTTTAGTTTCTTGTTTCCAGTTTGTTTATTTTGACAGCGCTGTGCAGCTTCCGGCTGTCAATTCCTTCGGGGCTGCACAGCTGCTGCCCATTTTGTTACTCATGGATTACACCTGTGTTTGATTATGTGTGTGTGTATTTAAGGGACACAACAACTTCTGCTGTTGACGTGTCCTCCTTCTTCTTCCTCTTCTCCTGCCGTGACCTATTTTTCATGGTTTAGGTCCTGCTGTTGAGGTAAGTTTGTGAGCTCCATCTTGGTGCCTTTTTTCCCCTCTGTTTTTCTCAGCCATCAAGCCCCATTGCTCTCGGGGTCCTCCGGCTGAGCTTTCTCCCTGGTCAAGCATTCCCTGACTTTGTACCTTTGACGTTGAGCCCAACTCTCCTCTAGTGGTTATGTTATTTCATTTCTTTCATTGTAATTGTATGTGATGTTTTTTGTTTGTGTTTAAGTTAATAAACTATCTAAACTATCAAAATTGCAGAAGTTCTGGTCATGGAGGAGGAGTACCAGCAATTTATCATTTTAAATTACCAGTTAATGTAAAGCAAAAAACATGTTTTAATTCCTTTGAGTGCCTGGTCCTCAGTATTGGGCATATTAGCAATCTTAGCTTAACCCCAATTTTCTTTGCCATAGTTAACCATCCTCCCTCAGCCTACTCAGTGTTTTTATCCGAATTTGCCAAATTCTTAGCTGATTTAGTGCTGAAATCAGATAGAATAATTATAGTAGGGAATTTTAATATACATGTTGATGTACAGTAGATAGTGACTGTCTTAATAAGGCATTTAATTCAATATTAGACTCGATAGGGTTTTCCCAGAAAGTAGAAAATTCTACCCATTATCTCCACCACCATTGGACCTTGTTCTGATATATGGAAGAGAAATAGAAAATCTGGTAGTGTCTCCTCATAATCCTGTACTGTCAGACCATTGTCTGTTAACCTTTGATTTCACTATTCCTGACTATTTGATTCCTAAAGAAAAATATTACTACAGCAGATGTCTTTCAGATGATGTTACCAAATTTATGCAGATTGCCTCCTCTATGCCATGTGTCAACACAATGGAAATAAGCCATGGAGAGCTTGCTCCTTCCGTAATTGATAGCATGGTAGATAGTGTTACAGCTTCTCTGCATCAGAATCTAGACTTGGTGGCCCCTTTAAAAAAGAAAAAGTCCAATCAGAGATTTCTAACCCCTTGGTTTAACACAGAAACTCGTAGCTTAAAACAGAAGACTCGTCAATTAGAAAGAAAATGGTGTTCCTCTAATTTAGATGAAATCTATTTAGCTTGGAGAAATCATCTTTTAATTTATAAAAAATCTCTTAGAAAAGCTAGAACAAGTTATTACTCTGCATTAATAGAAGAGAACAAGAATAATCCCAGGTTTCTTTTCAGCACTGTAGCCAGGCTGGCAAAGAGTCAGGACTCTGTCAATCCTTGTATCCCCCTAGAGCTTACTAGTCAGGACTTTATGAATTTTTTCAATCATAAAATTTCATTTATTAGAGATAAAATCAGTCAAATTCTTCCCACCGTAAACTTCAGTACAGTAACTACTACTTCTTCAACTCCTTCAACTGATATCTGTTTGGATAAGTTTACTCCAATTGACCTTTTAGAGTTAGATAAAATAATTTCCTCATCCATGCCTTCAACTTGTCTCTTAGACCCTATTCCTACCAGGTTATTTAAAAAAGTCTTCCCATTTATCGATAGCCGTATTCTTCAAATAATCAATTCTTCTCTAACATTAGGCCATGTATCGGAGGCTTTTAAAACTGCTGTAATTAAACCCTTACTCAGAAAGCCAACGCTCGATCCAGGAGTTTTAGCTAACTATCGACCAATCTCTAATCTGCTTTTCATTTCAAAAATCTTAGAAAAAGTTGTTGCTACGCAATTATTTGACCACTTGCAGGGAAATGGTTTATTTGAAGAGTTTCAATCTGGGTTTAGAATCCATCATAGTACTGAAACAGCCTTAGTGAAGATCACTAATGACCTCCTTATCACATCTGATAATGGACTTGTTTCTGTACTTGTCCTTTTAGATCTTAGTGCAGCCTTTGATACTATCGACCATGATACTCTACTTGATAGATTAGAACACTATGTTGGACTTAATGGAACTTCGCTGCAGTGGTTTAGATCTTATTTGTCTGATGGGCTTCAGTTTGTTCATGTCAATAATGACTCTAAGCTCAGTCATGGAGTTCCACAGGGATCTGTGCTAGGCCCTACTCCTTTTAGTTTATATATGCTTCCGTTAGGCAACATTATTAGAAAGCGCTGTATACATTTTCATTGTTATGCAGATGACACACAATTATACTTGTCAATGACGCCAGATGATAGAAATCAATTAGCCAAGTTAGACGCCTGTCTGAAGGAAATCAAAGCTTGGATGACTTGATATTTTCTATTAAACTCAGATAAGACTGAAGTCATTCTTGTTGGTCCAAAAAAACCTTAGAAATACTTTTCCAAATCAAACTCTTAGTTTGGATGCGGTTACTCTTTCTCTGACTAGTTCTGTGAGGAACCTTGGAGTTATTTTTGATCAAGATCTGTTTTTCAATTCACATATTAAATTTGTTTCTAAGACTGCCTTCTATCATTTGCGTAATATTGCCAAGATTAGGAGCATCTTGTTTCAGAGTGATGCTGAGAAATTGATCCACGCTTTTGTTAGCTCTAGATTAGATTACTGTAACTCTTTATTATCAGGTTGCCCTAAAATATCCTTAAAAAGTCTTCAGTTGATCCAAAATGCTGCTGCAAGAGTTTTAACAGGTACTAGAAAGCGAGATCATATCTCTCCGGTTCTGGCCTCCCTTCATTGGTTTCCCATAGAGTTTAGAATTAAGTTTAAAATCCTTCTTCTCAATTACAAAGCTCTAAACAATCAGGCCCCTTTTTATTTAAAAGATCTGATATTACCCTATCATCCTAACAGAGCACTATGCTGCCAAAATGCTGGATTATTTGTAATACCTAGAATCTACAAAAGTACAATGGAAGGTAGAGCTTTCAGCTATCAAACTCCTTTCCTGTGGAACCAGTTACCAATCTGGATTCGGGAGTCAGACTCGATCTCTGTTTTTAAGAACAGGGTAAAAACCTTCCTTTTTGATATAGCCTACGATTAGGGAGGGATCATGTGTGTCTAAACCCTCTCTTAGTTCTGCTGCTAATAGATTTAGACTGCCGGGGGACCTCCAATAATGTACTTGGCTTCACTCCTTTAATGTTTTCTCTCTTTATATCTGTTCTTTTCATCTTCTCTATCCCCTCACCCCCCAGCCAGTCGCAGCAGATGGCTGCCCCTCCCTGAGCCTGGTTCTGCTAGAGGTCTCTTGCTGTTAAAAGGGAGTTTTTTCTCTCCACCGTCGCCAAGCGCTTGCTTACAGGGGATCGCCTGATTGCTGGGGTCTTTCTGCAATTGTGGGGGTTTCTCCTACATTTGAAAGTGCTATGAGATGACTATTGTTGTGAAATGGCGCTATATAAATAAAGTTGAATTGAATTGAATTGAATAAACGTGAAAACCTACAGCGACCATTTGGTGTCCTATTTTTTTTGCCAGTGAACGGGTGCATTCATGACACAGTCAACACTTTTCCGTGTTTGTGAAAGAATTTCTCAGAGACCTTCATCGATTCAGTGATTTTCTTAACTTTAACTTAACTTTAGTTAAGAACTTAACTTTCTTCGCGTTGGGGGGGATGCCATACCCAGCTTCTTTTGGGTAAGAGGTGGTGTACACCCTGAACTGTCCATCCCAGGGAAAACACATGGAGACAACACCAATGTATGCCTCGGGGCAATTTGGTTTCCCCAGGTAATGCTAATTAACCTAAGACGTATGTCTTTGGACTGTGAGAGGAAACAGGAGTACCCAGCAAAACAGACAGGGACAGCATGCAAACTCCACACAGAAATATTAAATGAAATATTTAAACCCACCCTTATACAGTAGATGTAAACAGTGCTGCGTTGTCCATCTTTGTTTTACAGTCCATGATCTCTAATAAAAATGTTTTTTTAACTGGTGATTTGTCCATTGCTGATGCTGACACCACAATGCAGGTTTCTTTTCTCACTTAGTGCTTCTATGGTTGCCTGCCTGTTGTAGGAAGGGAGCTGGTAGTCTTTTGTGCTTGATTTCTGTGATTGGCTGCTGCAGACTTGATGATGTTTTCCTATGCTCTGGTTCTCAGTGCTCTCATCTTCATAATCACTGGCCATGTTGGTGTTGACATCAGAATCAAGATCGCTTCCTTTAAGACTGGGACAATTTGTGGAGTACTCAATCGCCTCAGCACATGGTGGCTCATCATCTTCAAAACAGCTGTGGAAGAGATGAGAGGAGATAAGATGCTCAACTGCAAAATGTTTAAAAGCAAAATTTATTGAGTGCGTAAGATCTTCCAAACATGACTGTAATTAAGTTCCTAAAACTGCAAATGCTGACAAACGTAGTGATTTTTGGCAAACACAACAATTTTGGAAATGGCTGTAACACGTGTCACAGCTGTTTGTAAACGTGTTACAATAATTTGCAAACACTTTCAACTACTTTGCAAATGTGGAAAAATACATTCACGAAAATATTTGAATATGTTCAAATTTTTTTGAGACAAGAAAAATTGCTTGGGACCTTAAAAACTGTTTGCAAACTGTTGTGCAACAGTTTACAAACCCTGACGAACCCTCATCCACAGCAACATTGGTGAACATTCGTAAGTGCCGCGCCCTGAAATATGGGCTTAAAGTGTCATGTTGGTTGTTTGGATAAGCCTCGACCCCTTTGTTGAGGCTTATCCACATATTATTCAGAAATTTAAGATCCACGGGACTGTAGCCAACCTCCCTGGATGTGGCCGCAGGAGGAGATGGATAATACAAATGGTAACAAAAGAGCCCAGAACAACCTCTAAACACCTTCATGGTGAACTCCAAGGTCAAGGTACATCAGTGTCAGATCACAACATCCGTCGTTGTTTGAGCCAAAGTGCACTTCATGGGAGACGACCAAGGAGGACACCACTGTTGAAAACAAATCATAAAAAAGCCAGACTGGAATTTGCCAAACTGCATGTTGACAAGCCACAAAGCTTCTGAAAGAATGTCCTATGGACAGATGAGACAAAACTGGAACTTTTTGGCAAGACACATCAGCTCTATGTTCACAGACACAAAAATGAAGCATACCGAGAAAAGAACACTGTCCCTACTGTGAAACATGGAGGAGGTTCTGTTATGTTTTGGGGCTGCTTTGCTGCATTTGGCACAAGGTGTCTGTGCAGGGTACAATGAAATCTCAAGACTATCAAGGTATTCTAGAGAGAAATGTGCTGGCCAGTGTCAGACAGCTTGGTCTCAGTCGCAGGTCATGGGTCTTGCAACAGGATAATGCCCCAAAACACACAGCTAAAAACACCCAAGAATGGCTAAGAGCAAAACATTGGACTATTCTAAAGTGGCCTTCTATGAGCCCTGATCTAAATCCTATTGAACATCTGTGGAAGGAGCTGAAACATGCCGTCTGGAGAAGGCACCCTTCAAACCTGAGACAACTGGAGCAGTTTGCTCATGAGGAGTGGGCCAAAATACCTGCTGAGAGGTGAAGAAGTCTCATTGAGAGTTACAGAAATCGTTTGATTGCAGTGATTGCCTCAAAAGGTTGTGCAACAAAATATTAAGTTAAGGGTACCATCATTTTTGTCCAGGCCTGTTTCATTAGTTTGTTTTTTAAAATATTTCTGTTGAACCCCAATTCGAAAGCATTATCTGATTTTCATTGGTTAATTTTCATAGAATTTTTATTTATTACCACTTTTGTCAGATTCAAGTTATTTCTGTGACCATTGTGGGTTTTTCTTTCATTAACAGAGGGGTACCAACAATTTTGTCCACGTCTGTAGTTAGAGTATTCAGAGATCTGCACATACTGGAGTAGGTGGAAGATGTAAAAGCTCTTTCCAAGCAATTCTAAGGCAATGAAAGTTTTTTGTGTGGCTAAAACAGTGCTTCTCAATTATTTTTTGCAAAGCCCCCCCTAGGAAAGAGAAAATATTTCGCGCCCCCCTCCCCACTCGCCGCGGTGACTATAAATAAGATCATTATCCATAAAAATTGCATAAGTATACCTAAAATTGTATCCTTTTTAACATTAACAAAAGAAAAAAGCAATATAAATCAACTTTCAACAAATATTAACTTTATTTTGCCACACAGAAACCCTGTTATAGTCTAAAACAGAAAAAAAAAACTTAAAGTGCATCAAAGTGCCTGAAATAAAAAAAAAAAAAAATATGTCAATCCTTATTTAAACTAGAAACATTTTTGACCAACTGAACCATTTGATGCTGAGAAAAATAATTCAATCAATAAATAATATTAAATGCAAATTGATCTGGAACATTAACACAGGAGCACCAATATATTTAACATTTTAGTCTGAAGAAAAAGGTATAAAACATTGTGCTGATTTTTTTCTAAATCACATTTGTGAAGTAATCATTAATGGCTACAATGAGCACGTTTTGCGGAGCACAGCTTTTCAAAGCGGGGTTTGAAGCATGATAGTGCAACTCTCAGCTCCTGCTCAATGTTTAGCTGGGACCTGTACTTGGTCTTCAGTGCAGCAACAGCAGAGAAGCCAATCTCACAAAGGTAAGAAGTTGCAAAGGGAAGAAGAATGCCCATAGCCTTCTGTCCTAAGAGTGGATACTGCCTCTCTACACTCAGCCAGAATTCACTCAGTGTCTGTGATGTGAAGCTCAGTCTCAAACTGGAGTCAGATGTCACGTCAATGAACTGTTCCTCCTCTGCAGAGGTGAAACCAGTAGGAGCTGGTGCATTGAAAGGATCTCTGTTTTCAGGAAAGTACTTTTTGAAGAATCCCATCAATGATGCAATATGCTGCTTAATAACTGGAATCACTGAGGTGGCATCATAGTCAGTGGTGTCAACAAATTCATGCAGATTCTCAAATGCATCACTTCTTCCTTCATCAAGTTGCCTGCCCCACATTGCAAGCTTTCGAGTGAAAGAACTGATCTTGTCTGTGACCTGAGGGAGGTGTTTATTTTTCCCTTGAAGCTGTAAATTTAGTTCATTTAGCTTTCCAAATATGTCACTCAGGTAGGACAGTTTTGCCAGGAAGTTCTCATCACTAAATTTTGCTGCATCTTCCTACTTATGTTCCTGCTCCAAAAACACTCTTATCTCCTCTCTGAGCTCAAAAACACGGGACAAGACCTTTCCTCGTGACAGCCACCTTGCTTCACTGTGAAAGAGCACAGCCTGGTGTTCAGCTCCCATCTCCTCACAGATAGCAGAGAAGATTCTGGATTTTAGTGGTCTGGTCTTTATAAAATTGACTACACCTATAATGTCAGTCATAACCTCACTTAATTCAGAGGAAAGGTGCCTTGATGCCAGTGCTTCTCTGTGTATAACACAGTGTGTCCACTCAGCATTAGGTGAAGCCTTCTTGATGAGCGCTCGCAGTCCTTTTCTCATCCCTGACATAGTCTGTGCACCATCACTGCAAACACCAATGCAGTTCTCCCACTTCAGCCCATTCTCAGTTAGGAAGCAGTCCAGCATTTTAAATAGCTCCTCAGCTGTGGCTCTGTTTTTGACATATTTACAGAAAAGCAAATCCTCACACAGGGAGTTTGTCAGGTCAAAACGCACATAAGCAATAAATAAACAGTCTTTGTTGCTGTTAGTTGCTTCATCGAATTGTAAGGCACACCGTTTGTCTTTGAGTTTATCTACCAGCTGTTCCTGGAGATTGTTCGCGATGTCATCTATGCGTCTTGCGACCGTGTCATTGGACAGTGGGATGGTTTTTATTTTTGCAGCACTTGCATTGTCAAGCATGACAGAAACCATGTCTACTGCTGCAGGCAGTATCAACTCCTCTGCAATTGTGTGGGGTTTTTTGCACTGCGCAATTTGGTACGCCACTTTTAATGATGCTAAAAGTGCTCGCTGGTTTACTGATGTAGCGTTCACAAAGCGGGATGATTGTTGGCCGTACTCCGCACGTTTTCGCTGAAAAAAATCAAGCGGCTTATCAACATGTTGAGGATGTAATGTCTGTAGGTGACGTCTTAATTTATTTGGCTTCATGCTGTCCGCTGCCAACATTTTCAGACACAGTAAACACACCGGTCTTTCCTCGTCTCCCACCGTAGTCACAGTGAAGCCAAGCGCTAGATAAGATTCGTCATATTTCCTCGTCTTAGCTTTTGGGAGACTTTAATTTGTCTCTTTACCTCTGTCTCTCTCCGCCTTTCTTTTCGTTACTGTTAAATATTTCTCCATGGTGTCTCTCGAGGGGTTTGTTGACAGCAATTTAAAAAGTTTTAAACTCCCGCACAGACTTTGACAATGAGAGCGCCACTGCACCACCTGCTGCCGTGGATGTGCAATTACACTTTAGACGGCAAAAGCAAAGCCTGTTCCCCGGGGTCATACGCCCCCCCCCCCCCCGGCATCGCACTATTTGAGAAGGACTGGGCTAAAAAGCCCCAATATACTATTTTGGGCAATACACATTTGTTTCTGAGGTGGTTTTAGAGCCACTGGAGTGTGTCTTTACATAAAGGTGAATTAAAATAAATAAGTAGCATAGTCCTTTAATCAAAAATACACTGAATTTCTAACATGAATATCAGACTTCTAATAAAAACTGGAAACAACCCTACCACTGTCTGACAGTGGCCCTCTGGCTTTCATTTTGCATCTTGTGGGGATCGCTGGTCCATGGAGTGTGGTGGTGCAGTGTGCCGTGGTGTGGAACGGGTGGGGACCCTGATTTTCAGAGGCAGAATGCGAGTGCCTTTTCCAGGTTGTGGTCCTCTTGTTTCCAGCAACAGTCAGGACTGTTTTCTTTCTCTCCTCCGGGTGATGAGCGCAGCGTGGTTTCTTGTATTTTGCTTACCTCCGCTGAGCATTTTGCCCTAGTTTGACTGGGCCTTGTCAAAGACCTCACAGTGTCCAGGGCTGTCCCTACACCATAAACTGTCCGGCTGGCGGTCATTATAACATTTGAGTTCTGTTTTTTTTTTTTTTTGTATGGTTTCTTTGTTCAGTCAAAACAAAAGAAGTGTTTTGGTTTTTTTTTTTTTTTTTCAAAATTGTATCAAAAGGAAAAGGCCCTCGTGATCTGGAGCTGGACCGGGGTCTGCCACTTGAGGAGCCCCGTCCTAAAGCATAACTTCTCTTCCTGCCCCATCCCCCAGAAAGCCTTCTGCCCTAGCACCAGAGAGTTATGAGGGGGATCTTGACTCATGCCATTGTTTCATTACACCCAGTGTTCCCTAGTGTTTGAGCAGCAGCCACAAACTTTTTCCAAACACTTGCGTAGGTTTACTCCGGGATTTCTCCGGTTTCCTCCCACATGCCAAAAACATGCCAGTTAGGTTAACTGGCATCAAACTGGGGATTCTAAATTGTCCTTAGATATGATTGTGAGAGTGAATGGTCGTCTGTCTCTCTGTGTTGGCCCTGCAATGGACTGGCGATCTGTCCAGGGTGTACCCTGCCTCTCGCCCAAAGATGCTGGGATGGGCTCCAGCCCCCCTGCGACCCAAAAGGAATTAAGCGGAAGAAGATGGATGGATGGATAGTCTTGAATTGCATGCAATTTTTTTTTAAGGCTAGGCCTAGTTTGGGGCAGTGCTACATGGCAGAGTCAGTCTGCATTTTGTTTCTCCTACCAAGCCTTTCAAGATGAAATGCAAAGGGTTTTTGATCATCACTCTGGGCAAGAAAACTGGGAAAGGCCTCTTTGAAGAGGATGATAAAATAAAGGCAACGTTGGATTTTTAAATAGCTTTATTATCACCCGCCTTCATCGGAACACCTCCCCAGCCCTCGTGCTGCGGGCTGAGGTGATGTCCTCAGGCTCTCAGAGAAGAGGAGACACACAGTGCATGTGTCCAGCAGCAGTTGAAGAAGTCAGTGAATGAGAGGCAGATTTACAGCACAGTGCAGCATATATACTCAACTCAAACAATAGATCAAAGGACCTTCACAGCAGTCTATCTGGGCATTTGCATATCAGAGATACAGACAGGATGCATGAACACAATGCATGGATGACACTTTAACCTGACAGCTGTAAACGCAGCATGGAGTGGAAAAAACCCAGGAGTGCGAGCTGACTGTCTCTGTGTTCTGTCTCTGTGTTGTGGGGGTTGAATTCAACCCGCTACACTGCTCCCCCCAGAGGGCACGGTAGGGGACCGTGACCTCGATGTTGCAGTTTGGGCAGCGAGCAGGGAAAAGCTCTGTGCAGGAGGAGGGGGAGGGGGGTAGCAAATGCTGACCGGGCGCGGGAAAATCGTTCAAGTCGCGCCAAAAGTGTTTGCTGCTCCGCGATGTCCCGTCTGAACATGCGGAGATCAGAAGAAGAAAAAAAATTAGTCTCTGACTCCTCTCGTGGCCATGAAGAAAAGCAGGAGCGGCGGCAAGAAAAAAATAAAAGCAGAGGGACTGGCGTGTTGACTTTAGGGCAGACGTAACCCTACAGCCTCGGGAACCGCAGACAGCTGAATTCCCCTTGTGTGCCGTGGCTAAGACCATAAAATCCCGTGAGCAAGCTGCGGGCCTCAGGTGTACAAGCAAGCCTGAAGGGCCAGTGTGCAGCAGAAGGAAGGCGGTCGGAAAAGCCGTATTTGTCCCGTGCGTGGTGCGCCGTCCTCGTCACCCCCGGTGCGCGTGCCGGGGCTCCGTGTGTGGGTGGGCCCGCTGGAGAGGAAATCAGGGTCGGAAACTTGGAGATCGGCGCAGTCTGCGCCGAAAAACATCTCTGACGAGCCGTGGCTGCAGATTAGTCATGGTGCGTTCAGGTCCACATGTGCTCCGTCGGCCATGGGAGTCGCCCTCATGTGCTCTGATGTGGAGGAGCTGCGCGGCCGGTCCCGCGTGGATGTGCCGATCTCGGCGAGGGCGCGCCATGACGTTTTCTGCCGCTTACCCGGTCTTGGTTGATGTCCTGAGAGCGGCTCGCCCGCCGTGGGCTCTGCGTCGAGGTCTCCCTGAGGCCGCAGGGAGGGCAGACCAGTCAGGCCGCTGTGATGGAGCACTCATGCCCGGGTGCTGCGTTCGCTGGCCGCTCGTTTTCCTCAGTCTTGGGTCGCCAGCGTGGCTGTTCAGATCAGAAGGCTGCGTTTGCACAAAACGTGTGCGTCCTTGGGGTCACCAGTGAAGAGGATGATAAAATAAAGGCAGCGTTGGATTTTTAAATAGCTTTATTATCACCCGCCTTCATCGGAACACCTCCCCAGCCCTCGTGCTGCGGGCTGAGGTGATGTCCTCAGGCTCTCAGAGAAGAGGAGACACACAGTGCGTGTGTCCAGCAGCAGTTGAAGAAGTCAGTGAATGAGAGGCAGATTTACAGCACAGTGCAGCATATATACTCAACTCAAACAATAGATCAAAGGACCTTCACAGCAGTCAATCTGGGCATTTGCATATCAGAGGTACAGACAGGATGCATGAACACAATGCATGGATGACACTTTAACCTCATAGCTGTAAACGCAGCATGCAGCGGAAAAAACCCAGGAGTGCGAGCTGACTGTCTCTGTGTTCTGTCTCTGTGTTGTGGGGGTTGAATTCAACCCGCTACATCTTCTCCCTATGATAGAGCTTCTGTAGTATGGCTTATTTTGCTGTAGAATTTTGAACTTCAGCAATTAATAATTTCAGTCAAGAAGGTCTACAAAACAATGTTCATAACCCCTTTGGAAAGAGGATTAAAGATGAGTTAGCTACATGGGATGAGCCTTAATCTGATGATGCTCAATAAAGGTTGATAACCACCTCTGTGAACACTGCATGGAGAGAATTCCCAAGCTCCTGCTTCCCCAGCAGCTTTCCCTTCTCAAGGCTTTCTCACTAGCCAACTTGGTGGTGACCTGCCACTCCCTAAAAACACTTGAGCCAGTGCAGTTGTAGAAGGCTTGTCTTTCTATTGCTGAATGTACCAGGAGCATATAATCAAAGTCTTTCCTTTGTTGTGGCCAAACTGATCATTGGTTATCTACCTGTCAAATATGCCCACCAAAAACAATCGTCTACTGTTGAGTTGGACAGCAAATCCTTCTTGCCCCCACTGCAACTCTCAGCGAGCATATGGTGGCTATCCATTCCTTTTGGGACACAGCTCCAGCCAAAGCTACTAGCCCAGGGTACCAACAGCCAGAAGAAGATAGCCAAACTACTAGACTCAGAGCAGCACTGACTATTGACCAACCCTACGGAAGCAGTCTAGTGGAGCTAGTGATGCCACCTAAAAGAAAAACCACTGCACTTGAGGAGGAGATGGAAATTATAAGAAAATCTTTGAATTTATGTCTGGAGAAATATCCAAGAAGCTTCACAGCAAGAAAAATTAAAAAGACTCGTGGGTGATATGAAGGAGCTCAAAGCACTATTAAAGGAAAAAGTCAAAAGTACTGCTGATTTAGAGAAATGACAAGAAGGACTTGGAGCAGCATAAAAGGAGAAACAATGTCATCACATCCATATCCATCTTTCATTCCACATGTCCAAAAATACAAGAGCATTCTGAGGCGAGTGCAATATCGCCCACCACCATTTTCTTTGAAGACCCCAATATGCTACTAAAGGAGAGCAGTTTTCAACTTTTCCATATAATTATTGGGGCAGAACCAAATTATGATAAGCCTATCATCCATGAATATATAACAGCAATAGCTGTATATAACCCATAATTGTTGGTCAGGACTCCAAGGTGAACCTGTGTAGCAAGTTTGGTGACCCTAGAGAGCTTCTATAGTAAGTTGGCATAAGGAATGCTAACCTTGACCTTTGACCTTTTGATCCCAAACCCACAGTCAGAAGTCATGGTCTTAGGGTGAAATTGTGTGCCACGTTTTGTGACCGTATCTTTACTCATTCTATAGTAATAGTACAAAGGGAATGTTAACACTGACATTTGACCTTTTGTCTACAAACCCACAGTAAAAGGTCAGGGTCCCAAGGTGAACCTGTGTAGCAAGTTTGGGGACCCTAGCTTTCTTTGTTGTTGAAATATAGTTTATAAGCCATTTTGATATTGACCTTTAACCTTGAGATCCCAAAACCATAGTCACACTTCAGGGTCCCAAGGTGAACCTATGCCCCAAGTTTGTTGACCCTAGCATTACTTGTTGTGCAGCAATAAAGCATAGGGAATGTTAACTTTGACCTTTTGACCCCAAACCCTTAGTCAGAAGTTGGGAGCCCAAAATGAACCTGTGTACCAGGTTTGGTGGTCCTAGCTTTACTTGTTTTATAGTAATAGTGCAAATGGAATGTTATCGTTGACCTTTTGACCCCAAAATCATAGTCAGGTCACGATGTAAGTCATCCAAGGCGTGTCTTAGATACAATTACTGTATAGATTTGAAAAGCCTACATAATTTCTTAATAGTTTCAGGGTCAAATTGCAATATGCGCATCATCAGTGTGTATCAAACCCCCGTACCATGTTTCAAAACATTTTGAACAAAATGTAGCAGGAGTTGATTTCGCAAGACAGTTAAGGCCAGATTTACTAACAAGCTGTGCCAGCACAAAGACCTCTTTCGGCGTTAAAAAAAAACTGCTGCTGAGATTTACTAAAGGGTGCAGCGCAAAGTTAGTGGTGGGAAGGTGTGGACTATGCTACTTTTGCGCCTGGCCTCATTGCATATGTATTTGTAGGACTTGTAATGTCAAAGCACAAATATAAGGGAGGAGAGTATTTAAATTAGCGGTGCAAGGTGATTTACTAAAGTTTGTGGTTGTTGATCTCCTGCTAAATGCGCCAGGATTTAACACCCCAAAAAAGCACGTCTTAATTCATCTGCGCCTGACATGGCAGTGATCGTTGGTGCCGAGACACCGGTGAGAACTGAGGCCATGTGGCCAAAGAGAGAGAATCTTCTCTCTGCACATGACTTTATTTGGCATGACAGAACAGAAACAATCTCACAGAGATTGGTGTTGTGCTAAACTGGACATCAGCCGGCAGAGGATTTTTTAAAATTTCATTTGTTTATATATAGCCTACTAAATGAATTTGTATCCATAAAATAGGATACAATAGGATAGACATTCCTACCTGCAATGGATGACAGTGGTTAGGTAGATAGATAGATAGATAGATAGATAGATAGATAGATAGATAGATAGATCTTTATTGTCACTATATAAAATGTCAACATTGAAATGCAGTTTAGCAGCTTTACAGTAGCAGCAGTGTAAATAAAACAAAAACAATAAAACAGGGGACAGTGCAGCCAGTAATTGTTGTAAGGCAATTGTGGAGGGGAGGGGGAGGTTGGGTGAGAAGGGGAGGGGATGCATCAATCTTGGGGGGAATGGGATGGAGGTGGGGTGATACTTTTCACAGCCTGGGGAAAGAAGCTGTGCGTCAGTCTGTTTTTTTTTAAGTTGTCCGGTATCTTTTTCCTGAGCGGAGGAAGGAAAACAATGAAGCTTGCCTTAACTTCCTGAGGAAGTAAAGTCTCTGTTGTGCCTTCCCCACCTGATAAGAGATGTTAATGGCCCAGGGGCCACGTATACAAAGGGTACTTACGCACAAAACCATGACGTACATCCTTTTCCACAGACAATTTCAGATGTATTGTAGCGATGTGTAGCACCTTGGGAGAGCCAGATTGTCTAGCATCTCAGACAGGAGACAGTGGATAAGCTTGGGAGAACAAAGAGCAGGGGATTCCTGGTGAGATAGCAGGAAGGAGTCAAGGATGAGGGGGTTGAATGCAGTGTGATGAAAATGTCATGTTGTGTGTGATGTAAATGCCATGAAACTGAAGAGAGGAGTTTCTGCTTGAGAGTTCATTCTATTTTGTGCTTGAAAGATGTGAGTGTGTAATAAATCGTCTGAAATGATTCCGCCTCTGATTTCACACACTCCACACTGGTGACCCAAGACGTATTATGGAACATGAGGCAAGATCCCCGGAGCCGGCCCGGTCAGGAAGCTACAGCAAGGCGGCAGCCATCCCACAGACAGCCAGGACTGGAACCCCCAGCCACGCGTGTGCAGTTTCAGTCAAGCTACCGGATTTCTGGCAGCACAACCCGCGCTCTTGGTTCCACCTCACCGAGGCCCAGTTCGCCCTCTGGGGAGTATCGGTAGATGATACCAGATTCTACCATGTGGTTGCAGCGCTCGACGCCCGCACAGCTCAGCAGGTAGCGAGCCTGCTCGATCAGCCACCAGCCAGCAGCAAATATGAAGCGCTCAAGGCTGCGCTCATCCCGCGCTACACACTCTCGGAATGTGAGAGAGCAGAGAGGCTCCTGACGCGGACCTGAGTTAGGAGATGGTTCAGCCATAGGACCTGATGGAGAAGATGCTGGCGTAATGGGCACGGACGATGGGCACTTTCTGTTTGCCCACTTCTTTCTCCGGAACCTTCCAACAGAGGCGAGAGCGGTTCTGGCCAATTCGCCGTGGCTGGCCGCGTGCGACTACTGTGCGCTAGCCCAGGAGGCAGACCGGATCATCATCACCACCAGGGTGATCACAGTCAACGCCAGCAGCGGCGGAGCCCAGCGAGACGACCAGAGGAGGCGAGGAGAGCCACCAACGGTAGCGGCAGCGGGGGCCAAGGAGCGCCAGAGAGAGACGCTCTGTTTCTATCACCGCCGCCTTCGGAGAGAAGGCACGCAGATGTGCGCCACCGTGCCAATTCAAGCGCGTCGGGAAATGCCAAGGCGCGGGGTCGGTAGCAGCTGCGACCCTCCGTGAAGAGAACAAGCTGCTCTACTTAACGGATGCACGCTCTGGGGGCGTTTCCTCGTGGACACCGGAGCCCCAGAAGAGCTTCATCCGGCGACCTACGCTGACACGGCTGGCAGGACCTAGCGGCCCCCGGGATGTTGGCAGCAAACGGCTCGGATATTAAGACCTTTGGTGAGAGGACTCTGCTCTTATCTCTACACGGCCGTACATATGAGTGGACTTTTGTCATAGCAGCACTGAATTACCACATAATGGGGGCCTGATTTCTGTGTGCACATGGTTTATTGGTTGAAGTTGCTAACAGGCGCTGGTTAATGCACTGTCCTTTGACTCTCTCCCCTGTATAGCTCGAGTGATCCAGCCAACAGCACAAGCAATGTCACAGCTACAGGCGGTAAGTTCCCACACACTGCTCACTCAGTTCCCAGCACTCAACGGTCCCGACGTTTTCCGCGGCCCTTGCCTAAAACACGGGGTGGAGCACTTTATCACCACCACACCGGGCCGCCCGTTTTTGCAAGACCTCGGTGCTTGGACGCACTCTAAACTGGCCATAGTGCGCGAGGAGTTTGCCAACTGGAAAGGTTGGCATCATCAGGTGCTCGAACAGTCCATGGGCTGCCCCCGCTAACACTGGTCCCTAAGGCTGAGGGATCGTGGCGACCATGTGGGATTTCCGCAGGTTGAACAACGCCACAGTGCACGACGCTACTACCCAATTCCCACATACAGGATTTTTCCGTTCACCTCGCTGGAGCGCGCATTTTTTTCCAAAATAGACCTGGTCCGCGGTTACCACCAGTCCCAGTGCGCGCTGAGGACATACCTAAAACAGCGGTAATAACTCCGTTCGGTCTATTCAAGTTCCTGCGCATGCCATTCGGGTTAAAAGGAGCAGCACAGACGTTCCAGCGCATGATGGATGCAGTGCTGCGCGATCTCCCGTTTGTGTTCGTCTACTTGGACGATATCTGGTAGCCAGTGCGTCTGAAGACGAACACGAAACCCACCTCACAACGGTTTTTCCGGAGGTTGGAGGAGCACGGGTTAATAATCAACCCCGGCGAAATGCCAGTTCGACGTGACGGAGATTGATTTTTTGGGGCACCGCGTCTCACTGGAAGGAGCGATCCCACTGCCCACAAAGTGCGCGCCGTGGCGGATTTTCCCCGGCCTCAGACGATCAGGGCGCTGCAGGAATTTTTGGGAAATGGTGAACTTTTATAAACCGTTTCCTTCCCGCGCAGCGCAGCTCATGCAACCATTATATGCCGCGTTCAAGAAACAGAAACCCGGGGATAGGGTCGAATGGACCCCGGGAGCGAGAGCGGGCGTTTTTCGGAAGTTAAAGCAGCCCTGGCAAACGCCGCACTGCTGGCGCATCCCAGACCCGACGGCCCGCATAGCGCTCACCACCGATGCTTCAAGACGTGGTTAAAGGGGCTGTCATGGAGCAGCGCGTCGCCAGGGCTTGGCAGCCGCTCGCTTTTTTCAGCAGAACTTTGCGCGACAGTGAACGTAAATACAGCGCGTTCGACAGAGAGTTGCTGGCCCTTCACCTGGCCATATGCCCCCTCCAGTTCTGGCTGGAAGGGCGCAGCTTCACCGCGTTCGTGGACCACAAGCCGCTAACATTCGTGATGGCCAAGGTTTCGGAACTGTGGTCGGGCCGGCAGCAGAGACAGCTGGCCGCGATCTCAGAGTTTACTACCGATATTCAGCATGTGTCTGGTAAACTGAATGTAGTGGCGGACTGCCTCTCGCGTGCCGTAGTGGCCCCGGTCTGCGTGGGGATAGATTACGCAGCCATGGCCACGGAGCAGATTAGAGATGCAGACGTGCGCGCGCTCCAGTCTGGACCAACAGGGTTAAGGCTGGAGAGCAGGGTGCTGCAAGATGACGGCCCCCCCCTAATCTGCGATGTCTCCACGGGTCGCCTGCATCCCGTGGTCCCGTCCGTGTGGCGCCGCCGCGTGTTTGAGTCGGTTCACATTCTGGCGCACCCAGGAGTGCGCGCATCGGTCAAAATGGTGGAAGAGAAATTTGTGTGGCCGAGCCTACGCAAACAAGTGAAAGAGTGGGCTGCAGCCTGCGTGGCGTGCCAACAAGCCAAGGTACACAGACACACGAAGGCTCCCTTGGAGCCGTTTCGTATTCCGGCTAAGAGGTTTGACCATGTTCCCGTGCGACCTCGTGGGCCCCCTCCGCCATCCACAGGGTGCACCACACCTCTGACAATGGTGGACCCGCACCACGCGCTCGCCAGAAGCGGTCCCGCTGGCGGCAACCGCGTCCGCGGATGTAGTGCGCGCTTTTTTAACAGCATGGGTGGCGCGGACATTATGTCCGACAGGGGCCCGCAATTTGTTTCCGAACTCTGGTCTGCATTGGCCCCCAGCCTGGGTGTTACAATTCACCGCACAACCGCGTACAACCCACAGGCCAATGGGTTATGCGAGCGTTTTCATAGATCACTGAAAGCAGCACTCAGGGCTTCATGACGGATGCAAATTGGGTAGACAGGGCTGCCATGGGTCTTATTGGGGTTGCGCTCCACGCCGGGAAGAGGATCTGAAAGCTTCCCCGGCAGAGCTCATTTTTGCGCAGCCACTACGGCTGCCTGGGGAATTTCTACAGCTATTCCCGCGCCGGGCAGCGCCCCCGTCTCAGCTTTTGCAGTGTAGCACAAACCCAGGCACGCTGCCCGGCCCTGCCCACCACAGTTTTTCCGTGTGTTTTCGTGCCTAAAACTTTGAAGAGCGCGGAGTTCGTGTTTGTCAGACACGACGCCCACTGACCCTCCATTGCGCCCACCCTATGATGGACCGTTCAGAGTGTTGGACAACAGGGGATAGCATTTTTTTGCTAGACTTGGGGGGGGTAGGAGGGAAAAAATTGGCATAGACAGGACCTCAAACCCGCTTTCGTTGTGGCGGACGAGCAAGTGCTGTTGGCTAGGGCCCCTTCAGCGTGGAAGACCCCCCGGAGAGCTCCCCAGGGAAACGATTCACCAGAGCAGCCCACACGGACAGACCGAAGTGCCCCCCCCCCAATAGCAGCCCCCCACCGGCACAGCAGCGCCGCCGAGGCGGTAAACCCCCGTTACAGCAGATAGGGGAGGAGACGGAAGCCCAAGCAGCATGTGGACTGATGTTCAATTGTTCTATCACAGCATGTGGACTGTTATTCTATTGTTCTATCTAAGATGCTGGGGGGGGTGATGTGTAGCGATGTGTAGCACCTTGGGAGAGCCAGATTGTCTAGCATCTCAGACAGGAGACAGTGGATAAGCTTGGGAGAACAAAGAGCAGGGGATTCCTGGTGAGATAGCAGAAAGGAGTCAAGGACGAGGGGGTTGAATGCAGTGTGATGCAAATGTCATGTTGTGTGTGATGTAAATGCCATGAAACTGAAGAGAGGAGTTTCTGCTTGAGAGTTCATTCTGTTCTGTGCTTGAAAGATGTGAGTGTGTAATAAATCGTCTGAAATGATTCCGCCTCTGATTTCACACACTCCACAGTATCAAGAATGAAATGACATATGAAATATGTGCAGTCCCACGCCAACTTCATGGCTGGCATACGTACGCTTCTACTGCTATTGGTCTGTTGGCGACACTTAGAGGTGATATTGGGAGACTGATAATGACATGAAAATTATTGTACACACCAGAGACACATGATGAACAAAATATCCAAGCGTGCACAATTAAATGAGTGGATATAAAAGCAAGCGCAAAGAAGTGCAGAAAATGCCTCTAACAACAGAGGACTAGAGGATATTGCAAATCGCCAGTGAGAAGAGAAAGGATATTTAGAGACAGAAGATTTTCTGTCTCAGGATGATGACTGGCTGGTCAGCCAGTTTAGGTTTCCATAGGCAGTCCTTGTGGAACGCGCCTGTGCACCCCATATATCACCCTGTTTTCAAGGCTCCATTACAATTCAGTGATATGAGTAAGTGACTTTCTTTTTTTGCTGATAAAACTACATTTTCACAGCATTCTAGCAAGCCCCCAGTTGCCTCTATGTGTACAGTAGTTATGTCAATAAACACATGCGTAAAGTTTGAAATGCAACAGTCTCACCCATTTCCTGGTTCACTTCATGTATTTAGTAGTGCGTGTAATCCATGTAAGTTGTATATAACTATAGAAGGGTTGCACTGATGTCACACGGGTCATGTGTCTTTTGTTTACTATGCCATTTTGGACATCAACAAACAGCCAAATCACCAACAGCAAGTGTGAGTGAGTGTAATCAACGAGATAAATGACTACACACAAATCAACACCATGGTTCAACGACGAGGTGCAGACTTTTCTATACTTTGTAGCTGATTAAAGAAAACCAGAGGGAGCTGGACGGAGCAACCTGAAAAGAATTCACAGCCACGGCGAAGGCAGACAGAGGCAGAGTGGCGTAGACCCAACCACAGCATCATCATTATTGAAAACAGTGATAGAGGATGGTGAGTGATGTGATATTATGCATCTTTGCCATTGTTTATCCCAGTGGTGGAAATCTCATTTTGAACAAACAACACCATTGTCTCCTGTATGCAGACAATGAGGTAGCTAGTTAGCCATCAATGCTAACTACGTGCTCTGCTTGTATTTTGCACTTGTGTTGACAACATCTGATGAAATAGGCTAGTGCTAATCCTGGTTAAAAAGTAGTTTTTTACATGTTGCACTTTCGTGCTGTGCATGTACTTAAGTTGTGTATGTATTTTCATTCTAGAGTCCCACTGCAGGCTGAAGATCTGCTGAACCAGAACCAGCAGCACATCCAGTTGCTTCTCAGTGAGGCAAGAGAGCATGAAACGGGAACAGGTCAAGCGGACCACTAACCAAGTGAGCACCCCATGTGAGCACCCCAAGTGGACCGCAGGGTCCAATCTGTACAAGTACATTTTTAATCAAGTGATTTACAGACTGATTCAGAGCTTTCTAAAGCCTCATTCAGAACATTCTAGTCCCACATACCTATTCTGTGGATTTTCATCTGGGGGCAGTCAGCCGTGACGAGCAGCAGCGGTGGAGAAGAAAAGTTTTTTGAAAGCAGAAACAGAGCCAAAACCTTCTCCAGGTCAGCTTAGTTGTCATTTTATATATATATATATATATATATATATATATATATATATATATTTACACTTGTAGGTGACCGGGAAAAGTCTTTCCAACAGTTTTACACAAATTTTTGTTGTTGCTCTCCTTCTTTAGCGTTTACAAATCACCGAATTGAGAATGTACTTGTACATGTACAGATTGGATCCTGGGGTCCACTTGGGGTGCTCACTTGGGAGTGCTTACTTGGTCAGTGGTCCACTTGACCTGTATCCCATGAAACTACCTTGCGAAGGGAGGAGATGGCTCAGAATGCTGCCTTCAATCAAGCTTTCCTTGGTGTGTTGGGCCACCTTGTGAAGGTGATGAGTTGCGTGTGTTACAGGCGTGTGTGACCCATTCTGAGTTTTTTTACAGTTTAAAGTTTAAATTTTGCACATTCTAAATAATCTGGATTTTGCTGGTCATTGTAATAAACAGTGACTTATGTGTTTGCATCATGATTTTCTATTTGTCTGTTAAATCAACTTTGTTCTGACCACAACACATCGGAAAAAAAGGATTTGTGGTTTGTTTTTTCATTGTTTGATTTTCTGATCGGACTTTGAATGATAAACAAATATTATCTGGAATTTGATCACCTAGCCAAATTCCTTTTGCTGTAGATAAAAAGACATTGGTCAGCGGAATGAGTACCCAGCTCACGTTTGTGATCTCTAGGAGCAGGGCCGTGTGGCAGAACCTTTCTGCCAGTCTCTTTCAACAGAATTCACGGACATCCATCCAGATCAAGGTTGGCATGTGGGAGGCCTGCTGCCACACGGGACACAATCTGAATCTGCTGTGCTGAAGGTCTGTTGTCCAATTTAAACTTAATTCTTCATAATATTTCTGGTATAAGTTCTATAAATCTAATGTCTTTTAACTCCTTTCAGAACTTCAGGTGCATTTGTCTTTTCATTAATCTCCGTTCCTTTTCAGAGTAACACTAATTTTCTTTTTTATAAAACAGTTTAATCATCATTTTCTTCATAAAATTGCATCCATTTTCCTTAACTAATGCTATTTTATGGTTTTTCATCTCCCATTACAGTGCCAATTTCAGCTATGTTTTTCCTTGGTTCCACAAATGTTTGATAGTACACTTTATGCTCAGTAATCCATTAACAGTCTAATGTGCTCATGATACATGTTGAATTCTCCATCTTAAAGTCATTTGAATGTGTTCATATATCCTGAAATTTCTCATTAAACTATTAAAAGACATATGGGTGTTATTGTTTGTTTCATGTTCCTCTTCTTTATTAAAGCAGACAAAAACTCACAGTTTTTTTTTTAGACTGATTCATTATTGGTACAAATACATAGTTATTAATCAAATTGTCCATTCTTTTGGACTGGTGCCCCATGTGCTCATGTGTGTTAGTCATGAAAAGAAATTTCATTACTACTCATATTCATATTTACATTAATACTTGTACCAACAATAAACTACCATATAAAACCCTACATATTTATCATGCCCCGTGTGAGGCTGTGTAAAATATAGGAAAATGGACATGAAATTTTGCAGTCACAAGCTGTGTGTGTATAGTCAAATCGGATGTTTTTGCATGGTAAAACTTGATTTTTCTTTAATAGTCACTGTACGTAATTGACTGGCCACCCAGCCAGGCATGTGTGTAACCCCTTATCTGCTGGAACCAGCAGTGTCTGCGTGTGGAGAGCATAGAGGGGAGGGGTCGCCCATTCACCCATTCTGATCAGAAAGTCATTATTTTTTTTTCAAAGCATGCTAAAGTGTTGCCATACACTAAATTAAATAAAATAAAGGCCTAAAGAGACAGAATCACAAAGAATCTGACCCATTTCTTGTTCATTCAGCCCAGTGGCAAGTCCTGCTGGAAAAAAAAAAAACTGAATTAACCATTTTAAACCTCATCTGTAAGGCTGTGAATCTAGCTAATTCGCGCTGAACAGCAGTAATAAAGGTTACTGAGAGGAATTTGTTTGATGCAATTGTACACGGAGTTAAAATTGTAAGATTATTCCTGCATGAGTAATCTGAGCAACTTCTAGAATTCAGAATGGAGTTTGGCCTATGATAAACCAGAATAAAGTGACACCAGTTCGCCATTCTTTTAAAAAGTTGCTGGCAGAAACAAGCCAGTAGAAGCATGAAACAAAGCTAAGGTGTGGTTTATTGTTGAACGGGCCTTGTCATGCATTTGCGGGTGACCAAAAGTGCTTCATTGTATGTTAAACTATTGTTTTCCTGGAGCTGTGCTTGCTGGCACCAAACCAGATAGTGCAACTGCCATTTTGGGACCACCATTTTGGATCAAGCCTTCATCCTGGGCACCATTTGGGGTAGACCTCAGTTGGACTACCTCCAAGCAACACTGTGTCTCCTCCTCCTTGAGTGCAGAAGAAACTGCCTCCATCGGGTGGTCAACTATAACAACTGTATCCTTTCATAGAATTACATCTAAAACTTTCAATCTCTTAAGCTGGCTTCTAAATGAATCAAGCCTCCAAATTAACTTCAAAACAATCCATACTATTCAGAATAACCCAAATTTAAAACCAATTTAAAGTTTCTATGCCAAAAACAGTGAAAAAGAAACTTACTGGCGCATAAAGGTTATTCTCATTGGTGCATCAGATTGGCCGTACAGTGGGGCCACACTGTAAATGAACATCAGAAGTGTACAAAAGCATACACTTTGTATTTAATCATTTAGGTTAACCACACATTTTAATTTTTAAAGTGAAAAGATCATATATTTACACATTTTAAGCAACAATTGCAAACGTTTGAAGCTATGCATGTGTGCGTTTTAAGTGCTGCATTGTTTGATTTCTCCCACAAGAAATTCACTAATTTAAGTATCCGAATAAAGGCCAACGTTTATTCAAAAGTAACCTTAAAGTAATGTTAACTGAAACCACATTAATCAATTAACACTTAAAAGTTCTAAGTGTTATTTAAAGTCACTGTGTTATTCTTGGTTCATGTTTTTTTCTCCACAGGAAAAGGAAAACATTAACCAACTCCCTACTTCTCACCAGGATTTAAAAGAGAAAAGTCAAAAGGTGGAAAACATTGATTATTCTGTAAATAAAAACTTTATAGATAACAATCTAATAAATCACCATTAAGCTTTAATCCTAAGAAATCCTTGGTGGAAACACACACAAAAAACAACTCACTTGTGTTTTCTAATCTGTAAATATTAAAACATTTAAAGCTAAAAATATGCTTAAAATATGCTTTAACTTAACTAAAGCTTAAAATATGCTTTAACAATAAAACAAAAATCAACCTTAACTTCAAAAGAAAGTGAAAACCTATAACTTTAAATCTCTAAAGCATTTAACTTTTTCTATTTTTTTGTTCCCTTTTTGCAAATAAAATCATCACTTTAAAGTGACATTCAACAAAATTCCAAAGCTAGTTATTGATGATAATTCCAATACTAGGCTTTTAAAATTTTAAGTAAAGAAGTCAATCCACACAAATTTTAAACTACAAATTAAAATACAGTCTCAACAAATAAACTAACACATCTCCACATTTCTACAATAATTTCAAAATTCTACCTCCCTTCTTACAAGCCTGTAAATTGGAGCAAATTCTAAAAGAGCCTATAACTACCGTTACTAAAATAACAATCAAAGTTAACCCTTGACTAACAAATTTCGCTATAATCAACAAGTTGATTTAAAAGCTAACTGGTAAACAATGGTAAAACATGGTGGATCAACAAACAACCGACCAATTTACCGAACTGGATGACCTCCAAACAACATTGGAAGAATTGACTTCTGACTTTATATCTAGCTTCACAGCATGGGTTAAGAGAACACAGCCCGAAGATCTGAAGTAACTCACTGAAGAACTTTTGAACGATTACACAGAAAACCCACCAAAAGGAAAGGATCTCCCCAGCATTTTGGGAAAATTCACGCTAGCATTAGTCTTGAGATTAAAAGTAGCTGAAGCTAAAGCATTATACATTGAGAATGAGCTAGGGAATCAGCAATTAACAATCCTCTCTCTCCAGGAAGAGGATAAATTGCTAATGAAGAAACTGGAACAATCTCAAGTATAAAACGATGATTCTCAAGCGCAACTTGATAATGCGTTGCGAGGTTTGAACCAGACAAAGCCAGAGAAGCGACAATTGACTCACGACAATGACTCGCTTCGCCAAGAGAGCATTGAACTTGCAGATGCCCTTCAGGATACAGAGAAGGAACTCAGAAGAGCTGAAGGCCAATTGAAAACGTGAAGTCTGACTACAAGGAATGTCAACTGCTCCAACAGAAAGCACATCAAGGTCTAAAAGATTTAAAAGAAGTAGAGGAATACCGACAACAAAAGGAAGCAAGACCACATTCACTTTTACAACCTCCAGAAACTCCAGCTACTCCCCAACCAAGACCACAAACAAGGTCACTCAGAGCCTCCACAGGCCTACTACCAGTGACTCCTTCTCACATATTTCGGATCTCAAAATACACCAGGGATGGAAGAAGACCACAATTGTCCCTCTTCATCCAGAACCTCCATCCCACTGTGAGTCACTACCTTGGAGTTACAGCTAACCCAAGGTCATGCTCAATAGGGCAGCTGAGAAAGTTTGCACATTACGCTTTCCAAAAGCAGCGACAAAGCACATTGAGCCTGCCACCATGCTAGCTGTCAGCACTGCTTCTGACACCCTGGAGTTGGAAGGAGCCTCTCACCCTACTCCATCTCCTACACTGCAATCACATGAAAAGTCCAAGACATTTCTCCAATCGACCTCATCAAGGTCAAAACCAAACTAGGTCCTCTGGATCCCACTCAGGACCAACTCTGCAAAAATCTGACTACCGTCGTAGGCCAAGTCCAACAGATAGATCACGAGAACATGGTATGGACCCTCAAGATGACAGATACCAATCCCAAGACAGGCGTAACTGCGGTAAATGGTCTCCTCCAGCTTGTTGTAGAAGTTCAGAAGTAGAGACCAATCTGAAACCTTGGAAGAAGAAAGAAACTTCTACTCTCAGTAGAGAAGATATAGAAGCTGTCAAACACCTCCTAGCAAAGATTCAAAACCAGAGAGAAGATAAAACAGCTGACATCATAGCTATCGCAGCTATGCCAACTAAGAATAAACACTGTAAACCACAAAGAAAAGGCAAAAAGAAAACCCCTCCTATAAATGGAGAAGAACCAATGGACCCAACGCAGTCCAGTGCTGTTATGGCAGCCCAACCACAAGCCAAAGACCACTCTTATAAAAACCACATTTTGCAAATCTATGTCGACCCACCAGTTCCACAATTTCTGTATGATTTAAAAGAGAGGGGGTTGGCATGAAAATTCTACCTTCCATTGACTTTTGAAGATGTGATGTCTCAGGATGCTCTCTTAGACACCGCTGCTGACATCACTCTTATGTCACACAATCTTTTTAACCAGCTACATGTAGCTGCTAACTGCGCTTACAAAGATTTAAAGCTGACACCTTGTTCGTTAGCCGTTCAACCATACGCACTCACTAACATGACTCTGTTGGGCGTGTCATGGAATCACAGTGTTTTGTATTTGACACTTCGGACACACAGAGTATCATGCAACTAGTACTGTTGGAACAACTGAACTCAATCAAAAGTGACCACAAAAACCAAGGTGAACACTGTCCTCAAGAAGTCAAAGGTCACCTTCAAACACAAGGTCAAGAAAAAGAATCGAATGACCTTGGAAACTCACTGGCCGAGCAAAAAGCTCCACATGACCCCCTTTGTATTTTTGACCCAATGTTGGTGTCACCTTCTGAATCCCACCCACCTACCCCTGTGGCCTGCGAGATCACAAGAGCCAAATCAACTGGCTCCCTGAACTCTCTGCAACCTAAGGGTTCTGCATCGATGTACCCAACTTTTATGAACGCTAGACACGTATCTACTCAAGCCCGTGACCCTGTGGTCCATAAAACCATCAAACACCGGTCGGACCCGACCATACACGCGCTACCCGCGTCAAATTTCTCTAACATACCAAAATTGAAGACATTTCCTGTGACGCGGCCTTCTCTGCCGCTACACAATGGCACTTGTATTCATGCTTCTGACGAACAATCATTGCCACCACTCGTAGTTCATCAAAACAAGATGGGGGTGATGACTGCCAACACCCATGACCCTCCAGCTGCAGGACACAAAGGCGTCAAAACGACGTGCCACAGTCCTAAAACCACATTTCAAAAACACTTGGACCGATCCAATGATGCGAAGCGTACAATGACCAAAAAGCCTCCCATGACAAACCTCAAGTGGGGGACAAGGTCTTCCACTACACATTTGTTCCGCAAGCACAACAAATCAATCTACAGGCAGGGAAAATCGCTCCTAAATTCCTGCCAGAGTGGATGGACCCATACATTGTCAACAACAAACTTTAGCCACTTATGTACCAAACCCAGGATCCCATTTTCAGATGGACCCATCACAATGAGAGTAAACTTTACAAAACCCCCATGGGACTTGTTGGAGACAACACTGTCACAGTAAGTCCATAAATAAGATTAGAATTAGGCCTGCGTCCGATAAGTAACTGTTAGCTAACTACTAGCCTCAGGTACAGTATACTCGGTCGTATTTCTCCAAACCAATCAGTTAATGGCATCAAAACTTCCAAAGGACAAAGGGTAAATTAAAATCAAATTATACCTTAAGCTAATCTGAAAAGACTCTGTAAAATCTAATCAATTTCGATCAACTTGCTATTTTCAAATAGTACACACAAAATATCCCATACCATTAGCTTAAGCTAACATCAAAATTCCCACTAAAGGTGATAAAATACCTAAGGTTTACAGTTCAATCTCTAAAAGAAATTGTCCCACATCTGAGAATAATTTTCATCTGCCATTCAGGTGTCTAAAGAAAAAAAAAAAAAAACAACAAGAAGTTTGAGATTAAAATCACTCACTTCTATTTGTTTGCCAGGATGATGGCCCTCCTGTTTTTCAGTTTAGCCCTCTACTTAGCAATTACACCTACTGTCACCCAGTAAGAACTGGGCAGAGCCAAGACAAGAAGTCAACAATCCTTAGGTGGATTCTCAGAAACAGTCTCATCGCTGGGGCCTCTTGTTAGCCTCGGCATGTTCACTGTTAACTCGGTCAACACCGCTACACTGAAACCTCAGGTAGTTGAACTACAAACCGTTACCCAAACTTTGCAAGATACTGTGTTGGTTTTGAATTTTTGCTCCGAAACATCGATCAAACTCAACAAGGTCTTGAACATTTTGCTCTTGGTGTTAAAGGTTGACCAGGGGCGAAAAGCCCATTTCACTGTTGGGGGGGCAATAAACAAGAAAATTTCAGAGCTTCATTTTTGAGGGGTACATTAAAAAAATGCCATTTTTGCCGTGTTGTCTGATTTCAAATGTCTTATAAAATGATATTAGATAATTATGTCATTGTTCCTTATTAGTCCATATCCTACCTGTCTACAGGTTTTTACACAATCAACTAACAATACCAAAAGTTGTATTGGGTGGTCGGTGTCAATTACACCATATATGATCTAACAAAATGTCTTTGCTCACCATGAACACTGGGCTGATCCCCACCACAGCAGCTTTACAACAATTTAAGGCTCAAAATAAGTTCTAAAACTAGAAGAAATACCTTAATGAATAACTAAACTACGTCAAACAATTCTTCAAAAATATGTAACTTATTAACCGTTTGTCATGAATGCCCCTTGCAGGGCATTAGTGAGACACCAGGAGCCAGAAGTAAGTTTGCTACTTTATTTACAAAAGGACAAAAGGATAAAGAAAACAGCCATGTGGGGCAAAAACACGTACATACACTAAAGCACAAAATAATAAACACTGATGACAAATGAGGGGGTGCAGCAAGGACGGAACCTACGCTGTGCAAAAACACTTACAAAGGACGAGTAGCGATGAATCCAAACACAGGAGAAAGACTGGAGTCGGGGGTAGGAACTCCAGTCCATGAACATGGAGGTGTTTGTGTGTGTAGGTCGCAGCGAGGAGTGAGCCTCAGCTGCTCCCTTAAATACCGGACATAAACCAATCAGGAAAGGGGAATGGGATTAACGAAAATGACAAACAGCTGTCACGACGCCGGCTCGGCTTTGATAGCTGGAAGTACGGCCGTGATGCTGTCACAATAAGATCCCCCGAGAGGTCCTAACAACAAATCCTGAAATAATATGGTAGAAAAGGGGAAATACTGAGTAACCCGAGCGCGGATGGGATCAGCGTTCAGATCACCACAGTACCCCCCGTTCAAAAGGCACATTCCAGGCGTCAAACGTAACATCCAAGCACCCCCCCCCCCCCCAACCAGAAGGCTACCAGGACTGACCCAGGAAGGGTGGAGGGGGAACAGGCCAGGAGGGAGAGAACCAAAAAAAAAAAAAAAAAGGCTACAGCGACACCCAGAGGAGGAACCCCCCCCCCCCACAAAGAACAGATAACAATATGGATAACATAAAATTGCGAGGCTAAACACAGAAATGACCAAAACTAAATCAAGTGCAACAGGATGAAAAAACAAAATACAGGTACCCTTCCAACATACATAAGTACCAAGTAACATTTCCACTAGAGAAACAAAGTGCAGTAGAATGAATAAACAAAAAATATGTAAGGTACAGCCCGATATGACAAATGAGAGGAAACCAAAATGCAGGTACACTTCAAAACACCCAAGTACCCAATAACACTTCAACTAGACAAAAAAAAAAACAAAAACAAAACTTAAAGTACTACAGAATAAGCAAAGGAAAATAACTGCATGGTACACATGGTAGTTCGGGCAAAGAACAGAGAATCCCTTCAATATACATGGGGGGAAAAAAAACACACTTCAGGGACGCCGGCAGGTAGAGAGCGGAGAAAGGGAAAAAAACGGCTCAGGTGGTCTGCCCGCCATCCCGTTTCCACCTGACCAAGAAAGGAGAAAGAGCATTTTGGGCAACCTTACCCAAGTTCCCAGGCCTGGGGAAACAGTACCTCAGGCGGCCCGTTACCCAAGTTGCAGAGAACCACAAAGCAGTTCGTTCAGGGCGGGCTCAACCCATGACGCAGTACTGAAGAAACAGTCTCTCAGGTGGCCAAATCGAGGTCGCCAACCAACCAGGCGGTTGCTTGGGCGGCCGAGTGCCCAGGATGCAGAACCATAAGAAAACAGTCCTCACAGGACAGCGGCTTGACCCACCGTTCTTAGACCACCAGGACCAGAGGGGGAAGCTTCGGAGGTGCCTCCCTACCTACGAGACGGACAGCGTAGAAAACTGACCCGAATAAGGGGGATCCCAGCGCACCCGGTGGAGGAAATTAGGGGGGAAGATGAGGAACCAGTCCGGAGTCAGGTGGAAGGGATCTGCAGCTCCCTCACCAACCTCGAACCGAATTGGCGCTGCAACGCTCGATGGTCCCGGGCCGGGCCAGCGCAGCACCCACGGTGGACCCCGACTGGGCCAGCACAGCACCCACGGTGGATTCCCGACTGGGGCCAGTGCAGCACCCATGACGGACCCCGATTTGGCCAGCACAGACACCTGGGATGACCTCCAAACACGAACCCGGAGCCTCGATGGGCAACGACGGGAGCTGACTCGTCTCCGGTGACCCTGGGGAGAAGGCTCGAGGAAGACAAAGAGAACTGGGATCAGGATCACGGGCAGCGGCAGAGCCTGGTGAGGACGAGCTCGGATGCAGGCGGTCGGGCTGCACCAGCTCATCTTCCCAAGAGACAGGCAAGAAGACTCCAGAACGGAAAGTAAGAAGACAAAATAGAGCACTTGCCTGATCTTGGGCTCCACTGCCGTCCAGGACTCTGATGATCCAGGCTCAATGATCTGGAAGTCCATTCCTGGTTCCGGCTCAACTGCAGCGGGCTCCGCAGTCCGGCATGATGGTCAACACAGTCTGGGAACCCCAGGCGCTGAAGCCCACGCCGAAGGCCCGCATGGTGTTGTGGCAGGGGATCAGTGACCTGCTTGGGCACGACTGCTCCTCCACGGGGACCCGGGGATGCTTTCATCATTGGCTCAGGCTCCAAACGGCAGTCAGGGCCTCCTGCTCTGCCTGTGATGTGGCTGCAGGACTGGAACCAGGCTCTCCAGGGCTGCAGGCTCCTCCTTCATCGATGGTCTACTCCTGGCACTGGGGGGACGCGCAGTTAGAAGGGAAGGAAACACCGAGTAAGCGGGTCAATGTTAATGGCTGCAGCAGGTGGTAGGAGCTCAGAGGACTGTGAACCCCGCCACCACCCCCAGGAGTCAGACAAGGCAATTCATTGAATTGAGAGTGAGAAATGAAACAACACTTGCCCTGTTCTCCCGGGGAATGATGGTGGCTGCTGCAGCAGGCCTTGGTCCTCCCCTTTCCCCTAAGGATTGGTGACTGACGGCCCCCCGGAAGACGAGGAGGAGCCGCTCTCACAGGATCAGTGACGGGCGGAGCCAGAGCAGGACTCACTGAACTCACAGCAAGCTGGAAAGAAGCACCGAGGAGGAGGAGGAGCAGCCGAGGCAGGTCTGGGAATGAGAAGCTGACAGAACAGCAGGGGGAGGTACCCGGAGGCTGGGGCTGCTGTCTCAACCCTCTGATGGTGGCACGGGGGAAACACCTGGCTGGGAGGCAGAGTTCTTGCGGTGGCCCAGGACAGGATCTGACGGTGATCTCCACTGGCAGGGTGGTGACATCTTCCAGCAGAGGGCGAGGCTAGATTCAAGTCTGGAAAGTGCCGCTGCTGCGCAGAAACGGAGGCCAGCAGCTCGGCGTACTCAGAACAGTTATTAAGTTCGGGATTAGCCTCCACCAGTCTAACTGCCGCCACCACGTTCTTCAGGATCCTGCTGGGATAAGAGGAAGAGCGTACTTCAGCCACGCGCCCCCTGATGAGCTCAGCTGCCCACTGTGTCTCTTCACAGGGGGCCCCGGCTGTCCTCTTCCTTTGTGGCATATGGAGACGGCCCTTCGGTGATGCAGAACTTAGGGCTGGATGGGTGGCAGGAACCTGATCCCGAGGCAAGGAGCGGAGATGCCTCACCGTCGGCTCCGACTTTGGCTTCCTGCTGGGACTTTTCATTGGCCTACGGATCCTCCGCCTAAGAGCCGTAATTTTGGCCATCCTCTCCCTGCCCTTAACGTGATCTGCAAGGTGAGGATTGCGCTTAATTGCCGCATCTGCGAGGTCCAGGTACCAGCGTGCATTTTCGGGAGTGGCGAGCATGCGAGCGTTGGAGAGGAGGCCATCAACCTCCATGACAGCCATGACCAGCTAGTAACCCAGGTCCAAGGAATAACCAATCCTTGATGACGCCATCCCCCGAAGTACACTGGCACTCGAAAAAGGGGAAAAACTTAAACCCAAAACAAACTTACTGTGGCTGGCGTCTCGTTTGGCTGCGACCTACTATCATGAATGCCCCTTGCAGGTCATTTGTGAGACACCAGGAGCCAGAAGTAAGTTTGCTACTTTATTTACAAAAGGACAAAAGGATAAAGAAAACAGCCACGTGGGGCAAAAACACGTACATAAACTAAAGCACAAAATAATAAACACTGATGACAAACGAGGGGGTGTAGCGAGGACGGAACCTACGCTGTGCAAAAACACTTACAAAGGACGAGCAGCGATGAATCCAAACACAGGAGAAAGACTGGAGTTGGGGGTAGGAACTCCAGTCCATGAACATGGAGGTGTTTGTGTGTGTTGTTTGCAACGAGGAGTGAGCCTCAGCTGCTCCCTTAAATGCCGGACATAAACCAACCAGGAAAGGGGAATGTGATTAACGAAAATGACAAACAGCTGTCACGACACCGGCTCGGCTTTGACAGCTGGAAGTACGGCTGTGACGCTGTCACAGTAAGAGCCCTCGAGCGGTCCTAAGAACAAACCCCGAAATAATATGGTAGAAAAGGGGAAATACTGAGTAACCCGAGTGCGGATGGGATCAGCGCTCAGATCACCACATCGTTCACTCATTAAGCTTTCAATGCACTTACCACTCTCTGCCTCTCTGTCAGCATGTGTGTAAGGAGTCGCAGCAGCCCAGCCCGTGGGGGAGAAACAGATTGGACTAAACCACTGTGAGGATAGGGGGGTTCTAATCTTTCAATGGTTATAAATGTTGAACAATGTGTTTTTAAGGTGCACCACTTGTACTGTGCCTTCAATGAACATTACTATGCTGTTCTAATAAAACAAGTTTGTGTTTACAATGTGATTTTTTGGGGGGACAGCTTTATGGAAGGGGGGGGACATGACCCCGCGTTCCCCCTGGGATTTTGGCCCCTGAGGTTGACTATGCTCACACACAGCTGGTGTCTATGTTACTCTCAGATGTAGCTAGAAACATTAGCTTCCCAGTTAACACTTTAGCGATGAGCCTGATTTTACCTTATCTTGCCCCTTTTTCAGTGGTCACAAATTTACTCTTTGTTGCCATTCAAAGAACAGTGATGACATTCCATGTTTGCTCAGCTTTCCAGAACAAAGGCCTCAAACACCCTATGACCCAGACATCTGTGGAACCATGGTTTAGTCCAGCTAAACCAATCCAATTTGAACCTCCTTGACTCACCTCAATATTACTTAGCCGAAACATTTACCTCAAGTATGTAAAAATTACATACTTTTTATTTTTGTACTTTTGAACCCTGAATTTTTGAGTTTTTGCATGCATATACAGTATATTTTTTCAGCCAATTTTACAATTTTATATATGTCCATCTCTTACATTTGTCCATTAAAAATCTCCTTGGTGGCTGGGCCCCGGGGGTGGACGAGATTCGCCCTGAGTACCTCAAGGCCCTGGATGTTGGGCTGTCATGGTTGACACGCCTCTGCAACATTGTGTGGAGGTCGGGGGCAGTACCTTTGGCATGGCAAACCGGGGTGGTGGTTCCTCTCTTCAAAAAAGGGGACTGGAGGGTGTGCGCCAACTTTAGAGGGATCACACTCCTCAGCCTCCCTGGGAAGGTCTATGCCAAGGTACTGGAGAGGAGAGTCCGGCCGTTGGTCGAACCTCGGATTCAGGAGGAGCAATGTGGTTTTCGTCCTGGCCGTGGCACATCGGACCAGCTCTTTACCCTCTCGAGAATTCTTGAGGGTTTGTGGGAGTTTGCTCAACCAGTTTACATGTGTTTTGTGGACTTGGAGAAGGCATTTGACCGCTTCCCTCGTGTTTTTTGTGGGGGGTGCTTCGGAAGTATGGGGCATCGGGTTTGTCGTTACGAGCTATTCGGTCTCTGTACGACCGTTGTGAGAGTTTGCTTTGTATTGCCAACACTCGGTCGGAGTCATTCCCAGTGAGAGTTGGACTCTGCCAGGGCTGCCCTTTGTCACTGATCCTGCTCATAATTTTTATGGACAGGATTTCTAGGTGCAGCCAGGGAATAGAGGGTGTCATGCTTGGTGACCACAGGATCTCATCTCTGTTGTTTGCAGATGATGTTGTCCTGTTGGCTTCATCCAGCAATGACCTACAGCTCTTGCTGGGATGGTTTGCCGCTGAGTGTGAAGCATCTGGGATGAGAATCAGCACCTCCAAGTCCGAGTCCATGGTCCTCAGCCGGAAAAAGGTGGATTGTCCTCTCCGGGTTGGGGACAGGCTCCTGCCCCAAGTGGAGGAGTTTAAGTATCTTGGGGTCTTGTTCCCAAGTGAGGGGAAAATGGAGCGAGAGATTGACAGACGGATTGGAGCAGCATCTGCAGTGATGCGGACGTTGTACCGGTCTGTTGTGGTGAAGAGGGAGCTTAGTTCTAAGGCAAAGCTGTCGATTTACCAGTCAATCTACGTTCCTACTCTCACCTATGGTCACGAGCTTTGGGTAATGACCGAAAGAACAAGATCGCGGATACAAGCGGCTGAAATGAGCTTTCTCTGTAGGATTGCTGGACTCACCCTCAGAGATAGGGTGAGGAGCTCAGTCATCCGGGAAAGGCTCAGAGTAGAACTGCTGCTCCTCCACATTGAAAGGAGTCAGTTGAGGTGGTATGGGCATCTGATTGGGATGCCTCCTGGATGCCTCCCACTTGAGGTGTTTCAGGCACGTCCCACTTAGAGGAGACCCTGGGGCAGACCCAGGACTCGGTGGAGAGACTATGTCTCCCAGCTGGTCTGGGAACGCCTTGGTATCCTCTCTGCAGAGCTGGAGCAGGTGGTGGGGGAGAGGGAAGTCTGGGCTTCTCTGCTTGAAATGCTGCCTCCGCGACCCGGACCTCCGGAAAAGTGGTAGAAGATGAATGGATATTTGTCCATATTCAAATTATTTTTGAAGATTTCTATTTTTTTTTTTTTTACTGTAAACCAAACCCAAAGATCTATACTCAGGAATAGACACTGTTTACAAGCTTAGTGCTTATGGACATCAGAACCGTTAGCTCAGCAGTTGAGTCAGTGGTCTTCCATTCGAACCAGCTGCCAAGCATGTGTACCAAAGATGATCGAAGTTCATCGTTGATGCGGGGGGGGGGGGGTATGCAGTGTTAACCTCTGGGTTCCAATTTATAAAATCATTATTTGCTGAGGAGAAATTGTTTCACCCAAAAGTCTGGTCATGAATTGCTCTTCTTCACCCAAGACCTGGAGTCATTTCCCCTCACATCCATTTGCCAAAGGAATGTGAAAATGACATTCCACAGACCCTGATAGTAAGACACCTCACTGAAACTCAAAAGTCCAACACATATGGATAACACAGGAATATTTCTCTCTCCGAAGTTAAACTATGAATTGTGAACAATGAATTAACTCATCCTTCTCTGTACCCAGTACCCACTATTGAAGATATGGCAGGATGCTGTGAATGACAATAATGGTTTGAAATATTGATATGATTTGATATGTGTTGCTTTATTTTCAGGAAGAATTAATTTTTGCATGCCTACAATAAAGAAATTATCACATTTACAATGTAGACACATTGTTTGTTCCTTTATTATTAAGTACAATATCATAGTCGCTAAAATTTTAAAGAATTTATGCTTTAATAAGCAGCATATACATGTTTTAGGAGGATCACACTTTTCATATCAAATTCTCTCTCCCCTTTCTGTGGGAGACACGCATTTCAGAACTTTGAACTGACCAATCAGCTTTCAAGTCTCACCGCATCTCCTTTTTAGTCAGTTTACGACCTCTGCTAAACAAAGAAACTCAGTGCAATTGGTCAAAAGTTTACGATAATGGGCAGATCCAAACCTGATCTCTGAATGTAATTGGTCAAGCTCAGTTGTCATAAAATTTATGGTGCCATCCTGCCCCACCATGGAAAAACTTTCATTTGTTCATCAGTTAGTTGGAGTCTGGGAGTGACTCCTGAAGGAACAGAGCTTCTGCTCTACCATTTTTTTCCTTTTTTTTATGTCTAAGTAGGCCAAGAGTCGATGCTCTGTGTAAATTTCTTTTTCTTTTCTTTAAAATTCACTTTTTCCTATTTTACTCCTTTTCCTTAAATTACCCTGTTAAGAAGATTTTGTTTGATTTTTAGTAAGCTTAAATCAACTTTGTTCTGACCACAACACATTGGAAGAAATGGATTTGTATTTGTCATATCCGGCTCTAGGGAGCCGGGCAATCAGAGCCAGGGACAAGCCAGTGAGTCGAGATATTTTATTCAGGGTAAAGGGGAAGGGATGAGGAGAGCACAGACACTCATACAGACGTACATTCTCAGGCTGCACAGCGCAGGGGTAGGTAGCTTGTACCGGACGTGGGGGTAACAAGACGTGCATACTCACAGCGGGATACAAACACAGGAATGCTGCAAGAGGAGTTGAGGCTGACACCAGACGAAGGGGCTTCAGCCTAGCAGTGCTTATGTCGCAGCCCCGAATGATCGAAGCTGCTCCTCTTTATACTCATTAACAGCGCCCCAGCTGATGAGGATTAATTGGCCCCAGCCGTCCCGTGACACTGACAGCTGGGAACCAGCTGAGGCACTGCCCAATGAGAGGCAGGGATAAAAGGAGCATGGGCTGAGCGCCGAGCCGGCGTCTCACCCCATGGTGACAGAGCCTCCCCCTCACGGTCGGGCTCCTGAACGACCAGGAACATCCCAGCCCCCCCCCCCCCCCACCTAGGGTGGGCGGAAGGGAGGCAGGACCGGAGGGGAAGATGCAAAGGGAAGGACAAAAAAAAAAAAACAATAGACCAATGTAGGGCAGCAGGGCAGAGAAAAAAAAACCCAAATACAATACCCTACAACACAGGGAAAAGGATTAACCCAGAGCACAGTTAGGGAGAAAACTGAGTTAGGACACAGGTAGGGAAAATAACAAATACGACTACAGACAGCATACAAATAACGTATAGATCGGGGCAAAAAAAAAGAAAACCAAAAACCCACCAAAAAGGTGGCAGGAATGAATAAAGCAATCACAGAGTATAGTTAAGGGGAACAAAACACACTACTCCATAATGCACCAACAAGACAAAGGTCAGGACAAAAAATGATGAAAAACGCTGTGCATGGATACTAAAGAAAACAAAACACACAGCACTGAATATATAAAAGATCACCTAAAGAAACAGAGGTGACAAGGACAAATGGGTAATAATGAAGTACGGTTAAGTGGGAATGAAACACATTACTTCAAACAACAACAAACACAGTCAATGTTAAAGTCGGGGCTAGGGAAGGCCCCCCACGAGGATAATAAGACAGAATGGGGTGATCACAGAGTATGGTTGAACAGGAAACCACACGCATACTCCATGATGCACCGACGAGGCCAAGGCTAAGGTAAGGATGAATGAAAACGCTGAGTAAAGATAAGAAAATGCAATACACAGCGCGATACATAAGGTGAGTCACCAAGAGGAAAAAAAGGTGACAGGGTAACAGGATAACAATACGATAAAAATGCTGAGTATGGTTAATAAAAACACACAGCACAAAAACATATATTCCCCTAATGGACAAAGAAACTACACCCGAGTGACCTCAATAATAATAAAAGAAGTAAAGGACACCCGAGGAGACGGCAGGCAGAGTCCAAAACGGCCGGAATTGTTCTGGTAATCTCCCCGCCCATTGTCCAGTTGGCAACCCGGGGAAGAGAAATGTTCGGACGGCGAACTCTGGGCCCAGATCCCAGGAATCCAGTCCAACGGCTGCCGAACCAGGCCGCCCAAAGGCAAACACAGACCAGTGGGGGGAAACCAGATCGCCGAACCGAAAGTTTTGCGGGTCGGGTCGTCGACCGCATCACTCAACCACCAGGACCGTTGAGACGGACGAAGGGTCAGAGCGGATCCCGGTGGAAGAGGCTCAGGGGAGAGCCGATGACGAGGGCGGCGGGCCTCAGGGAAACGGCCACCTCCTCACCGGACCTGGACAACACTGGGGCAGCACCCACGTCGGACCCCGATCGGGCCTCAGGCGAACCCACGTTGGACCCCGATTGGGTCTCGGGCGAACCCACGTTGGACACTGCACCAGAACCGACCTCCAACGTTGAACCCGGACCCTCCAGCACCACGAGGAACAGCAACTCCTCGCCGGTGACCCTGGAAGAAGGCTCAGAAGAGAAAACAGAACCGGGATCAGGATCACCGGCAGCGCCAGAACCCGGCGAGACGAGCTCAGACGCAGCGGGCGGCTGCACCCGGCTCGTCTCCCCTGGAGATAGGCTGAAGTGCTCAAAGATAAAAAGAAAGAAAAGAAAGGAGAGCACTCGCCTGATCTCGGGTTCTGACGCCGTCCAGGACTGCGAAGATCCAGGATCCGTCGTCAGGAGGTCGTTGTCAGGCTCCCATCTAGCCGCGTCGGGCCCCGCAGCCAGCACGATGGTCAGCGCAGCTTGAGATCCCTCCAGCTCAGGTAACCCCGCCGACGACCCACTCGGCGTGAAGCCAGAAGAATCTCGTCCCGCTGGACCGAACCGCTCCTCCGTGGAGACCCGGGGACGCTCAGTCGTCAGCGTAGACTCCACGCAGCAGTCAGTCCCCCTCCTCCGTCCGCAATGTAGCTGCGGAACCACAGGCCCTCTCCATATCCCACCACGTTGACCCGGAGCCGGGGACCGCTCGGCGGAGAGAGACACAGAGGATGCGGGGTTAGGCATACAGGTTACAGCAGGTGGGGAGAGTTCAGGGAGCTGCGAACCCTGAACTTCTCCTCCAGGGATGTGACAGAGCAAATCATTAAGCAGGTGTGAAAAAACAATGACTTGCCTGCCCCCTGGAGGTTGAGCATCGCCTGCTGTAGTGGATTCTGCTTCTTCCTCTCCCCGCCCGGCGATAACGGAGGACCCCCCGGGAATTCGTCTGAGGGTCGCTCGCGTTGTCTCCAGCAGAGAGCTCACCAGGCCGGGATTCCAGGCGCACACAGCGGTCAGGAAGCGCGTCGAGGAGGAGGGGGAAACAGCCGGGGTGAGCCAGCCCGAATGTCCAGGAATGACAGCGGGGGAACGAGGCTCAAGGGACGAGGCTGTAGAGTCTCCACACTGACGAGGCGGAGGGATGACAGCTGCGTGGGAGGAACGGTCCTGACGATGACCCAGAACTGGATCCGGACGAGGTTCGTGCAGAGGTGACTCGGCGATGTGATGACGACTACTCCCAGGGAACGAAGCGAGGGGGAAACCCAGGATTCGCCGCTCCAGATCGGAGATCGAGACGAGGGAGGCGTCGAGCACGGGAAAGCTTCGTAGCCCTGAAGTCCTCACCATCAATCTCACTGCCGCCGCCACATGCCTGAAGGTGGTGACAGGAAACACAGTAGAGCTCGCGACAGCCACTCGACCCCGGACATAACTGCTGTCAGCTGCGGCTCCTTGAAGGGAATCCCGAGTGACGTGGCGCAGGTCGGGGGAAGTCCTCTGGTTGGCGCGAACTCCCGGACTGGAATAGCGGCAGGAACGGGACTCCGAAGCGGGGAAAGACGTCGCCCACTTCGACTCCCTGCCGGGATTTCCATCCACCCCGTGGAGCTTCTCTTGCTGTGTACCTGCAGCGTCTATCCTGGCACGGTCCTCCAGATGGTACAGAGAGTGAGGGTGACAGTCCAGGAGTTCCTCAGCACGACCCGGATGCCAGCGTCTCGCGTTGGAGGCGTCGTGCAGGGTGAAGAACGTCCCGTCGACAGCCTCCGAGATGGACCTCAGCTCGTCGCCCTGGCGCCGGAAGTGACTCCTGGGAAACGGCATGCTAGCAGCGCTGACACCCGGACAGAAAGGTACATTTCCACAGCGACTCACGGCCGCCGGCAACTCTTCTGGCTGCGACATACTGTCATATCCGGCTCTAGGGAGCCGGGCAATCAGAGCCAGGGACAAGCCAGTGAGTCGAGATATTTTATTCAGGGTAAAGGGGAAGGGATGAGGAGAGCACAGACACTCATACAGACGTACATTCTCAGGCTGCACAGCGCAGGGGTAGGTAGCTTGTACCGGACGTGGGGGTAACAAGACGTGCATACTCACAGCGGGATACAAACACAGGAATGCTGCAAGAGGAGTTGAGGCTGACACCAGACGAAGGGGCTTCAGCCTAGCAGTGCTTATGTCGCAGCCCCGAATGATCGAAGCTGCTCCTCTTTATACTCATTAACAGCGCCCCAGCTGATGAGGATTAATTGGCCCCAGCCGTCCCGTGACACTGACAGCTGGGAACCAGCTGAGGCACTGCCCAATGAGAGGCAGGGATAAAAGGAGCATGGGCTGAGCGCCGAGCCGGCGTCTCACCCCATGGTGACAGTATTTTTGTTTGTTTTTTTCCATCAAGTTTGATTTTCTGATCAGACTTTGAACAATAAACAACTATTATCTGGAATTTGACCATCTGGCCAAATTCCTTTTGCTGTAGATAAAAAGACATCGGCTAGCCAAATGAGTACCCAGCTCACGTTTGTGATCTCCAGGAGCAGGGCCGTGTGTCAGAACCTGTCTGCCAGTCTCTCTCACCAGAATTCACGGACATCCTCCGGATCAAGGTTGGCACATGGGAGGCCTGCTGCCACATGGGACACAATCTGACTCTGCTGTGCTGAAGGTCTACTGCCCAATTTAAACTTAATTCTTCAGAATATTTTTGGTATAAGTTCTATAACCCTAATATCTTTGAATTCCTTTCAGAACTTCAAATGCATTTGTCTTTTCATTGATCTCTGTTCCTTTGCAGAGTAACAAAATTTTCCTTTTTATAAAATAGTTTAATCAGCATTTTCTTCATAAAATTGCATCCATTTTCCTTAACTAATGCTATTTTAAGGTTTTTCATCTCCCATTACAGTGCCAGATTAAGCTATGTTTTTCCTTGGTTCCACAAATGTTTGATAATACACTTCATGCTCAGTAATCCATTAACAGTCTAATGTGCTCATGATACATGTTGAATTCTCCATCTTAAAGTAATTTGAATGTGTTCATATATGAAGAGTTTGCTTGCAAAAACCGATAAATGTCACTTCCATGAAAATTTCACTCTTTACATCAAACAACTGTTAACATTACCTGCTTATAGAAGTTCAAATCGTTTTGTCTCAAAAGCCAATATGTCCTATGTTATAGACGCTACAAATTCATGGTTTTTTTTCAAAAGCCGATAACCGCCAGGAGTTTTTTTTTTTTTTTTTACAAAAGCATACAACTCCTCAGGGCAAATCAGCGCTTGGCATTTAGGTCACGTGACTTATCTTGGCTGCCTTCCTGGTCTACTCACTCTGACTGATTTCCCTGGCTGTGTTCGGAATGTTCATTCACTCAATCCCTCCCTACTTTCTATATAGTAAATTTAGATATAGTGGACTATACAGTAAACTCAATATAACAATAAAATTAACCGCTTTTGGACACTACTAGGCTTGTTTTCTTGGTTAATGACGTCACCACGTAAGAGTAAAATGTAACAGACTAACGGTGGTAAAAAAATGAATACCTACATGTAATTTGTAATAAATATGTATTAAATCAAATCGTTTTTCCTGAATTATTAAATATAAATACCTTAAGGTTGTTTATGTTGTGATATGAAGCTCTTCTCTCACTGCTCCATTGGCTGTGCATTCACTATATAGTACACTATATGGGGAAGGAGTTTCTTTTTTTTTTCAGCCTTATTCCTTTTCTTTTTATACTGTAAACATCAATGAAGAGAGAAAGAAATGCCATTTCAATTCTCCTGTATATCCTGTACATATAGTAGTATTGATAATAAAATCTTTGAATCTTGAATTATAGCTTTATTTTAGCTATATTATACCATTCTACTGAGTGGATATGCCTAAATCAATGTGTCAGTCATACTAAATTGATACTTATAGATATTCAAGTATATTCCAGACGAAATAGCATGGCTTTCAGGACTTGTCGGTTTTTAAAAAAAAAAAAATTAAAAAAAAAAGAAAAAGAAAAGAAATGGCTTGTGGACTTATCTGTTTTTGAAAAAAAAAACAAACAACAACAACAAACAGACAAAAACAAAAACAAACAAACAAACAAACAAACAAAACATACTAATAAATTGCCAAAAAATAACAATGAGTTGATGTTTGATTTTTTTGCTTTATTATGTCTGAGATACTCATACTTCAAGTGACCATGTCTTAGAAGCTGATTTGGAAATACTAACACATTTAAACTGACAGACGAAAAGATGGTTTTTCTCATTTTGAACACAACTGGACTGATCTGTTTTTGCAAAAGAACTCTTCATATCCTGACATTTCTCATTAAACTATGAAAAAGCATATGGGAGTTATTGTTTGATTTCATGTCCATCTTCTTGATTAAAGCAGACAAGAACTCACAGGGGTTTTTTTTTTAGACTGATTCAGTATTGGTACAAATACAAAGTTATTAATAAAATTGTCCATTCTTTTGGACTGATGCCCAGAAGCTTTTGTGTATTGGTAATGAAAAGAAATCTTCATTCCTACTCACATGCATATGTACATTAATACTTGGACCAACAATAAACTACCATGTAAAACCCTATAGTGCTTAGCCGGACTGGTTAATGTTATAACCAATCAGGCTAAGCAGGAATGCTTACGTAGCTAGGAACACTCTGTCCAAACTTGCATTTTTGGGGGATGCGTAACTGGAAATTCACAGGAGAAAAACAGAGATATGAGACACTTCAGTGACTTTGCTCTTGATATGTCTTGTAAGTCACAAAAACTAAGTTACAGACATGCTAACAACAGAAAAAAAACATGATTTTTGCCAGAGTGTCACTTTAAAAAATGTGAGGTTTTCACAAGGGTGGTGGGAAGTTTATGCATAAAAACTAATATAATATTATAACAGGACTGTGTCTTTGGTCATTTTAATTCATTTTATGACTTTAGTTTTATTAAATTTATTTATTTTGAGAACTAGTTCTATTCTGGCTCTGCAAATTAAGTTTAAGATAGGCTATGTGTGGATAAAGTAACAATTTTATCACAAGCTTTTGAAATTTTGTTAGGGAAAACAGTAAATTCATTTTAAAATAGACATAAATGGGACTTCCGGTTATGGCTGCCACGTAGGACGGACGTGTCTCGCTCTGCTCTGCTCCTGGAGAAAAAAAATCGGCAAATAACTCTCTCATTTGGGACAGAACGTATCCCAGCGTTTGGGCGAGGATATGTCGGCGAAGCCTAAGGCTGGAAAACCAGGAAAAGGAAAAAGCGAGCCGCCGAAACAGTCCAAATTAACGGACTTTCAGGTCTGTGACGCAGCAAACAAGGCTCCATATATGGCGGAGGAGGCTGGCGGCGGTGCGATTTCTGCGGGGAATGGCGCAGATGCGCTGATGGCTGCCATGAGTTCAATGAGAGCGGACTTTTCCTCTAGATTTGATGGGATTATGACAGCGTTGGAAGGAATAAGAAAGGAATTGGGTGACTGTGTAGAACGAACGGCGCAGATGGAGCTCCGTCTCGCTAGTGCTGAAGATGACGTCACCCGTCTTCAATTAAAGGTGCGCACTTGGGAAAAAAAAAATAAATCTCTGGAAGATAATATTTTGGATTTGGAATCTCGGTCGAGACAGAATAATTTGAGGCTGGTGGGTCTTCCAGAGGAATCAGAAGGTCGGGACGTATGTTCCTTTCTGGAAAAGTGGATTCCGGAGGTGCTGGGCAGCGAGGAGTTGCAATCAGCAGTGGTTCTGGAAAAAGCACATCGTATTGGCCCACGGAGAGATAAGGGACCGCCGAGGACCTTAATTATGAAGTTTCTTAGCAACAGAGACAGGATGAAGATCTTCAACGCTGCACGTGCTAAAGGAGAGATTAAACACCAGGACCAGCAGGTGCGGTTCTACCCAGATTTGGCCACAGGAATCCAGCAATTGAGGAAGCAGTTTGATCCCGTACGTAAGGAGCTGCGCAACCTTGGGATTCGTCATGGTGTAATCTATCCTGCGAGACTGCTGACCACGTATGAGGGCAGAACCCACATCTTCAAGACCCCAGAGGAGGCGCAGGAGTTCATCAAAAAGATCAAAGAAGAAGAAGAGACGGGTGGGAGCTAAGCATGAACAAAATATAAGGTAGAATAATTAAGCATTTGCACAGGCATCTGACTGACTTGAAGTAAACAGCAAGTTTACAAAATATAGATTGTATTATATATTAAAAAAAACAAAACAAAACAAACAAAAAAAAAAAAACTATGATGTACAAAGTTGTTAAAAATTTTGGAGTTAAGTTGGAAAACTACAGAGGAGAGTTAATGTTACGTCATTAAAAGCAGTAGAGTTAGGGTGATTGGGAGGATGAAGGAGGAGTGGCTTAGGCTGTTCCCCGTGGGTGTGGAACGGTCGATGGCTATATCGGGAGACAGAATTTTTCTTTTGATTTTGGGGGGTTTGCCACAAGTGTGGGAAGGGGAAATTTGTTTGTGTGTAGTTTGTAGGATGAATGTTCAACCACTCATGTTTTTGCTTCTCTGTATGAGCATGTTTACACTGCAAGGTAATCCCAAACTCTCTATTGATCATGGACCAAAGTGTTAACCTTAATTTAACTTCATGGAATTGCAGAGGTCTACAAAATTTAAAAAAACTTAAACAAGTTATGAATAAAATAAAGGACATGGGTTCAAGAATTGTGTTTTTACAAGAAACTCATCTGATAGAGGAGGATGTTAAAAGAATTAGGAGTAGATGGCAGGGAAGTGTATTTACCTCTTCATTTTCATCCCGAGCCAGGGGAGTTATGACTCTCATACATAAATCAGTTCCTTTTCAAGTGAAAAATGTAATTGGAGACAAATTTGGAAGATATGTAATCATTCAAGGTTCTTTGCTATTAGAAAATATAAATCTTGTGAACTTATATGGTCCCAATATAGATGATCAGAAGTTCTTTGCTAATTTATTTCTCATCTTATCATCACTTACAGGGCAACATATAATAGCAGGGGATTTTAATTGTACATTGAATCCAGGTGTGGATAGATCAACAGGACTGGATTGTACGCACATTGGATGTAGGATGACTATTAATCATTTTATGAAAGAATTGAGATTGTTAGATATATGGAGAGAAATGAAACCACAAGTTAAAGCCTATTCTTGTTATTCCAGTACCTACAAGACATTCTCACGTATTGATTATTTTTTGATTTCCACAGAATTAAGGTCCAAGATTCAAAACTGCTTTTATGATAACATCGTGATCTCTGATCATGCACCCTGTTGTCTAATATATGTAGATAAAAAATTGACAAAAGAATCAGGTAGATGGCAATTTCAGCATAAATGGCTTCAGGATGAGGAATTTGTCAAGTATATAGAAAAACAGATAGACGAGTTCTTTGACATCAATACTACACAAACATCAGCATGTGTAAAGTGGGAGGCTTTCAAAGCTTTTATTAGGGGACATATTATTAGTTATACAGGATCAAAATCTAAGAAGACTCGAGAGGAGAGAGCTAAATTGGAACATAAAATAAAAAATCTTCAGGAAAAAGTGTATGCAGGAAGTGACCCAAGGTTGGAGAATGAATTACTGATTTTGAGAGCTGAATACGACAAAAAATCAGCGAATAGAGCTGCCTCGAGTCTTCTAAGATTGAAACAATCTTTTTATGAACAAGGTGAAAAATCGGGAAAATTATTAGCATGGCAGATTAAACAATTGGAAATTAAAACACCAATTACCAGTATTACAAGTAATGGACAGGTAGTTATAGATCCTTTAGAAATTAATAGAGCCTTTAGAGATTACTATGAAAAATTATATGATACCAAAAATGAACCTGATTTAACAAAACTAAATGGGTTTTTGAACGAACTATCTATACCGTGTATTCCAAATGAAAACAGGGAGATATTGGATTCTAAAATTAGTCAAGAAGAAGTTGGGCTAGCCATTGATAATATGAAATCAGGAAAAAGTGCAGGACCAGATGGTCTTCCAGTTGACCTTTATAAAAAATTTAAGAATAAATTAATAAAACCTTTTTTGGAAATGGTTTTAGAAGCATTTCAAAATAATAATTTACCATCATACATAAATAATGCCTTAATTATACTGCTGCCAAAACCAGGTAAGCCCTCTAATAAATGTGAAAATATGAGACCAATAAGCCTATTAAACGCCGACCTTAAGATAATCTGTAAAATTTTAGCAAGACGAATACAAGGAATTTTACCAAATATTATTAATCGAGATCAGAATGGCTTTATAAAGGGTAGACAAGGCTTCCATAATGTAAGAAGACTATTTAATATTATTTATTTTAATAAAGAAGCACCGGATACAGCTCTCCTATCATTGGACGCCGAAAAGGCCTTTGATAGAGTTGAATGGCCCTTTCTTTTTGAAGTCCTACAAAGGTTTGGACTTGGAAATAATTTCATAAAATGGGTTCAAATAATATACAATAATGCTACAGCAGAAATCCTAACAAATAACAATATTTCAAAACCAATAAAAATCAATAGAGGATGTCGACAAGGCTGTCCACTTTCACCTTTACTGTTTACTATGGCAATTGAACCTTTAGCGATAGCGATACATTTACATTCACAAATATATGGAATTAAAGTTGGACCAACAGAACATAAAATCTCCCTGTACGCCGATGACATAATTTTGTTTATGTCGAATCTAAAAAAATCAATTCCAACCTTGTTGAATTTAATAAAGAATTTTGGGGAAATATCAGGATATAAAATAAATAAAACTAAATCTTCAATATTAATGCTAAATGAGACCCAGAGAAATTACCCAGCCCCTGAGGTAAATCAATTCAATGTTGTAAATCAGTTTAAATATTTAGGAATCCAAATTATGCCTAAGCTAGAATCAGTCGCCAGTGTCAACTATGAAGCCTTAATGTCAGATATCAATGAGTTAACTCAGAGATGGATGTCACTACCAATGTCGATGATCGGGAGAATCAATATACTTTAAAGTAATATTTTACCTAAAATACTTTATTTATTTCAATACATTCCCTTATCACCACCTTTAGATCTATTCTCAAGAATAAAAAAAAAGTTAGTGGAATTTATATGGAACAACAGGAGGGCTAGATTACGTTTGTCTTTATTATATTTACCATTTGATCGTGGAGGTCTGAAATGTCCAAATTTTATGTTGTATTATTGGTCGGCACAACTGAGGTCTATGACATATTATTTTTCATCAAATGATCTCCCTCACTGGACTGAAATGGAATCATACAATTTACCTTTACCTCTTCCCATATTCATATACTCAGATTCGGCAAAAAAATTACAAAAACAAGTTAAAAATCCATTTGTAAAGCATATGATCAAAATATGGTGTGAAGTTAAAAACTATTTAAAAGAACCACAGTTATTGTCACAATTTAGTCCAATATGGGGTAATCAATATTTTAAACCAGGGAGAGCGGACGCTGTATTTAAAGTATGGAATTTAAAAGGGATACAAAAGATTCAGGATTTATATTTGCCATGTGCAGACAACATAATGTCTTTTGAAGAGCTGAGGATCAAATTTAATCTCAATAGAACACATTTTTTTAAATATCTTCAACTTAGAAACTTTATTCGATCAAATCAAAATAAAGCTCTCACTCGACCTATTTATTCATCCTTGGAAAAAATGATGATGAAAGATAGTAAAAGAAAGGGTATTATTTCAGAGTTTTATAACTCACTGACACTATCTTCAAGTGAAAATTCACTGAAAAGATTAAACTACTGGAAAGAAGATCTGCAAACTGAAATTTCAGAGGAACAATGGGAATTGGCTTGTACAGAAGCTCAAACCAAATCAATAAATGCACGCCTTAAATTGATACATTTCAAATGGTTAATGCGGATGTATGTTACACCGGAGGAGTTAAATAGATATAACAAAAATATACCAGATACATGCACAAAATGCATGGAAAGTAAAGGAACCCTATTTCATTGTTTATGGGAATGTAGATTAATAAGAATGTTTTGGGAAGAGGTGAGGGTAACAATTGAAAAAATAATCTCAAAACAAATCATATTGAATCCTAAACTGTTTTTGTTGGGTCTGTACCCAGAAAAGCATAATTTTAATAAAAGTGAAAGAACATTCATAGACCTCAGTTTGCTTAATGCCAAAAAATGTATTGCACTATTATGGAAAAAGACTCATAGACCAGATGTGACTCAGTGGTTAAGACAGATGTTAACAAACCTTCCATTAGAAAGAATAACATATATACTAAAATCAAAGGAAATTGTGTTTGAGAATATATGGAGACCTTTTATTGATTATGTAAAAAATTTAAACATAACTCTTGAAGAAGAAGGTGAATGATGTGTGTGGACCTTGTAAATTCCAAACTGGTGAACATAATATGTATACTTATGTGTTGGATTGTCTAGACTAAACAGAGGAGCATTGTTGAAGACTTGATTTTGTTGGTGGTTGTTGGTGTTTTTAGTGCATTTTTTTTTTTTGTAGTACTTTAGTGTTAGTGTTTGATTGTTTGTATCATGTTTGTTAAAAAAAAAAAAAAGGTTCAATAAAGATATTGTGGAAAAAAAAAATAGACATAAATTTTGTGAAAAATCTACAGATTGATGCGGGGAAAAAAAACAATATATTTACAAGAAAAATGTCTGAAATGTATGAGAAAACCCCTTACAAATGTATGAGGACAGATCTAATATGTGAAAAGGTCCTAAATTTAGAGTGGCAAAAACAAAATGAGGGGGAAAAGTTCACAAAATCTTTCAAATTTTTGTCAGCAAAACTGGAAAGGAAACAGTAAAACTGTCAAAATTATGAGGAAAACCCCCTCAAACTGTCAAGAATAAAAATCACATCTCAAATAAGTTTTTAAGTACATGCTTTCCTGCTCTTACCCATACTCATCAAAGAATACTTTGGAAGGAACATTAATATATCAAATACTATATTACTAAGGATACAATATAAATTTTATTTTATTTTACGAGAGCATCTGGCCCTCACAGTGTCTGCTGAAAAAATTCTGGCCCTTAGACAAATGTAGCTGATGACAGCTGGTCTATATGTTCTGGTGGCTCGCTTCTCCTTTGTCACAGAACGCCGTGACTACAGCTGCAGCAGAAAAAACATTTAAAAAAACATCTATCAACAGCAGGTTGGCTCAGTTAAAGGTATAACACCACTCACTTATTTCTATCCCAAAAACGCCCTGCCACCCAGCCAGCATGTCCTTGTGGGCCCCACGAAAGGTTCAACTGGGCTGTCTTATGGGTTCCATGTGGGTTTGTCCACAAGTTCCATGTTGGCCCCATCTGTGTTTGCCCACATGGACTTTACCTGTTTACCTATTTTCAATTTATTTTCTCATAAGTTTGGTATTTTCTTGTAAATTTGTGACTTTCTCCCCCTAATTTGATATTTTTTTCTTGAAAATTTGAAACCTTCTCATAAATTTGCAACTTTTTTTTACTGTAAACTTGCAACTTTTTCTCACAAATTTGTGACTTTTTTCTAATGAATTTGCTACTTCTTTTTCTTATAAATTTTCACATTCCTTTGTCATGGATTTGTGACTTTTTTCTCATAATTTTCCAGAAGCCCACATGAGTTTAAAGCGGGTATGTCACGAGCTGAGCACTGGAGGTTTCTACCATGCTCAGTCTCGTGTGTTTTTCTCTGTACTTATATATTTGTTGTATTTTTGTACCTTTTGGTTTTTGTTAGCCCTGCAATGTTTTTTATTTTTCTGTTTATGTCTTAGTTTTACTATGTTCTAATTCTGTATCAATTGGTATCTATTTCTCGGTTTGTACTTGTTTATATTTTATTCCTCTAATTCCTCATTGTTATGGTTGACAGGTGTCAGGGCATGTCCTGGTTGGTGCTCCATGTGGGCGTAGCCCTGTCAGCTGTCAGCCGGTTGCTCTCCTCTCATTACTTCCAGCTGATCCAAATTATTAATCATTGTTTCCTTCTGCCCTCTCATGTGACCCCACACCTGGCATCACTTGTGTTATTTGCTCTGACCCTATTTAAGGACAGCATTTTCATTTCTTGTCGCCGCTGTCTTGAGAAAGCCTGAGTAAGTCTCACCTGAGTTCTTCTCATCTCCACCAGAGCCCTGTCCCTGCTCTGGTGCATAATTTGTAAGTTGCTTTCTCCGGTTGGAATTTTGTGTTTGAGCACCGTTTTGGGCTTTCTGTTCTTGTTATTTTCAATAAATTTCACAACTCACAGTTCAGCGCGTGGGTCTGTCTCTCTACCCCGAGGGACCATTCATGACAGGGTAAACAGATTACCTGTTTACCTGCACCACATGTGGGCAAACACAGATGAAGCCAACATGGAACCCGTGGACAAACCCATATGGGACCCATGAAACAGCCGAGATTAAACCAGTTGTGGGGCTCACATGGACATGCTGGTTGGGCAGTTTGGTGATCTTGTTAAGGAGCAGATTTTACAGTACAGTAGCTCCATTATTTAAAGTTTTCTCCCACTTTTAAGAGCATTCAGATTAAAATGAACAAGTCAATATAGTAACCTACTTGAAAGAATTGTGGTCCAGGACATTGGGATCAAGGTCAATGTGGGTGATGAGTCTCCTGGTGTAAAGAGTCCTTATGTTATAAGTTACTGACAGCAGACTGTGGCAGAATTTAAACCCCATCTCCTGTAGTTCCGTGGTTCCAATCTGCAAGCCCTGCAAACCCCAAAAAGCACACACAAAGATTAGTGGAACTTCAAGTATGACATAACATCTTTGCATAAATATTTGTGCCCCCTCCCCCCCGCTACAGTCACATGTGGGATCGATGTGACAGCCAATTAGGTGCCTGAACTCAGTGAGAATGCCTGATTATGCCTGAGATTCAGATCATTCAGAGCAAGACAGTGCTGAAAATGAACACTTTTTTTTCCTACAAGCCCCAGTGCCATGTGGATTCTAAAGCAATGGTCACAAAGATTCTTACGGGGTTGGTAAGAACCTCCCAGTTCGTATGAATTCTAGAATTCGCAGACATTTGTGGGGGGGGGGGCATAGTTTCTTACAGCTGCCATTCAATTTGCAAAAACAACTTGAGACATTCTTGAGAAATTAGGTACTTTTCTGTCATACAATGGCCCTAGAGTTCTTACGTTCTTTGTGAGGGTGCTTTAGGATCTTCCTACGGCATACTTACTGGCATCTTACAAAAATTTTTGTGCAACTCCCGGCACTTTCAAGACGTTGGTAGGAAGATCTTATGGTTTTCGGTACATTTTGTCTGCACAAATGTTGCACGAATGACATACTTCTGCCTTATGAGTGCCTCACTACCACATCCATATGGCGTTCTCCTACGATTGCTGTAAGGGGCCCTCAAGAACAAATTCAGGTGTTCTTAGGGCATACTTAAGACCAACATCTTGTGTAGTTCTCATGTTGTTCCTATGGCATTCGTACGGCCACCCTATGATGACAGGTTTTCGTGGGGCGTTGGTAGAAATCTTGGACAAGACCATTGTCCTGGCCACAAACTTACTAATGGTCTATGAATGCTGGATTCTCCTACAGCTGCCTTAAGAAGACTGTATGAAATGGTCCAAAAATCATTCGTACAGTGTTCGCAGCCGTTTGTAAGGGTATTTGTGACAGTAGCTTAAATTCTACCAGCCACGCATACTTTTCACCCGCTACCATTTTGTAATTTTTAAGATTTATATGCAACATTTGTCTTGCTTGAAAACAAACATGCACAAATTTACAGAATTGTGGGTGGAATATTCTTTCCCCACCAAATGTAGCGACTGCATGTACACCACCTCAGAAAGGAACTTATATAGACTCATATAGACTATGAGTGGATCTCATCAACATTTTGGCCATCCTGACATAATCACAAACAATTAAACAAACCTTATATATTCCCAGGTTGCAACCATTGTAAGTACTCTCCATGGTATAACTTCTCAGCACACCCATTTCCCTCCAGACAACCACCCTGGCTGTGGCGGACCGGGACTTTTCCACCTGGTACGTTAAAATCAGAATTCAACTTTCACCAAAAAAAGTGACATTGACATTGTTTGATGGATCTGTAAAGAATGTAAAATGTATGAAAACTGTAGCTCTTGCTATTTTATCATGAAGCCTGACAGTTATTACAAAAAAAATTATGTGTTTTTTCAGTACAAAAAGCTACCTGACCTGTTAACTTGAATGGAATGCTTTTTCCAAGAAAACCGTGATGCTTTTTTTTAATGATAGGGTTTTGTTTGGAGATTGTTAGGTAGTGGTTTTTCTGCTGTAAGGTTGCAGTGTGATTGCAGTATCTGGGAAAGCCTTTAATCTCACAGCAGCAGAAAATCCCTTTGTTACACAAACTGGACATAACAGAACAGAGCACATACACGTTTCTTTGATGAATGACCTACTGTATATTTTCTCTCAGCTGCTATCCCGCATATATATTTATAACACAATTTTTAGCCCTTTGTTAATGTTTTTATGTTTTAGATGTTTTCAGCTTTACATGTACTCAGTTTCAAGTACTCAGTTTTAAGTTATTTTCCCTTTTAATCAAGACTTTTTTTTTCAGACTTATAGCTTGAATTTAGAATCTTGATGCTAACCTTCACCATCTTTAAACTATTTCAACTTCTAAGTAACAGTATTCAACTTTGAGCTATTTTAGCTTTTTGGCTAAAGCTATTCAGCCTAAGCAACCAGTTTTTAGTTTTATTCTAGCATTTAATCTAAAATTGCATAGATTTTTCTTTAGCTTTTAATACGACTTTAGATCTTAAGCTAACGTAGTTCATCTTTAAGTTAATCTAGCTTTTAAGCTAACTGTTCAACTTTAAAAGGGTCATTGCGCTTATTTCCACATTTTAACAGCTCACATGTCAATGAAATGTTTGTGACGTATTTTGTTCATGTTTTCTTTAAGTATTCAATTATTGCAGCAAATTTGTTTTGCATTTTCCCCACCTTCCTTGAAACGCTGATTTTAAGCCTATTACTTTAAAGACACACTCCGGTGGCTCTAAAACCACCTCAAAAAATATGTTTTGCCCAAAATAGCATACTGTGGCTTTTTATCCACAAAAAAACTTTGTCTTAGAATTGCGTGGAAAGAGCCTTTACATTGACGTCTCTTCCTGTGGTAACGTATCGTCACTTCCTGTGTTGCTGGCTGTCGTGTCGTTGGTCTGTGGTTAGCTCTCCTCAACCGCCTGAGGATTATTTCCTTTAATTTATTTTAATCCCTTTTTTTTCCATCTACTGTCACCTCTCTCTTCTGTTTAACAAGCCTCTTGCACCTGTGTGCCCACTCAGTGTCATCTAATCACCCTCTTTAGCCTTCTGTTCACCTTTCATCGGTGTTTGTGTTAACTTTGGGTTAGCCAATAGCTATGGCTACTAGCTCTCCTTCCCTTCTCCTCTGGTGTGCTCTCTGTGTCAGATGTTTAGCTACACCTCTGCCTCTTTTAGTGATAACGGTAAATGTAATAAATGTTGCCTTTTTGAGGCGCTCGAGGCGAAGTTGTGCGATTTGGAATCCCAGCTCTGCTGCACTGAAACACCGTCAGCGCCAGTTAATAATGACAGATGCCCCTGAGCTGCAGCGGGGCATCCTAGCATAGGATGGCCTGCTAGGCGTCCCCCAGCTTCAACCTCTCCTGAGCAGCCAGGAGAGAACGGGTGGGTGACGGTGAGAAGGAAGCATAGCCGTAAGCCCCTGGTTCACCACCAACCTGTTCATGTTTCCAATCGCTTTTCCCTGCTCAGCGACACACCCGCTGAGGAAAAAACTCTGATCATTGGTGACTCTGTAGTCAGAAACGTGAACCTAGAGACTCCTGTGGCCATAGTCAAATGCATTCCAGGGCCAGAGCAGGCGACATCGAGTCAAATTTGAAAATGCTGGCTATAAGTAACTGTAAATACTCCACAATTGCTATCCAGGCCGGCATTAATGACATCCGACTCCGACAGTCAGAAGTCACAAAACTTAATGTGGAATCGGTGTGTGACTTTGCAAAAACAATGTCTGCCTCTGTAGTATTCTCTGGGCCCTGCCCCAATCTGACCAGTGATGACATATTTGGCCGCGTGTCATCCTTCAACCGCTGGCTGTCTGCGTGGTGTCCTGCAAACAATGTGGGCTACATAGACAATTGGAACTCATTTTGGGGAAAACCTGGTCTTATTAGATGAGACGGCATACATCCCACTTTGGATGGTGCGTCTCATTTATCTAACAATCTTGCATCATTTTTATCCAAATTTCCAAAACCTTGACAACTCAAAGTTGGGACCAGGTCGCAGTCTTACATGCCTCTCTGCAGCTCCTCTTCATCCACCACCCCTCTTCTTAGCCCCTGTCTTCCCCACCAGAGAATCATTGTCTGCTCCCTCCAAAGTTAATAAAAATATAATATATAAGCATCCCAAAGTGATTAAACAAAAAGTTGGTAAAACTCAAATTAAACATGAAGCCTCTAAATTGAATGATTTGGCCTCTGTTCCTCCTCATAATTTAAAAATTAAATGTGGTTTGTTAAATATTAGGTCTCTAACTCCCAAGTCTCTGCTAGGCCATGATCTGTTAATTGATCATAAGATTGATTTAATATCCCTTACAGAGACTTGGAGTAGCAACAATTTACCATTCCAAAATTATTGGTTAATATAAAGCAAAAAATATGTTATAATTCCTTTGAGGGCCCGGTTCTCACTATTGGGCATTTTAGTAATTTTAGGTTAAACCCAATTTTATTTGCCATAGTTTATTGTCCTCCCTCAGCTTACTCAGAGTTTTTATCCAAATTTGACAAATTCTTAGCTGATTTAGTGCTGAAATCAGATTGAATAATTATAGTAGGGGACTTTAACATACATGCTGATGTAGATGGTGATTTCCTTAATATGGCATTTAATTCAATATTAGACTTGATGGGGTTTTCTCAGAAAGAGGGAAATTCTACCCATTATCTCCACCACAAGTGGGACCTTGTTCTGACATATGGCATAGAAATAGAAAATCTGGTAGTGTCTTCTCATAACCCTGTACTGTCAGACAATTGTCTGTTAACCTTTGATTTTACTATTTCTGACTATTTGGCTCCTAAAGAAAAATATTACTACAGTAGATGCCTCTCAGATGATGTTGTTACCAAATTTATACAGATTGTTTACTCTATGCCATGTGTCATAACATTGGCAATAAGCTACAGAGAGCTTGCTCCTTCTGTAATTGATAGCATGGTAGACAGTGTTACAGCTTCTCTGCATCAGACCCTAGACATGGTGGCCCCTTAAAAAAAAAAAAAAAAAGTCTATTCAGAGATTTTTAACTCCTTGGTTCAACACAGAAACTCGTAGCTTAAAACAGAAGACTCGTCAATTAGAAAGAAAATGGTGCTCCATTAAATTAGATGACATCTATTTAGCTTGGAGAAATCATCTTTTAATTGATAAAAAATCTCTTAGAAAAGCTGGAACAAGTTATTATTCTGCATTAAAGGAGAACAAGAATAATCCCAGGTTTCTTTTCAGCATTGTAGCCAGGCTGACAAAGAGTCAGGACTCTGTCAATCCTAGCATTCCCTTATAGCTTACTAGTCAGGACTTTATGAACTTTTTCAATCATAAAATTTCATCTATTAGAGATAAAATCAATCAGATTCTTCCCACCGTTAAAATAAATACAGTAACTACTACAACTCCTTCAATTGATATCTGTTTGGATGAGTTTACACCAATTGACCATTTAGAGTTAGATAAAATAATTTCCTCATCCAAGCCTTCAACTTGTCTTTTAGACCCTATTCCTACCAGGTTATTCAAAGAAGTCTTCCCATTTATTTGTATCTCTATTCTTCAAATAATCAATTCTTCATTAACATTAGGCCATGTACCGCAGGCTTTTAAAATTGCTGTAATTAAACCCTTACTCAAAAAGCCAACACTGGATCCAGGAGTTTTGGCTCACTATAGACCAGTCTCTAATCTGCCTTTCATTTCAAAAATCTTAGAAAGAGTTGTTGCTACACAATTAGTTGACCATTTGCAGGGAAATGGTTTATTTGAAGAGTTTCAATCTGGGTTCAGAATTCATCATAGTACTGAAACAGCCTTAGTGAAGGTCACTAATGACCTCCTTATCACATCTGATAATGGACTTTTTTCTGTACTTGTCCTTTTAGATCTTAGTGCAGCTTTTGATACTATCGATCATAATATTCTCCTTGCTAGATTAGAACATTACGTTGGACTTAATGGAACTTTCTTGCAGTGGTTTAGATCTTATTTATCTGATAGGTTCCAGTTTGTTCATGTCAATAATGAGTTTTCTTCCAACGTAAAGGTCACTTATGGCGTTCCACAGGGATCTGTGCTAGGCCCTATTCTTTTTAGTTTATATATGGTTCTGTTAGGCAACATTATTAGAAAGCACTGTATACATTTTCATTGTTATGCAGATGACACACAATTATACCTGTCAATGAAGCCAGATGATACTAATCAATTAGCCAAGGCAGAAGCCTGTCTTAAGGAAATCAAAGCTTGGATGACTTGCAATTTCCTGCTATTAAATTCAGATAAGACTGAAGTCATTCTTGTTGGTCCAAAAAACCTTAGAAATACCTTTCCAAATCAACCTTTTAGTTTAGATGTGGTTACTCTTTCTCTTAATAGCTCTGTGAGGAAACTTGGAGTTATTTTTAATCAAGATCTGTTTTTCAATTCACATATTAAATTTGTTTCTAAGACTGCCTTCTATCATTTGCATAATATTGCCAAGATTAGGAGCATCTTGTCTCAGAGTGATGCTGAGAAACTGATCCACGCTTTTGTTAGCTCTAGATTAGATTATTGTAATTCTTTATTATCAGGTTGTCCCAAAACATCTTTAAAAAGTCTTCATTTGATCCAAAATGCTGCTGCAAGAGTTTTAACAGGTACTAGAAAGAGAGATCATATCTCTCCGGTTCTGGCCTCCCTTCACTGGCTTCCCATAGAGTTTAGAATTAGGTTTAAAATTCTTCTTCTTACTTACAAAGCTCTAAACAATCAGGCCCCTTTTTATTTAAAATATCTGATACGACCCTATTATCCTAAAAGAGCACTACACTCCCAAAATGCAGGATTACTTGTAATACCTAGAATCTCCAAAAGTACAATCGGAGACAGAGACTTCAGTTATCAAGCTCCTCTTCTGTGGAACCAGCTGCCAATCTGGATTTGGGAGTCAGACTCGATCTCTGTTTTTAAGAATAGGGTTAAAACCTTCCTTTTTGATATAGCCTATAATTAGGGAGGGATCATGTGCCTCTGAACCCTCCCTTAGTTATGCTGCTAATAGGTTTAGACAGCCGGGGGACCTCCAACAATACACTGGGCTTCACTCCTTTCTTCACTCTCAATGAAATATTTTTGCTGGTCATTAACATCTGTTTGTTCTCTCCCATAGACTGAGTCCCTGTCATGCTGTTTGCACTCTACATGTCTGCTCTTTTCATCTTCTCTATCCCCTCACCCCCCAGCCAGTCGCAGCAAATGACTGCCCCTCCCTGAGCCTGGTTCTGTTGGAGGTTTCTTCCTTTTAAAAGGGAGTTTTTCCTCTCCACCATCACCAAGCGCTTGCTCCCAGGGGATTGCCTGATTGCTGGGGTCTTTCTACAATTGTGAGGGTTTCCCCTACAGTTGAAAGTGCTATGAGATGACTGTTGTTGTGAAATGGCGCTATATAAATAAAGTTGAATAAAACAGCTAAAACAGTTGTCTCCCTCCTGCAGAGGCAGTGGTGGGGGGGTTAATGTCTCTTCCTCTGTCCTTTGCGGGGGCTTAATGGAGCACCCGGGGGGGGGGGGGGACCCCTTCACCGAACTGAGTCAAACAAATGCAAAATGGAGGGGTGGTGGTCTTCGCGCCTTCATCCCCTGAGAGCAGACATCTCTCTCTGGTTTGACCTTCCGACCGTGTGCCTCCCATTCCTCTGTGGGCACCTCTGGCAGCCGGTGGACTCCAGTTTCTGTGCTGAACGTGCCCCGGGTGCGCTACAGGGCTCCGGAATACGGTAGCCCCAGCAGTTGAAAACGGCGACCACAGTCGGTTCATGCCGTCCCTGGGGAGGGACGCTGACTGTCAGCGTGGTCAGTGGCGGGTACAGTTTGAGCCGGTACTCTCAGAATTATCTTGCCAGCCCCATTCAAGCTGCTCTCCATTCCCTCCTCTCTGTCTCTCATCCGCTCTCACTCTGCCCCAAATCCTGCCTGCTCCTCGGCTCCTCCCTCTTCCCCCTCGAGAGTCAAGTCGGGGTCTCAGTGCTTAGCCTGATTAGTTAATGTTATAACCAATCAGGCAGGAATGCTTACGTAACTAGAAACACTCAGAAACAGTAGAAATATAGAAACACTAGAAACACTGTTGCCTAACTTGAAATTCACAGCAGAAAAACACAGACGTGGGACCGTCGTCAGATTTGGTGCTGGATTTGTCTTGTAAGTCACAAAAAACATGTTACAGACATGTTAATGACAGAAAAAAATTGATTTTTGCTGGAGTGTCACTTTAAGAAACATCCTTCACCTATTCAACTCCACCCTCTCTCCTACGTCACTTAGCCATTAGCCGGGTAGCTTCTAGTCTTTAGCTTTTAGCCTCCTTCAAGGTCAGATCAGTGGTGCTGGCTTGGATGCATCTTCAGCCAAATACAAGTAAAGTCAGCCCCAGGGCTTGGCAGTTCCCGTGAGCTGCGACAGAGCCTGTCGGGTAGTGGTGCTTGCCGCTCCATGGGACACGGGAATAATGATGTGAGCAGAGAATTCCTGTAAAACTTAAAACTTTTCTTGGTCACCAACAAAAGTGAGGAATATTGTAAGAGGTTCTCTGCTCGATGCACCAAGGATCATCTCTGATATTAATATACCATTGTCATTATAGTCATCCAGTGAATTTTCAATTTTCATTCTTCTTTTTTCCTCTAGTTCAGGGGTGTCAAACTCATTCCATGGAGGGCCAAGACCCTACATGTTTTACTTCCACCCAGTGTCTTCAGCAGGTGTTTTCACTGATCAGCAATCAGTTGGAAGAAATTTGGTGAATCACCTGTTGAAGAGACTGGGTGGAGGTAAAACCTGCAGGGTCTTGGCCCTCCATGGAATGAGTTTGACACCCCTGCTCTAGTTTAACTGCTTTAACTGTCCTAATTGCCTAATGTGTGTTATTAGTATTCAGTAGTATTAGTACTTATTATTAAGATGTGTTTAAGGTGTCCTACTGTAATTGCCAATGTGTGTTATTACTGTGTGCTATTAGTAGTCATAGTATTAGGTGTGTTATTACCTTATTAGTATTGATGTGTATCTATTACCTTGGCATTCATTTGGAGAGCAGAGTAAGAATTTCATTGCTCAGGACATGTTGTATTTCTTAACTGTGCACATGATAATAAAGCCTTTGAATCTTGAATCTTGATCCGGGCCAGCGGTCACTTTGACCCGCCACCCCTAAGATGTGAACTTTCATCTCAAAAAATAAAGGAAACAAAGCATCACTGATTAACAGGGACATGACCGGTCCCTACAGCATATCAAGCACACATGAATGAGTGGCCAAACCACCTGCTCCAGCCAGCAGCTTCTGGTCCCAGCCTGAATCGGTCACGGTGACCAATGCAGACCACCCAGCTAGCCAGTGCTAATAGTTCACTGTAGAATCATGGAGAAATTATTTTAACAAATAAGCCATAATGGCACAAGATATATTATCAACTGTGGATTAGTGAACCAGGTGGTCACAAGGATGGCTATTAGGGTGACTAAGATCAGAAGAAAATAATAATATAAGTCATGCTTGGTCCAAGCCTCCTGGTACCAGTGTTAGCTCAGGGGCTAATACCTTTAGCTCCCCTTCCACCTACATGACAGACAGCTAGGTGGGCCAATAATAGAGCAGTGAATGGGTACCAAGGCTAGTGACGTTTACCTTTTACTGATGTTTCCCATCTCTTAATGTAGAAGGAAAAATTCCCGAAGGGTCAAAAACGTTTCTTGAAGAGAAAAACAGAATAAAGGCTGTGTGCTTTTTAAGAGAAATGACTGTTTTGTTATTTTATCAATAAAATTTAATCAATAATTTATCAATAATTACATTACCAATAGAGACAGAAGGCTCAAACTTGCCTCCATTTCCTCTGCAAACTGAGGAGCACACGAGTCCCACCCCCCATCATGTTCTCATTCTACCGGGGCACCACTGAGAGCATCCTCACCAGCTGCATCATGGTGTGGTATAGAAGCTGCACCACCTCCTGCTGGAAGACGCTACAATATACAGTGAAAGCAGCCAGCAAGATCATTGGTGTTCCTCTGCTCCCCCTCTCGGACATCTACCTCACCCGCCTCATCCGCAGAGCCATCAACATTGCAGATGACACCTCCCACCCCTCACACTCCCTCTTCAGCCCCCTGCCCTTGGCGGAAAGGTACCGGAGCCTTCGGGCCTGCTCCACAAGACTGCTAAACAGCTTTGTTCATCAGGCCATCAAGACCCTGAACTCTGTCACCCCCCCCCCCCCACCCGATGGTAACGCACTCACCCGCACAATAACTACCTCAGCTGTTGGCACAGAAAGACTGGCACACCAACAGTAAGTAATACATTTGCTGCTGTATGTCTCTGCACTTTACTGCAACCATTTGCACAAATGCCATGTTTGCTGCTGTCTGTCAATGCAATACTGATCATGCGCAGTCCTGTCTGTCACTGTCTGCACCTACACTACCACACTGAACGAGTATCACTGCTCTGCTTTTCTGTATATAAGATTGCTGGGTCTCATCGTTTATCGTTTATCTTTATTTGCACTATGGGAGGTCTGGGCCTATCTTTTGTCACCATTTGCACAACGGGTAGCATTACTGTACATAGACTGCTGTTGTTGTTTTCCAGCATTATTCCTTTTCTTTTATATTGTGCACACCACTGAAGAGAGAGAGAAATGGCTTTTCAATTCTCCTGTATGTCCTGTACACATAGTAGTATTGACAAACAAAATCTTTGAATCTTTTCAGATGGTTAAAACCTACAAAAGACACCATTTTTCATTCAATGACCCCTTTAAACTATAGCAACATTTAAGATAAATATATATATATATACATATATATATATATATATATATACTACCGTTCAAAAGTTTGGGGTCACCCAGACAATTATTTTGTGTTTTCCATGAAAAGTCACACTTATTTACCACCATGAGTTGTAAAATGAATAGAAAATATAGTCAAGACATTGACAAGGTTAGAAATAATGATTTGTATTTGAAATAATAATTTTTTCCAGATACTCAACCTGCTCAAAGGAAGGTCAGTTTTATAGCTTCTCTAACCAGCTAAACTGTTTTCAGCTGTGCTAACATGATTGCACAAGGGATTTCTAATCATCCATTAGCCTTCTGACGCAATGAGCAAACACATTGTACCATTAGAACACTGGAGTGATAGTTGCTGGAAATGGGCCTCTATACACCTATGTAGATATTGCACCAAAAAACAGACATTTGCAGCTAGAATAGTCATTTACCACATTAGCAATGTATATTAGATATTAGAGTGTATTTCTGATTAGTTTAAAGTTATCTTCATTGAAAAAAACAGTGCTTTTCTTTCAAAAATAAGGAAATTTCTAAGTGACCCCAAACTTTTGAACGGTAGTGTATGTATATATATATATATATATATATATATATATATTTCAGGTTTAAGCTGTTTCTGCATTTCAGCTAACATAGTAGTTACATTTAAGCTATTTTGACTTTTTATGTACCCCCTCATGGATCATCACCTTATCGTGGTGGTGGTGGGGGGGGGGGGGGTTGCGTGCCCCAGTGATCCCAGGAGCTATATTGTCCGGGGCAATTTGCCTCTGATAGGGTCTTCCAAGACAAACTGGTCCTGGGTGAAGGGCCAGACTAAGACCGATCCAACAGACTCTCATGATAAATTGTATATCAAGGATTCAGTGTACCCCGCCCGGTGTGGGGTTACCGGGGCCCCACCCTGGAGCCAGGCCTGGGGGAGGGGCTCGAAGGCTAGCGTCTGGTGGCCGGGTTTCCACCCATGGGACCCGGCCGGGCTCAGCCCGAAGGAGTTACATGGGTCCGCCCTCCAGTGGGCTCACCACCTGCAGGAGGGATCATGGGGGTCCGGTGCTATGTGGATTAGGTGGCGGTCAAAGGGGGAGACCTTGGTGGACTGATCCAAAGCTTTCTAAACTGGCTTTTGGTACGTGGAATGTCACCTCTCTGGTGGGGAAGGAGCCTGAGCTGGTGTATGAGGTTGAGAGATACCGGCTAGATATAATCGGCCTCACCTCAACACACAGCTCCAGTTCCGGAACCAGTCTCCTGGAGAGGGGCTGGAGCTTGGCCTTTTCTGGAGTTGCCCCGGGCGAGAGGCGACGAGCAGGGGTGGGTATTCTTGTATCGCCCCACCTTGCTGCCTCTATATTGGAGTTTTCCCCGGTGGACAAAAGGGTTGCTTCCCTGCGCCTTCGGGTTGGGAAACGGGTCCTGACCATCATTTGTGCCTATGCACCAAATGATGTTTCAGAGTACCCACCCTTTTTGGAGTCTGTGACTGGGGTGCTGGAGGGTGCTCCTCTTGGAGACTCCATTGTCCTACTGGGGGACTTCAATGCGCACGTGGGCAATGACAGTGAAACCTGGAGGGGGGTGATTGGGAAGAACGGCCTGCCAGATCTGAACCAGAGTGGTGTTCAGTTATTGGACTTCTGTGCTAACCACAGTCTGTCCATAACGAACACCATGTTCAAGCATAAGGGTGTCCATATGTGCATCTGGCACCAGGACACCCTAGGTCGCAGGTCGATGATCGATTTTGTTATTGTATCATCAGACCTGCGACCGTATGTCTTTGACACCCGAGTAAAGAGAGGTGCAGAGCTGTCAACTGATCACCACCTGGTGGTGAGTTGGATCCGATGGCAGGGGAGGAAGCCATTCAGACCTGGTAGACCCAAACGTATAGTGAGGGTGTGCTGGGAGCGTCTGGCTGAGGCCCCTGTCCGGGAGGTCTTCAACTCCCACCTCCGGAAGAACTTCAACCACATTCCGAGGGAGTCTGGAGACATGGAGTCTGAATGGGCCATGTTCTCCACCTCTGTTGTTGAAGCGGTGGCCCAGAGCTGCGGCCGCAAGGTGGTTGGTGCATCTCGTGGTGGCAACCCCTGAACCAAGTGGTGGACACCAGTGGTGAGGGGGCCATTAAGCTGAAGAAGGAGTCCTATCAATCTTGGTTGGCTTGTGGGACTCCCGAAGCAGCTGAGGTGTACCGGCAGGCCAAGCGGAGTGCAGCTCGGGTGGTTGCTGAAGCAAAAACCTGGATATGGGAAGAATTCGGTGAGGCCATGGAACAAGACTTTCGGTCGGCCTCAAAGAGATTCTGGCAAACTGTTCGGCGGCTCAGGAGGGGAAAGCAGCTCCCCGTCCACACTGTGTATGGTGCGGATGGGACACTGTTGACTTCGACTGGGGATATCTTCGGGCGGTGGAAGGAATACTTCGAGGATCTCCTGAATCCCACTGATACGCCTTCCACAGAGGAAGCAGGGTTTGGGGACGAGGGGGATGACTCACCTATCACAGGGGCTGAGGTCGCCAAGGTGGTTAAAAATCTCCTTGGTGGCCAGGCCCTGGGGGTGGACGAGATTCGCCCTGAATACCTCAAGGCCCTGGATGTTGTTGGGTTGTCATGGTTGACACGCCTCTGCAACATTGCGTGGAGGTCAGGGGCAGTGCCTTTGGCATGGCAAACTGGGGTGGTGGTTCCTCTCTTCAAAAAAGGGGACCCGAGGGTGTGCTCCAACTTTAGAGGGATCACACTCCTCAGCCTCCCTGGGAAGGTCTATGCCAAGGTACTGGAGAGGAGAGTCCGGCCGTTGGTCGAACCTCGGATTCAGGAGGAGCAGTGTGGTTTTCGTCCTTGCCGTGGCACATCGGACCAGCTCTTTACCCTCTCGAGAATTCTTGAGGGTTCATGGGAGTTTGCCCAACCAGTTTACATGTGTTTTGTGGACTTGGAGAAGGCATTTGACCGCGTCCCTCGTGGATTTTTGTGGTGGGTGCTTCGGGAGTATGGGGTATCGGGCTTGTTGTTACGAGCTATTCGGTGTCTGTACGACCGTTGTGAGAGTTTGGTTCGTATTGCCCACTTGGTCGGAGTCATTCCCAGTGAGAGTTGGACTCCGCCAGGGCTGCCCTTTGCCACCGATCCTGTTCATAATTTTTATGGATAGGATTTCTAGGCGCAGCCAGGGAATGGAGGGTGTCATGCTTGGTGACCACAGGATGTCATCTCTGTTGTTTGCAGATGATGTTGTCCTGTTGGCTTCATCCAGCAATGACCTACAGCTCTTGCTGGGACAGTTTGCCGCTGAGTGTGAAGCGGCTGGGATGAGAATCAGCACCTCCAAGTCCGAGTCCATGGTCCTCAGCCGGAAAAAGGTGGATTGTCCTCTCCGGGTTGGGGACAGGCTCCTGCCCCAAGTGGAGGAGTTTAAGTATCTTGGGGTCTTGTTCACGAGTGAGAGGAAAATGGAGCAAGAGATCGACAGACGGATTGGAGCAGCATCTGCAGTGATGCGGACGTTGTACCGGTCTGTTGTGGTGAAGAGGGAGCTGAGTTCTAAGGCAAAGCTGTCGACTTACCAGTCAGTCTACGTTCCTACTCTCACCTATGGTCACGAGCTTTGGGTAATGACCGAAAGAACGAGATCGCGGATACAAGCGGCTGAAATGAGCTTTCTCCGTAGGATTGCTTTCCATTGAAAGGAGTCATTTGAGGTGGTATGGCATCTGATTAGGATGCCTCCTGGACGCCTCCCACTTGAGGTGTTTCAGGCACGTCCCACTGGGAGGAGACCCTGGGGCAGACCCAGGACTCGGTGGAGAGACTATGTCTCCCAGCTGGTCTGGGAACGCCTTGGTATCCCCTCTGAAGAGCTGGAGCAGGTGGCTGGGGAGAGGGAAGTCTGGGCTTCTCTGCTTGAACTGCTGCCTCCGCGACCCGGACCTCCGGAAAAGCGGTAGAAGATGGATGGATGGATGGACTTTTTATGTAATGTTATACAGCTTTTAGCTATTTAGCTTTGATTCTGCTGTTGCTCATCATTCGGCTTTTTCAGCTAATAAACATTTCTCATCTTTAAACTACTTCACCTTTTAAGTTAAAAAATGTGTTTTTAATTTGCTATTTTTCATCTTTTAACTTTTTAGTTATTAAGCTAACTTAGTTCTACTTTCTTTCCACTTTTAAGTTAATATTCATCAGCTTCAAGGATTTTTTTTTAAGCATTTTCCAACTTTAGTCTGATTTTTCAAGTTTGCACTTTATTTTCTTTTAAGAAAAGTCTGACAGTTTTTTTTAGATAAATTGTTTATTTCAGACTATCTAATAGATTTTTTTTCAGCGTTATGCTTTTTTTTTTTTTACATTTCAGCTAATATTAATTAAGTTTAAGCATTTTTAGTTCTTGACAGTCTTTTAGCACTTTAGTCAACTGCTTGAACTCAGCCTTTTTCACTGTACAGGCCAGGGGTCTGCAACCTGTGTGTCTTTGAGGCCTTGAGAAAAAAGACTCACACATTTCCAAGGAAAGAAGCCACACATTCTTGAGAAAAAAAGTTGCACATTCAGGAGAAAATATCATAAATTTACGAAAAACAAGCTGAAAAAGTACGCCATAAATTACTGCAAATTTTTGGGAAAAGTTACAATTTTTTGAGGTAGAACACAATACAAACTTTCAAGGAAAAAAGTCACAAAGTCTCTAAAAAAAGGCAAATTTACTGGAAAATGATTCAATTTTATCAGAAAAATATCGAGGTATATCAAAATAGTTGCAGCTTTATCTGAAAATGGTAATGAATTTACAAAGAAAAATATGACAAATTTATGAAAAAAGCAAAATATTTATACCAAAAATATTCAAAACTGAGGAGAAAACTTTCTGAATTTTACATTTTACAGCCTTTTTGGGAAAGAAAGTCATGAATCTATTGGAAATAGTTTATAGTTTGTTTTTTTTTTTTAAAAAAGTGTCACACGAAAAAAAGGCTGCAGGTGTATGTGAAAAGGTAACTAATTTACAAAGGAATTAAAAATATTAAGAAAAGCAATCTAATAAAAACACAAATTTAGATAGAAAAGGTGTAATTTTACAAGAAAACACCCTCACAAATTTGAAAGAACACAAGTCACAATTTCTGATAAAAGAAAGAAATTTATGTGAAAAAGGTGGCGATTTTACCTTAAAAGGTATCAAATTCTCAAGAAAAAAGTTGCAAAATTATAAGAAAAACAACTCTTAATACTGATGTTGTCAGGCCAGTTTGCACTGGTAATCCTGCTGTTTTCTTAACTTTCGGGCTCAAATATTTTTGTGGCTCCATGTCAACTTGTTTCTTGTTTAATACAAATAAAAGATAGAAGAAAGATAGAAATAGAAATAAAATAGAAATAAAAATGGCTCTTTGTGTAGCACAGGTTGCTGACCCCTGGTATAGGGTGAAATATTTCAACTTATGCAATGCAAAATTTTCTAGTTGTCACTGGGGATGCATGATTTACGTATTGGTAGGTTTTGCATCGATTAATTTCAGCATTTCTGCAAATAAGATGGTTATTATCAGTGTCTGTGGTTGAGATCAAGAATAATTTTTATCATAATCACTACTTTTTGTTTCCCTGGCACAAAAGGACAAGAATACTGAAGTCAGAATAACACAAAACCAAAGTTGTTAGTAAAAACAATCTCTATCATTATTGATTATCATCTCATAATCGCTGCACCCCTGATTATCTCTATCAAAATTGCCATAACAATTACCAAAAAGTTGCAGCTGTTGAAAGAAAAGGCCGGTGCAATACGATCCAAAGTCTTTGGAATGGTCTAGAAAAAGAATAATTATGACAGAAAGACAAAAACAGAGACAGAAAAAACATTGACAACACAACAAACTAGCAGATGTGTAATCAATACTTTTTTCAAGCTTAAACTAGCCAGACTTTAATGGCCAACTTGGCTCTGTTTGTATGGAGTATCAGTATGTCCGTGTGTGTGTGTATATGTTACCCTGTAACCAGGATCCTCTTTCAGTCCTATAGTGTCTACAGGAGAACCAGACTGCCACAGAGTTTCCTTCATGCTGCAGCCGTACAGGAAGACATTTTTCTTTCTAGAGTGGCCGTGGTAGTCACAGAAAACCTGTAAGACACATGACCAGAAACACAGACTTGAGGCTTTACACCACACTTCCATCCACATATCATTAAATGTCATAATCCAGTTGATTTTCTCTTCAGTTATTCAGCCTTGAGTAGTAGACATTTTTTAGATGGAGGCAGATATGGCAACCCCTAAAGGGAGGAGCCAAAAGAAGAAGAAAAAACCAGAAGAAGAATTTTTCAGAACTCTTCTCTACTAAGGTAAGAGTAATGACAATTTCAAGGAAAACTAGAGATGACAGTCACCTTGACTTATGTCCCGCATTTTGTAACTCTCTGACTTTCCTTACCGTTCAAAATAAAAGAAGGACTGAATGGTGAGGAGTGGGTTTCTATAACATACATACTGAAATCAAAGGAAAATGTGTTTAAGAATATATGGAGACCTTTCATTTCAGCCGCTTCTCCGTAGGATTGCTGGACTCACCCTCAGAGATAGGGTGAGGAGCTCAGTCATCCGGGAGAGGCTCAGAGTAGAACCGCTGCTCCTCCACATTGAAAGGAGTCAGTTGAGGTGGTATGGGCATCTGATTAGGATGCCTCCTGGACGCCTCCCACTTGAGGTGTTTCAGGCACGTCCCACTGGGAGGAGACCCTGGGGCAGACCCAGGACTCGGTGGAGAGACTATGTCTCCCAGCTGGTCTGGGAACGCCTTGGTATCCCCTCTGAAGAGCTGGAGCAGGTGGCTGGGGAGAGGGAAGTCTGGGCTTCTCTGCTTGAACTGCTGCCTCCGCGACCCGGACCTCCAGAAAAGCGGTAGAAGATGGATGGATGGATGGAGACCTTTCATTGATTATGTAAAGAAATTAAGCATAACTTCTGAAGAAGAAGGTGAATGATATGTGTGGACCTTGCAAATTCCAAACTGGTGAATGTATATTATGTATTCTTATGTAATAGATTACCTAGACTAAACAGAGGAGCATTGATGTTGATTTGCTTTTGTTAATGGTTGTTGTTGTTTTTAGTACATTTTTTTTTGTTGTTGTTAGTGTTTTTTTTTTTAAAATTACTTCAGTGTTAGTGTTTGACTGTCTGTGCCATGTGTGTAAAAAAAGGTTCAATAAAAAATATTGTGGAAAAAAAAAGAGTAAAGGATTGGCAAACTTGACTTGCTCTCTCATGAATCTCAGAAAATTTCATGTCATTGTGGCAACTGGTGCTTGAGTAATAAATAAAACAGATGTTTGTCCAAGTTATAATTGACATAACGCTCAGCTCAGGAGACGCACACACACAGGCTTAGAGTAGTTCAAAGAGTTTATTAACAGCAGGAGTGAATGAGTGCGTGTCTGCGGGGTGTAAATGTGTTGGTGATGGCGTCTGCTTCAGGCACAGAGGCAGGTGACCGTTCAGCCGAGCAACCCTATGGAGAGAGCACAGGGAGAGGGTGACGGGCATACACCAACACAGGAGGGATTTATGGCGAGAGAAGGACTTACTTGGATTGTCAGGATAGCTGGCACAACAAGGGGGCGAAGCCCGGAAGACAGCCACCTGGAGAGCTCCGTACAGCAGCGAGGAATGGCGATGGAGTGGAGATGTCCGCCGCCGGGGAATCCGCCTGTGCACAGGGGAGCAGACTGGGAAAGAGAGGTAAGGGTTCTTACCTAAATAATGTTTGCTGAAGAAGGAAGTAGCTCACAACGGTGAGGGACGAAGTCTGACGGCTTCAGGCCGAGCCTCCGGGCGAGACGGCCTTTATCCCTCGCCGCTGATGATTGTCAGGTGCGTGAGCAGGTGGCGCCGCTGATGAATGGCGCGGCGTGACAGTACTCCCCCCTCTAGCAGCGCCTCCTGGCGATGGCTTATCCGGGTGCGCTCGGTGGAAGTCCGCGATGAGCGATGGGTCCAATACAAATGACGGGGGCACCCATTGTCGATGCTCAGGCCCATAGCCCTCCCAGTCCACCAAGTATTGCAACCCACGACCTCGGCGCCGGGAGTCCAGGATGGAGGAGACGGACCAGGCCGGATGGCCACCAATCATCCGGGGCGCGGGTTGCGCTGCAGGAGGAGGGCAAAGGGGGTCGGTGACTGCCAGTTTCACCTTCGACACGTGGAAAGTGGGATGGATGCGGAGGGAGGGGGGAATAGCCACGCGCACAGCCACCGGGTTGATGATCCGGGTGATGGGAAAGGGACCCATGAACCGCTGTGCCAGCTTCCTCCTCTCGCCTTTTAATATGACGTCCTGGGTAGACACATACACGAGTTGCCCAACTCTGTACGCCGGGGCAGGTCGTCTGTGCCGGTCCGCCACGGTCCTGTTGCGCTCCGCTGTGCGTAAAAGCGCATGACGCGCGGCAGCCCAGGTGGAGCAGAACTGCCTAAGGTGTGCCCTAACAGAGGGGACAGTTACCTCGCTCTCCTGCGCTGGAAACAGCGGGGGGTCGTAACCCAGGGACGCCTTGAAGGGGGACATCCCCGTAGCAGAAGAGCGGGCAGTGTTGTGGGCATACTCCACCCAGGCGAGATGGTTGCTCCAGGACGTTGGCTTGGATCTGGTAACACAGCGGAGCGCAGCCTCCAGCTCCTGATTGGTCCTCTCACACTGCCCGTTAGACTGGGGGTGATGGCCGGAGGAGAGGCTCACCTTGGCTCCGATGGCGTCACAAAAGGATTTCCAAACCTCGGATGAAAATTGGGGACCCCGGTCCGAGACCACGTCCACCGGAATCCCGTGCAGCCTGACCACGTGTTGGACGAGGAGGACCGCCGTCTCCAGGGCGGTAGGGAGACCTCGCAGGGGGACGAAGTGTGCCGCCTTGGAGAAACGGTCCACGATGGTCAGGACGGTGTCAAAGGAGTTGGAAACGGGGAGTCCGGTGACGAAATCCAGTGCGATGTGCGACCAGGGCCTGCCGGGGACGGGCAGAGGCTGGAGCAGACCCGCTGGAGGGGCATTTCCCGACTTGCTGGTGGCACAGATTGGGCAAGCCCGGGCGTAGCGGGCTGCATCCCTCCGCAGGCCTGGCCACCAAAAGGACCGTTGGAGGAGGCTGATCATCCGAGAGGTGCCGGGATGACAGGTGAGCCGGGAGGTGTGGAGCCAGTGGATGACCTCTCCTCGGACCGCAGATAGGACGAACAGTCTTCCCTCTGGCCCGCCGCCAGGATCAGGTTCCACCTCCTGCGCCTTCCGGATCTTGTCTTCAATGTCCCAAGAGATGGCTCCCACGACGCACGACCTGGGCAGGATAGTGTGGGGCGTCTCCTCAGCCTCCACGGAGGTGAACTGCCTAGAGAGGGCGTCAGGCAGGCCGTTCTTGGAGCCCGGCCTGAAGGTGATTGAGAAGCAGAACCTGGCGAAGAACAAAGACCAGCGCGCCTGGCGGGCATTCAGGCGCTTGGCAGATCGTAAGTATTCTAAGTTCTTGTGGTCCGTCAGGACCACAAACGGCAGGTCCGCCCCCTCTAGCCAGTGGCGCCACTCCTGTAAGGCGAGTTTAATGGCCAGGAGCTCTCTGTCCCCCACATCGTAGTTCCTCTCCGCCGGGGACAGGCGCCGGGAGAAGAAGGCGCACGGTCGTTTGGCGCCATCGTCAGGTGACCGCTGGGATAATACTGCTCCCACTCCCGTGTCCGATGCGTCCACCTCCACAATGCACTGCAGCGCGGGGTCGACCTGGCGAAGGACCCGGGAGGAGGAGAACTCCGCCTTCAGCGCCTTAAAGGCAGCAGCGACCTCTTTGGTCCAGCGGAACGGGACCTTCGGGGACGTGAGGCGGGTCAGCGGTCCGACGATCGAGCTGAAATTCGGGACAAAGCGGCGGTAAAAATTGGCGAAGCCAACAAATTGTTGCACCTGCTTCCGGGATGCGGGAGTAGGCCACTCCACCACCGCCTTCACCTTCTCTGGGTCTGGGAGCACCTGGTCTTGAGCGATGATGAATCCCAGGAAGGATGTGGTCCTAGCGTAGAATTCGCATTTTTCAGCCTTCACGTAGAGCCGATTCTCCAGCAGTCTTTGGAGGACCCGCCTCACATGGACCTGGTGCTCGTCCCTGGACTTGGAGAAGATAAGGATGTCATCCAGGTAGACGAACACGAAGAGGCCGATGAAATCCCGGAGGACGTCATTAATGAGGCGCTGAAAGACGGCAGGAGCGTTGGTCAACCCAAACGGCATGACTAGGTATTCAAAGTGGCCGTTCGGGGTACGGAAGGCTGTTTTCCATTCATCTCCCTCCCGGATCCGGACGAGGTGGTAAGCGCTGCGTAGATCCAGCTTGGTAAACCAGGTCGCCCCCTGGAGGAAGTGAAAGGCAGTGTCCATGAGGGGCAGGGTGTAACGGTCCCTCTCAGTGATGTCATTTAGCGCTCGGTAGTCTATGCAGGGACGGAGGGATCCGTCCTTTTTTCCAACGAAGAAAAACCCTGCCCCCACGGGTGACGACGATGAGCGAATAATCCCAGCGCTCAGTGATTCCTTCAGGTAAGTATTCATTGTCTCCTTCTCCGGCGCCGACAGGCTGTAGAGCCGACCAGAAGGTAGGGGAGCCCCCTGGCGGAGGTTGATAGCACAGTCATAGGGTCGATGCGGGGGAAGAGACATAGCTTTCGATTTGCTAAATACCATACCCAGGTCGTGAAATTCTGGAGGCACCAGCGACAGGTCCGGAGGTGCTGTGTCTGCCACAGGAGGAGCAGCGGATGGGGAGCAGGCAGCGGACTGAAGGCAGGTGCCCATGCAAAAGGTACTCCACGCCGATACCCCAGCTGACCTCCAGTCCAGGACAGGGTTGTGGAGGCGTAGCCAGGGATACCCCAGGATGACGGGCGACACAGAGTTGGGCAGGACGTAAAAAACCATCTCCTCCCGGTGGTTCCCTGAGATGATGACTGGGACAGGAATGGTTTGATGAGAAACTCTCCCAAGGGAGGCACGGGAGAGATGGACCAGGGAGATGGGGTGTTTTAATGCCTGACAGCGGATGCCCAATCGGGTTGCCAGGCCTTGTGAAATGAAGCTGCCTTCTGCGCCCGAATCCACCAGTGCGTGGGTGAGGTGCCCAGTGGGATTGTGGCAGAAACGGATGGGCAGCTTTAATTGGGTGAGGGTGTCTAACCGGTTGAGATCCGCGAGGCTCCCTACAGCGATTCGCGGACCCCGCTGACTGGCTTTCCGCGGGCAACGCTCCACAGTGTGTTGGTCACCTCCGCAATACATGCAGAGGCCCAACTCACGGCGGCGTTGTCTCTCCGCAGGGGAAAGCTTGGTCCAGCCCGTCACCATCGGCTCCGACTCCTCGGGGCACGATGCTGGCGGCGCCGCCAGGGGGCGAACTTGGAACAGGTGCGGCGAGACTCCACGAGGGCGAGAAGAAGAAGACTTCCGCCCCGAGGAGCGCTCGCGCAGCCTGTTATCCAAACTTACCGCTAAGGATTTCAGCTCCGCTAGCGTCCCAGGGATATCCCACCCAGCCAGTTCATCCCTCAGATCATTATTGAGGCTGCGGAGGAACAGGCCACAGAGGGAGCGTTCCTCCCAGCCCAATTCCTCCGCCGCTACCCGGAAGTCGACCGAGTAGTCCGCTGCCGACCGGCCTCCCTGCTGGAGAGCGAGAAGCCGATCGACCTGGACCGTCTCGGTTTGAGAATGGTCAAAGACCTCCAGAAAGCGCCTCACGAACTGGTCATAGGTGAGGGTGGCATAACTGGGCCTCGCCATTACGGCGTAGGTCCAAGTTAACGCACGCCCCTCCAGAAGATTCCCTATGTAACCAATCCGGCTGTGATCCGAGGGAAAATCTCCGGGCACACGGTGGAACACGGACTCACACTGCATAATGAACCCCCGCGCTCCGCCGAGCTTACCGCTAAAGCGGGCGGGGGTCGGAATCGGTGTGAGCCGAACCGGTGCCACTGGAGCCGGCTGGACGGCCGCTGGAACAGCAGGAGCCGCACCTCCCTGACGAGCCGGGGGGAACGGCTGTTGAGGATCCAAGCGGCCCAACCGGTTAGTTAAGTTTAATAATTGATTTAGGATAACCTGCTGTTGATAAGCAATTTGATCCACTCTAGCCTCGAGAGTGGTAAGCCGGTGTGCGAGCCTGCCGTCCGCCGAGCCGCTCTGCTGAAGCCGTACTGACATAACGCACGGCTCAGGAGACGCACACACACAGGCTTAGAGTAGTTCAAAGAGTTTATTAACAGCAGGAGTGAATGAGTGCGTATCTGCGGGGTGTAAATGTGTTGGTGATGGCGTCTGCTTCAGGCACAGAGGCAGGTGACTGTTCAGCCGAGCAACCCTATGGAGAGAGCACAGGGAGAGGGTGACGGGCATACACCAACACAGGAGGGATTTATGGCGAGAGAAGGACTTACTTGGATTGTCAGGATAGCTGGCACAACAAGGGGGCGAAGCCCGGAAGACAGCCACCTGGAGAGCTCCGTACAGCAGCGAGGAATGGCGATGGAGTGGAGATGTCCGCCGCCGGGGAATCCACCTGTGCACAGGGGAGCAGACTGGGAAAGAGAGGTAAGGGTTCTTACCCAAATAATGTTTGCTGAAGAAGGAAGTAGCTCACAACGGTGAGGGACGAAGTCTGACGGCTTCAGGCCGAGCCTCCGGGCGAGACGGCCTTTATCCCTCGCCGCTGATGATTGTCAGGTGCGTGAGCAGGTGGCGCCGCTGATGAATGGCGCGGCGTGACAATAATTGTCTTGCATTTGATGGCAAGGAGTCAAACTGCAACATGTTGCTGTGGCAACACCTTTATGCTTTTACAACTTTTAATGGGCCATTCCTGTAGATGGTCCCACGCAATAATTATACATGTAGGGTTTATCCAAGGATTAATTGATCAAGAGTGACATCTGATATAAAAAAAAAAAAAAACATTACCATTGCTATTAAGATGACATCCAGTTCTACTCATCATGACACAAGTTGACACAAATTTTGCTAAACTACAGGTATGTTTAACAGACTCAAAGAAATGAGTGCCTATTAAATGAGTGTCTATTAAATTCAGACATGACTGAAGTTGTTATATTTGGCTGGAGAACCTCAGAAATTCTGGTCTTCATTCACCAATATCTTAAGAACTTCTCAAAAAAGTTCTTCTTCTTCTTCTTCTTCTTCTTCTTCTTCTTCTTCTTCTTCTTCTTCTTCTTCTTCTTCTTCTTCTTCTTCTTCTTCTTCTTCTTCTTCTTCTTCTTCTTCTTCTTCTTCTTCTTCTTCTTCTTCTTCTTCTTCTTCTTCTTCTTCTTCTTCTTCTTCTTCTTCTTCTTCTTCTCTTCTTCTTCTTCTTCTTCTTCTTCTTCTTCTTCTTCTTCTTCTTCTTCTTCTTCTTCTTCTTCTTCTTCTTCTTCTTCTTCTTCTTCTTCTTCTTCTTCTTCTTCTTCTTCTTCTTCTTCTTCTTCTTCTTCTTCTTCTTCTTCTTCTTCTTCTTCTTCTTCTTCTTCTTCTTCTTCTTCTTCTTCTTCTTCTTCTTCTTCTTCTTCTTCTTCTTCTTCTTCTTCTTCTTCTTCTTCTTCTTCTTCTTCTTCTTCTTCTTCTTCTTCTTCTTCTTCTTCTTCTTCTTCTTCTTCTTCTTCTTCTTCTTCTTCTTCTTCTTCTTCTTCTTCTTCTTCTTCTTCTTCTTCTTCTTCTTCTTCTTCTTCTTCTTCTTCTTCTTCTTCTTCTTCTTCTTCTTCTTCTTCTTCTTCTTCTTCTTCTTCTTCTTCTTCTTCTTCTTCTTCTTCTTCTTCTTCTTCTTCTTCTTCTTCTTCTTCTTCTTCTTCTTCTTCTTCTTCTTCTTCTTCTTCTTCTTCTTCTTCTTCTTCTTCTTCTTCTTCTTCTTCTTCTTCTTCTTCTTCTTCTTCTTCTTCTTCTTCTTCTTCTTCTTCTTCTTCTTCTTCTTCTTCTTCTTCTTCTTCTTCTTCTTCTTCTTCTTCTTCTTCTTCTTCTTCTTCTTCTTCTTCTTCTTCTTCTTCTTCTTCTTCTTCTTCTTCTTCTTCTTCTTCTTCTTCTTCTTCTTCTTCTTCTTCTTCTTCTTCTTCTTCTTCTTCCAGCTGCTCCCTTCAGGGGTCTCCACAGTGGATCATCTGCCTCTATCTCACCCTATCCCTTCATCTTCCTCTGTAACGCCAACCATCTCCATGTCCTCCTTCACTACATCCATGAATCTTCTCTGTGGTCTTCCTCTTCTCCTCCTGCCTGGGAGCTCCATCTTCAACATCCTTTGTCCAATAAATCCACTATCCCTCCTCTGCACATGTCCAAACCATCTCAGCCTTGCCTCTCTTACTTTGTCTCCAAACCGCTCAACCTGAGCTGTTCCTCTGATTTACTCATTTCTAATCTTGTCCCTCCTAGTCACTCTCAATTAAAATCTTAGCATCTTCAACTGTGCCACCTCCAGCTCCATCTCCTGTCTTTTTGTCAGCACCACTTCTCCAAACCATACGTCATAGCAGGTCTCACTACCATCTTGTAAATTTTCCCTTTCACTCTTGCTGCTACCCTTCTGTCACAAATCACCCCTGACTCTCATCTCCACCCACTCCACCCTGCCTGCACTCTCTTCTTCACCTCTCATGTGCATGCTTTGGATAGTTGACCCCAAATATTTAAACTCATCTACTTTCACTACCTCTACTCCTTCCATCTTCACCGTTACACCTGCCTCCCTCTCATTCACACTCATGTATTCTGTCTTGCTTCTACTGACTTTCATTCCTCTTCTCTCCAGAGCATACTGCCACCTCTCCAGGTTCTTTTCCACCTGCTCCCTACTCTCACTACAGATCACAATGTCGTCTGCAAACATCAGGGTACATGGAGACTCCTGCCTGACCTCATCCGTCAGCCTGTCCATCACCATGGCAAACAAGAGGGGACTCAGAGCCGATCCCTGATGTAATCCCACCCTCACCTTGAATCCATCCGTCACTAACTACAGCGCACCTCACTACCGTTTTGCTGTTCTCATACATGTCCTGCACCACCTTCCCATACTTCTCTGCCATTCCTGACTTTCTCATACAGTACCACACTTCCTCTCTTTGCACCCTATCATATGCTTTCTCTAGATCCACAAAGACACAGTTAAAGTCCTTCTGACTTTCTCTATACTTCTCCATAGGCACTCTTAGAGCAAGCATTGCATCTGTAGTACTCTTTCTTGGCATGAAGCCATACTGCTGCTCACTGATTGTCACCTCTCCTCTTAACCTGGCTTCAACAACTTTCCCATCTTCATAGTGTGGCTGATCAACTTTATGCCACTGTAGTTACTACAGCTCTGAGAATCACCTTTGTTCTTGAAAATTGGTACCAAAACACTTCTTCTCCACTCCTCAGGAATCCTCTCACTCTCCAAGATTGTGTTAAACAATCTGGTTAAAGAGTCCACTGCCATCTCTTCTAAACATCTCCATACCTCCACAGGTATGTCATCTGGGCCAACTGCCTTTCCATTCTTCATCTTCTTCAAAGCTGCCCTCACTCCCACCTTGCCAATCCTCAGGACTTCCTTTTTCATCATCTTTCCTTCATCCATCTTCTTCTCTCTCATTTTCTTCATTCATCAACTCTTCAAAGTACTCCTTCCACCTTCTCAACACACTCTTGTCATTTGTTAGTACATTACCATTTCTGTCCTTAATCAATCTAACCTGCTGTACAGCCGTCCCAGCTCAATCTCTCTGTTTAGCCAATCGATACAAGTCTTTTTCTCCTTCCTTAGTGTTTAGCCTCTCATAAAACTCACTATATGCCTTTTCCTTTTTCTTTGCCCCCTCTCTCTTTGCCATGCACCTAGATTCCAAACATTTGTGTCTACTTTCTTCATCTCCCTGACTTTCCCACTTTTTCTTTGCTAACATCTTCCTTTGAACACTTTCCTGTACCTCCTCATTCCACCACCAAGTCTGCTTGTCTTCCTTCCTCTGTCCACTGGATACACCACATACCTTTCTACCTGTTTTCCTCAATACTTTTGCTGTACTTTCCCAGTCATCTGGTAATTTTTCCCTACCACCCAGAGCCTGTATCAACTCATTCCTGAACTCTGTAACTTCCCCCACTTAATCTTTGGCTCTGCCTTCACTCTCTTCCTTCTCTGCCACCACCTTCCAGTTTCCTATTTCTTTCAGATCTCTCCTTCTGCATAAGATGTTGTCCACCTGTGTGCACCTTCCTCTATTCTTCTAAGTCACCCTATGTTCCTCTCTCTTCTTGAAATATGTGTTCACTACAGCCATTTCCATCCTTTGAGCAAAATCCACAACCATCTGTCCTTACACATTTCTCTCCTTAAGACCATATCTACCCAGGACCTCCTCATCACGTCTGCTCCAATCACCACTCTCTTCACCCTGGGAAAACTCTCTTCCACTTCATCCAACTTACTCCAGAATTACTCTTTCTCTTCTACCTGACATCCAATTTGTGGGGCATAAATGGTAAATGGTAAACGACATTCACTTATATAGTGCTTTTATTCTCATCTCTTGATGACCAAAGCACTTTACAGATCCTGCTATCCACCCATTCACACACATTCACACACTGATTACATTCAACATCACACCTTTGACTTCTAGCTTCAAACTCATGATTCTGTCCGACTCCCTCTTTACCTCCTGAATACTCTTCACATACTCTTCCTTGAAGATTACGTCTACTCCATTTCTCTTCCTATCTGCACCATGGTGGAACAGTTTAAATTCACTGCCAGTGCTCCTAGCCTTGCTTCCCTTCCATCTGGTTTCCTGAACACACAGTCTATCTAGCTTTCTTTTTTCCATCATATCAGCCAACTCTCTGCCTTTACCAGTCATAGTCCCTACATTTAACGTCCCTGCTCTCACCTCCACACTTCTACCTTTCCTTTTCTTTTTCTCCCTCCTAACATGCCTTCCCCCTCTCCTCTCCCTAGGTCTTCGACCAACAGTAGTCCAATTTCCACCGTCACCCTGTTGGTTAACAGCACCGGTGGCGGTTGTTGTTAACCCGGGCCTCGACCGATCCAGTATGAAAATCTTATTCGTCATGATCCCCGTGTTTGATTTGGCAAATGTTTTATGTCGGATGCCCTTCCTGACACAAACCTCCCCATTTACCCGGGCTTGGGACTGGCACTTAGAGTACACTGGCTTGTGCACCCCTTGTGGCTGGGTTGAAAACCTCATGCCTGCTAGCCCTAATTAACATTAACATACTAGTGCATCTCAAAAAATTTGAATATCAGAATTCATAATTTATTTTACCCCTTCATGGATCACCACCTTGCATGGTGGGGGGTTTATGTGACCTAATGATCTATGACTATGCTGGCAGGGGCAACTTGGCCCTGGTAGGTCCTCCCAAGACAAAATGGTCCTGGCTGAAGGGGCAGACCAAGAGTGGTCCAGTGGATCCCCGTGAAGAAACTACAGCAGGAACCAGATGGGCCCACCCTCTAGTGAGGTCATCACCTTCTGGAAGGATTATGGTGCTATGTGAATCAGACTGCTACCCCCGTGACCCAGATTCCTGGATAAGCAGTAGAAGATGGATGGACGGTTAATTTATTTAAAATTTTAAAGGTGAAACATTGTGTTTTTATTGGTTTTAACTTTATGAAAGGCATTTATTGGTCACGTGATTATGAGTTAGTTAGTATACATTTATTCAGTTTGGTTTCATAATACATAAAAAAAAATATAACAGAAGATATTTAAAAAAAAACAAAAAACAAAAGCGTGTAGGTAGAAGCAGAGCTTATATGACCTACCCGTTATACCATTACAAAATTTTGTACATCCTCAACTCTACAGAGGAAAAAAAGCACCAGAAAACACAAATTCATGCCGAGTCAAAAAAAGAAAACACAGCTAATGTCATACTGTGAACAGATGGATCTTCATTATTCTTTTCAACTCGTCACATCTGTGGCTTGTGACTCCTGTGTTTAGTGTACGGACTGCACTGGACCCTGCTGTAGGGTTGGCCTTCTCACTTGTGATTGGCTTTGCCACACGTGCCGAGCACAAAGTTTCACCAAGTCAGATTAGAGGCTCATGGACTGAACCTGTGAATTCAAAGCACTGGAATGACAAACCACTACATCTGCCAACACATGGAAATTGAAGGAAAGGTTAAATATTAATATAGATTCAGATTCCTTATTTATGACAAGTCAATGATCCCTGCTGCATGCTCGTAATAATCCGACTACCGAAAATAATCAGATAATGGCATCATCAGATTTGACGTGTTCACATACACTTGGGCAAGAAACTACTTGAGTTAATGTGATTTTTCATATCATTGTGTAATGATGGTGATTATTGTGTTTACATGACCACTTGAAACATCAGACAACTCCAGGAATCCAATTATCCAATTTTTGGGTGTGCATGTAAACTTGACCATTTATTGTAGCAGTTTCTGTGGTACAAATAATTTATTAAAATTCTCAAACTGTGCAGACAAACATTTTCTTTCAAAGCAAAAATAAGAGAAGTCTAAAGGACACCACAGCAACCAGATATGAGTACACAGCAGTATGATTATCTCACCAGTGGAGTCCGTCCTGTACTGTTGAGGTAGTAAAGGAAGCCCTTAGTATGATAGATGGTTGGACTTAGCACCGGGTCAGGGTTACACCACTGACGGTTCAGATCCTCACTGTTCAGATCACAGCGATTTCTGAAGAAGAAAAGCGAACAGAGAGTTTCCCTTTAAGTGGTGTTATTCAGCCTGTTTATAGCACAGTTTACTGTCAGTGCCATAAGTCAGTGTTTGTGACCAAACTTTAAGAAGTCAACTGGTGAAATGGCATTTACATATCGAAAAAGCACACTTAAACCATCATTAACACCAAAACCGATGAAAACAGTTACAGCGGGCTAAAGAGAATTGGATGAAAGTGATATTCAGTAATGAATCACAAGTTTAAATTAGGCAAGGAGATGATGCTGGAACTTTTGTTTGGTACATTTCCAATGGATCATATAAAGATGACTGGCTGAATATATATATAATTGTACAAATAGAATAAGGATTTTATGAATGACTTGGCTGATTTTCTGGCTGAAATTATGCCTAAGTATGACCAAGTCTTTATTGCTGAAGATTTTAATATCCATGTGTGCTGTCCAGATAAGCCACAGGTGAATTATTTTTTAAACCTTATTTATTCTTTTACCCTGGAACAATTTTTACCTGGTGGTCCTACACATGAACACAAACACATATTAGACCTTGTTCTTTCACATGGTTTGTCTGTGTTTAACTTGGAGATGTGTGACAATGTGTTCTCTGATCATATGCCTATTTTATTTGATACTGCCTTCTCATGTACCAAAGCTAAAACCTGTGATTCTGTTCAGTGCTGTCGTATTTTTAACCCCTTGAACTCTGTGAATTCCGCGGGCGGTCACATCTCTGCATCTTAGTGCACCTCAGTGTGCACTGAAAAAAAAAAAGCTGTATTGCCGGTCTTCCAGTACAGACACAGCCTTGTTACAACCTGAGAAAAAAGCTGTGTAATATATTCATTTTTTGTGGTATTTTTACAAAATTTTGACCTGAGCTTGAAAACACTTGGTTCTACATTTCTGTTGTGTTTTCCAGCCAGTATCTGACAGCTGTATGTTATTTGCAAGCATTTGTATCAAAAAAAAACACCCAGGCGAACTTTCTTGTTACTCAGTGGCAGGAGCACTCTGAGAGATTATGACTGTTTTGCCAAAAAATTCAGATTGTTTTCTTTTAAATGAGACTAACCCCATGAAGATGCTGCAAAGGGTTGAAGAACAGCTTTTGATTTACTTTGGGCACGTTATTTTTAGGCGTTTTTAGGGAAGTTGAACAGAGCTCAACAGGTTATTAACCCTTCCATTGCTGGTTGTCATGCACTGGCCCTCACGAGCCAGCATAAGACGCACAGAGAGTCACCAGTGAGTTTTTCAGTGAGTTTATTACGGTGAAAAGGTGTTAACACAAGCTGCTGAGATAATGACAGGAGTCTTCGCAGAACAGGAAGCATAGGGCTATACAGCACACTATAGGTCCAAAGCAGGAGACAGTCACACACAGTCAGGCTTGGTAAATAGCACACGGGCTGCTAAGCAGGGACTTACAGAACAATTAACACCGGAGGGAATAAGGCTAATACAGCTCACTTACTGGTACCGGTGAAAGACGGTCAAGCCCTAGGCAGCCGCGGTGTGAATACAGTCCAGGCATCCGCAACGTGATGATGGGTGAACAGAATAGCGATCAGATTAACGATCAGATGCGATCAGACACTGCTGCGTCCTAACGACGCCAGTGCTCAACTTAAATAGACAAGGTACTAATGACAATGACACACAGCTGGCCGACCGTTGACAGGCAGAAGCCCCACCGAGCACTTTCACAATAAGAGCCCGGAGAGGCCAGAATACCGCCCGCAGCTGTCAAGGCCGGCAGCAAGACATAATTTTAACCCGAGCGCGATCAGAACCGACGCTCGGGCCATAACACTGGTCAGTATTTGTCTGCTTTTGCCCAGCTCTGTGCTCTCCCTGACATTCTCTCTGATACGGAGGAGCTAAATTCCTGGTTTTATTCCTCTGGCCAAACCACCTGGATTCTGTGGCTCCATTAAAAATTAAGCAGCCCAGAGCCAAACTCAAGCCATGGTTCAATGACAGAACTCGGGACGTCAGAAGGGAGTGCTGGAAAGCTGAGCACAGGTGAAAGAAGGATAAGCTGCAAGTATCTCGTAAAATGTTAAAGGACCGCTGGCATCATTATCAGAGTGCTGTTAAAGAGGCCAAAAGGGAACATTTGTGTATTTAGGACCACTGACTCTGTTTTTACTGCCTCACCGACTGTCATTATGGAAGCATCATCTGAAATGTGCAATGACACATCCAACCAGAGATTTTCAATGAGGTTCAAGTCAAGGTTACATTTTATTAATAAGGTCACCACCATTAGGGCTCTCATCCCAGCTCCTGCCTCTGATCCCTCTGTGTCTGTCCCTTACTCTGCTGTCTTTAATCAGTTTAAGCCTGTGACCCTGTTGCAATTCGAGGATGTGGTTGGTCATATTAATCCCTCAGGATCCCCTTGTGATGCTCTCCCTCTTCGCCTTTTTAAGAAGGTTTTATCTAGTATAGGTCAGTCAGTTTTTAACAATTTTAAACAACAGTTCATCTTCTGGTGTGGTTCCTGCACATTTTAAACATGCAGTAGTGAAACCTTTGCTAAAGAAATCTGGTCTTGATCAGACTGTGTTGGCTAATTTTAGGCCTATTTCAAAGCTGCCTTTTCTTTCAAAACTATTGGAGAAAATAGTTTACTCTCAGTTAAAGGCCTTTCTGGATGAGAATGATGTCCTGGAGGTGTTCCAGTCTGGATTTAAAACCCTACAAAGCACACAGTCAGCTTTGATAAGGGCCTTTAATGACATCTTCCTGGCATCTGATTCTGGTGATTTTGTGATTCTCACCCTGTTTGACCTAACCGCCGCCTTTGATACAGTGGACCATGACATTTTAATATATCATCTACAACATCTTGTGGGTATTTGTGGTACTGTTCTGGAATGGTTCAGGTCCTACTAGACAGATGAAACCATGTGTGTAAGCCTTGCTGGTTTTGAGTCTTCCTCTGCTTCCCTGTCATGTGGGGTCCCACTGGACTCAATTTTAGGGCCCCTGCATTTCTCCCTTTATCTGCTTTCACTAGGTTCCATTCTTAGAAAGCCTTTCACTGTTACGCAGATGACACCCAGATATATGTACCATTAAAGTGGAAGGAGGCCTTTTCATTAAAATCACTCCTTGCATGTCTTGATGACATTAAAGATTGGCTGGCTTTAAGCTTCTTAAGTTTGAATGAAAATAAGACTGAAGTGATGGTGTTTGGATTCAGAGGTTCTAGTAAGTCCCCCACCTGTTGACTTGGGCCCCTTGGCACGGTTTGTTAAGCCAACTGTTACTAATTTGGGTTTTAAGTTGGACAGTGATATCAGATTAGATCCTCAAATCAGTGTAGTAGTGAAGGCCAGCTTTTTTCATCTAAGGCAGCTGGCAAAGGTTAAACCAGTCCTTTCAAAGCATCACTTTGACACAGTAATCCATGCCTTCATCATGTCTCGGCTGGATTACTGTAATGCACTTTATTTTGGAGTCAGCCAGTCTTCCTCTCACATTGCCAGTTGGTTCAAAATGCAGCTGCATGTCTTTTAACTGGAACATGTAAGAGGGACCACATTACACCCATTTTTGCTTCCCTTCACTGGGTGCCTGTGCATTTTAGGGTCAGTTTTGAAATTCTTTTATTTGTTTTTAAATCATAAAATGGCTTTGCCCCTGCCTTACTTCTCTGAGCTGCTCCATCCTCAGACTCCTGCTTGGTCTCTCAGGTCAGCTTATCAGCTGCTCCTGGAGATATCGAAATCAAAGGGGAAGCTCAGAGGGGACAGAGCCTTTTCTGTTGCTGCTCCTAAATTGTGAAATAATCTGCCTTTTTCCATCAGGCAGGCCTCTTCACTGTCCAGTTTTAAAACTCATCTTAACACCCATTTTTATTCTCTGGCTTTGGACCCACTTTGAGACACTGATTTTATTAGTTCTTTTTGTCTCTATTGTAGGACTACTGTTTTGTTTGTGCTGTTTTGTACTTTTTTAGCTGTATTTTATTGTTTTTATGTTTTATGTTCTTAGATTTTATCGCTGATGTGCAACACTTTGTGTCAGCTGTCATTGTTTTTAAAGTGCTTTGTAAAAAAAGTTGGATTGGATTGAAGGGAAAAAAGCGTGATATGTCATACAAACATACTTATCAACTCAATTATATAGCCAGCAAATAGTTCAAATCTCAGTTCATTAGAAAGTTGATGGTGGTAACTGAAGATGGTCCATGACTGCATCATTCAAGCCTGATCTGCCAACTTCTATACAAGAAAGAAACACTGACAGGACAACTATGGCAACTATGACATGAGACCTAACAGCCAATCACAGGGCACAACTATAGCCACCAACATGTAACCACCCTGTGATTGGCTATTGGGACTGAGGTCATAGTCGCCATACATAGTTGTAGTATTTTCAGCGTTCCTACTGTAAACAAGAAAGTTAAATACACACACACACGCACGCACACATGCATGCACACGCGCACACACACAGACAGACAGACAGACAGTGGTGTGAACAAGTGTTTGCCCCCTTTCTGATTTTTTTTGTGTGTTTGTCACACTTAAATGTTTCAGATCATCAAGAAAATTTATATGTTAGACAAAGATAACATAAATAAACTGAAAGGGTTAATGGAAAGTTAGTGCCAAAATAATAATTCTGTAGGTAATCTCCCATTATGCTCTACACAGATTCCATACATATTCTGTTTGCATGCTTATGAACAAATACATATGTGATGCTAAACTCTGGTAAACTGGAATTAGGCAGAGCATCTCTCTCTCTCTCTCTCTCTCTCTCTCTCTCTCTCTCTCTCTCGTGCGCATGCGTGGGCGTTTGTGGGAGCAGGGGTGTGGAGTGGTGTCGAGTGAGTACTTTAAACTTTGTATTTTCTAACTTTTTCTCTATCTTGTGTGTTTGAGGTGTGTGTGTTTAATATAGTGGGTTGAGTGTGTGTGTGCTGGGGTGTGAGTGTTGGAGTGAGTGTGTTGGGGAACGGTAGCTTCTGCTGCCGGTTTTTCCCAGCCGGCATCATGCCGGTGATTGATGGTGGTGTGGAGTTTGAGCGCTTAACCCGGCGTCATGGTGTGAGAATCCTCCCGACAGTTCCCTGTTCTGTGGAGGAGGCCAGCCTCGCTGTAGGACAGGTGGTTGGGCATGGCAGCATAAAATCAGCATCGAGGATGAACAGCGCAATTGTGATCTTTCTGGATTCGACTGAGAAAGCTGATCAGGTGGTGGCACAGGGAGTGGTCATAGGTGACACTTTTACTCCCGTTTTACCGCTGGCGAATCCGTCTAGAAGGATCACCATCTCAAACGCTCCTCCTTTCGTTAAAAATGATCAGCTGATTAGAGAGTTGTCCCGTTTTGGCCAGGTTGTGTCCCCTATCAGAATGGTCTCTCTGGGTAGTAAATCACCCCTGCTGAAGCATGTTGTATGTCATAGGAGGCAGTGTTTCATGGTGTTGAAAGACAGCTCTGCTGAACTGAACGCGTCTTTTAATTTCAGGATTGATGGCTTTAGCTACTTGGTGTTTGCAACATCTGAAACCATGAAGTGTTTTGCGTGTGGCGCAGAAGGCCATCTTATTAGGTCATGTCCTGAAAAGGCGAACACAAAGAGCACTGGCGGTAAGAAAGGTGACGCCGCTGTTTCTGGTGGTCCGGAGGGTAGCGCTACATGTGGTGCGGCGGATGCCGCTGCGGCGCCCGCTTCTGCTGGGGCGGTCGCGTCCGCTTCTACTTCTGCGGGGGCGTGGGCGTCCGCGTCCGCGTCCGCGTCCGCGTCCGCGTCCGCTTGTGCTGGGGCGGCCGCGGCCGCCTCTGCTGGGGTGGCCGCGGCGGGCGCGGTAGTTGTCCCCCCAAACAGTGATGGTGGGGAATTTCTGTCTGGCGGCAGCTCTGATCATTGTGACGAGCCTGTCGCCCGGGGTAAACAGGTGGAGGGTGTAAGTAAAAGTGCAGTTAAACGAAGGAACGTGAATGAACAGACTTTGCAGGCGGGGGAGGAGCGGTTTGAGGCTGTAGCGGACACACAGAGCAAACACTGCATGACAAACATTGCGTTTCATGAAGAAATGCAGGAATGTAGTTTTGTTGAAGAGGATCCTTTTAAAGCTGCACAAAAAAGGAAAAGTGCGGAAAACTTGCAGAGCTCTGCTAAATCTAGTAGGGTAGGGAATTTAGATTTACTGAATGAGAGCGCTTCTGACGAAAGTGGAGATGAGTCTGAACTGATGCAGACGCAGGAGGAGCAAAGCTCCTATTGTTTTACTAAAATTAGACAATTTCTCCAGGTGACTAAGGGGAGCAGAGCTGTGAAAGTGGAAAATTACTTTCCAGATCTGGAGTTATTTGTGGCATCAGCTCGCAAGCTGATGAAACCGAATGATGGGAATGAGACTTTTACTGATCAGGAAATTTTTCGTTTAAAGAAACTGGTTGTCAAACTGAAATCACAAATTACTAACAGTCATGTTGACTCTTAGTTTGTTTCTTCCCTTTTATGCTATGTGTGTGTTTTTTTACTGTACCTTATTTTTATCCTTTTTAATGCCCCACCTTAGAATTGGCACTCTTAATATAAACGGGGCCAGGGATGATGTAAAAAGGGCCTCTTTATACAAGCTTTTTAATTTAAAGGCACTTGACGTGCTGATGGTCCAGGAGACTCACAGCACTGTAGACATTGAGTGCCAGTGGAGAAAAGAGTGGGATGGCTGCATTTTTTTTAGCCACAAATCCAATAATAGTGGAGGGGTGGCTGTACTTTTCTCTAGGGGTTGTGTGCCTGTCTCTTATGAGGTAGAAGAGGTGGTGAAAGGACATGTACTCTTGCTAAAGGTACAGCTTGAAAACGTAAACTTGGTTCTTATAAACGTGTATGTGCCAACCCAGAGAGCAGAAAGGATCAGGGTCTTTAATATGCTATCAGATACGGTTAGATCCTGTAATCCAAATAGTTTTTTATTTCTGGGGGGTGATTTTAACTGTACATTAAACCACAGACTGGACAGGAACCATCAGGAACCTCACCCTGCTTCTGCCAATAGGCTGAGGGAACTAGTGAAGGCGCATGAAATGGCCGATGTGTGGAGATCACATCATGGGGACCAGAGGCAGTACACCTGGAGCCATGCTAAAGATAACCTCTTATCTATGGCCAGGTTAGACCGTTTCTATGGTTTTAAACACCAAATGAGTGTTTTTAAAAATAGTTGTATCTGTCCTGTTGGTTTCACTGATCACTGCCTGCTGATTTGTTCTGTTTTCATTGAAAATGTAAAGTGTAAGAGTGCTTTTTGGCATTTTAATAATACACTTTTAAATGATGTGTTTTTTAAGGGAGTTTTTCATGATGTATGGAAGTCACACAGGGAACAAAAATCTTCTTTTAGTTCTCTCCAAATGTGGTGGGATTTTGGTAAGGCACAGATAAAACAATTCTGCCAACAGTACACTCAAAATGTCACTCGTAGCTTGACCCAATCCTTGAAAGTTCTGGAGACTGAGGTGGTAGAGCTAGAGGAGTTACTCAGTTCTACCGGAAAACAGGAGCACTTAGAGGCTCTTAAGTCAAAAAGGTCAGCCTTGGCTAGCTTGCTAGGGGTCACCGCACAGGGTGCTCTGGTCCGCTCACGCTACATGGATGTAGCTCTGATGGACTCGCCCTCCCAGTACTTTTTTGGACTGGAGGGGAAAAATGGACAGAGAAAGCTCATTCACTCCTTGTTGGGCGATGACGGGAGAACAATCTCCACAGCAGCAGAGATCAGGAAACACGCTGCTAGCTTTTACAGTGAATTGTTTAGAGCAGAGTGGAGGGAGGACACGTCACTGGGCCAGGTTTTCCTTGATGGTCTTCCAGTGCTCTCAGAGGACCTTGTTGCCGGCTTGGATGCTCCACTGTCTCTGTCTGAGCTGCATACGGCGCTAATGAGCCTCCAGAATGGAAAATCACCAGGCATAGATGGTCTCTCTGTGGACTTTTTTAAGGAATTCTGGCCCCTGCTTGGTCCAGACCTGCTGGAGGTTCTCCAAGATAGCTTGGAAAGGGGGACCCTACCCACGACCTGCAGGAGGGCCATCATCACACTGTTGCCGAAAAAGGGGGACCTCCAGAGCCTAAAGAACTGGAGGCCAGTCTCTCTGCTCTGCACAGACTACAAGATTCTCTCAAAAGCTCTGGCCCGAAGACTGAGAAAGGTGATGAGCGAGCTCATTCATGTAGACCAGACTTACTGTGTGCCTGGCAGGCTGATTAGTGACAACGTCACTTTAATTCGGGATATTTTGGAGGTCTCTGGTTCATTGGCGGTAGAAACTGGTTTGATTTCAATTGACCAGGAAAAGGCGTTTGATCGGGTTGAACACCAATATTTATGGACAGTTTTAACAGCTTTTGGGTTCAGCCCAGGCTTCATAGCCAGGATACGGGTCTTGTACAGTGACATTGAGAGTGTGCTGAAGATAAATGGGGGCCTGTCTGCCCCTTTAAAAGTCCAGAGGGGGGTTCGGCAGGGCTGCCCTCTCTCAGGGATGCTGTACTCCCTCGCCATAGAGCCTTTGCTTCACTGCCTGAGAAGGGATCTATCAGGAGTTACTTTTCCTGGCTGTGACACCACGTTCAAGCTGTCGGCCTATGCAGATGATGTAGTCATTCTGCTAAACAAGCAGAGTGACATTGACGTTCTGGTTAGGAGTGTCAATCTTTTTGGCCAACTTTCCTCTGCAAAGATAAACTGGGGAAAAAGCGAGGCTCTGATGGTGGGGGAGAAACTAGAAAATCAGCTTACGCTGCCGGGTGGGTTGATTTGGAAAAAAGGAGGTTTTAAGTATCTTGGTGTCTTTATTGGAAATCAGCAGTTTGAGCAAAAAAATTGGGATGGGGTCATAGAGAAAATTAACGGGAGACTAAACAAGTGGAAGTGGCTAATGCCAAGAATATCTTTTAGAGGAAGAGTGCTCATTTTAAATAATCTTGTTTCCTCATCCCTGTGGCACCGCCTCATGTGCATGGACCCCCCTGCTGGTTTGTTGTCCAAAATTCAGTCTGTTTTGGTGGACTTTTTTTGGGGGGGTGGACTCCACTGGGTTCCTCAAGCCCTGTTATTTCTTCCCAAAGAGGAGGGGGGGCAAGGAGTGATTCATTTAGCTAGTAGAGGTGCTGCTTTTAGACTGACTTTCATACAGAGACTGCTGACGGGCCCCCAGGACCTGGTATGGAGGCCTTTGGCCTGTGTTATTTTACAGAGAGTCCTTGGGCTTGAGCTAGACCTCCCTGTGTTTTTAATGGATTTTAAGAACTCTAATGCACTGTCTTTACCCAGTTTTTACCGCAGTCTCTTTTCAGTGTGGACTCTTTCTAAAAAACAAAGAGGGCCATGCGATTCCCTCTACTGGTTGTTGAAGGAGCCGCTGGTTTTTGGTGGTCGCCTTGGTGTCCTGCCGGGAGTTGGAAGGACCTTCCTTGATAGGCTGTGTTCCAGGAACATTCTCACTCTGAAGCAAGTGGTGGAACTGGCTGGTCCTGGCCTCAACAACGCCTCAGCTTTAGCAGCTCATCTTGGTGTCAGGTCGAATCGTTTCATCGATGGTCTTCTTGCACACTGGAAACAGGAGCTTCATGGACTTGAGCACTCCCTACTCTTGGACTTTTGCAATGGCACGCTGCAGCCAGAAAGCACTGACCCCTTTCCCTCTCTCACGCTCTATATGGACTTTGACGTCGCTCCTTGCTCCTTACTGGCATTCTGTGCTCCCACTGGTGTGGACTTTGGAGGAGCCAGTGGTAAGGCACTCTACAGACTGGTGGTGATGGCACTCAACAAGGACCGATTGAACACCTGTGTGGACACTCCTTGGAGAGCCTATTTTAAACTAGGAAAAGGGCATCGGCCTGCCTGGAGGGCTCTTTACAAAGCCCCTCTCCCTAAGAGGCATGGAGACTTACAGTGGAGGGTCCTGCATGGTATTATAGCTGTCAATGCTTTTGTTTCTGTGATTAACAGCAGTGTCAGTGATCAGTGTGTTTTTTGTTCCTCTAGGGAGACAGTTTTTCATTGTTTTATTGAATGTCAGCGCCTGAGTGGCCTCTTTGAACTTCTCACAAAACTTTTTCATATTTTTAAGGAAGTTTTCTCTAAGCAGGTTTTCATTTGTGGTTTTATGTACAATCGTCGTTTTAAGCAGAAGTGTCAACTACTGAACTTTGTTTTAGGGCAGGCAAAGTTGGCTATCTATGTAAGCCGGAGAAGAAAACTTGAAAATGTTGAGAATGATGTTGATGTCAAAATTTTATTTGTGAGGCTACTTAAAGCCAGAATCAGGCTGGACTTTCAGTTTTTTATGGGGAATGGGGATGTGGAAGGTTTCAGGACCCTCTGGTCCCTGGAGAATGTCCTCTGTTCAGTTCATGATGGACAGCTTTTTTTTGGGCGTTTTTTGGGGGTTTAATTTTCTGTGTAACATAGCATGATATAGAAATTGTATTGACTGATGGACAAGTGTGTTTATTAAAGATCTTTTAAAAATCAAAAATCTCTCTCTCTCTCTCTCTCTCTCTCTCTCTCTCTCTCTCTCTCTCTCTCTCGTGCGCATGCGTGGGCGTTTGTGGGAGCAGGGGTGTGGAGTGGTGTCGAGTGAGTACTTTAAACTTTGTATTTTCTAACTTTTTCTCTATCTTGTGTGTTTGAGGTGTGTGTGTTTAATATAGTGGGTTGAGTGTGTGTGTGCTGGGGTGTGAGTGTTGGAGTGAGTGTGTTGGGGAACGGTAGCTTCTGCTGCCGGTTTTTCCCAGCCGGCATCATGCCGGTGATTGATGGTGGTGTGGAGTTTGAGCGCTTAACCCGGCGTCATGGTGTGAGAATCCTCCCGACAGTTCCCTGTTCTGTGGAGGAGGCCAGCCTCGCTGTAGGACAGGTGGTTGGGCATGGCAGCATAAAATCAGCATCGAGGATGAACAGCGCAATTGTGATCTTTCTGGATTCGACTGAGAAAGCTGATCAGGTGGTGGCACAGGGAGTGGTCATAGGTGACACTTTTACTCCCGTTTTACCGCTGGCGAATCCGTCTAGGAGGATCACCATCTCAAACGCTCCTCCTTTCGTTAAAAATGATCAGCTGATTAGAGAGTTGTCCCGTTTTGGCCAGGTTGTGTCCCCTATCAGAATGGTCTCTCTGGGTAGTAAATCACCCCTGCTGAAGCATGTTGTATGTCATAGGAGGCAGTGTTTCATGGTGTTGAAAGACAGTTCTGCTGAACTAAACGCGTCTTTTAATTTCAGGATTGATGGCTTTAGCTACTTGGTGTTTGCAACATCTGAAACCATGAAGTGTTTTGCGTGTGGCGCAGAAGGCCATCTTATTAGGTCATGTCCTGAAAAGGCGAACACAAAGAGCACTGGCGGTAAGAAAGGTGACGCCGCTGTTTCTGGTGGTCCGGAGGGTAGCGCTACATGTGGTGCGGCGGATGCCGCTGCGGCGCCCGCTTCTGCTGGGGCGGTCGTGGCCGCGACTGCGGCCGCGTCCGCGTCCGCGGCCGCGTCCGCTTCTACTTCTGCGGGGGCGTCCGCGTCCGCGTCCGCTTCTACTTCTGCGGGGGCGTCCGCGTCCGCGTCCGCGTCCGCTTGTGCTGGGGCGGCCGCGGCCGCCTCTGCTGGGGTGGCCGCGGCGGGCGCGGTAGTTGTCCCCCCAAACAGTGATGGTGGGGAATTTCTGTCTGGCGGCAGCTCTGATCATTGTGACGAGCCTGTCGCCCGGGGTAGACAGGTGGAGGGTGTAAGTAAAAGTGCAGTTAAACGAAGGAACGTGAATGAACAGACTTTGCAGGCGGGGGAGGAGCGGTTTGAGGCTGTAGCGGACACACAGAGCAAACACTGCATGACAAACGTTGCGTTTCATGAAGAAATGCAGGAATGTAGTTTTGTTGAAGAGGATCCTTTTAAAGCTGCACAAAAAAGGAAAAGTGCGGAAAACTTGCAGAGCTCTGCTAAATCTAGTAGGGTTGGGAATTTAGATTTACTGAATGAGAGCGCTTCTGACGAAAGTGGAGATGAGTCTGAACTGATGCAGACGCAGACGCAGGAGGAGCAAAGCTCCTATTGTTTTGCTAAAACAATAGGAGTCTGGAGTTTTCCAGACTCGCTGATTATTGTGGCTGGCGACTTTAATCAGTGCAATCTGAGCCACGATCTCCCCCGCTACAAACAGTTTATTAAATGCCCCACCAGAGGATTAAACACACTGGATCACTGTTACACCACAGTGAAAGACGCATATCGCGCTGTCCCTCGAGCTGCGCTGGGATTATCTGATCACGTGATGGTTCACCTCATTCCCACATACAGACAGAGATTGAAGCTCACTAAACCTGTTGTGAGCACTACGAAGATACGGACCAGTGATGCTGAGGAGAAGCTGGAAACATGCATGGAAATATCTGACTGGGGCATGCTTAAAGGAGCCACGCATGATCTGGATGAGTACACGGACACTGTGAACTCATATATCCACTTTTGTGAAGAGAACATTCTTCCATCACGCACCAGGGTGAGTTACTCTAATGACAAACCCTGGTTCACAGCTAAGCTCAGACAGATCAGGAAGGAGAAGGAAGCAGCGCTGAAAAGTGGAGACAGGGGCTGCTACAGGGAGGTTAAATACCGGTTTAACAGAGAGTTGAAGAGGGCTAAATCTGTGTATTCAGAGAGACTCCAGCAGCAGTTCACTGCTAATGATTCGGCTTCCGTGTGGAGAGGACTGAGGCAGATCACCAACTATCGGCCTCAGGCTCCTAAAGGTCAGGATGACAAAGCCCTTTGTCAGAGACTGTCCCAACACTATGCCCGTTTTGACACCTCGTCATCTGTGTCCAACTCCCCCCCTCCCTCCAGCTCCACAGCCTCCACATTCCCTACTTCATTTAAGGCACCCCCCCCCACCTCCCCCCCTCCCCTTATCATCAGTGAGCAGGATGTGCTCAAACAGTTCTCCAGACTGAACCCGCGCAAGGCCCCCGGCCCAGACGGCGTGTCTCCCTCCACCCTGAGACTCTGTGCGAAACAGCTGGCTCCTGTATTCACAGACATTTTTAACACCTCCCTTAAGTTATGCCACGTGCCGTCCTGCCTCAAATCCTCCACCATCATCCCTGTCCCCAAGAAGCCACGGATCACTGGACTTAATGACTACAGACCTGTAGCGCTCACCTCTGTAGTCATGAAGTCCTTTGAGCGCCTGGTCCTGTCCCACCTCAAGTCCATCACCACCCCTCTCCTGGACCCGCTGCAGTTTGCCTACCGAGCCAACAGGTCTGTAGACGATGCAGTCAACCTGGCCCTCCACTCCATCCTGCAGCACCTGGACTCCCCGGGAACCTACGCCAGGATCCTGTTTGTGGACTTCAGCTCCGCATTCAACACCATCCGCCCCGCTCTGCTCCGGGACAAGCTGTCCCTGCTCAACGTGCCTGACTCCCTCTGCAGGTGGATCATCGACTTCCTGACGGACCGGAGGCAGCATGTGCGGCTGGGAAAGACTGTCTCAGACTATACTAGCATCAGCACCGGATCACCCCAGGGCTGTGTACTTTCCCCCCTACTCTTCTCCCTTTACACCAACTCCTGCACCTCCAGCCACCAGTCTGTCAAGTTGATCAAGTTTGCGGACGACACCACCCTCATCAGGCTCATCTCCAACGGCGACGAGTCCGCCTACAGGAGAGAGGTGGCCCAGCTGGCGTCCTGGTGCAGCAATAACAACCTGCAGCTGAACGCTCTGAAGACAGTGGAGATGATTGTAGACTTCAGGAAAGTCACTACTCCTCTGCCCCCCCTCACCCTCTCAGGCTCTCCCATCACCACTGCTGATTCCTTCCGCTTCCTAGGCACTACCATCACCAGGGACCTCAAATGGGAGCTGACCATCAGCTCACTCATCAAAAAAGCCCAGCAGAGGATGTTCTTCCTGCGGCAGCTGAGGAAGCTCAAGCTACCCACCAAGATGTTAGTGCAGTTCTACACAGCCATCATCGAGTCCATCCTCACCACCTCCATAACCGTGTGGTACGCAGGAGCCACTGCCAGGGACAGACTAAGGCTGCAGCGCGTCGTGCGCACTGCTGAGAAGGTGATCGGCTGCAAGCTCCCATCTCTCCAGGATCTGTACTTCTCCAGGACCCGGAGGCGTGCTGGCCGGATCATAGCCGATCCCTCACACCCTGGTCATGTACTGTTTGCCCCCCTCCCCTCTGGTAGAAGACTTCGGTCCATCCAGACTAAAACCTCCCGTCACATGAACAGCTTCTTCCCCTCTGCCATTAGACTGCTGAACACTAAGTGACTCTCGTGCACCATGTACAGCAGCTCAACCAGACTCATGTCAATCATCACTGTTTTCTTCCTGCATTACCGACTGCACTATATAGTTCTCCACAGTATCTGCTGCTGGCTAATATATATTTTAACTGTTGACCAGTATCACTTAATCTTATCCTACACTTTATTACATGTATAGTTTATTTCTCTTATCTTATCATGTTTAATGTTGCAGCATTGTACCGAGACAAATTCCTAGTTTGTGTACTACATGAACAATGGCAATAAACCTGATTCTGATTCTGATTCTGATTCTAAAATTAGACAATTTCTCCAGGTGACTAAGGGGAGCAGAGCTGTGAAAGTGGAAAATTACTTTCCAGATCTGGAGTTATTTGTGGCATCAGCTCGCAAGCTGATGAAACCGAATGATGGGAATGAGACTTTTACTGATCAGGAAATTTTTCGTTTAAAGAAACTGGTTGTCAAACTGAAATCACAAATTACTAACAGTCATGTTGACTCTTAGTTTGTTTCTTCCCTTTTATGCTATGTGTGTGTTTTTTTACTGTACCTTATTTTTATCCTTTTTAATGCCCCACCTTAGAATTGGCACTCTTAATATAAACGGGGCCAGGGATGATGTAAAAAGGGCCTCTTTATACAAGCTTTTTAATTTAAAGGCACTTGACGTGCTGATGGTCCAGGAGACTCACAGCACTGTAGACATTGAGTGCCAGTGGAGAAAAGAGTGGGATGGCTGCATTTTTTTTAGCCACAAATCCAATAATAGTGGAGGGGTGGCTGTACTTTTCTCTCGGGGTTGTGTGCCTGTCTCTTATGAGGTAGAAGAGGTGGTGAAAGGACATGTACTCTTGCTAAAGGTACAGCTTGAAAATGTAAACTTGGTTCTTATAAACGTGTATGTGCCAACCCAGAGAGCAGAAAGGATCAGGGTCTTTAATATGCTATCAGATACGGTTAGATCCTGTAATCCAAATAGTTTTTTATTTCTGGGGGGTGATTTTAACTGTACATTAAACCACAGACTGGACAGGAACCATCAGGAACCTCACCCTGCTTCTGCCAATAGGCTGAGGGAACTAGTGAAGGCGCATGAAATGGCCGATGTGTGGAGATCACATCATGGGGACCAGAGGCAGTACACCTGGAGCCATGCTAAAGATAACCTCTTATCTATGGCTAGGTTAGACCGTTTCTATGGTTTTAAACACCAAATGAGTGTTTTTAAAAATAGTTGTATCTGTCCTGTTGGTTTCACTGATCACTGCCTGCTGATTTGTTCTGTTTTCATTGAAAATGTAAAGTGTAAGAGTGCTTTTTGGCATTTTAATAATACACTTTTAAATGATGTGTTTTTTAAGGGAGTTTTTCATGATGTATGGAAGTCACACAGGGAACAAAAACCCTCTTTTAGTTCTCTCCAATTGTGGTGGGATTTTGGTAAGGCCCAGATAAAACAACTCTGCCAACAGTACACTCAAAGTGTCACTCGTAGCTTGACCCAATCCTTGAAAGTTCTGGAGACTGAGGTGGTAGAACTAGAGGAGTTGCTCAGTTCTACAGGAAAACAGGAGCACTTAGAGGCTCTCAAGTCAAAAAGGTCAGCCTTGGCTAGCTTGCTAGGGGTCACCGCACAGGGTGCTCTGGTCCGCTCACGCTACATGGATGTAGCTCTGATGGACTCGCCCTCCCAGTACTTTTTTGGACTGGAGGGGAAAAATGGACAGAGAAAGCTCATTCACTCCTTGTTGGGCGATGACGGGAGAACAATCTCCACAGCAGCAGAGATCAGGAAACACGCTGCTAGCTTTTACAGTGAATTGTTTAGAGCAGAGTGGAGGGAGGACACGTCACTGGGCCAGGTTTTCCTTGATGGTCTTCCAGTGCTCTCAGAGGACCTTGTTGCCGGCTTGGATGCTCCACTGTCTCTGTCTGAGCTGCATACGGCGCTAATGAGCCTCCAGAATGGAAAATCACCAGGCATAGATGGTCTCTCTGTGGACTTTTTTAAGGAATTCTGGCCCCTGCTTGGTCCAGACCTGCTGGAGGTTCTCCAAGATAGCTTGGAAAGGGGGACCCTACCCACGACCTGCAGGAGGGCCATCATCACACTGTTGCCGAAAAAGGGGGACCTCCAGAGCCTAAAGAACTGGAGGCCAGTCTCTCTGCTCTGCACAGACTACAAGATTCTCTCAAAAGCTCTGGCCCGAAGACTGAGAAAGGTGATGAGCGAGCTCATTCATGTAGACCAGACTTACTGTGTGCCTGGCAGGCTGATTAGTGACAACGTCACTTTAATTCGGGATATTTTGGAGGTCTCTGGTTCATTGGCGGTAGAAACTGGTTTGATTTCAATTGACCAGGAAAAGGCGTTTGATCGGGTTGAACACCAATATTTATGGACAGTTTTAACAGCTTTTGGGTTCAGCCCAGGCTTCATAGCCAGGATACGGGTCTTGTACAGTGACATTGAGAGTGTGCTGAAGATAAATGGGGGCCTGTCTGCCCCTTTAAAAGTCCAGAGGGGGGTTCGGCAGGGCTGCCCTCTCTCAGGGATGCTGTACTCCCTCGCCATAGAGCCTTTGCTTCACTGCCTGAGAAGGGATCTATCAGGAGTTACTTTTCCTGGCTGTGATTGCCGGCTTGGATGCTCCACTGTCTCTGTCTGAGCTGCATACGGCGCTAATGAGCCTCCAGAATGGAAAATCACCAGGCATAGATGGTCTCTCTGTGGACTTTTTTAAGGAATTCTGGCCCCTGCTTGGTCCAGACCTGCTGGAGGTTCTCCAATATAGCTTGGAAAGGGGGACCCTACCCACGACCTGCAGGAGGGCCATCATCACACTGTTGCCGAAAAAGGGGGACCTCCAGAGCCTAAAGAACTGGAGGCCGGTCTCTCTGCTCTGCACAGACTATAAGATTCTCTCAAAAGCTCTGGCCCGAAGACTGAGAAAGGTGATGAGCGAGCTCATTCATGTAGACCAGACTTACTGTGTGCCTGGCAGGCTGATTAGTGACAACGTCACTTTAATTCGGGATATTTTGGAGGTCTCTGGTTCATTGGCGGTAGAAACTGGTTTGATTTCAATTGACCAGGAAAAGGCGTTTGATCGGGTTGAACACCAATATTTATGGACAGTTTTAACAGCTTTTGGGTTCAGCCCAGGCTTCATAGCCAGGATACGGGTCTTGTACAGTGACATTGAGAGTGTACTGAAGATAAATGGGGGCCTGTCTGCCCCTTTAAAAGTCCAGAGGGGGGTTCGGCAGGGCTGCCCTCTCTCAGGGATGCTGTACTCCCTCGCCATAGAGCCTTTGCTTCACTGCCTGAGAAGGGACCTATCAGGAGTCACTTTTCCTGGCTGTGACACCACGTTCAAGCTGTCGGCCTATGCAGATGATGTAGTCATTCTGCTAAACAAGCAGAGTGACATTGACGTTCTGGTTAGGAGTGTCAATCTTTTTGGCCAACTTTCCTCTGCAAAAATAAACTGGGGAAAAAGCGAGGCTCTGATGGTGGGGGAGAAACTAGAAAATCAGCTTACGCTGCCTGGTGGGTTGATTTGGAAAAAAGGAGGTTTTAAGTATCTTGGTGTCTTTATTGGAAATCAGCAGTTTGAGCAAAAAAATTGGGATGGGGTCATAGAGAAAATTAACGGGAGACTAAACAAGTGGAAGTGGCTAATGCCAAGAATATCTTTTAGAGGAAGAGTGCTCATTTTAAATAATCTTGTTTCCTCATCCCTGTGGCACCGCCTCATGTGCATGGACCCCCCTGCTGGTTTGTTGTCCAAAATTCAGTCTGTTTTGGTGGACTTTTTTTGGGGGGGTGGACTCCACTGGGTTCCTCAAGCCCTGTTATTTCTTCCCAAAGAGGAGGGGGGGCAAGGAGTGATTCATTTAGCTAGTAGAGGTGCTGCTTTTAGACTGACTTTCATACAGAGACTGCTGACGGGCCCCCAGGACCTGGTATGGAGGCCTTTGGCCTGTGTTATTTTACAGAGAGTCCTTGGGCTTGGGCTAGACCTCCCTGTGTTTTTAATGGATTTTAAGAACTCTAATGCACTGTCTTTACCCAGTTTTTACCGCAGTCTCTTTTCAGTGTGGACTCTTTTTAAAAAACAAAGAGGGCCATGCGATTCCCTCTACTGGTTGTTGAGGGAGCCGCTGGTTTTTGGTGGTCGCCTTGGTGTCCTGCCGGGAGTTGGAAGGACCTTCCTTGATAGGCTGTGTTCCAGGAACGTTCTCACTCTGAAGCAAGTGGTGGAACTGGCTGGTCCTGGCCTCAACAACGCCTCAGCTTTAGCAGCTCATCTTGGTGTCAGGTCGAATCGTTTCATCGATGGTCTTCTTGCACACTGGAAACAGGAGCTTCATGGACTTGAGCACTCCCTACTCTTGGACTTTAGCAATGGCACGCTGCAGCCAGAAAGCACTGACCCCTTTCCCTCTCTCACGCTCTATATGGACTTTGACGTCGCTCCTTGCTCCTTACTGGCATTCTGTGCTCCCACTGGTGTGGACTTTGGAGGAGCCAGTGGTAAGGCACTCTACAGACTGGTTGTGATGGCACTCAACAAGGACAGATTGAACACCTGTGTGGACACTCCTTGGAGAGCCTATTTTAAGCTAGGAAAAGGGCATCGGCCTGCCTGGAGGGCTCTTTATAAAGCCCCTCTCCCTAAGAGGCATGGAGACTTACAGTGGAGGGTCTTGCATGGTATTATAGCAGTCAATGCTTTTGTTTCTGTGATTAACAGCAGTGTCAGTGATCAGTGTGTTTTTTGTTCCTCTAGGGAGACAGTTTTTCATTGTTTTATTGAATGTCAGCGCCTGAGTGGCCTCTTTGAACTTCTCACAGAACTTTTTCATATTTTTAAGGAAGTTTTCTCTAAGCAGGTTTTCATTTGTGGTTTTATGTACAATCGTCGTTTTAAGCAGAAGTGTCAACTACTGAACTTTGTTTTAGGGCAGGCAAAGTTGGCTATCTATGTAAGCCGGAGAAGAAAACTTGAGAATGTTGAGAGTGATGTTGATGTCAAAATTTTATTTGTGAGGCTACTTAAAGCCAGAATCAGGCTGGACTTTCAGTTTTTTATGGGGAATGGGGATGTGGAAGGTTTCAGGACCCTCTGGTCCCTGGAAAATGTCCTCTGTTCAGTTCATGATGGACAGCTTTTTTTTGGGCGTTTTTTGGGGGATTAATTTTCTGTGTAATATAGCATGACATAGAAATTGTATTGACTGATGGACAAATGTGTTTATTAAAGATCTTTTAAAAATCAAATCTCTCTCTCTCTCTCTCTCTCTCTCTCTCTCTCTCTCTCTCTCTCTCTCTCTCTCTCTCTCTCTCTCTCTCTCTCTCTCTCTCTCTCTCTCTCTCTCTCTCTCTCTCTCTCTCTCTCTCTCTCTCTCTCTCTCTCTCTCTCTCTCTCTCTCTCTCTCTCTCTCTCTCTCTCTCTCTCTCTCTCTCTCTCTCTCTCTCTCTCTCTCTCTCTCTCGTGCGCATGCGTGAGCGTTTGTGGGAGCAGGGGTGTCGAGTGGTGTCGAGTGAGTACTTTAAACTTTGTTTTTTCTAACTTTTCTCTATCGTGTGTGTTTGAGGTGTGTGTGTTTAATATAGTGGTTTGAGTGTGTGTGTGCTGGGGTGTGAGTGTTGGTGTGAGTGTGTCGGGGAACGGTAGCTTCTGCTGTCTGTTTTTCCCGGCCGGCCATCATGCCGGTGATTGATGGTGGTGTGGAGTTTGAGCGCTTAACCCGGCGTCATGGTGTGAGAATCCTCCCGACAGTTCCCTGTTCTGTGGAGGAGGCCAGCCTCGCTGTAGGACAGGTGGTTGGGCATGACGGTATAAAATCAGCATCGAGGATGAACAGCGCAATTGTGATCTTTCTGGATTCGACTGAAAAAGCTGATCAGGTGGTGGCACAGGGAGTGGTCATAAGTGACACTTTTACTCCCGTTTTACCGCTGGCTAACCCGTCTAGGAGGATCACCATCTCAAACGCTCCTCCTTTCGTTAAAAATGATCAGCTGATAAGAGAGTTGTCCTGTTTTGGCCAGGTTGTTTCCCCTATCAGAATGGTCTCTCTGGGTAGCAAGTCCCCCCTGCTGAAGCATGTTGTATGTCACAGGAGGCAGTGTTTCATGGTGTTGAAAGACAGCTCTGCTGAACTGAACGCGTCTTTTAATTTCAGGATTGACGGCTTTAGCTACTTGGTGTTTGCAACTTCTGAAACCATGAGGTGTTTTGCGTGTGGTGCAGAAGGCCATCTTATTAGGTCATGTCCTGAAAAGGCGAACACAAAGAGCACTGGCGGTAAGAAAGGTGACGCCGCTGTTTCTGGTGGTCCGGAGGGTAGCGCTACATGTGGTGCGGCGGATGCCGCTGCGGCGCCCGCTTCTGCTGGGGCGGTCGCGTCCGCTTCTACTTCTGCGGGGGCGTCCACGTCCGCGTCCGCGTCCGTGTCCACTTGTGCTGGGGCGGCCGCAGCTGCCTCTGCTGGGGCGGCCGCGGCGGGCGCGGTAGTTGCCCCCCCAAACAGTGATGGTGGGGAATTTCTGTCTGGCGGCAGCTCTGATCATTGTGACGAGCCTGTCCCCCGGAGTAAAGAGGTGGAGGGTGTAAGTAAAAGTGCAGTTAAACGAAGGAACGTGAATGAACAGACTTTGCAGGCGGGGGAGGAGCGGTTTGAGGCTGTAGCGGACACACAGAGCAAACACTGCATGACAAACGTTGCAGTTCATGAAGAAATGCAGGAATGTAGTTTTGTTGAAGAGGATCCTTTTAAAGCTGCACAAAAAAGGAAAAGTGCTGAAAACTTGCAGAGCTCTGCCAAATCTAGTAGGGTTGGGAATTTAGATTTACTGAATGAGAGCGCTTCTGACGAAAGTGGAGCTGAGTCTGAACTGATGCAGACGCAGACGCAGGAGGAGCAAAGCTCCTATTGTTTTACTAAAATTAGGCAATTTCTCCAGGTGACTAAGGGGAGCAGAGCTGTGAAAGTGGAAAATTACTTTCCAGATCTGGAGTTATTCGTGGCATCAGCTCGCAAATTTATGAAACTGAATGATGGGAATGAGACTTTCACTGATCAGGAAATTTATCGTTTAAAGAAACTGGTTGTTAAACTGAAATCGCAAATTACTAACAGTCATGTTGACTCTTAGTTTGTTTCTTCCCTTTTATGCTATGTGTGTGTTTTTTTACTGTACCCTATTTTTATCCTTTTTAATGCCCCACCTTAGAATTGGCACTCTCAATATTAATGGGGCCAGGGATGATGTAAAAAGGGCCTCTTTATACAAGCTTTTTAATTTAAAGAAACTTGACGTGCTGATGGTCCAGGAGACTCACAGCACTGTAGACATTGAGTGCCAGTGGAGAAAAGAGTGGGATGGCTGCATTTTTTTTAACCACAAATCCAATAGCAGTGGGGGGGTGGCTGTACTTTTCTCTAGGTGTTGTGTGCCTGTCTCTTATGAGGTAGAAGAGGTGGTGAGAGGTCATTTCCTCTTATTAAAGGTACAGTTTGAAAACGTGAACTTCGTTTTTATAAACGTGTATGTGCCAACACAGAGAGCAGAGAGGATCAGGGTCTTTGACGTGCTTTCGGATACAGTTAGGTCCTGTGATCCAAATAGTTTTTTTATTTCTGGGGGGTGATTTTAACTGTACTTTAAACCACAGACTAGACAGGAACCATCAGGAGCCTCACCCTGCTTCTGCCAATAGGCTGAGAGAACTGGTGAAAACACATGAAATGGCCGATGTGTGGAGATCACATCATGGGGACCAGAGGCAGTACACCTGGAGCCATGTCAAAGATAACCTTTTATCTATGGCTAGGTTAGACCGTTTTTATGGTTTTAAACATCAAATGAGTGTTTTTAAAAATAGTTGTATCTGTCCTGTTGGTTTCACTGATCACTGCCTGCTGTTTTGTTCTGTGTTTATTGAAAATGTAAAGTGTAAGAGTGCTTTTTGGCATTTTAACAATACACTTTTAAATGATGTGTTTTTTAAAGAGGTTTTTCATGATGTATGGAAGTCACACAGGGAACAAAAACCCTCTTTTAGTTCTCTCCAATTGTGGTGGGATTTTGGTAAGGCCCAGATAAAACAACTCTGCCAACAGTACACTCAAAATGTCACTCGTAGCTTGACCCAATCCTTGAAAGTTCTGGAGACTGAGGTGGTAGAACTAGAGGAGTTGCTCAGTTCTACAGGAAAACAGGAGCACTTAGAGGCTCTCAAGTCAAAAAGGTCAGCCTTGGCTAGCTTGCTAGGGGTCACTGCACAGGGTGCTCTGGTCCGCTCACGCTACATGGATGTAGCTCTGATGGACTCGCCCTCCCAGTACTTTTTTGGACTGGAGGGGAAAAATGGACAGAGAAGGCTTATTCACTCCTTGTTGGGCGATGACGGGAGAACAATCTCCACAGCAGCAGAGATCAGGAAACACGCTGCTAGCTTTTACAGTGAATTGTTTAGAGCAGAGTGGAGGGAGGACACGTCACTGGGCCAGGTTTTCCTTGATGGTCTTCCAGTGCTCTCAGAGGACCTTGTTGCCGGCTTGGATGCTCCACTGTCTCTGTCTGAGCTGCATACGGCGCTAATGAGCCTCCAGAATGGAAAATCACCAGGCATAGATGGTCTCTCTGTGGACTTTTTTAAGGAATTCTGGCCCCTGCTTGGTCCAGACCTGCTGGAGGTTCTCCAAGATAGCTTGGAAAGGGGGACCCTACCCACGACCTGCAGGAGGGCCATCATCACACTGTTGCCGAAAAAGGGGGACCTCCAGAGCCTAAAGAACTGGAGGCCAGTCTCTCTGCTCTGCACAGACTATAAGATTCTCTCAAAAGCTCTGGCCCGAAGACTGAGAAAGGTGATGAGCGAGCTCATTCATGTAGACCAGACTTACTGTGTGCCTGGCAGGCTGATTAGTGACAATGTCACTTTAATTCGGGATATTTTGGAGGTCTCTGGTTCATTGGCGGTAGAAACTGGTTTGATTTCAATTGACCAGGAAAAGGCGTTTGATCGGGTTGAACACCAATATTTATGGACAGTTTTAACAGCTTTTGGGTTCAGCCCAGGCTTCATAGCCAGGATACGGGTCTTGTACAGTGACATTGAGAGTGTGCTGAAGATAAATGGGGGCCTGTCTGCCCCTTTAAAAGTCCAGAGGGGGGTTCGACAGGGCTGCCCTCTCTCAGGGATGCTGTACTCCCTCGCCATAGAGCCTTTGCTTCACTGCCTGAGAAGGGATCTATCAGGAGTTACTTTTCCTGGCTGTGACACCACGTTCAAGCTGTCGGCCTATGCAGATGATGTAGTCATTCTGCTAAATAAGCAGAGTGACATTGACGTTCTGGTTAGGAGTGTCAATCTTTTTGGCCAACTTTCCTCTGCAAAAATAAACTGGGGAAAAAGCGAGGCTCTGATGGTGGGGGAGAAACTAGAAAATCAGCTTACGCTGCCTGGTGGGTTGATTTGGAAAAAAGGAGGTTTTAAGTATCTTGGTGTCTTTATTGGAAATCAGCAGTTTGAGCAAAAAAATTGGGATAGGGTCATAGAGAAAATTAACGGGAGACTAAACAAGTGGAAGTGGCTAATGCCAAGATTATCTTTTAGAGGAAGAGTGCTCATTTTAAATAATCTTGTTTCCTCATCCCTGTGGCACCGCCTCATGTGCATGGACCCCCCTGCTGGTTTGTTGTCCAAAATTCAGTCTGTTTTGGTGGACTTTTTTGGGGGGGGGTGGACTCCACTGGGTTCCTCAAGCCCTGTTATTTCTTCCCAAAGAGGAGGGGGGGCAAGGAGTGATTCATTTAGCTAGTAGAGGTGCTGCTTTTAGACTGACTTTCATACAGAGACTGCTGACGGGCCCCCAGGACCTGGTATGGAGGCCTTTGGCCTGTGTTATTTTACAGAGAGTCCTTGGGCTTGGGCTAGACCTTCCTGTGTTTTTAATGGATTTTAAGAACTCTAATGCACTGTCTTTACCCAGTTTTTACCGCAGTCTCTTTTCAGTGTGGACTCTTTTTAAAAAACAAAGAGGGCCATGCGATTCCCTCTACTGGTTGTTGAGGGAGCCGCTGGTTTTTGGTGGTCGCCTTGGTGTCCTGCCGGGAGTTGGAAGGACCTTCCTTGATAGGCTGTGTTCCAGGAACGTTCTCACTCTGAAGCAAGTGGTGGAACTGGCTGGTCCTGGCCTCAACAACGCCTCAGCTTTAGCAGCTCATCTTGGTGTCAGGTCGAATCGTTTCATCGATGGTCTTCTTGCACACTGGAAACAGGAGCTTCATGGACTTGAGCACTCCCTACTCTTGGACTTTAGCAATGGCACACTGCAGCCGGAAAGCACGGACCCCTTTCCCTCTCTCACGCTCTATATGGACTTTGACGTCGCTCCTTGCTCCTTACTGGCATTTTGTGCTCCCACTGGTGTGGACTTTGGAGGAGCCAGTGGTAAGGCACTCTACAGACTGGTGGTGATGGCACTCAACAAGGACAGATTGAACACCTGTGTGGACACTCCTTGGAGAGCCTATTTTAGACTAGGAAAAGGGCATCGGCCTGCCTGGAGGGCTCTTTATAAAGCCCCTCTCCCTAAGAGGCATGGAGACTTACAGTGGAGGGTCCTGCATGGTATTATAGCAGTCAATGCTTTTGTTTCTGTGATTAACAGCAGTGTCAGTGATCAGTGTGTTTTTTGTTCCTCTAGGGAGACTGTTTTTCATTGTTTTATTGAATGTCAGCGCCTGAGTGGCCTCTTTGAACTTCTCACAGAACTTTTTCATATTTTTAAGGAAGTTTTCTCTAAGCAGGTTTTCATTTGTGGTTTTATGTACAATCGTCGTTTTAAGCAGAAGTGTCAACTACTGAACTTTGTTTTAGGGCAGGCAAAGTTGGCTATCTATGTAAGCCGGAGAAGAAAACTTGAGAATGTTGAGAATGATGTTGATGTCAAAATTTTATTTGTGAGGCTACTTAAAGCCAGAATCAGGCTGGACTTTCAGTTTTTTATGGGGAATGGGGATGTGGAAGGTTTCAGGACCCTCTGGTCCCTGGAGAATGTCCTCTGTTCAGTTCGTGATGGACAGCTTTTTTTGGGGCGTTTTTTGGGGGAATAATTTTCTGTGTAATATAGCATGACATAGAAATTGTATTGACTGATGGACAAGTGTGCTTATTAAAGATCTTTTAAAAATCAAAAATCTCTCTCTCTCTCTCTCTCTCTCTTTAATAGTCAGGTCTATCACATTAGATGCACACCCAAACCAACATTCTCACACACACTTTTGATAGTACATTTTAGGAGATTGGTAATGTGAATAGCGGATGGCCTGATTGGCCAGAGTTAAACTGGCCAATCAGACGGTCACGTACAAGCCCATCCTATTGTACAGGGGGGACAAAAGAAAGGTAAGCAGAAAACTTTTTGTATACAAAATTTCTGCAGTTTGGCCATTCTAAACTTACAGTTGTCTGATAAAGGGGTATATCCGATCTCCAAATTTTATCATTCGGTTCGGAGTCACATGTAAAGCCTAAACAAATAGTCAAATAGTTTGAAAAGTTAAAAGGGACGTGCACATGTTCTATTTTCAGTCTGAGGTAGAACGATCGTGATCATAGACATACAATTCACGGGTGTATGGTCTATCAAATAAAACATTTTGGAGTCAGTCTGAACCAAAAGGACGAGACTTAGGAGCTAGGGTGACTAATAATCACCCAGGTACGTCTCCTCAAATGAAAAGAGCCAGGTTTTAGTAACCTGATGCCGGGGGGAGCCATTGAAAGTGTTCGACCCGATGCCGCTGTGGAGCGAAGCCATGATAGTTTAATCTGCTTCACACACGGCACCGCTTGTACTCGGGGCTGAAAGAAGCCCCCACTGAAAGTGTCCTCTGTGTATCAGAGTTAGTCTCGGCACCGCTTGTGCTTGGGGGACCTGCTGAGGCATCAGCGAAAATGTCCTATGTCTAACAAAAGTTAAATGGATCAATGAGGTTTTGGGATGCAGTCTGTACCCAAAACTTAATAAGACTTAGGGGCAACGGCTGTGCCAGTCTTCTCAAATGAAAATAGTCAGGAATAGAACCTGATGCCGTTAAAGAATGATACCACGTAGGTGAAGTATTTTGGATGCAGTCTGTGCCAGAATAATGAGACTTAGTGAACAGCGGAATCAACCGTGTTTGTCTCCTCAAATATGGGAACTAGGGCTAGCCTGGTCCCACAAATTTCGGTTGCAGTCTGTGCTGAAATAAGAGACTTAGTGAATAGTGGTGATCAGCGGAATCGACCGTGTTTGTCTCCCAAATTAAAGGACCTGGATTAGCCTGGGGCTGGTACTGAGAATTTTTTTTTATTAAAAAAAATGATTATAAAATAACTCACAGAATAGCATAAGAATCTTTTTTTTTTTTTTTTACCATTAAGTAAGTAGATCGTGCACGCTCTGTGTTAATCCTCTGTGATTAACACAGAGCGATTAACCACCACGCTGTAGTGGCTTGTACACAATAGGCTCTGGGGCCATCTTGCGCATTCAGCTGCACGTGGCAGAGGCGGCCATGTTGCATTCACTGCGCATTTGCATGAGAATGCCATCTTGAACCACCTTCAAGCTGCGCCACAGTGCCTCCATCGTGTGGCCAAATATAGGAAGTGCACTATTTCACAAAATTACTGCCAAACAGAGCCTTAAATATTAATAATAAATTTGGAGCTTTATCTCTCTGGCTGAAAGGAAAGCTTTAAGTCTGTGCATGGCAAACAAACACAAAGTCCTCCCTCGCCCACCTATGTGGGTTTGATTGTAGTGAGGCAAAAAAGCATGCCGATTTTGCGAGAGAGAAAAGGCTCAACTTTAAATTAGGCAGAGGGAGGTATAAGAATAATAACTATTCCTACTTATACAATAAAACTGGAGAATAGAGAGATCTATTCCTCAATAAAACTGTAGGAAATCCTAGGTAGACAATATAGAAAGGTGAGATAATTTAAATGAAAAAGGGAAAATTGCAGATTGGAACAGGTAAGTAAATATATAAATGAATTAAGTTATAAATACAAAAATAAATGAATAAATAAAAAAACTAAAATGAATTAATAAAAATAAATAAATAGGAGATTTTGTTGTGGAAATGAACCTTGTGGAAGTGAGAGTGGGCAGAAAATGGAAAGGAAAATTTGTTTTTTGAGAAAATTGAAAACTGATGAAATGTTAAAGTTTTGTGCAGGACACAAGACAAAATATGGAGAAACGATTGGAGGAAGGAAAGAAAAAATGTAAGAAAAACAGACTTATGCTGCAATGGTGAGAACAAACGCAAAATAATCAATAAACACAATAGAACAGAAAAGGACAAAAACATTTGTCTCCATTAAATCTGAGATGATTGTGGTCTGAGAAGATGGTGGCTGTGGAACCCCTCCCCCAGCAGCTGGTGAGGCCCCCTGGAATTGTCCACCCTCCTCCTTCACGCCTAGCGACCCCCTCCTCCCTCCGCAACAGTACAAAGGGACATCGAAAGAATGGTCAAAGAGGAACAATTGAGCACATGTAAGTACAGTATTGTTGCTTTCCATATCAGAGACGTGCCAAGACCACATACTGAGCAGACACAATACATGACCAATCTTTAAAAAAGCCATACCCATGCCCTGTTACGTATGGCTCTTGCGAGCCATAAATAAGAGCCAAGGGCTGACCGGTGAGTTTGCGTTGTTTATTAACGATAAGGAAAAGGAACAAAGGAACAGAGCCTTGTGGGGCAAAAACACAAACAATCATACAAAGGTACACACTTACAAATGATGATGAATGACGAGAGGAGGGCTGGCGCTGGACGTAGGGGTTCCAGCCTTACCCACGCCGGAGAAGAGCATGGATAATAGAGCGAGGTCACTGCCCTGAATGATCAGAACTGCTCCCTTTTATAGTAGTTGACAGCGCCTCAGCTGATGAAAGGTAATTGGCCTCCAGCCGTCCCATAGAGCTTGACAGCTGGAGGCCCGCTGAGATGCTGTCAAAGTAAGAGCCGGGCTGAGGAGGAATATGGTCTGAGCATGGATGGTATCGGCGCCCAGACCATGTGACATGCCCCACCTAATTTGCCCTATCAGTATCAGCTGCAGGGCCACAGGAGGTCATAGCTTTAATAATAGAGTCAGATACTTACTTCTTATGTCAGCAATTTGGCCACTGGGCTCAAACACCCACAAGGGCAGCCGGGGGGTCCCCCAATTAGCAACACAATATGTATCCTCCCCCACAGGATGTTGAAAAAGAACGGCTTTGATATTAAGCTGTTCTGTTTCAAAGGGGGAGAGTGGGACAGGAACGGATAGAAAAGTTACTAAGTCATTAAGGTTTACTGTCTTGAAGTCTGAAGTTAGGCATTTTGCAAGTTGGTATCCTCTTTAACAAATGAGTGAATCTAACAGTGAAACTAAGATAATTGATCACAATGTTCTCAACCTTATAGCTGAGAGTTCGGTGTGCTTTCTCACCTAAAATGCTGCCATGTATGCAAAATATTGAGTAGCTACAGAAAGAGCATATAAATATGAATTAATCTTTATTTATTGGACAGATAAGATTAAAAGAAAGGAACAGAACAATATATCAAGGAAAAATCCAACAAGGTCGAATTAAACATTAAACTCCCCTGATTGTACAATTCAACATAAGTTATCCGAAAAGGCTGATGGCTGAAGCCGCAGCTTATATTGCCCACCCATGTTCCGCCTAAGAAACATCTAATAAAAAGAAGGCTTGCAGTTAAGACCAAAATCTGGAAAATTCTTGACACTTGAAAGGTCATTTTTCCACAGAATATCAGGCAATCTGACCTTTTGCTACAAGAAAACTAGCCACCTGCTGGCCAAGAGAAAGGATGCAGGTTTAGGGCTCCTTTATATTCAAGGGTCAATACATATTTGGAGATTCCCAGACCCTCCTATCTGTATTTTTTGCACATTTCCCAAAGCTTTATGAATATGAACTAAACTTATTAGCACATTTTCTAGTGTCAAAGACCACCACTAGTATTAGCCCTCTATTCTAAGGGCCTATAGGAGAAAGAGGTCTGGGGACAATTTGGAACAACCAATTAACCAAACATGTGAGGGCAGTGCAGCCAAGAGTTCAAGAAAAGCTAGAGAAAAGTATTGCTTATGCTTTACAAATTTGTTGAAATCTAATCACATTGTTAAAGTAAGAGATTTGCAGTAGGCATTTTTTAACTCGACATAAGGTATGAACATGTGAAGGTACTGTAAATCAAGTACAAATTTGTAAGACGGAGGTGCAAAGTATGATAAAAATGCCAATTTACAATCATAACTTAAGACAAAAGCTGAAAATTTATGCAAAAAGGTTGCAAGGTTCAGAGAAAATTGCACAATTGAGGAAATTTGACAAATATTAGAAAATGTCACAAATTCCTGAAAAAAACTTGCAAATTTACAAAGAAATAATCCAAAATTTGTTAGGAGAAAAATGACAATTTAGAGAAAAGCTGTAAGTTTACATGAAAGTCACATTCTTTACACATTTCCTTACACTTTGTATGGAGATGGGGGATGGCAGCGTAACAAGGGTGAGGGTTTTTGATCATCCAGAGATGAGTACAGAGCGTTATAGAAGAAGACGAATTAAAACAAACATGACTAGAGTAGACTAGAGAAACAAGAAGATAATTTGAGGTAAAAGCAGCAAACACTCAGATAGGTAGACTCAAAAAATGAAGCATAAACAGTACATACATATAGCTGTGTGCGCACCGGCCTTATCCAAGTGGTACAAGCATCATAGACGCATGCACAGAGCGGAGGTGGAGCATAAACAAGGCTTTAATGTCCTGTGCACATAGATCTGCAGTTCTGACACACACAAGACAACCAGTGTAGCTTGATAAACAAACCAGCGGTTCACACATGGATGGTCCGTGTGTCACATGGTTGTTGAGTCTTGATTTAAATATTTTTAGAATTGTTTTGGGGGGCTAATGAAAGTTTTACATTTTTGTATCTAAAAATTGTTAGTTTTGTAGGCACGGTGTTAGCTCGTCTGGAGGGTATTGGTTCAGAAGAAAAAGACAGAAAACTCCACCACACCAAGATACAGATGATTCTGTTATACTTTAGTTTTCAGAGCAATCAGCAGACGTGTTATTTTTATACATTCCTCAAAAGGAAGATGTTCAAACCCAGAGGCATTATTTAAGACCAAAACAAATGGAAAGGCCAGTAGTATGAACGACGGGACAGTGAATCATGAAGACAAGCAGGTGGTAACAGAATGTTAATGAAGGCTGAAGAGAACAGAGACCAGATGAATGAAAGGAAGTTTTAATACTGAAAGAGATTGTAGATGTGAAATGTGCAGCTTCATCAGCTAGTCCAGGGAAAGGTGAAGTCTTGTACACAGATGGATAGTGGATGGAAAAGACTGAGTGAGAGTTTCTGATGGAAAAAGTACATAGGGGAAGAAGAACGGTGGATATAGCAAGTGTAGAAAATATTTCTGATGTTGAGATGGAAATGGAAAAAGAAATGAAAGCAGAGTATGTGTTCCAAAGAAGAATAAAAATCCATGTAAGATTTGCAGCTGTAGCTTAAAAACCAAACAAACAGAAAATCAACAATAAATAAATTAAATTTTGCTTAAGAGTGTCAGGAAGAATGCACAAACACACACAGCCATCTTAAATGTTTCCAAGTACTTAAAGCAGAAATGAGGCAATTGGTATCCATTCTTTCAGTGCATTTCTTTTAGTTGTGAATATTAACATTAATGAGCAAACACTCACAGCAAAGATTATAGCTTTACTGTATTCTCAGTCATTTAAAGTCAGTCTAACACCCCAGTTATGTTCCTCCCCAATAGAGGGTATGCATAGGATGTCATTGACCAGAACTCTTGGTAGGCAAACACTGAGTGGCAAAAATGAATAGCAACATGAAGGTGTATGCAGTACAAAAACAAAAATCCACACAACATTCAATTACAGTAGTACAAATAATAGCTGTTGGCATGGTGGAGAGTTAATCTTATTATTCCATCTTGTATTAATTAGCAAAAATTAAATAAAGGCTTTGAAGCAGTTCCTTTCTTGACTCAAGGTTGGAAATCTAAAAAAGAAGGGGAAAATAAAATTTGAAGGAAAAACACACACTTATTTATGGAATGGCTGACACAAGGGGATCCTGAGGCTCCCCATGAATCTGTTTCTCTTATAAAAGGAGGCCAAAAGGAGGAGGGGGAGGACAGCAGAGGAGGAGGAGGAGGGAGCACGCCCCACAATGGCTGCTGCTGGCAGGACATACAACAATGCATGGGTAAGGATGTCTCCTAACTTTGAACGATGTTGTCTACTGCTTACCCACTGCTGAACATATACAGTAGGTTCCATCACCCAGCACACTCATCACAACACAACCACTGCTTGCAGACTTCATATGGTCAATAATCACACACTCAAGACTGATGGGAGATAACTTACAACAGCACATAGATAACTACAGATGTAGTGAATAAGGATAAAACGGTACAGGCTGGCAACCCCTCAGACCATTATTGGTCCTGCCCTGGCTGAGCCCTTTGTATCGGCACTCGATTAATGGTGTAGGGTACAGGGAAGATGCATGCTGGAAGGCACCAGACCATGACGACGTGTGCCTGTGATGTGGAAAAAGGTCGTAGGGCGAGCCACTGTACGACTTCAGTCCCTAGAAGAAGAATGGACTGGTACCTGAGCGCATCCACCGCACCTCCAGCATCCAGGGTGGAGCCAGGAGCTCGAGCCTTACCAAAACCAGCATCTCCACCTCTGTCCAGTGACAGGGGGGTAGCATCCCTGGGACAGTATCACTGAACTGTTCACCGGCTGGACTGGATGTTACATACCTTCTGCTGCACCCACCAGACTGTCCTATAGACCTCATGGGATGAGCTGTGCCTCTCAGAGCGTGGGCACACAGTTGTTTGGCTTCTAATGGTACCAGTGTGTGTCAACGAGGTGGGACTGTACTCCACAGCTGCGGATACAGGAAGTAGACACAGAGGAAGGTCAAACCTCTGTTGCAACCGTGTGATGACTGCAACCGAATGATGCGAGCCCTGGCAAGGGTCAACCGGTGGACAAAGGTTTTGTGGGCTTCGTGGATTGACCCTATTTGACCCTATGACCCCTACATAGTCCACTCCAGCGGACAAAGAACTATGGTCAGGAGGAGACCTCGGTGGGGGTACAGGACTTGGTGACAGTTCATCTCTTAGACATCGCTGCACCGCGCTAAGGTGTCCACAAGGGGGGAGGCAAGGGTAGCAGAACCAATGGTGCAAGCGTCTTCCGTTGACACACAATGCAGGGATCTGCCTTATTCACCATCTGTTAATCGCTAGCGTCTCTCACACCATGCATGGTTGACATGATAAAATCATGTCAAAGGGGGGAGTGAAAGGGTTAATGGAAAGTTAGTGCCAAAATAATAATTCTGTAGGTAATCTCCAATTATGCTCTACACAGATTCCATACATATTCTGTTTGCATGCTTATGAACAAATATGTGGTGCTAAACTCTGGTAAACTGGAATTAGGCAGAGCTACAGAGCTCTCTCTCTCTCTCTCTCTCTCTCTCTCTCTCTCTCTCTCTCTCTCTCTCTCTCTCTCTCTTGCTCTCTCTCTTTTATAGTCAGGTCTATCACATTAGATGCACACCCAAACCAACATTCTCACACACACTTTTGATATTACATTTTAGGAGATCGGTAACGTGAATAGCGGGTGGCCTGTTCACGTCAGAGTTAAACTGGCCAATCAGACAGTCGCGTACAAGCCCATCCTATTGTACGGGGGTTGGTCCGACCCGTCAACCTGAGAAGATAACTGTAACACGCACCCGGAAGTCATGGTCAGTGTGGCGACGCTCCAGAGGGAGCTGCGTCACGCTGCACCCAGCGCTGCTTGCTTTACTTGTGATTTCCAAATAAATGTTACATCTTTAAATTGAAGAAATCTCTGGCTTGTTCTTGGATCTTTCAATCAAAGAATCCATTATTTTTCTAACAAAACACAAAATGCAGTTTTTACATGAAGGTGTTTATTATTAAGGGGGAAAAAAATCCAAACCAACAAGGCCCTGTGAGAAAAAGTGACTGCCTCCTAAACCTAATAACTGGTCTGGCCACTCTTAGTAGCAACAACTGCAATCAAGCGTTTGCAATAACTGGCAATGAGTCTTTTACAGTGCTGTGGAGGAATTTTGGCCCACTCATCACTGCAGAACTGTTGTAATTCAGCCACATTGGAGGATTTTTGAGCATGAACCGCCTTTTTAAGGTCATGCCACAGCATCTCAATTGGATTCAGGTCAAGACTTTGACTAGGCCACTCCAAAGTCTTCATTTTGTTTTTCTGAAGCCATTCAGAGATGGACTCGCTGGTGTGTTTTGGATCATTGTCCTGCTGCAGAACCCAAGTGCGCTTCAGCTTGAAGTCACGAACAGATGGCCGGACATTCTCCTTCGGGATTTTTTGGTAGACAGTAGAATTCATGGTTCCATTTACCACAACAACTCTTCCAGGTCTTGATACAGCAAAACAGCCCCAGACCATCACACTACCACCACCATAATTTACTGCTCAGCAGTGGTTTTCATCTTGGAACTGTGCCATGCAGGCCATTTTTGCCCAGTCTCTTTCTTATGGTGGAGTCATGAACACTGACCTTAACTGAGGCAAGTGAGGCCTGCAGTTCTTTGGATGTTGTTGTGGTTCCTTTTGTGACCTCTTGGATGAGTCATCGCTGCGCTCTTGGGGTAATTTTGGTTGGCCAGCCACTCCTGGGAAGGTTCAACACTGTTCCATGTTTTTGCCATTTGTGGATAATGGCTCTCACTGTGGTTCGCTGAAGTCCCAAAGCTTTAGAAATATCTTGATAACCTTTTCCAGACTGATAGATCTCAATTACTTTGTTTCTCATTTGTTCCTGAATTTCTTTGGATCGCAGCATGATGTCTAGCTTTTGAGGATCTTTTGGTCTACTTCACTTTGTCAGGCAAGTCCTATTTAAGTGATTTCTTGATTGAGAACAGGTGTGGCAGTAATCAGGCCTGGGTGTGGCTAGAGAAATTGAACCCAGCTTTCCAAAGATGTGATAAACAGTTAATTTATGTTTTAACGGGAAGGGTGGGGGGTCACTTTTTCACACAGGGTCATGTAGGTTTGAATTTTTTTTTACCCTTAATAATAAACACTTTAATTTAAAAACTGCATTTTGTGTTTACTTGTGTTATCTTTGTCTAATATTTAAATGTGTTTGATGATTTGAAACATTTAAATGTGACAACCATACAAAAAAATCAGAAATCGGGAAGGGCGCAAACACTTTTTCACACCACTGTAAGTGGTTTTAGTGAATGAAATAAAGTGATAACTAATAACTAACTAACTAAAAGTTTCACAGTGTTTAAACTTAAAAACTATTTCATCACACTAGTGAAGAAGTAATATTAATCTTTTGATTTTTTTAAAGATTGTCAGTGTTTTAATTTAAAATAAATCTGGACATTATCGACTGTGTTGGCAGTTTAGTCCTACAAAATGTCTGCTGTCATCATTTTGGCTGTGGTTCCTTTATATTTACTTGCATTGTCATTAGGTTGCCCTAGAATGTGCAATCAGTTTTGTCACACCAACAGTAATACATTCACTGCTGTATATCTTGCACCTTAATGCAACCATTTGCACAAATGCCATACCTGCTGCTGTCTGTCATTGCAATACTGATCATGCACAGACCAATCTGTCTGCACCCCCGTTACCGCATTGAACTTGCAATTTACTGGTATTACGGCTTACTGTACATAGGGCTGCTGTGTTTTTACCTTTATTTGCACTACAGGTAGCATTACGGTACATAGAATGTTGTTGTTTTCCATCTTTATTTGTTCTTGTCTTATATATTGTGCACACCACTAAGAGAGAAAAACAGCATTTCAATTCTACTGTATGTCTTGTACATATGGAAGTATTGACAAATAAAAATTTTTGACTTTTAAATTTCAGAATAACTTAAAATTATGTGCTAAAAACAATAGTGTTGCATGGTAAGCTAAGTAGCTGCATGCTAATCATTTTGCTGTTGTTATTGGGAAGTCCTTTAATTTTCTTGACCGATTTTATTGAGCATCTTTGTCGAGTGAACACTCAGGGAATTTATGGAAACTCCACAGTCTCAGAAAGAGACACATTTAGCATAGAAAAGACTTGTGTATTAGCCTTCCTTTTTTTTTTTTTCCTCCAAAGTTGAAAATGTCATTGAGAACTGCACATTCCTCCAGCTTTCTTTGGCAGATCTATCAAACTTGACATCAAATATAAGGAAAAATTAAAAGAAATTCTAGTGCAGTGAGGACATGTTGCACTTAAACAGCTGAGCATCTGTGGCGGCAGTAATGGTGCCTTTGCCGGATTGGGTGATAATGGCAGTTAAGGAATTGACGAGAGACAAGTGTGGAGCTGCAGCCATGTGCCAGCCAGACCTGCACACAGAGCAGAGAAAGGACTCATGGCAGGGTACAGGCTCCTGTTGCCCATAACAGTGCCCCCTTATCAATGGTTAGTCCCAGGAATCTCACCAGGTGTGCTTCCATGACTGCAGTTGAACTCCCTATGGTACGTGTCCAACTAGGCATCACACTTTTTGCTTGAGTGATAATTGCGAATGAAAAGAGATGTCAAGCATGGACATGGGTGGATATTTCATTTCACTCTTGGGGGGCAATTTCAGTATTTTAACGTCAGGGCTGTGAGAAAGGGGCGGGGATTCTCCCAGCATGCTTTACCAGAGGATTCAAAGACTCTTATTATCTGTGTGTTCTAAGCATAGTGTTGTTTTCCCTGTGTGTGAAAGATTACGTGTCTGTGTCACCATGAGTGAGAGGAGCGTCTGTGTGAATGACCTTCCCTCCGTTCTGTGTATTGAGCAGTGTTGGAAGTAATGCGTGTAATGCCACTATTTTTGCAGTAACGTGCTGTGTAACAAAATTACTGTTTAAAAATTCAGTAATGTGTTACAGTTACTGAAATTTGATCAGATGCATTACTCATGTTACTCGTTTTATTAATATGGATAGATATTTTTGCGCAAATAAACTGACCCTACCATAGCTGGCGCAGCCGTCGATCTCCACGGGTCTGTTTCCTGTCCTGCCCCAGTTCACATGCAACCCGGTGGCGACTTCTCATATCAAGCCCTGATCACCTGTTTTCCCAGTGGTGAGTAGCCCCTAACAGCACCTACCTCTGTGGTTAAACATGAGTATTTTTAGAGTAAAAAACTCACATTTTGTAGTGATCTGCACTGTGTGCTCCCTGCTTACTAATTATCATTCTCAGCTTCTCCTGCTCTCACACCTGCTCTCTCCAATTAGGCACCCTTTAGTAGGAGTGGATTCCTGCGCTCCTGCACGGAGACGTCAACGCCCTTGGGTGAAGCCATCCTCATCCTGACTCTCCCTTCTCTATTGCTGGAAGTTTCGCCTACCTTCCTCGCATCGTTCCTGCACCTATTCGTCTGGGAGCTTCGCCTCCCCAACTCTACAGTAAGCTTGTCTCACTGGATACTTCTCCTCCTACTCCTGCTTTTCTCCACCTCTCTCCCCTGTGCACAGGTGGACTTTCCTCCAGGCGGCGGACTCACCTCTGCTCCAGGAGGCGGACCAGATTCTCTCTTATGAGCTGGAGGACGCTCCCACTCCCTGCTCCGTAAGTGCCTCAACTCACAGTACTCACTCCTTCCTCTCATCCCTCAGCTGTGACTGCACCTGCTCCATCTCTCTCTTCACGGACACTGCACCTCCCGATCAGGACGCTGGTAACCTGGAGTGGACAAAACTACTCTTCGGCGCTTCTACATCTCCTGAACTCCATAAGAGAACTTATTACTGGCAGCAATGGAGTAGGTGTGTGTGCTGTTGGCTCCTGCTATACTCTTTTCAGTTTTACTTTCTAAACCCTACTTTGCTGTAAGCTATCAACGTTTTGGACATTTAACACGCGTGGAATCTGTTTTGAGTTCAGAAATATGTCCAAAACAAAAAAGCAGACTGAAAAGAAGGCAGTAGAGAACAATGCTAATACCAGCTTAGCCGAGGATGCTAACATAGGCCTTAACCCTGCACTTGTCGCCTTGCTTGAGCAACACAGAATGTCCATAGCTGCTGACTTCAAAGCTTCATCTGATGTGATTAATGGCAAGCTGGACAAGATTCAAGCAGATGTGGCTAACCAGGAGCAACGCATTGGCGACCTTGAAAGCAACGCGGAGGACGTTAGCCAGCGCCTAGCGGTGCTTGAAGCTATGTGTGAGTCAATACAGGAGGAGAACAAGCTTTTGAAAAACAAACTTTCTGACCTGGAGGGAAGAAGCAGGAGGCAGAATATTCATTTGGTGGGTCTACCATAATCCTTCGATGTGGGTCCACGGCCATCTGACTTTTTTCTCAGCTGTTAGTAGATGTTTTTGGCACACAAATTTTGTCATCTCCCCCAGAGCTGGATAGAGCCCACCGCAGCCTCATGCCCAAGCCGGGTCTGAACGGAAAGCCGCGAGCTGTCATTATCCGTTTCCACCGGTTTTGGACCAAAGACTTGGTGATGAGAGAAGCGCGGAGACGTCGTGGGACTTTGGAATATCGTGGACACAAACTTCAGTTCTACGAGGACTATAACGCCGACATTCAGAAGCAACGAGCCGAATACAAGGAGGTTATGTCCAAGTTGTATAAGAGAGGTTTTCGTCCTTCTCTTCTCTTCCCTGCCAGGCTCCGGATAACTCTTCCAGATGGCAAAAACCAGTGGCTGGCGTCCGTATCGGAGGCCACCCGCTTCATGCAAACCATGGAGAGAAACCACCGTTCTCTGCCCTGAACTGGACATTCCTGGGTTGACCAACTATCACACTGGTCTACTTTGAGCTATTATTTCATTAAAGCTGCACTGACTGGACATTGATGCGTTTTTAGATGTTCAAAACAAGGTAAAATTTTCTTCCTTTACGTTGTTTACTTATTGATATTTTTTAGTTTAGGATAAAATGTTCACACTATGCAGGATTGAAGCCAGTTGTATGGGAGTACTTTATTAGGATGAGAATAGAGCAGGAGATGGAGCGGTTGCTGTTCTATGCAACCAGCTGGAGTGTTGTTATAGGTTTGGTTGCTGATTGTTTTTTCATGGTGTTTTTTTTAATGCTATTGATTTATTAACACCCCCCTCCTTTTTTTTCCCCACCCCTACCCGTACCTCACCCCATCCCTTCTTGGGCTACACAATACAATATATAAATGTTACTTTTTTGAATGAATAGTAATCTTACTTTGGTAAGCTGGAATGTGAAGGGGTTGAACCACCCAATTAAACGAAAGAGAGTCATGTCATGTCTAAAGCAATTTAAGCCTGGGGTACTGTTTTTGCAGGAAACCCATTTGCAGGATTCCGACCACTTGCGCTTGTCAAAATGTTGGTCAGGACAATTTTTTCATTCAAATTTTAAAGCTAAGGCCAGGGGCGCCGCTATTCTTATTGATCAAAATATCCCATTTGCTCCCTCTAATGTTGTATTAGATAAAAATGGACGATTTGTAATAGTATCAGGTAAACTTGGCAATAAACATGTCACCTTGGCTAATCTGTATGCACCAAACTTTGACGATGTACATTTTTTTCGTAACCTTTTTTGGCAGCTCCTAGACTTAAATACTCATTCTCTAATTCTTGGGGGTGACTTTAATTTGTTCATGGATCTGATCTTAGATCGCTCATCCTCAAAACCTGCTAGTCTTAACAAATCTGCAACCTATGTCAAGTCTTTTCTTGAGGAATATAGCCTTACAGACCCTTGGCATTTTTTACATCCTAACGGCAGAGACTATTCTTTTTTCTCTCATGTACACCACACTTATACCAGAATAGATTATTTTTTTGTTGACAATTTATTAATCAATAATCTCAGCTCTTGCAGTTATGATAGCATCTCGGTTTCTGATCATGCCCCTCTTGTTCTTAAAATGTTCCTCCATGGATGTGACTCCATGAGAAAGCACTGGAGACTGGATCCATTATTACTTACAGATGAAAAACTGGTCGCAAATATTTCTTCTAAAATTAAGTTTTTTTTGAAAGAAAATAAAACTCCTGGTATGTCGAACAAAACGATATGGGAGGCCATGAAGGCATTTCTTAGGGGAGAAATTATTTCATTGGCAGCATTTAAAAGACGATCCGTAATACAAGAACAGAAAGTTATTTTAGACCAAATCTTGGACATTGACAGGCAATATGCTCAATCTCCATCACCTGCTCTGTACAAGGAACATTTGACACAACAAACTAAACTTAATTTACTCTCCACTCAACAAATTGAAGGTTGTTTAACAAGGAACAAGAGTGAATTTTATGAACATGGCGAAAAGACCGGTAAACTTCTAGCTAATCAACTGCGCGGTATTAGAGCTAAGCAAATTATTACTGGAGTTAGGACAGATAAAGGAGATGTGACATCTGATCAACAAGTGATTAACGATATATTCAGGTCATTTTATTCCAAATTATATACTTCAGAATGCACAACAAATTTAAAGGATCTGCAAGACTTCTTTGATTCTATTGATATCCCTTCGATTTCCCCAGAATCTCGGCAAATTCTAGAAGCTCCCATCACAAAAGAAGAAATTCAGTTGGCAATATCATCCATGCAGTCAGGAAAATCTCCAGGACCTGATGGGTTTTCCGCTGATTTTTTCAAAAAATTCTCTGACGACCTTGCCCCTTTCCTTTGCCAAGTTTTTACAGAGTCGCTTGACTCTGGTACACTTCCTCCTTCATGTTACCAGGCCTGTATCACTGTGTTGCTTAAAAAAGACAAGGACCCTGTTGATTGTGCTTCTTACAGGCCTACTTCCTTGTTAAATACCGATGTTAAAATTCTGTCAAAGTTGTTAGCTTCAAGGTTGGAAAAGATTCTTCCTTTTATAATTTCACAGGACCAAACCGGTTTCATTAAAAATCGCCATTCTTTCTTTAACTTGCGGCGGCTGTTTAGTATCATTTACACTCCTCACCATAACATACCCAAATGTCTTATTAGTTTGGATGCTGAAAAGGCATTCGATAGGGTTGAGTGGGAGTATTTGTTTTTTTTACTTTGGAGAGGTTCGGCTTTGGTCCTTCCTTCTGTTCCTGGATTAAACTTCTTTATGCTAGTCCTTTGGCTTCAGTGTTAACTAATTGTCGCTATTCTGACTATTTTAGGCTTTACCGTGGTACGAGACAAGGCTGTCCTTTGAGCCCGTTGCTCTTTGCCTTGGCAATTGAGCCATTAGCTATTGCAGTCCGTGGGAGCTGGGACTTTCTAGGCATTTGTAGGGGCGGCATCGAGCATAGCACTCTATGCTGACGATCTTCTATTATTTGTCTCCAACCCACTTACTTCCTTACCTGCTATACTCAACATTTTGGATAGCTTTAGTAGGTTTTCTGGATATAAAATTAATTTCAATAAGAGTGAATTGTTTCCAATTAATGAAAAGATTCAAGCTCAGGATCTCGAAAATTTTCCTTTCAAGGTTGTTACTGATCATTTTAATTATCTTGGGATATGTGTCACTAAACAATTTAATCACTTGTTTAAAAATAATCTTCTCCCCTTATTTGACCAGTGCAAGCAAATACTTTCCAAATGGTCCCCATTATCCTTGTCCTTAATTGGCAGAATCAATTCTGTAAAAATGATGCTACTTCCAAAGTTTTTATATTTGTTTCAGTGTCTCCCCATTTTTATTCCTAAATCCTTTTTTAAGTCTTTGGACTCTCTGATTACCTCATTTATCTGGAATGGTAAACATCCGAGACTGAGGAAAGCTTTTCTTCAAAGACCCAAATCAGTGGGTGACATGGCTCTGCCTAACTTTCAATATTACTACTGGGCAGCAAATATCAGGTGCATGTTATATTGGAAACACTTCTACCTGGAACCCAAATCACCCATTTGGATCCTTATGGATTCACATGTGGACAATCAAATCTCCCTACCGGCAATTTTAGGTTCACCACTTCCCCTTGCCTTGTCTACACCGGGTAATAACAAAGTAGTTCGTCAGTCTCTTAGAATTTGGTCTCAATTCAGGAAAAATTTCGGACTTCAGTTTTTCTCCATTAGAAGTCCAATTGCTGCAAATTATTTATTTACCCCATCAACTACTGATATATGGCACAGAAAAGGTTTAAAATCATTTGCTGATTTATATTTTGATGGACAATTTGCAAGTTTTTCTCAACTTTCCACCAAATTCGACATCACTTCAACACATTTTTTCCGCTTTCTCCAGGTCAGACACTATGTGCAAACCATGACAAAACAATTCCTTCAAAAACCTTCTGATAATTCTCTAGATGACTTTTTATCAGTTAAACCAACTTCTAAGGGGGTAATATCAGTTCTATATAATTTAATTTCAAATTTACAATGTCCTCCTGTGGCTGTTATTAAATCGAATTGGGAACAAGATCTTAATTTTACTTTTACTGATGAACTGTGGGATTCTATTCTCGGCCAGGTTCACACTGTATCAATGTGTGCTCGTCACGCTCTTATTCAATTTAAGATCGTACGCCGGGTGCACCTGTCAAAGGTTAAGCTAGCACGTATTTACTCGGATATAGACCCAACTTGTGAAAAGTGTGGTAACGCTCCTGGCACTTTGCTTCACATGTACCGGTCCTGCCCTTCATTGATAAATTTTTGGCATTTTGTTTTTATCACTATGTCTGAAGTTCTGCAATATCAAATTAAACCTGATCCATTATGCGCCATTTTTGGTGTGTCTCCAGAACTTGACCTGCCAAATTTCAAATTAAAAGTATTCAAATTTTCATTATTATTGGCCAGACATGCTGTATTACTGAAGTGGAAAGACTCTTCACCCCCTTCACATGTACAGTGGATAAAAGATATAATGTCATGTTTGGATTTAGAGAAAATCAGATATACAGTTCGCGGCTCTGAAAATAAATTCTATAAATTGTGGCGCCCGTTTCTCGATTTCTTTGAGAGACCTATGACTATAGCTTCTGAATAGCTCATATCTCCCTTACCCCACCCCTACCTCACACACACAATTTTTTTTTCTCTCTTTGTATTTTTATTATAATTACAATCATCCACTTTATTAATAAAGATCATTGTGATTTATAATCGAGTCTGTGTCTGTATTTGGGTTTTCGTTCAAACATGTCAGTACGTCTCCGTGTTGAAAACCCAGCAGACAGTGCTTTTGCATAGCACCTTAACAACATGGAGGCTTGATTAGATCAGCTCACTTATCAGCAGCAGGTGATCCTGAATCAATTAACACAGATTAATTCCCGGCTCAACCAGCTTACCCTGGCACAGTCCTCTCACTCTGAGCCCAGGGGGTCAGCTATCGCTTTCCACCCCCCCCCCCCCCACGCAGCCCACTCGACTCACTCCAGTTCCCACTCCTACTCGATTCAACGGTAAGCTGGGGGAGGCTCGTGGGTTTTTGCTTCAAAGTAATCTGGTGTCTCAGTGGGTACCGGAGGATTTTCCTACTAACCACAGCCACAGTCACCACAGTTTCCTTGTTAATTTACTGGAGGGATGGCCACTTGCCTAGGCTTCAGCCGTAATGGCCCGCCCCGATTATTCCAATTACACATATGATCGGCTTATTTCTGAGTTTTTGGAGGTTTTTGACCACTCTGACAGGGATAGTGTTCTCACCTCCTGTCTTCTTAACCTCCAGCAGGGGGCTAGGTCTGTAGCCGACTACTTGGTTGACTTCCGGGTTGCTGCAGCGGAAGTGGGGTGGGAGGATGCCTCTCTCTATAGCATTTTTACACGCAGCCTCAGCCCGAGTCTCAGAGATGAACTGGCCCGTTTAGAAAAACCTTCTTCATTACATGACTTAATTTCCCTGGCTATTAGTATTGATGATCGCTTAAGGGAGGGGTCTAGCGAGTGCCGTGGGTCCAATCACCTGGACTTGCAGTCTCATCCTCCCTCTTAGTCTTCACTCATTGCCCTTCCTCCCCTGGAATCCTCAGAGGCTGAGATGCCTATGCAAGTGGGTCGCTCCAAGTTGCCTCTTGCAGAGCAACAACGCCGCCGGGCCCTCGGGCTATGCAGTTATTGTGCTAGTGCCGAGCATGAGGTCACCTCTTGTCCCAATCGGCCAAAAGGGGGGTCCGTTCGTCACAGTAGGGGGACTAACAGACGCAATTAAAGCTAAAACCCTTACACGACTGAGCTTACCCATTCACTTTCAACATGGTCACATTGAAATCACCACCAAGGTTCTCATTGATTCGGGTGCAGAGCAGAGCTTTATTTCTGAGATTCTGGCAACCTGGCTGAAACTCCCCTGTCACAACCTCAATACACCATTGGAGGTGATGGCACTTTCTAATGTGCCCCTCACAACTGTCTGCAAGCAGACTGCCCCTGTCTCAATCTTGGTCTCAGTTAATCATTGGGAGCACATCAGTTTTTGTTTTTTTTTTGTTTTACCTGTCTCTGCCTTCCCTGTTATTTTGGGTTACCCCGGCTCAGGCTCCATAATCCTGTTATTGACTGGCAGACAGGGAACATTATTTCATGGAGTACTTTTTGTCTGAATACATGTTTACAGTCAGCAGCCTGCTCCTCCTCGGTGCCCATTTCTGCCCCATTTACGTACACACTTGATCTCTCCCTGGTTCTCCTGGAGTACCATGACCTTGCTCCAGTATTCAGAAAGACCAAAGCTCTCTCTCTGCCCCCCCCCACCCTTATGACTGCTCCATTAACCTCCTGCTGGGGGCTCCTTTGCCCTCCAGCCGACTTTATAGCCTTTCAGCCCTGGAGCGAGAAGCAATGGATAAATACATTAAGGTGTGGCGGTTTGGGAAACCCCCACAAACAGACTAAGGACAGACAGCTCGCTACTCCTGGTTTTTTCCGCTACACTACTGTGATAATGTTACCTTTCATGCATTGTGTTCATGCGTCCTGTCCTTACTGTGACCTAGAGACTCAGATCAATATGTAGATGTGCCTTTTAACCTCTTTGTTCTGCAGCTGGAGCAGAGTCTAGCAAATCTGCCTATTGTGATGTATGTCTCACAAATGCAAATATCTCATGCCTGTTCTGCAGTCCCTTTGATCAGACCAACTGCTGTGAATCTGCTTTGATGTATTGTTTGAGTTGGGTATAAATACTGCACAGGTTCTGTAACACACCATCTCACTCTCACTTCAACTGCTGCTGCAGACACGCACTCTGTGTCTTCTTCTCTGAGAGCCAGAGGATCCCGCTCCAGCCTGCACACACTTGGGCTGGAGAGGGGATCTCGTGACGGCGGTATGATATAATAAACTTCCTTAAAACCTCCAACAACGCCGCATTATTTTATGCCGCCGCACTGGTGACCCGACGCTGAAACGAACACGCTGCCAGCAAATGCAACACCCGGCGGTGATTCTCCGACGACAAGCGAACGCGGCAGCCTGACTGATCTGCCCTCCCTTCTGCTTCAGGGAGACCTCAACGCGGAGTTTCCAGGCGAAACTCCCCGGAGAACACCCACGACCGGGAAAGCTGAGCAACGTTTCATGGTGAGATCTGCACGCCTAGATCGGCACACCCACGCTGGACCGGCCGCGCTCACAGCTCCTCCACACGTGAGCGCATGCACCTCGTCCCCTCTCCACGACGGTGATCCCCATGGCCGACGGAGCACACGTGGACCTGAACTCACCATGACCGAGCGAGTGACAGAGCGTCTACTTCCCTTCACCGCTCCAACACACTGAACAGGGATGATCAAGCTCCCTGACCTTGGTTCTCCTCTCCAGCTGGCCCACCCATCACGGAACCCCGGCGCACGCACCGGGAGTTACGAAGACGGCGCACCACGCATGGGACGCATACGGCTCTACAGACCCCCATCATCCTTCGCCGCTACACACAGAGCCTTCAGGGCTGCTCTCACACCTGGAGGCACGCACGCAGCATGCTCGAAGGATTTGTTAATGGTCTCAGCCACGGCAGACATGGGGAATTCAGCGGTTTTGCGATCCCCGAGGACTTTAGGGCTGCGCCCGCACCTAAAGTCGACATGCCAGTCCCTCTGCTTTTATGTTTTTCTTACAGCCGCTCCTGCTTTTCTTCATGGCCACGAGAGGAGTCAGAGACTAATTTTTCTTCTTGTGATCTCCGCACGCGCAACGGGACAACCGCTCGACGTCGCGGAGCAGCAAGCAATTTTTGCGCGGCTCGGGACGATTTTACAGCCCCTGCTGGCACTTACTACCCCTCCCCTCCCTCCCCCTCCGCCTGCAGCGAGCTTCTCCCACAGCTCGCTCACACAGATGGATTATCGAGGTCTCGGCCACCTGCCGAGCCCTCTGGGGGGGAGCTGTGGTGGTTTGGGAAACCCCCACAAATAGACTAAGGACAGACAGCTCGCTACTCCTGGTTTTTTCCGCTACACTACTGTGATAATGTTACCTTTCATGCATTGTGTTCATGCGTCCTGTCCTTACTGTGACCTAGAGACTCAGATCAATATGTAGATGTGCCTTTTAACCTCTTTGTTCTGCAGCTGGAGCAGAGTCTAGCAAATCTGCCTATTGTGATGTATGTCTCACAAAGGCAAATATCTCATGCTTGTTCTGCAGTCCCTTTGATCAGACCAACTGCTGTGAATTTGCTTTGATGTATTGTTTGAGTTGGGTATAAATACTGCACAGGTTCTGTAACACACCCTCTCACTCTCACTTCAACTGCTGCTGCAGACACGCACTCTGTGTCTTCTTCTCTGAGAGCCAGAGGATCCCGCTCCAGCCTGCACACACTTGGGCTGGAGAGGGGATCCCGTGACGGCGGTATGATATAATAAACTTCCTTAAAACCACAGCATCGCTGCCTTATTTTATCATCCGCTGCATAAGGAATCTTTAAGCTCGGGCATTATTAGGCCCTCTTTGTCGGCAGTGGGGGCTGGGGGGTTTTTTGTTGGCAAAAAAGACGGCTCCCTCCGACCCTGCAATGATTTTAGGGAGCTTAATAACATCACTGTGAAGGACAAGTACACTCTGCCCCTGATTAAGTCTGCTTTTGATTCTCTCCAGGGGTCCTCTGTCTTCACTAAGCTTGACCTACACAATGCCTACCATCTGGTTTGGATTAAGGAGGGGGACGAGTGGAAGACAACTTTCCACACTCCTAGTGGACATTTTGAGTATCTTGTGATGCCATTTGGACTCACCAATGCTCCGGCTGTGTTCCAAAGGCTAATCAACGACGTTCTGAGGGACTTCCTGGGTTCATTTGTTTTTGTGTACTTGGATGACATCCTCACCTTTTCTCCTTCTCTCGAGGAGCATCGGGTACATGTTCAAAGGGTCCTTCAGCGGCTGCTGGAAAATCAGCTATACGTCAAGGCGGAAAAGTGTGAGTTCCATACATCGTCCACCACCTTCCTAGAATTTGTCATTGGCTATAAGAAGGTCCGAGTGGATCCGGGTAAACTTAGATAGATAGATAGATAGATAGATAGATAGATAGATAGATAGATAGATAGATAGTTTATTTTGAACACAAAAATATAACAAAAGCAAGCAAATGGCAAATGCAATAAAGTAACAGTATACACTGTTCGAAAGGGAGAAGGAAGAAGTGAACACTTATTAATTCCATCTCCTCTTTTCCATAGATACACCCATGTGAATTTTATACAAATTACCACCTTTAAGACCCCAAGTAAACAATTTACTGTATTTTTTACAAATCAACATTAACACCCATCCATTCTAGCATACAATGAAGTCCATACATCAAAACCAGCCTCAAACAACACAGATATACACAGTGCTGTCCCACCCACCATTCCATAGTGTCCCATAATGTCCCAGAGTGAACATAATGAATCGTACATATAAATACTACCCTTCTAACATATATCCTTTCAGCAAATGGTGCTTATACCTCTTTTTGAATTGATTTCTGTTTGTACATAGTTTCAGTTCCGGCTCCAGACTGTTCCACAAATCCACCCCACAGACAGATATGCACAGACTTTTCTTGGTTGTTCATATCTTGGGTTTTGTTAAGTTTAAGTCTCCTCTCAAATTATGATCATTGTCTCTTTTTTTTAAATATTATTTGTATATTAGTTGGGAGTTGATTATTAATTGCCCTGTACATTACTTGTGCTGTCTTAAATTTAACTAAATCGATGAACTTTATGACATGTGACTTTAAGAACAACGAATTGGTATGGTCTCTATATCCTGCATTGTTTATTATCCTTATAGCTCTTTTTTGTAATGTGCATATTGACTGTAGGTTGGTCTTGTAGGTGTTTCCCCAGACTTCTACACAGTAGTTAAGATAAGGTAAAAACAGTGAATTGTACAATAAGACCAATGATTTATAGTCCAAGATGTGTCTTGTCTTCCCCAGTATGCCTATACATTTTGCTAATTTGGCCCAGATGTGACTGATGTGAGGTTTCCAGCAGATTTTATTGTCTAGCGTCACCCCCAGAAACTTATTTTCCTGTACTGTTTCTATTCTGGTATCATCTATCGTTACCATTATTTCATGATTTATTTTATAATTTCCAAACACCATAATCTTTGTTTTTTTTAGATTTAGAGATAATTTATTTTTGTTGAACCACTGCGTTAATTTTTCCATTTCAGTTGTGACCACCTCTAAAACCTGCTGCAAATTCTCACCAGTGCAAAGGATATTTGTTTCATCCGCAAACAAAATAAATTTCAGAATTTTTGATACTTGGCATATGTCATTTATATACAAAATAAAGAGTTTGGGTCCCAAAACTGACCCCTGGGGCACACCACAAGTGATGTCCATGAAGGGTGATTTGTGCTCTCCAATTTGTACAAATTGTTGTCTGTTACTTAAATAACTTTCCACCCAACTCAGTCCTACCCCTCTTATCCCATACCTTTCCAGTTTCCTTAGTAGTATTCTGTGGTCAATGGTGTCAAAAGCTTTCTTTAAATCTATAAATACTCCTACAGCAACCTTTTTTTTTTATCTATACAACTAGTAATTTCTTCTATAAGTTCGATCAGTGCCAAAGATGTAGATTTATCTGCTCTAAAACCATACTGGCTATCTGTAAGGAGGTTGTGTTTTTCAGTGAAATCATCCAGTCTCTTAGTGAAGATTTTTTCAAGTATTTTGGAGAATTGTGAGAGTAAAGAGACTGGCCTGTAATTTGTGAAGCGATGACTGTCTCCTGTTTTGTATAGAGGTATTACTTTTGCTATTTTCATTTTGTCTGGAAATTTACCAGTTTGAAATGACAGGTTACAGATGTGGGTGAGTGGCTTAACAATTCCCTCAATTACTTTTTTCACTATTGTCATGTCAATTTCATTCCAGTCTGTTGATTTTTTGTTCTTATATTTACTCACAGTCTCGATAATTTCCTTTTCAGTAACTGCACCCAAAAAGATTGTGTTTGGATTTCTATCTTCTATTTCATTCACAGAACCACTGTGGTTTGTTTCTGGTGTCACTATTGATTTTGCTAATTCAGGACCAACGTTTATAAAAAATTTATTGAAACCACTGACCACATCTTCCATATTATTTATCAAACTGCCATTTTCGATAAAATATTCTGGATAATTTGCATTCTTAGGACAATTACTAATAATCCCATTGAGTACTTGCCATATTCCTCTTATGTTATTTTTGTTATCCTCTAGTATTCTGTTGTAATATTCTTTCTTACAGGTCCTCATTATAGTAGTAAGCTTATTTTTATATCTCTTATATTTGATCTCAGCTTCCACCATTCTGCATTTAATGAATTGTTTATATAATGTATTCTTCTTTTTACATGCATTTATTAACCCCTTGGTGACCCAAGGAATATTTTTTTTGTTGTTGTCTGTCACTGTATTGTTTTATAGGACAGTGTTTATTGTACAATGATTGAAATATTTGTAAAAATTTATTCATATGCTCTATTTATGTCATTTTCATCATAAACTATCTTCCAATCTTGTATTAATAATTCCTTTGTCAGTAAATACATCAATTCTTCGGTTCTTATTCTTTTATATTTAATATTTTTGGTATACATTTTCTTCCTATAATCACATTGATAGACAACAAAAATCGGCAGGTGGTCACTGATATCATTCAATAAAAGCCCACTCCTGATATTATTTTCCATAATGTTTGTGAATATGTTATCTATTAGTGTGGCACTGTGTGACGTGATTCTGCTAGGTCCGGTAATTGTTGGATGTAAGCCCATGCTGTACATTGTGTTGATAAATTCTTCTGTCAAACTATGTTGTTTTGAGTTCATCAGATCTATACTGAAATCCCCACAGATGAACATAACTTTATGAGTTAGTTTTGCGTACATTTTTTCCATCCAGTCCTTAAATAAGTCAATGTTTGATCCAGGTGTTCTATATACACAGCTCACTACTACATTCTTCATATTGTCCAGACAGATTTCTATTGTAATACATTCAAATAAATCATCCACAGTTACTGTCAGATTTTCAACAACCTTGTATTTCAAGCTCTTGTCAACATAAATTGCAACTCCTCCTCCTTTTTTCACTTTTCTATTTATATAATTTAATTCATAGCCATCCATGGTAAAATCCACTCCTTTCTCTTCACTGAGCCACGTCTCTGATATTGCCACAATATTGAAGGGCTCTTTAAACTGATGTTTGATGTCCAGGTGTTTTGAATCTTTTTCTGCTTTTTCATGTATCTTGCTTTCCTGGCTATTTCTGCGTTTTCTTTCGTGAGGTGCTCATTTATGTAAATGTTTGTTCCTTTTAGCTTCCTACCTTGTTTCAGTAGCACAGTCTTGTGTTTTTTGTTCACAAACCTCATGATCACAGCCGGTTTGTCGCCTTTTTTCCTGGGCAGAGGGTGGCAGGACTCGGTGTAGTTGCAGTCCAGCTTAATTCCTTTCGACTGCATGAAGGCCGCCACTTGCTGCTCAGCGGATTCCTCTTCCAGCTCACCTCCACTGCTGTCTGCGGCCACTGCTCTCGCGTATGATTGGGGTTTGATGTGGAGCCCCGTGATGATCACGTCGTTCGCCCGAGTGTTCTGGTCCATTTCCGCCATTCTGCTCTCCAGATACGCCAGCCTCTTGTCTTTCTCAGCGTTCTGGCTCCGCAGCGCTTTAATTTCCTCCACTAGGTCCAGGATGCTTCTTTGCTGCGTCTTTACAACGGAAATCTGTTCCGCCAAGAAATCCAGCGCTTTTTTTTATTTCATCCACCTCTTCATTTTGCAGAGCTCTCTTGGGACCCATTATCCCGGCCGATGATCGTTGATTTTGATTGTAGGAAGAAAAAAAAAAAAAAAAAAAACACGTGGGAGAAATCCCTTTGTTTTCCCTGAGCGCGAGGGGCGAGGGGCGCGGGGTCAATTGCTTCACCAGCTTCACCAGCCACTACTGGCAAATTCTCGTTATTTCTCACGAGCAGGTTCATTCTACAGTGGCAGCAACAAAAAAAGCTCAAAACGCCAGCTCCAAACTGCGTTCTAACTGTGTTTAACTGCCTTTTAAACAGAGATGAACTGGGAGCCTTTACCTGTGCGTCCTCACTCGTCCTCACCCGGAACTGGAAGTGTTTAAACTTAAAGCTGCTATGGAGTGGCCGGTCACCTCTTACCGTAAGCAGCTACAACAGTTACTGGGTTTCGCCAATTTTTTACCGCCGATTCATCCGCAATTACAGTTTGACTGCCCTGCCACTTACCCGTGTCACCTCCACTAAGGTTCCTTTCCGTTGATCTGATGAAGCTGAGGCGGCGTTTTCTGAACTGAAATCTTGTTTCTGTTCACCCTTATCCTTGCCCAGATAGACTCATCCCTACAATTCCTGGTGGAGGTGGACGCCTCGGATTTCGGAGTTGGGGCGGTGTTGTTTCAGCGCTCTCCCTCGGACAACAAGATCCATCCTTGCGCCTGCTTCTCCAGACGCTTGTCCCCAGCCAAAAGGAATTATGATGTGGGGGATTGGGAATTACTGGCTATCAAGCTAGCCTTGGAGGAGTGGTGCCATTGGCTGGAGGGGGCTTCGCTGCCATTCGTGGTTTGGACTGACCACAAGAACCTGGAGTACCTTAGAACAGCCAAGCGTCTGATGCACTCTCCAGACAGTTCTCCCCTGATACTGCCACTCCGGAGTGGCATCCAATTGTCTCCCCCTCGTGCGTTGTCGGCATGCTTTCCTGGGAGATCAAGGAGAAGGTTAAGAGAGCGCAGGTAGCCGAACCCGACCGGGGGTCCAGCAGGACGGCTCTATGTCCCTTCTACTGTGCGTGGTGAGGTCATCGACTGGTTACACTCCTCCAAGGTCACGTGTCACCCTGGGATGGCTCACACCCTGCCCCACATTCAGAGGACCTTCTGGTGGCCATCTATGAGAAAGGATGTTAACAACTTCGTTTGGCCCTGTCCCTAGTGCTCCACCAGGAAATCATCCTCCTCTTCCTCTTCGGGACTGCTGCACCCCCTTCCCATCCCCAGCAGGCCTTTGTCTCATGTTGCCATGGACTTTGTGATGGGTCTTCTTCCCTCCATGGGTCACACGGTTATTCTCACGATCGTGGACAGATTTTCGAAGGCAGCTCACTTCATCCCCCTTCACAAGCTCCCTTCGGCCAAGGAGACAGCCAACTTGTTGGTCCTGCACGTGGTACGTCTACACGGGATTCCCTTGGACATTGTGTCAGACCGGGGTCCTTAGTTTGTGTCCCAGGTATGGCGGACCTTCTGCAAGGCCACTGGGGCAACGGTCAGCTTGTCTTCAGGTTATCATCCACAGAGCAATGGCCAGTGTGAGCGCGCTAATCAAGAGCTGGAGGTGGCCCTGAGGTGTGCTATGGCCTCTAACCCTGCTTCGTGGATTTCATACTTACCTTGGATTGAGTATGCTTACAACTCCGCCATTTCTACGGTCATGGGCCTCTCCCCTTTTGAGGCATCGTTGGGCTACAACCCTCCATTGTTCCTGGAAGAGGAGGAACAGAGCTCAATTCCATCTGTGCAAGCCCACATCAGACGATGTCGTCAGATCTGGAGGTCTGCCAAGGCCGCTCTTCAACGCACCGCTGGTCACAATTCTGAAATCGCCAACCATCGGAGGACCCCGGCTCCGCCTTACCAGGTCAGACAAAAGGTATGGCTATCTACCAAGAACATTAACTTAAAAGCTGAGTCCAAGAAGCTTTCTCCCCATTTTATTGGCTCTTTTCCCATCTCTCACATTGTCAACCCAGTTGCTGTCTGCCTGTCTCTCCCACCTATCATGCGTATTTGTCCAACCTTTCATGTCTCCCAGGTAAAGTTGGTTTCTTTGAGTCCTCTCTGTCCTCCACCCAAGCCGCTGCCCCCTCCAGTTATGATTGATAGTGGTCTGACCCACAAGTCAAGCGCATCTTGGACGTACGACGCCGGGGCCGGGGTCTCCAGTACCTGGTGGACTGGGCCTGGTATGGTCCAGAGGAAAGATCCTGGGTGCGGTTATCCTTCATCATCGATCAGCAGCTCATCAGGGATTTCAATCAGACTCACCCCGGCAGGCTGAGTCAGGAACCAGGAGGCGTCCCTTGGGGGGTGGGGGGGGTACTGTAGTGATAAGATAAGATAAGATAAGCCTTTATTAGTCCCACAATGGGGAAATTCCAGGATTGCAACAGCACAGTGATAGCAACACTCAGAGCAATAATCAGAAGGCAAGAGAAAAAAAACACACCAAAAAAACAAAACAAGAGCAGCAAGTATATATATATATATATATATATATATATATATATATATATATATATATATATATATATATATAGAGAGAGAGAGAGAGAGAGAGAGAGAGAGAGAGAGAGAGAGAGAGAGAGAGAGAGAGAGAGAGAGAGAGAGAGAGAGAGAGAGAGAGAGAGTGCGGAGCATTGTAGCTGGATGGAATAAATATGTAGATATATAAACACATACAGTATGGAGCATTGTAGCTAGATGGAATAAATATGTAGATATATAAACACACCCAGTGCGGAGCATTGTAGCTAGATGGAATAAATATGTATTTATGTACCGGTATATATAAATATGTACCGGTATTTTCCTAGTTGTATGCCAGAGGGGACCATTGTATAAGTCTATTGCGTCTTTTGCATTCAAAACCATTAGGTTGTCACGTCTTTTTGCTATCTCTGCGAGCAGCCCTGCTTAGGTTGTACAGTCTGACAGCCGTAGGTAGGAAGGACCTGCGAAACCTCTCGGTTGTGCACCTAGGATGATGTAGTCTGCTGCTAAATGAGCTCCTCAGTGCATTCAGTGTGTCCTGCATAGGGTGGAACTCGGACTCCAGCAGAGATGACAGTTTAGCCACCGTCCTTCTCTCTCCTATCTCCTCCACTGGGTCAAGGCACTGCCCTAGGACAGAGCTAGCTTTCTTGATCAGTTTGTTCAGTCTCATCCTATCGGCTGCTGTAATGCCACTGTCCCAGCAGACCACTCCAAAAGTGATGGCTGATGCCACCACCGTGTCATAGAATGTCTTCAGCAGCGCCCCTTGTACACCAAAAGACCTGAGTCTCCTCAGTAGGAACAGCCTGCGCTGTCCCTTCTTGTAGAGTGCGTCAGTATTGTGTGACCAGTCTAGTTTATTGTTCAGATGAACACCCAGGTACTTATAGGATGTCACCATCTCGATGTCTGTTCCCTGTATATTTACTGGTGCTGTGAGGGGTTGTCCTTGCCTGCGGCAGTCCACCACCAGCTCCTTAGTTTTCCTCGCGCTGATCTGGAGGCAGTTCCGATGGCACCAGTCCACGAAATCCTGGATAAGCCCTCTGTACTCAGCTTCATCTCCATTGGAGATGAGGCCAACGATCGCAGAGTCGTCAGAGAACTTCTGTAGATGGCAGTGTGTTGTGTTGTGTGAGAAGTCCGCAGTATAAAGGGTGAACAGGAAGGGAGCCAAAACCGTTCCCTGGGGGGCCCCCGTGCTACCGATGATTGTGTCGGACACACAGTCCCGGGTTCTCACAAACTGAGGCTGGTTAGTGAGGTAGTCCAAGATCCATGATGACAGGTACTGGTCCACCCCTGCGCACAGCAGCTTGTCCTTCAGGATCATCGGTTGGATGGTGTTGAAAGCACTGGAGAAGTCAAAGAACATGATCCTCACCGCATTCCCGGGCTTCTCCAGGTGGGCAGACAACGGTGAAGGAGGAAGATCACCACATCCTCCACCCCAATGCCATGCTGGTAGGCGAACTGGAGTGGATCCATCGCTGGTCCCACCAGGGGGCGGAGGTGAGCAAGGAGCAGTATCTCCAGGGTCTTTATCATGTGGGACGTCAAGGCCACTGGTCTGTAGCTGTTCAGGTCTTTGGGGTGGGAAGTCTTTGGTACAGGTACCACACAAGATGTTTTCCACAGCTGTGGTACCCTCCCTAGCTTCAGGCTCAGATTGAAGATGTACTCCACAATCCCACACAGCTGGTCTGCACAGGACTTGAGGAGCTTTGCGCTGATGCTGTCCGGTCCCGACGCCTTCCTCGCCTTGATATTCCTCAGCTCCGTCCTCACCTGGGTCTTAGTCAGGGTCAGGTTGGGGGGCTGTGTGTTCCGTGCTGTGTGCTCCCTGCTTACTAATTATCATCCTCAGCTGCGCCTGCTCTCACACCTGCTCTCTCCAATTAGGCACCCTTTATTAGGAGTGGATTCCTGCACTCCTGCATGGAGACGTCAACCCTCCTTGGGTGAAGCCATCCTCATCCTGACTCGCCCTTCTCTATTGCTGGGAGTTTCGCCTCCCTTCCTTGCATTGTTCCTGCACCTATTTGTCTGGGAGTTTACTGTAGAGACAAGCAACTCTACAGTAAGCTTGTCTCACTGGATACTTCTCCTCCTACTCCTGCTTTTCTCCTCCTCTCTCCCCTGTGCACAGATGGGCTTTCCTCCAGGCGGCGGACTCACCTCTGCTCCAGGCGGCGGACCAGATTCTCTCTTGTGAGCTGGAGGCCGCTCCCACTCCCTGCTCCGTAAGTGCCTCAACTCACAGTACTCACTCTCTCCCCTCATTCTTCACCTGTGACTGCACCTGGTCCATCTCCCTCTTCACGGACACTGCACCTCCCGAGCGGGACGCTGGTAACCTGGAGTGGACAAAGGTACTCTTCGGCGCTTCTACAACTCCTGAACTCTGTAAGAGAACTTATTACTCAGCTCACTCAACCCACTGTTGCTGAACTGTTATTAATTCCCTCTCTCCTCTCTTCCCGCAGGGTTGCCAGTTCTCTCCCGCTCTGCACTCAAATCCATCCACTCACACACTCATTCACTTTATTAACAAAGATCATTGTGATTTATAATCGAGTCTGTGTCTGCATTTGGGTTTTCATGCAAATATGTCACATTTAATGTCCACATTAAATGCATTTAAAGTTTTCTTACGTACAGAGAAAAAGTGACTGTGATTTGTTGCAGTAAAAAACAACATCTTGTAAGTGATAAACTTTAAACTTTCTGTGCTTTCTGTTTTATTTTATCTCATTCATTTACATGCTGTTGTGATATGCAACTATTTTATGGAAGTAAATCCTCTAAATATGCGTTTTTAATGGGCTGGTCTGGGGGTGTCAAACATATGGCTCGTGGGCCAAAAACGGCCCACCAGGGGGTCCAAAGTTTTCTCTGTGAATTTACAGCTTTATTCCTAGTAAATTTCTGACTTTCTATTGATTACAATAGTTTATGGAAATCTGAGATATTTTTTCTCTGTAAGACGAGACTTTTTTCCTCATCAGTTTTCTTTTTCTTCTTTTTTCTGAGAACAAAGGGACCTTGATCTTGCTATGTGTGCAAGATGATTTAAGTATGGATTTAAAAGTAACGTGAAAGTTACTTTTCCAAGTAACTAGTTACTTTAATCATGCAGTAACTCAAAAGTAATTCAGTTACTTTTAAAAAGAAGTAACTAGTAGCTGTAACTAGTTACTATTTTTTAGTAACTTGTCCAACACTGGTAATGAGTCACTGAGAAATAAATGCCTGTACGTCACAAATCCTCTCTCAATATCAGTGTGAACCCGTGACATGTCACACTGGTGTCAGGAGTGGGATTATTGAGAAATGGAAGTGAGGACCAAGGCAGAGATTCAGCGACTCAAGCAGCTCATCGCCCAGATGGAGATGCAGATGAAGACGGACAGCAGAGCAGACACACCAGCCCCCAGAGATGCTTGCCGTGACGAATGGGAAAAAGGAGCAAACCTCAAGGCAGAGCAAACCAGACAGAGCAAGCGTGCCCCATTTTCTGCCTTTTTCAAGGCAGGACGGGGAGCGCCAATGGGGGAACTACGAGCCAGTGATTTCACTGCGAACGAGGGCAGTGATCGACAGGGAGGTGACCGTACCCCCGACCTGCCAACTGGTCAAACTTCCCTGCTTTGGTGGCAAATCCCTGCTGGACGATTATAAGATAAGATAAGATAAGATAAGATAAGATAAGATAAGCTTTTATTAGTCCCACAATGAGGAAATTACAGGATTGCAACAGCACAGGGATAGCAACACTCAGAGCAATAATTTAGAAGATAAGAAAATAAGAGCAGTGAATATACCTATGTACACATAAATATAAATACACAGTGTGGAGTATTGTAGCTAAATGGAATAAACAGCATAACAGTCTATTTAGTTACCCCACATAGTATGAATATATACCCATAATAATCAATACTATTAGGTCATAACGTTTTTTTTTTTTTTTCTTTTACTATCTCTGCGAGCAGCCCTGCTTAGGTTATAAAGTCTGACAGCCGTAGGTAGAAAGGATCTGCAAAATCTCTCGGTCGCACACCTAGGATGATGTAGCCTACTGCTTAATGAGCTCCTCAGTGCGTTCAGTATGTCCTGCATAGGGTGGGACTCGGACTCCAGCAGAGATGACAGCTTAGCCACCATCCTTCTCTCTCCTATCTCCTCCACTGAATCAAGGCGCTGCCCCAGAACAGAGCTAGCTTTCTTGATCAGTTTGTTCAGTCTCTTCTTGTCGGCTGCTGTGATGCCGCTGCCCCAGCAGACCACTCCAAAAGTGATGGCTGATGCCACCACCAAATTGTAGAAGGTCTTCAGGAGCACCCCTTGTACACCAAAAGACCTGAGTCTCCCCGATGCCATGCTGGTAGGAGAACTGGAATGGATCCATCGCTGTTCCCACCAGGGGTCGGAGGTGAGCAAGTAGCAGTCTCTCCAGGGTCTTCATCAGGTGAGAAGTCTGTAGCTGTTCAGGTCTCTGGGGTGGGAAGTCTTTGGTACAGGTACCACACAAGATGTTTTCCACAGCTGTGGTACCCTCCCCAGCTTCAGGCTTAGGTTGAAGATGTGCTTCACAATCCCAAACAGCTGGTCTGCGCAGGACTTGAGGAGCTTTGCGCTGATGCAGTCTGGACCCAAGGCCTTCCTTGCCTTGATCTTCCTCAGCTCCGCCCTCACCTGGGTCTTAAGGTTGGGGCAGGGGGGCTGTGTGCTGGGAGTGGGGGGGTGTTGGTGGAGGGGGCGGTGGACAGCAGGTTTCGATGACGGTAGAGGCAGCAGTGGTTGTTGTGCAGGCGGAGGGGAGGGTGGTTGGTCAAACCTATTAAAAAACAAGTTCAGATTGTTCACCCACTGCCTGCCCCCCATGGCCTGGGAGGAGGTATTCTGGAGCCCAGAGATGGTTTTGAGGTTTCTCCAGACCCCTCCGACGTCACTCTGTTGCAGCTTGTCCTCCATCTTCTTCCTGAAGCTGTCCTTGCCTTCTCTGATCTTCCTCCTTAGCTCAGTGATTTCAAAACAGTCCTTTAGAGCATCCATTGCCTCCTCAGACCATATCTTCACCATACGCATAACGGGAGGTTGTCTGTGTACTAGGGTTTTGTACACCGGCAGGACACGAACCAAGTTGTGATCTGATCTCCCGAGTGGGGGGAGTGGCGATGAGGTGTACGCCTCCTTAGTATTCACATAGAATAAATCCAGTGTTTTATTGTCTCTGGTGTGGCATGTGACATACTGGGTGAACGTGGGCAGAATGGGGGACAGTGAGATATGGTTAAAATTACCCAAGATGAGGAGGCGACCATCTGGGTGTTTTGTCAGAAGTCTGCCTGTGACTGAGTGGATGGCGTCATGCGTTGCCCCAGCGTTCACCGTCGGATTTGGATAAATAACAATGCAGATCACATGTGAGTATTCCCTCGGGAGATAAACAGGCCGCATGCTAACAGCTAGCAACTAGCAACTAATCTGATCCAGGTTGAACTGACCGCTGTGCTGAATGGCTGAACACCTGAAGAGACAGCTATGCAGGTTGAGCTGGCTCTGGAGGGCGGGGCTGTCTGCACGCTGCCTGATCTCCGGCCTGAGGAATGTCACAGCTGGCCAGAGCAACAAGGAGTATTCCGGAGGCTGTTCGGGAGAGCGACCCATGCTGATCACGTCCGGGAACAGCTGGCCAGTCACCAGCGAGGCAACCAAGAAAGCCTGGGAGCCTATGCAGCGGATGTATGGCTGCTGACCAAGTGTGGATACCAGGATATTGAGCTGGGGGCGGTGGAGAAGCTCGCTCTACAGAACTTCATCCGAGGGCTTCAGCCGGCCCCGCTCCAGGAACACATCCGGATTCAAGCTGCAAGCAGTGGGGAGACGGCCGTGGCAGAAGCAGAGAGGGTGGGGCCAATGATGGATTATGCGGCTGACGTGTCATCACCAAGGCAGAGAGCTTTCCAGGCCACAGCTGAGAGTGAGAATGAGGAGGAATTGAAATTGCGCTAGACCACAGCTGCGCAGCTGGAGAGAGAACAACGGTGGCAGTGCGAAGAGGGATGCTTCCACTGCAGGGAACCAGGACACATTGCGCGTTACTGCCCTGCACCCTTGCCGCCACAACCAGCCTCCTCACCAGCTTTAACCCTATAGCAAGGTGGCACAGACGGGGACCTGTCACCTCCCACAGACATTTTCCCCGATGGACGGCTGGGCCAACTTGGACAATCTCTCTTCTCTTCTTGGTTGTCCATCAGTCCGATGATGACCGTCCCTCATGTGTTAAGTCCTCTTCTTGCATGAGCACGGAGATGGCTGTTTAGGCCGATCCTTGATCGGCAGACACAGCTGCAATAGGGGCAAGGAAACTGCCCAGATAATAATGCCTTTCTTCGTGCCCGTGCTTCACTTACATCAGCTCGCCTCTTCTCTTCAAAGTAGTCTCGTGCCTGGGTAGTCAGGGCACGCCAGCCTGGCCTGTCCATAGCCCACAGCTCTAATTGTTTGGGAAGGATGCCAGTGTGTCTGATGTTGAGCTTCATGCAGTCTTTGAATCTTTTGCGTGGTCTGCCTTTGTTCCGTTTCCCAGAGCAGAGTTCGCCGTACATGAGCTGCTTGGGCAGCCTGTGGCCATCCATCCGGGTCACATGACCAACCCATCGGAGCTGGGCTTTCAGAATCATGGCCTCGATGCTGGTCATCTCAGCTCTGTCCAGGACCTCAAGGTTTGCGACCCGGTCTTGCCAGTGAATGTTCATGATCATCCGTAAGACTTCTCATGTAGAACTTCTCCATCTGCTTCAGGTGTTTTATGTACATGGTCCACGTCTCACTTCCATAGAGAAGGCTGGTGAGGACAACGGCCCTGTACACTTTGAGCTTCATGGACAGCTTGATGTTGTGCTGGTTCAGGACGGAAGCTCAGAGACGACCAAGAGCTTGACTGGCCTTGCAGATTCTGGCATTGATCTCCTTATCCAGGCTGCCATTGTTGCTGATGGTGCTGCCGAGGTATTTAAAGTCATCTACCGTCTTCAGTTGAGCACCCTCGACGGAGATAGATGGGGGCAGGACGGTGGAGGCGGGTGCTGGTTGGAACAGTAACTCTGTCTTGCCGAGGCTGATGGTAAGACCAAAAAGGCGGGAGGCTTCTGCAAACTTATTCACAATGATCTGGAGATCAAACTCTGTGTGGGCCATGAGGGCACAATCATCAGTGAAAAGTGCTTCCAGGACAATCTTTTCTGTGACCTTGGTCTTAGCCTTCAGTCAGCGGAGGTCAAACAGTGAGCCATCAAGTCTGTATCACAGGTATACCCCAAGGTCCAAGTCCCTGAAGGCATGGTTGAGGATGCAAGAGAAAAAGAGGTTGAAGAGGACCGGGGCCAGAACGCACCCCTGCTTGACACTGTTGCTGATACTGAATGGCTCCGATACCTCTCCACCTGAGAGAACCTGCCCAGTAATGTTGTTGTGAAACTGGCGTATGAGGTTTACAAACTTGTCTGGGCACCCAAGCTTGGATAGGATGATCCAGAGGGCCTCCCTGTTCACCGTGTCGAACGCCTTAGTCAGGTCGATAAAGATCGCGTATAAGTCCATATTTTGTTCTAGACATTTCTCCTGCACTTGGCGGATGGAGAAGATCAAGTCCACGGTGCTGCGGTTTGAGCAGAATCTGCACTGTGTTTCTGGCAGGTTCCCTTCACAGATGTTGTTAATCAGTTGGTTGAGGAGGACTCGGGCCAGTATTTTTCCGGCAATAGATAGAAGGGAGATACCTCGGTAATTGCTGCAGTCCAACTTGCTACCCTTATTCTTGAACAGGGAGACAACAGTGGCAATCACTTGGACAATCACCAGTGCTTTAATTGCAGTGCAGCCTGGACAACACACCAATCCGGGCCTTGATCGACACCGGTTCCCCCATCTCCCTGGTCCGACCCGGGGTGCTGCCCAGTACAGATGGACTCAGACCGCAAGGGTGGGAACTCACCAGGCACTGTGTCACCACAGCCACCGGTAAGTGTGCCAGGCTGGGAGGGTGGCGATTCCTTGGGGTGGGAATCACCCGGTCAGAACACAAACTAGCCGTTCTGGCTGGCTGATATCCAGGACCCGTGCATCATTGGATTAGATCTGCTTGCAGCATGGGGCACAAAGATCGACATTGCCAGCTCTTCTCTCTTTTGGGGGGCTCAGACCATCACGCTCTGTGGCAAGAGCCAGGGGGTCCGCACGATTGAAGGGCCGGTGCCGTCTGCGCAGGCTGAGGATTGTGACCCAGCAATCTCACGGGCTCTCCAGACCGCTATGGTCCGGGATAGCGCAATGGTTCACAGCTCTTCTTCAGCTCATTGGGCAGCTCTCCTCAGTGATGGCATCACGGAGGTATTCAGCAGCCCGGCCGGAAGGCTGTTTCTGTGATGGACCCAGTGACCAAGGCCCTGAATTCCCAGTGGTCCAACCTCTGCTGTCATAAGGGTGTTGTTTATTGGCAGTGGCAGCCTCCAGCTGGGCAGCATCACATCTGGCAGCTGCTGGTTCCCCAACGGCTCCACCCCAAGGTGCTCCAGTTGGTCTACAGGTCGGTGGGGGCGGGCCACTTCAGGGTGATGAAGACTCTGCAGCGTCTTTGGGCCCCTTTCTACTGGCTGGGGTGTAGTTGGGGTGTGAAGCTCCAAGTCCACTGCTACGACACCTGCATGGCTCAGAAAGGACCGACTCAGCAATCCCACGTCCTCTTGCAGCTGCATGAGATGGACGGCAAACCGGGGTTGGATTATTTGTTTTGCTCGAGAGAACATCTCCACATGGAAAGCGAACTGGCTTGGGAGACCCTGGTGGCGCCGGGGAGTCAACAGAACAGAGTGTATAAATCCCGCTGTCAGGGGAGGGACTTTGCTGGACTTTTCTTTGCTGAAGCGCAAAAAGGGACTGTCACCAAAGCTGGCGAGCCACTGGTCAGGACCGTGCGTACTGGTCACCGACAACAGCGGCCGCCCCAACGCCTCAACAGATTCGTATTGGACTTTTGAGTTGGACTTATTATTCTGGGGACAGAAACTGGTCCGGAGGGGGAGGGCAGTGTAACGCGGGGCTGTGAGAAAGGGGCGGGGATTCTCCCGGCATGCTTTGTGCCACGGAGGATTCAAAGACTGTTATTATCCGTGTGTTCTAAGTGTTACTGTTGTGCCATTATAACTGTGTTATAAGACCAGTTGCAATAGTGTTGTTTTCCCTGTATGGGAGAGATTATGTGTCTGTGTCACACTGAGGGAGATGAGGGTCTGTGTGAATTACCTCCCCTCCGTTCTGTGTAATGAGTCAGTGAGAAATAACTGCCTATACGTCAAAAATCCTCTCTCATTATTTGTGTGAACCCGTGAGACGTCACAGTATTACTGTAGTCGGCCATTTTGGTAGGAAGTGGCAGTGACCTGATTTCCACCTCACGCATTTAATCAAACTCGTCCTAGGGTTTTCATCCGATTGAGCTCATTTTCATCTATACCCATGTGCCATTAAAAGTTATTGAAAACTTTCCAAAAGCTCGATGGTTTGGCTGTAGGTGCATGGAGAATTTTTGATGCCTCGCCATGATCATTCTGTGACCATTCTGACGGCAATAACTCTGGTATGCATTGTCGGATTTCAACCAAATTCAATATTATGGATATCAGTCCAATTCCAAACAGTTCTATGGAACAATATTAATAGAAATCTACAGCGCCACCTATAGGAGGTGGAAAGTATTGCATCAGAAAGTTTGCATCATGTTTTTTTTAATACCTCGGGAATGGAATGTCGGATTGGCACCAAGATACGTAGGTATGGTGTATATGGGTATGCCTCTGAACAATTACAGCTATGAATATTCATGAATAGCAATAGTGCCCTGTCTTGGAGATATGAAGGTTACACCAAAGGTTTTCTTCAATATCTCTGAAATAAATAGTCTAATTGGTACCATTTATGGTGACAAACATCTACAGTATACCTCTATGCCGTCAAAAGCTGTTGAAACTTTTCCAAATGCCCGACGGTTTAGTGGAAGGGGCGTGGCCAAGTTTGAAGTATCGCCTTCACCCTCCCAATGCCTTTTACTTAAGATAAGATAAGATAAGATAAGCCTTTATTAGTCCCACAATGGGGAAATTCCAGGATTGCAACAGCACAGGGATAGCAACACTCAGAGCAACAATCAGAAGGCAAGAAAAAAACAAGAGCAGCGAGTATGCATATGTACATATAAACATAAATATAAAGACACACAGTGCGGAGCACTGTAGCTAGATGGAATAAATATATAAATATATAAACACCCAGTGCGGAGCATTGTAGCTAAATGGAATAATATATGAATATATAAACACACACAGTGCGGAGCATTGTAGCTAGATGGAATAAATATGTGAATGTATAAACACACATACAGTGTGGAGCGTTGAAGCTAGATGGAATAAATATATTGTGGGACACATATGTATCGCTTTAGGCCTCACATCTCAGATTAGAACAAAGAACTGAGTCTCCTTGGAGATAACAGGAGGATGTGAAAGTTTAGCCTTTGGTATGCAAGAGATGGCCTTGGGGGATTTCCGGGTGGCCGAAGACTATGAAAAGGAGGTTATAGGATCAAAGAGTAGATACATTGTTACTTGTGATTGAAATGCAATGTGACTGTGAACTGGGAGAGTCCTGGTATATAAAGGACGAAGGCTTCTGTGTTTTCTCTCTTTCTGCTTTGCGGATGTTGGAAGATGTGAATAAACCTGACTCATGAGATAAACTCTGCCTTGTCATTTTCACATTTCCACACTGGTGACCCTAAGACGTATCATGGACGAAAGAAATTCCCCCGGGTCAGCCGAATCAGGAGCTCCCAGCCAAGTGTATGCTGCTAAGGTCCAGTTACCGGACTTTTGGCAGGACAACCCATGCTCCTGGTTCCACTTGGTCGAAGCACAGTTCGCCCTCCGGGGGATAACAATAGATGACACAAAGTTCTACCATGTGATTGCAAAGCTTGACAACCGCACAGCTCTGCATGTGGAGAGCCTATTGGAGCGGCCACCGGCCAATGACAAATACGGCGGGTTGAAGGCTGCGCTTATCCAGCGCTTCACTCTCTCAGTCGAGGAGAGAGCGGAGAGGCTCCTGGCTCTGAACGACTTGGGAGATGGCACGCCCATTGACCTGATGGAGAACATGCTGAAGTTGAGGGGCTCAGACGACGACGACTTCATCTTCACCCACATTTTCCTCAGGACCCTACCGTCGGCCACGAGAGCGGCCCTGGCCAGTTCGCCGTTGTTGGCCCAGCTGGACTTCCGCGCGCTGGCCCAGGAGGCACATTGGATTTTCAACGCCAGCAAACAGTGCGCGGCCACCGCAGCAGCGACAGAGTTCGGTGCGGCGGCCGGAGATGGCGGGGGGCCAGAGACAGTGGTAGCAGAATCAATGACGACGGCGGCGGCGGGGGCCAAGGATGGCGGAGGAGACACCCTCTGTTTCTACCATCGCCGCTTTGCAGAGAAGGCACGCAAATGTATACCACTGTGCCAGTTCAAGCGCTCGGGAAACGCCAAGACCGGGAGTCGGTAGCAGCTGCGGCCCTCGGGGAGGAGAACAAGCTGCTCTACTTGAAGGATGCACGCTCGGGGAGGCATTCCCTCGTGGACACAGGCTCCCAGTTGAATTTCATCACACCTTCCTCTGCTGACCAGCTGGCAGTTCCCAGAGGTCCCGGGGTGGCAGCAGCGAACGGCTCGGAGATTAAGACCTTTGGTGAGAGGACTCTGCTTCTGTCTTTACACGGCCGCTCATTCGAGTGGACTTTTGTCATAGCAGCAGCGAATTTCAATATGTTGGGGGCTGATTTTCTGTGCTCACATGGTTTGTTGGTTGATCTCGCTAACAGGCTCCTGGTTAATGCACTTTCTTTCGATTCTATTCCCTGTACAGCCCGAGTGGCCCCGCCAACAGCACAAGCCAACGTCACAGCTGCAAGTGGTAAGTTCCACACACTGCTCACTCAGTTCCCAGCACTCATGGTTCCCACATTTTCAGCAACCGTCGCTAAACACGGGGTGGAACATTTATTACTACCACCGGCCCGCCCGTTTTTGCAAAAGCTCGGCGTTTGGATGCAGCTAAACTGACCTAGTGCGCGAGGAGTTCGCCAACCTGGAAAGGTTGGGCATCATCAGGTGTTCTAACAGCCCGTGGGCTTCCCCGCTTCACATGGTCCCGAAAGCTGACAGCTCGTGGCGACCTTGCGGAGATTTCCGCAGGTTGAACAACGCCACAGCGCACGACCGCTACCCAATCCCCCATATCCAAGATTTTTCCGTTCATTTGGCGGAGGCGCACGTTTTTTCTAAGATAGACTTGGTCCGCGGTTACCACCAAGTCCCATTGCGAGCTGAGGACATACCCAAAACAGCGGTAATAACTCCGTTTGGTCTATTCGAGTTTTTGCGCTGTGCAGACGTTCCAACGCATGATGGACGCGGTGCTGCGCGATCTCCCTTTCGTATTCGTCTACCTGGATGACATCTTAGTAGCCAGCGTGTCCGAAGACGACACGAAAACCACCTCACGGCAGTTTTCCAGAGGTTGGGAGAGCACGGTTTAATAATCAACCCAGCGAAGTGTCAGTTCGGGGTGGCGCAGATTGATTTTTTGGGGGCATCGCGTCTCTCCAGAAGGAGCGGTTCCGCTACCTGACAAAGTGTGCGCGGTAACAAATTTTCCCCCAGCCACAACGGTCAGGGAGTTACAGGAGTTTATGTGAATGGTGAATTTTTATATTCGTTTCCCTCCCCCGCGCAGCGCAGCTCATGCAACCACTGTACGCCGCGCTCAAAAAACAAAAAACCCGCAGCCCGGGCCAATGCTGCATTGTTGGCACATCCAGACCCAACGGCCCGCATAGCGCTCACTACTGATGCATCAGATGTGGCTATAGGGGCGGTCGTGGAGCAGCATGTAGCCGGGGCTTGGCAGCTGCTCGCCTTTTTCAGCAAGACTTTGCGCGATAGTGAACGTAAATACAGCGCGTTTGACAGGGAGTTATTAGCTCTCCATTTGGCCATTCGCCACTTCCAGTTCTGGCTGGAAGGATGCCGTTTCACCACGTTCGTGACCACAAGCCGCTGACTTTCACGATGGCCAAGGTTTCAGAACCGTGGTCCAGGCCGGCAGCAGAGACAGCTGGCCGCGATCTCAGAGTTTACCACCGATATTCAGCATGTGGCGGGTGAACTTAATGTAGTGGCAGACTGCCTCTCGCGCGCCGTGGCGGCCCAGTCCGCGTAGGGATAGATTATGCAGCCATGGCCGCGGATCAGGCTAGTGACGCGGAAGTGCGCGCGCTCCAGTCTGGACCAACAGGGTTAAGGCTGGAGAACAGGGTGCTGCAAGACGGTATGCCCCCCCTAATCTGCGACGTCTCACTGGACGACCTGCGTCCTGTGGTACCGGCCGCGTGGCGCCGCCGCTTTTTTTGGTACTCTGATTCACTTCATCTGGCTCACCCAGGAGTGGCGCACGTCGGTCAAAATGGTGTAGGAGAGAAATTTGTATGGCCGAGCCTGCGCAAACAGTAAGGAGTGGGCAGCAGCCTGCGGGCGTGTCTATGAGCCAAGGGTACACAAACACACCATGAGCTCCTTGGAGCCATTTCACATCCCGGCTAAGAGGTTCGATCATGTTCACGTGGACCTCGTAGGCCCCCTCCCGCCATCACAGGGGTGCACACACCTTCTGACAATGGTGGACCGCACCACGCGCTGGCCGGAAGTGGTTCCACTGGCGTCAACCACAGCCAAAGAGGTGGCGCGCGCATTTTTAACTGCGTGGGTGGCGCATTTTGGAGTCTCGTCGGACATTACATCCGACAGAGGCCCTCAATTTGTTTCCGAACTTTGGCCAACAATGACCCGCAGCCTGGGTGTCACAATTCACCGCACAACTGCGTACAATCCGCAGGCTAATGGGTTATGCGAGCGTTTTCATAGGTCATTGAAAGCGGCCCTCAGGGCGTCACTTACAGATGCAAATTGGGTAGACAAGCTACCGTGGGTTTTATTGGGCTTGCGTTCTGCACCTAAAGAGGACTTAGAAGCCTCGCCGGCTGAACTAGTTTTTGCGCAGCCACTTCTGCTGCCCGGGGAGTTTCTCCCAGATAATCCTGCGCCAGATAGCTCCCCGTCTCAGCTGTTGCAGTGTGGCATGGAATCGGGCACGCTGCCTGGCCCTGTTCACCACAGTTTTCCGCGCGTTTTTGTACCTAAGACTTTGAAAAACGGGGAGTTTGTTTTTGTCAGACACGATGCTCATCGCCCACCGCTGCGGCCACCTTATGATGGACCGTTTAGAGTGCTGGAAACAGGGGACAAGCATTTTTTGCTAGATTTGGGAGGCAGGAAGGAAAAGATTGGCATTAACAGGCTCAAACCCGCCTTTGTTGTGGCTGACGAGGATGTGCTGTTGGCCAGGGCTCCTCGGTGCGGCAGACCCCCTCGGGGAAATTCCCCAGAACACCCACAGGGACTGACAAACAGTTTTCACCCCCAGACAGCAGCCCCTCAGCATGATGGCGCCGCAGAAGTGGTGAAGCCCACTTACAGCAGATACGGGAGGAGGCTGAGGCCCAAGCAGCATGTGGGTTGATGTGTAATGATTTTATCATGACATGCAGACTGTTATTCTGTTGTTCCATCTTAGATGTTTGGGGGGGCGGGGTCATGTGGGACACATATGTATCGCTTTAGGCCTCACATCTCAGATTAGAACAAAGAACTGAGTCTCCTTGGAGATAACAGGAGGATGTGAAAGTTTAGCCTTTGGTATGCAAGAGATGGCCTTGGGGGATTTCCGGGTGGCCGAAGACTATGAAAAGGAGGTTATAGGATCAAAGAGTAGATGCATTGTTACCTGTGATTGAAATGCAATGTGACTGTGAACTGGGAGAGTCCTGGTATATAAAGGACGAAGGCTTCTGTGTTTTCTCTTTCTGCTTTGCGGATGTTGGAAGATGTGAATAAACCTGACTCGTGAGATAAACTCTGCCTCGTCATTTTCACATTTCCACAATATGAATATATAAACACACACAGTGCAGAGCATTGTAGCTAGATGGAATAAATATGTAAATATATAAATACACACAGTGCGGAGCATTGTAGCTAGCTGGAATAAATATGTAAATATATAAACACACAGTGTGGAGCATTGTAGCTAGATGAAATGAAACAGTAGCATAACCGTCTGCTTAGTTATCCTACATGGTATGAATATGTACCCATACATATTGTCACCCTCCGTAGCTACCGGTCTTTTCCTAGTTGTATACCAGAGGGGACCACTGTGTAAGTCTATTGCGTCTTTTGCATTCAATACTATTAAGTTGTCACGTCTTTTTGCTATCTCTGCGAGCAGCCCTGCTTAGGTTGTACAGTCTGACAGCTGTAGGTAGGAAGGACCTGCGAAACCTCTCGGTTGTGCGCCTAGGATGATGTAGTCTGCTGCTAAATGAGCTACTTAGTACATTCAGTGTGTCCTGCATAGGGTGGAACAGGGAGTTTAGCCACCATCCTTCTCTCTCCTATCTCCTCCACTGGGTCAAGGCGCTGCCCCAGGACAGAGCTAGCTTTCTTGATCAGTTTGTTCAGATTCTTCCTATCGGCTGCTGTAATGCCACTGCCCCAGCAGACCACTCCAAAAGTGATGGCTGATGCCACCACCGTGTCGTAGAATGTCTTCAGCAGCGCCCCTTGTACACCAAAAGACCTGAGTCTCCTCAGTAGGAACAGCCTGCGCTGTCCCTTCTTGTAGAGTGCGTCAGTATTGTGTGACCAGTCTAGTTTATTGTTCAGATGAACACCCAGGTACTTGTAGGATGTCACCATCTCGATGTCTGTTCCCTGTATATTTACTGGTGCTGTGAGGGGTTGTCCTTGCCTGCGGCAGTCCACCACCAGCTCCTTAGTTTTCCTTGCGTTGATCTGGAGGCAGTTCCGATGGCACCAGTCCATGAAGTCCTGGATAAGTCCTCTGTACTCAACTTCATCTCCGTTGGAGATAAGGCCAATGATCGCAGAGTCATCAGAGAACTTCTGTAGATGGCAGTGTGTTGTGTTGTGTGAGAAGTCCGCAGTATAAAGGGTGAACAGAAAGGGAGCCAGAACCGTTCCCTGGGGGGCCCCCGTGCTACCGATGATCGTGTCGGACACACAGTCCCGGGTTCTCACAAACTGTGGCCGGTTTGTGAGGTAGTCCAGGATCCATGATGACAGGTGCTGGTCCACCCCTGCGCACAGCAGCTTGTCCTTCAGGATCATCGGTTGGATGGTGTTGAAAGCACTGGAGAAGTCAAAGAACATGATCCTCACCGCATTCCCGGGCTTCTCCAGGTGGAACAGAGAAGGAGGAAGATGACCGCATCCTCCACCCCAATGCCATGCTGGTAGGCGAACTGGAGTGGATCCATCGCTGGTTCCACCAGGGGGCGGAGGTGAGCAAGGAGCAGTCTCTCCAGGGTCTTCATCATGTGGGACGTCAGGGCCACTGGTCTGTAGCTGTTCAGATCTTTGGGGTGGGAAGTCTTTGGTACAGGTACCACACAAGATGTTTTCCACAGCTGTGGTACCCTCCCCAGCTTCAGGCTCAGGGTTGAAGAGGTACTTGTCACAGTCCCACACAGCGGGTCGGCCACAGGAATTGAGGAGCTGTGCACCTAGGGCGGTCCGTCCCGAGGCTTTCCTTCGCCGTGATCGGCCTCAGCGCCGGCCGCATACCTGGTCGTAGTGAAGGTCAGTTGGGGGCGTGTGTTGGGAAGTCCGGTGGATTGGTGCAGAGTGGGGAGTGGCAGCAGGACTTGATGTCTTCAGAGGCAGCGTGGTGGTGGTGCGTCGGAGGGGGAGGCGGATGGTCAAACCTTGGGAAAAATCAAGAGGTGCAGATTGGGGGCCCACGCCAGGCCCCCAGTAGCCTGGGGGAGGTTATTCTGGAGCCCAGAGATGGTTGGTTAGGTTCTCAGACCCCAACCATGCCGCTCGGTGGCAGCTTGTCCTCCATCTTCTTCCTGAAGCGGTCCTTGCTTCTCTGAGCTTCCGCCGTAGCTCCCCTCCTGTACGGACTTCAGCAGCTCCCTGTTCCCCGACCTGAAGATCCTCTTCTTCTCCCTCAGAAGTGTTTTATCTGAGGGTTGATCCATGTTTGTTGTTTGAGCAACACTGTTGTGGTCTTGGTGTAACGGTGTTGTCCAGACAGAAGCTGATGTAGTCCGTGATGGAGTGAGTGAGGCAGCGATGTCCTCACCATGTGGATCACAGACCTTCTCCCAGGCAGTGGTTTCAAAACAGTCCTTTAGAGCGTCCATTGCCTCCTCAGACCATAACTTCACTGTGCGCATGACCAGAGGTTGTCTGTACACTAGGGTTTGTACACGGCCGAGATGAACCAAGTTGTGGATCCGATCTCCCGAGTGGGGGAGTGGGGATGAGGGTGTACGCCTCCTTAGTGTTTGCGTAGAATAAGTCAGTGTTTTATTGTCTCTAGTGTGGCATGTGACATACTGGGTGAACGTGGGTAGAATGGGAGACAGTGAAACATGGTTGAAATCGCCTGAGATGAGGAGAAGAGCAACTGGGTGTTCTGTCTGCAGCTGCCAGTTACTGAGTGGATGACGTCACGCGCTGTCCCCAGCGTCACCGTCGGATTTACATAAATAACAATGCAGATCACGTGTGAGTATTCCCTCGGGAGATATGTAGGCCGCATGCTAACAGCTAGCAACTCGATGTCTTTGCTGCAGTGTTTGATGTTTAACAGTGATATGTCCCGGTCTGCACCAGTTGTATTACATAGATCATCACTCCACCGCCCCTTTGCTTTGCCACTGTCTGGTGTTCGGTCTGTCCGTTATCGCGTGGAAACCCTCCAGTTCAATGCTAGCATCTGCTGCTAGTTCAGTTAGCCACGGTCTCCGTAAACAATAGAAGGCAGTACTCCCGGGTATAGCTATCATAGCGGGAATAAGCTGCTAGCTCATCTAACTTTCCCAATATAGATCGTACATTTCCCCATAACAACAGATGGGAGGGGTGGGTCTGTACCTTATATTCCTTGGCCGCCGTCTTACACCTGCACGACACCCACGTCGTTTTCGCCTTATTTTCTCCCGTTATGTCAAGTTTTCTCGTTAGCACTGAGTGACGGTTGAGTGCTAGCAGCTGTTCCCTGCTGTACCGTCTCCTGCTGTAAACAGTGGCTCCGGTCCGCCCGGCTCGGGAGACATTTGGGGCGATCTGTGTGTTTGCGATGTGTAAGGTGTTGTGCCGGATCAGAAAGTTGTCACCGGATCGGGAAGATAGAGGAAGAAAAAAACTCAGAATTGAGCCGCTGTTGCAAAAAGGCAGCCGACTCATGTGGCGTCGGAAGAGGAAAAAAAAAATGACTGATTTCAACCAAATTTTGTGTGGTGAATAGGTAGCCCATACTGATAATTTCTATAATAAAGAATGACACATAGCGACAGTGCCCCCTCCCGCCAATGGACAGGAATTTGCAATAACTCACATGCATACTCACATGCCACTTGCCAGAATGATGTGCAATTTTCTGAGGTTTATCAGACCACCTGGTTGATCATAACTGCACATCACCTTTTGCATGGCGTCACTACTGTTACCATGGAAACGCCCTCCTCGCACATTCAATCCGTGATCTTGTTGGATGGTTGGGAACGACCTGGGTCATGAAATCTGGAACATAGGTTTGAGGTGACTGTCATAGGTAGTCCTATATGGTGGGCAACACATAATGGACAGGGAAGTGTGCTATGGCAACATGGTGAGGTTGGCTCCTCCGCCATGGAAACTCGGAAAGTTGAAACTTGGACAAACTTTGATTCTCACCAAATTTTCTAGAATGGACATTAGTCCTGCCCCACAAGCTCCTACATAAAAATGATTGACAAAAGTTACAGAGCACCTACTGCTTACAGGAAGTACTGCACCCAAATGGTTTACTTTATTATTCACGCAGTGCTTGCCGCGATGACGGGAAATTTTCTGATCAGCTAGGTACAAAGGGCTCCACGGCCCATTGTTACGTGGGGGGTGAGGTCCCACTTGCAGCTGCTTGCAGTTTTAAGTCTTTTTCTTTCTTCTTCTTCTCCATCTAAGATCTCATTTTTGGGATAGTCAACGTGCACAAAAACACACCATTTTTTTGCAGAGACCTCAAGACTGGCAAAAAAAATTTAATATTTAGGAGGAAATATGAATGACCCCACAAAAATGGCTCTACAGCACCACCTAATATGTGAGTCTATGGGGAGTGGCACACGCTTTCTTTTGTGTAGAAAGATGAAAATCGGGTGAGGTGTTTCTCATGTCACGACATGCAAAAAAAACTCCATTGAAGTGATGGTCTACACCCAACAGGAAGTTGGCCATTTTGGCAGGAAGTGGCAGTGACCTGATTTCCACCTCGCGCATTTGATCAAACTTGTCCTAGGGTTTTTGTCCGATTGAGCTCATTTGTGATGACAATCATATATACCCATATACCATTAAAATTGGTTCCAAGGTTGTCATAGCCAGGAGTGGCACTGGGGTTAAGCTCCCAGTGCTGATAAAATGCTCCTTACGGCGTGCGTCTTGAAAAGCCTCTGACAGCTAAGTCCAACTCCTAGCCTGCCCATATGGTTTAGTCTCTAAGCCCGGCGGAACCTGCTTTTACTAATAGAAGAAGGGGCGAGGGTGGATCTCTGGGCACCTTAAAACCAGATGCTTCGGGTAGATGGTGGCTCGTCAACCTGGGAAGGTAGCCCATCTAGGGGGAAGGTAAACCTTGATTTCAAACCTCCACTGCCTTGCGGCACATCCGGTCACAGGAAAGGCTTCGGGAGTCAACCCTGAGGAAAAATCTGGAGTCGGAGCCCCTAAGGCAGTTCTCTGTTGTGCTGTCAACATCGTTCTGGCAGCTCCTGCGATGGCGCTGGTGCCAAACTGTAGCAGCCCTGCTGTTCCTTTGGATTCATCAGTGATGTGGAGAGGGGGGACATGGTGCATGGGCAACATCTTGTCCTCCATATCTTCCTGCCAGGCTCGAATCCTACCAACGCCCAACGCTGGAAGGTAGAAACACTGGATCACTGGAGAGGACACTCCAGCTTTGCCTTTGGCGTAGACAAAACACGGGGAATGACAGTTAGCAGTTATAAGCCACCGCTCAAATTGGCGTAGAGCGCGGCGCCAGGGGTTGTTCCGATGGTGGGATGGATCATCGGATCTCACTGGACAGCTACCGCCAGCCTCAAGCTGGGCATCCCCCAGCCAATAAGGTGTTGTCCCGCCACAGCTTACTTTCCCTCATTGGGTGCATGGGGATGAGGAGAAGTCTGAACAGCAGGCTGAGAACCTTCCCACCAGGCAAGACAAAAAATTAAAAGAGACCAACTCTAAAACTGGAAACTTGGAACGTCCACACTAGGATGACAGGACTCACTAAGGACATCAACGACACCAGGAAGACTGCCATCATCAATAATGAGCTGAAGAGACTGGGAGTGGATATCGCCACTCTCCAGGAAACATGGTTGGCTGACGCAGGCACACTGAGCGAGAAGGACTACACGTTCTACTAGCAGGGAAAGGGCAGTGACGAACACAGGGAACACGGAGAACACCTTGCTGAAGATGTGGAACCGGGCAGCAAAGGCTCTGCACGACTCCTCACCCTCCGCCTCAACCACCAACAAGGCCCCAGTCACCCTTGTCAGTGTGTATGCCCCAACACTGACAGCTACACCAGAGGCAAAAGACGAGTTCTACAGAATCTCGCAACAACTGTCAGGATCATCCCCAACTCTGAACAACTCATTCTCCTTGGAGACTTCAATACCAGAGTGGGTGCTGACCACAACTCCTGGCCCTCCCTGTCTTGGACCATTTGGTGAAGCAGAATGAACGACAACGGACACGCGGCTGCTCGAGTTCTGCACATATCACGATCTGTGCATCACAAACTCGTTCTTCAAGACCAAGCCCCAAACACAAGGTTTCCTGGCGACATCGGTGCTCAAAGCAACTGGCACCAGCTGGACGTGATCCTGTCTAGGCGCACCTCACTGAAGAACGTGCTAATCACCCGTTCGTTCCAGAGTGGCAGATTGTGACACAGACCATTCATTGGTGTGTTGCAAGGTCAAGCTGCAGCTGAAGAAATTCCATCGTGCTAGACAGCCCTGGAGAAAGGTACGGATTGACCACCAGCAAGATGGCCCAACCAGAACTTGTTGAGCAGTTTGCCTCCACCTTTGAGAAGGAACTTGGTTGTACCACAAGAAGAGAATCTGCCAAAGCAGAAGTGGGAAGAGCTGCGAAACACCATCACCGCACAGCCTTGGCTACCCTTTGGGAGGAAAGACCTCGAAGTCACAGGACTGGTTTGATGCCAAGTTGGACCGAGATGACCCCCGTCATTGAAAGCCAAGTGCTCAGCACTTTCTGAGTACAAGAAGTACCCAAACGAGAAGAATCTCCAGACTTCTCAGGGCTGCGAGAAGCAAAGTCAGCAGACTGCTCGGCGCTGTGCCAACGAGTAATGGACTCAGCTCAGCCAAGACATTCAAACCGCTGCCATAACAGGGAACATCCGTGGTACTGTACGATGGCATCAAGAAAGCACTTGGTCGAGCTCAGAGCAAGACGGCCCCCCCCTCAAATCTTCCACTGGGGAGATGATGATCACAGAAAAGAACAAGCAGATGGAGAGATGGGTGGAACACTACTCCAACCTCTACTCCAGACAGAACACCGTGACACCGTCAGCCCCTTGATGCCCATCGACTGCCTGCCATCCATGGACGAGCTTGACGCTGAGCCAACCATAGACGAACTCAGCAAGGCCATTGATAGCTTGGCCGTTGGCAAGGCACCCGGCAACGACGGCATGCCCCCCGACCTGATCAAGCACTGCAAGACTGCCCTACTGCTGAAATTGCATGACATCCTCTGCCAGTACTGGAAGGAAGGTGCCATACCACAGGACATGAGGGATGCCAAGATCATCACCCACTACAAAAACAGAGGGGAGAGAAGCGACTGCAACAACTACAGGGGCATCTCCCTCCTCAGCATCGTTGGCAAGTCTACGCACGAGTTGTTCTCGTTCGTCTACAGAAGCTTGCCGAACGTGTCTATCCCGAGTCTCAGTGTAGCTTCCGCACTGAGAGATCAACGGTAGACATGATATTCTCCATCTGCCAACTCCAGGAGAAGTGCAGAGAACAGAACATGCCCCTGTACGTCGCCTTCATTGACCTCACCAAAGCGTTCGATCTGGTCAGCAGAGAGGGCCTTTTCAAGATCCTGCCAAAGGTAGGATGCCCACCAAAGTTGCAAAGCCTCATCGAATCGTTTCACACCAACATGTAGGGGATAGTGCAGCACGACGGCAACGTCTCAGAGCCATTCAACATACGCAGTGGAGTGAAACAGGGCTGTGTACTTGCGTCAACCCTCTTTGGGATTTTCTTTGCTATTCTCCTGAGGCATGCCTTCAGCACAGCAACAGAGGGAATCTACCTGCACACAAGATCTGACGGCAGGCTTTTCAACCTCGCCCGCCTGAAAGCCAGAACCAAAGAATGTGAGGCTCTAATCAGAGACATGCTGTTCGCAGACGATGCTGCAGTCGCAACCCACACACAGCAGGAGCTTCAGACCCTGATGGACCGCTTCTCCCAGGCATGCAAGGACTTCGGGCTTACCATCAGCCTGAAGAAGACTAACGTCTTGGCGCAAGGCACGGAAGCACCACCAACCATCACCATCGACAACTATGAACTGGAGGTCGTGAATCAGTTCACGTACATGGTGTCCACGAACAGCAACAACCTCTCCCTTGATACAGAGATCGACAAGAGGATTGGAAAATCAGCCTTCACACTCGCTCGCCTCACCACACGAGTGTGGGAGAATCCCAAACTCTCTGTCAAGACAAAGATGGCAGTGTACAATGCCTGCGTCATCAGCACACTGCTCTATGGGAGTGAGACGTGGACAACATATGCCCGGCAGGAAAAGAGACTGAACTCCTTCCACTTGCGCTGCATTCGCCACATCCTGGACATATCCTGGCAGGACAAAGTGCCCAACACAGAAGTTCTGTCCCGTGCCGGCCTTCCCTCCATGTTCACTCTACTCAGGCAGCGCAGGCTCCGCTGGCTAGGCCACGTTCACCGTATGGAGGATGGCAGAATCCCCAAAGACATCCTCTACGGAGAACTGGCGACTGACAGGAGAGACGTTGACCGCCCACAGCTGCGCTTTAGAGATGTCTGCAAGAGAGACATGAAGGCCCTGGAGATCAACACAGAGCACTGTGGAGGACCTTGCAACGGACCGCTCCAAATGGAGAGGCACCCTGACCAGACAGCTCAAGGCGGGTGAAGAGAGACTGACTGCTGCAGCAGATGAAAAAAGGACCCGCAGGAAGAACCGCCACAGACCCAGCAGCACGTAGACCACCCACAAGTGCAACCTGTGTGACAGGGACTGCCATTCGCGCATCGGCCTGCTCAGCCACAGGCGGTGCTGTTCCAGCAGAGTAGACTTTTAGGATTCTCTTCCATGGTCATCATAGACCGACGGAGGCCGCCGACAATCAAAAATTATTGAAAACTTTTCACAACACTCGACAGTTTGCCCGTAGGGGTGTGGCAAAGTTTGATGCCTCGCCATGATTATTCTATGACCATTCTGATGGCAATAACTCTGGAATGCATTGTCGAATGTCAACCAAATTCAATATCATGGATATTAGTCCAATTCCAAACAGCAATATTCATGGAAATCTACAGTGCCACCTATAGGAGGCAGAAAGTTTTGCATCAGAAAGTTTGCATCATGTTGTTTTTTTTAATGCCTCGGAATGGAATGTTGGATGGGCACCAAGATAGGTAGATGTATACGGGTATGCCTTCGAACAATTATAGCTATGAATATTCATGAGTAGCAATAGCGCCCTCTCTTGGAGACATGAAGGTTACACACCAAAGGTTTTTCTTCAATAGCTCTGAAATAAATAGTCTGATTTGTACCATTTATGGTGACAATCACACTGATAAACATCAAATTTATTGTCTAAGTTTTTTTTAAACCCTTTAAGGTTCTGCGCAAACCGTTTGGTCGACCACACTTTGAGTCACAATATCTCATTGAATAATGCATTGAGCTTAACTCAACCTGAATGAGCCATCTCTGCCACTTGGTTTAGTTGTGCTATGCTAAAAAAATCCTCTAGATGGCACTGCATGTTTGAGCAGTTCCTAACCCTAACCCTAACCCGAACCCATGAGCAAATTCTACTCATTTGTTGAAGAAAATTAGCAATTTATTTGACTTGTTCTCAATGTTTTTTGTATGCATTTAAAGGTATATAATACTTTTACTATGAACAGACCTCTCAACCGTTTGGTAGAGGCCTATATCTAAAAAACTGTGGGGTCTAATTTTGGAAAAACAGTTGATTGTTGTTATTGCTATTCTAACTAACTAACTAACCTGCACTTATATAACGCTTTTCTAGTCACAAAGACCACTCAAAGCGCTTTCACTAATACTAACCCTCTATTCTAAGGGCCTATAGGAAACAGATATCTAGGGACAATTTAGAACAGCCAATTAACCTAATATGCATGTCTTTGGATTGTGGGAGGAAACCGGAGCCCCCGGAGTAAACCCACGCAGCACAGGGAGAACATGCAAACTCCATACAGAAAGGTTCCAACCCCTGCCAACCTGGGGATTCGAACCAGGAACCTTCTAGCTGTAAGGCAACAGTGCTAACCACTGCACCACCGTGCTGCCCAAAGTAAGTATTCTAAGTGAGTAAAAAATGCAAAGAAAATTTTTTTCCATCGCTTTTTTCTTGGTGCGGACCTTAAAGGGTTAAGCTGATTTAGGACAATTTTGATGTGCTGAATCCAAAAAAATCACATTGGTTTTGCTCAATCAGGTCAACTTTTTGAACTATGGTCACATGTTTTCTTACGCTTTTGTTTACATGTACGGGTATTTTTGCTTTATATGATGCAAAATTCTTTTTTATTTCTTGAAATTCTCTGAATTTTGAACAATGACGACGTAACATTCAATTTACACGTACTTACCTTTATCAATGTCTACTATTCAATTTACAGTACACCTGTACAACTGCTGTACAACTGCTTGTAACTTAACATAAAAATCTGACCTGATCGAGAGAAATGGATGTCATTTTCGGATTCAGCGGTGCAAAATTGTCTTAAATCAGTTGAAAAAAACACAGACAACTTACAAAAAAATTATTTTTGTTATGTTGTGTCATCTATACCCATGTGCCATCAAAAGTTCTTAAAAACTTTTCCAAATGCCCCAGGGTTTGGCAGAAGGGGCATGACCAAGTTTGCAGTATCGCCATCACCCTTCCAATGTCTTTTACTCTGGCATACATTGACTGATTTCAACCAAGTTTTGTGTGGTGAATAGGTAGCCAATACTGATAATTTCTATAATAAAGAATTACACATTGTCCTTAGGTATGACTGTGAGAGTGAATGGTTGTCTGTCTCTCTGTGTTGGCCCTGCGATGGACTGGTGATCTGTCCAGGGTGGACCCTGCCTCTCGCCCAAAGATGCTGGGATAGGCTCCAGCCCCCCCGCGACCTGAAAAGGATTAAGCGGAAGAAGATGGATGGATGGATGGATGGACATAGCGACAGCGCCTCCTACTGCCAATGGACAGGAAGTGTCCATAACTCACATGTAGAATGTCCGATTGCTGATAAACTTTATATATATATGATACTCGTCAGACCCAGAAAAGATTTTTGTAATGATAACAAACATGCCCCCTGGGACAAAAGCAAAGCTTTACAACTCAGGCATACTTTGTCCAAATTCAGCCAAATTTTGTGCGGTGCATCGGTAGCCTACATTGAACCTTTGGATAACGAAAAATGACATATAGCTATAGTGCCCCCTAGCAGAAAAAACAAAACCTTATAACTCTGAAATACTTTGTCCAAATTCAACCAGATTTTGTTTGGTGGATCTGTAGCCTACATTGAACCTTTGTATAATGAAAAATGACACATAGCTATAGTGCCCGCTAGCAGAAAAAACAAAGCCTTATAATTCTGAAATACTTTGTCCAAATTCAACCAGATTTTGTGTGGTGGATCTGTAGCCTACACTGAACCTTTGTATAATGAAAAATGACACTAGCTATAGTGCCCCCAGCAGAAAAAAATGAAACCTTACATCTCTGAAATACTTAGTCCAAATTCAACCAAATTTTGTGTTGTGCATAGTTAATCAACACTAAACCTTTCTATAATGAACAATTACACATAGCTCTAGCGCTCCCTAGCAGAAAAACAAGCTTAATAACTCCGGCATACTTTGTCTGAAGTCAACCAAATTTAGCGTGTTGTATAGGTAGCCAATGATGAACATTTCTATAACATACGAGATGCAGCAGTAGCGCGCCCTACATCCAGTGGACAGGAAGCTGTCATAACTCACATATACACCATCCAGATGGACCCAAAACTCTATATACATGGTACTAGTACCACCCAGAACAGATTTATTTGACTATACCACATATAGCTATCGTGCCCCCTGGGTAAAAAAAACCCAAAACAAAACAAATATTTATAGCGATGGCATAGCTTGTCTAAATTCAAACAAATTTCCTGGCGAAATTTTCATCAGAAGTGGCCTTTAGGGTATGGATAAACATATTACATTTTTGAGGTAATCCAATAGCTCATACAGTACCTCTGCCGAGGCGCTTTCTTGCAATGTACAGATGGACAGATGGACGGAGTGATGATGGATAGCAGTATGGACGGATGGACGACTGAATAGATTAATGGACGAATGGATGGCTGATGGATGGGCGGATGGCGTTATGGAAGGACGGACAGACAAAGAGTGGGAGGGAGAGAGTTGGGGAGGGAGGAATGGAGCCTGCGCAGAGTTTCACACTGTGAGTGGCAAGGCCAAGGTCTAGCGAGGACGCAAGGGCCCGTTTATCGCTGCTCACAGCTTTAATATGGGGTTGCTTTGCTGTCTGTGTGACAGTTCTCCCAGCTCCCCTCAATAGAGAGCCTAAGTCATGTCCCCTCTACTTCCGCAAATGGGACTTTTTTTTTTCTTTTTTACTTTATTAGAACACATACAATTTTTACAACAACACTGTTACTGCCAGGGAAATAATAATATATTTACATTTGGAAAAGTTTCATACCAAGGTTGCAATACAAAAATAAAATTAAAATATGATATTTATGTACAAAGTACAAATTTCTTAAGAACACCAAACCTCTTTATAGCGTTCTTATTCTTTATGCTGCTAATAGTTGTGCCATATTGTTTCAGTTCAAAATAAAAATGATCAAAGTTTGGTTTCATTCTGGAATCGGTCCACTTCTTCTTGTGTGTGTGAAACTTTCCTTTAAGCAATAGCAGTTGTATGAAATAAACAAAGTCCTTGTCCAATGATTTTTGTTCAAATCCAAAAATGACGTTTCTTTCTCTAAATAGAATTCTTTGTCCAGTCCTCTGCAAAATAAAATGTTCAACATCTGTCCAAAACATCTTTGTGCAAATACAATTAACAAACAGATGAGAGGCTGACTCTCTTTCCAGTTCACAAAAAACACAAGAATAATCTATTTTGAGTTCAAACCTTTCAAATAAATCTTTAACAGCATATATATGATACAAAATTTTATAAGAAACTTCCTTTTCCTTGTTATTAACAAAAGATTTATCAATGACCAAATTTGTTGCCAATTTCACCCTTGTTACTGAGCTGCCCCAAAACATTGACCTGTAGATATTCCCACTGTCTGCATGATGCTTCTTATATACTTTTCGCATATGGGACCTTAAGTCAAAAAAATTCTCCATTGAAATGAATGGCAAGAGCGAAATTATCTTTTGACCCCAATCAAATTTTGCCGCAAGTTACACATATGATGTTTTTCAATTTAAAAGATAATTTTCCACATAATTAAAGTTGTTGGCTGTAGTATAATAACAGAGTAATATTTAGTTTTCGCTTAAATGACTAGCAGACAACTCCCATCATCGCACATCACTAAACATGATTACAGTTTTTCAATTTTTTTGATGACTGTCAACTTTACCGTCAGTTTGCTGTTGCTTATGCAAAATGCTCATGTCTTTTCTTTTGGTTTTTATGTTGCCTGTGTTTACTATAAATTTGCTGTTGCTTATGCAGAATGCATATGTATTTTCCTTTAATTAGAGTTTATAAAATTCAGTTATTCAATGCTGACTGTGTTTACAGTCAATTCACTGCAAACAAAAGTAAATCGATATGTCTATACTATTATCAAGCAGCCTCTCTTTTACACAATGTGGTAGGCTGGCTGTTGGGCTTTTTTTGGGCTTGTTTCCATAGAGCTAGTTGCTTGTTTCTCGCGTGATACCTGGTAATACTGGTCCAGCCCCCCCAGTGGCCTGAAAAGATTTAGCAGTTGAGAAAATGAGTGAAACATGAGATGCCAGAGGGGAAGCAGTGAAGGCAGTAACAGATGGTAAGTCAGATGAAATGAGGCGAAAGAGTAACTAAAGTAACTGGAGAAGAAGGGTAGTCAACTGCTCTAACCAGCTCTCAATTTAAGTTAGATTTGAGTTAGCATTACCTTCACTGTTTTTATTTCTGCAGAGTGTTCTATTATCAACAGTGAAGTATGTCCTGAAAAGCTTGTGCCCACAACATATTGATCCTGCCCCCACTTACGTGCCATTGATAACACCATCGGGGTTGAGCATGGGAATAATCTTGAACACAAAGGCCTCTCTCAGACTTTGTGCCACTGGGTCACTGCTGCACAGAAACTCCAGAGTACCCTTCATCACCCAGCTGGCATTAGACTCTCCTGGATGCACACGGCCTGTCAGAACAATGCAGGGGCGTTTACCTGGGGAGAGGAGAGCAGTGGCGGATAAATTAGCTTGTCTACATACAAACAGACATGCAGTATGTAGGGAAAACAAGTTTTAGAGCTTGTTAAAATCTTAGCATATCAAAGAGAACTGTGGACCTCCACAAGTCTTGTTCATCCTTGGGTACATTTTACTCATGCTTGAAGGTGCCATGTTTATCTGTTCAAGCAATTACACACAAGTATAAACACCATGGGAATGTCCAGCCACCATACCACTCAGTAAGGAAACAGGTTCTGTGTCCCAGAGATGAATGTGTTTTGGTGTGAAATGTGCGTATCAACCCCAGAACAAAGGCAAAAGACTTTGTGAAGATGCTGGTTGAAGCTGGTAAAAGAATGTCATTATCCACAGTGAAATGAGTCCTGGTCACATGTGCAAAGTTCACTGCACACTGAACATAGGGGAACTAAAGAGTGGAGGAAAGTGCACACAGCTGGACAAATCCTATGCACAAGGAGCAATCTATAAGAGACAGGAGACTGCAAGTTTTGTTTTTTGTTTTTTTTTTCAGGGGAGAATGTGCCTTGGCAGGATCAGGCCAGAGACGATGACTGCCAGCCAAGAAAAGGAAGCGAGTGAAGGCAGAAGTTGAAGAAAGAAGAATGTTCAGGGAGGAGTTGAGATGGGCTTTCTGTGGTAGGGAAGAAATACCAGATGACTGGGAAAGTACAGCTGAAGTGGTGAGCTAAACTGCCAGGAAGTGACTGGGTGTATTCTTTGGACAGAGGAAAGATGACAAGGAGACTTGGAGATGTGATGGAATGACAAGTACATGAAAGTATTAAAGTTAAGAGGCTGACAAACAAAAATTGGGAAAGTCAGGGAGATGAAGAAAGTAGACAGGAGAACTTGGAGTTTGGGCAGATGGCAAAGATAACTAGTAAAGGCAAAGGAAAAAGTATATAGTGAGTTGTATGAAAGATTGGACACTAAAGAAGGAGAGAAGGACTTATTGTATTGACTGACTAGCCCAGGGCTATTCAATTACAAAATGAGTTGGGTCACAATTTGAAATCAAGACATAAGATAAGATAAGATAAGATAAGATAAGATAAGATAAGATAAGATAAGATAAGATAAGATAAGCCTTTATTAGTCCCACAATGGGGAAATTCCAGGATTGCAACAGCACAGGGATAGCAACACTCAGAGCAATAATTAAGAAGATAAGAAAAATAAGAGCAGTGAATATACATATGCACACATAAATATATAAATATATATATACAGTGCGGAGCATTGTAGCTAGATGGAATAAACAGCATAGCCGTCTATTTAGTTATCCTACATAGTATGAATATGTACCCATACATATTGTTGTCACCCTCTGTAGCGACTGATATTGCCCTAGTTGTATACTGGAGGGGACCATTTGTGTAAGTCTATTGCGTCTTTTGCATTCAATACTATTAGGTCGTCCCGTTTTTTTGCTATCTCTGCGAGCAGCCCTGCTTAGGTTATACAGTCTGACAGCCGTAGGTAGGAAGGACCTGCGAAACCTCTCGGTTGCGCACCTAGGATGATGTAGTCTACTGCTAAATGAGCTCCTCAGTGTGTTCAGTATGTCCTGCATAGGGTGGGACTCGGACTCCAGCAGAGATGACAGTTTAGCCACCATCCTTCTCTCTCCTATCTCCTCCACTGGGTCAAGGCGTTTCCCCAGAATGGAGCTAGCTTTCTTGATCAGTTTGTTCAGTCTCTTCCTATCGGATGCTGTAATGCCACTGCCCCAGCAGACCACTCCAAAAGTGATGGCTGATGCTACCACCCTGTCGTAGAATGTCTTCAGCAGCGCCTCTTGTACACCAAAAGACCTGAGTCTCCTCAGTAGGAACAGCCTGCACTGTGCCTTCTTGTAGAGTGCGTCGGTATTGTGTGACCAGTCTAGTTTATTGTTCAGATGAACACCCAGGTACTTGTAGGATGTCACCATCTCGATGTCTGTTCCCTGTATGTTTACTGGTGCTGTGAGGGGTTGTCCTTGCCTGCGGCAGTCCACCATCAGCTCCTTAGTTTTCCTTGCGTTGATCTGGAGGCAGTTCCGATGGCACCAGTCCACGAAGTCCTGGATAAGTCCTCCGTACTCAGCTTCATCTCCGTTGGAGATGAAGCCGCCGATCGCAGAGTCGTCAGAGTTCTGTAGATGGCAGTGTGTTGTGTTGTGTGAGAAGTCCGCAGTATAAAGGGTGAACAGGAAGGGAGCCAAAACCGTTCCCTGGGGGGCCCCCGTGCTACCGATGATTGTGTCGGACACACAATCCCGGGTTCTCACAAACTGTGCCCGGTTAGTGAGGTAGTCCAGGATTCATGATGACAGGTGCTGGTCCACCCCTGCGCCCAGCAGCTTGTCCTTCAGGATCATCGGTTGGATGGTGTTGAAAGCACTGGAGAAGTCAAAGAACATGATCCTCACCGCATTCCCGGGCTTCTCCGGGTGGGACAGAGAACGGTGAAGGAGGAAGATCACTGCATCCTCCACCCCAATGCCATGCTGGTAGGCGAACTGGAGTGGATTCATCGCTGGTCCCACCGGGGGCGGAGGTGAGCAAGGAGCAGTCTCTCCACCACACAAGATGTTTTCCACAACTGTGGTACCCTCCCCAGCTTCAGGCTCAGGTTGAAGATGTGCTCCACAATCCCACACAGCTGGTCTGCACAGGACTTGAGGAGCTTTGCGCTGAATATAACTGGGCCTCACATGTTCCGCGATCTGTTGAATATGACAAATTTCAAACCAACACAGATCAATATGACAAAAAAATGTGCACTTGGCCCATGACAAAGTCACATCAAAAGTGCATAAAAACACCATAACACTGCTGGGGTTGAGCAGAACTTGAAGTAGTAGAAATATTTTTCCTTTTGAACAACAATTATATAGAACGGAAAAAAAAATTCTGTAAATAACCATTTTGGTCACATCAGGCATATCTCAAAATGCATAAAAACTCAATGTGCACTGTTTGTAGCATTAACATTTGCTTCCCTTTTGAAATAAAATGTACTACATCCTGGTCATAACTGACCTTGGCACACCACAAAGTGCATTTAACTGAATAAAAAAAGAACTGTCAAACACTTCAGTGCACAAACCCCCCAATAAAAGATTGATAACATTAACAAACATTGCACATCCACCATTGTGGTTTGTTTTAAATCACCACATGTGATGATTTAGTGGTGATTTAACCACTAAATCATCAAGAGTTTATAACTCTTTTTCCTATAAAAAGAGTTATAAACCTGTTTTTATAACTGCACATTCCATTACACACACATATCAGTCAACCAAAACTTTCTAGTAGAGTTAAGGATGCAAAAAGCACCCAATGAAAAACTTGAGTAATGACTTCAGACTTAAAGGTTTGAGGTTTTTCTCCAACATTTATAAGAATGTTCTAATAGTTTTCTACTTTTCTCAGTACTTTTCTCAGTTTTACCATTTTCCTCAAATTTGTAATTTTCTCTTGTAAAATTGACTTTTCTTGTACATTTGAGACTTTATTATAAATTTGTGGATTATTTTATGGCTATTTTTGTCTATTCTTTTTAAAACAAAATTACTATTGTTTTTTTTTTTTTTTTTATAAAATTGAAACAGATTGGGGTAAAATTTTGACTTTTTTTCCTTATATGATTTACAATTTTGACCATAATGTTGCAGAGCCAGAACAGAACAATAATTTCACTCTGATTTCAAAGAAAAAAAAATCCTAAAATTGTATTTAATGAAATAAATTAACTTAAATGACCAAAGATGCAGTTATTTCTGTTAAAATATTTCCATATACAGTATTTAAAGTTTTTTTTTTTTTTTTTTTTTTTTTAGAAATCTCACCACCCAGAAAGCAGGAAAAACCTCCATTATTTTGAAATCTAAATGTTGGCAGATTTAGTTTGTCTGAAGGCTGCTGATGGATTAAAGTCATTGACTTCGTGAATTTTGGTCATCTGACTTGCCAGGTACATAATAATGAACACAAAATATAAGTTAATATTGTAGTGGCTGGTGAAGTAAATTCTCATTGATTCATCAGTCACTCTTGCCTTTCCCTGCATATTAAGTCTAACCACACCTGTTTACTAAGCGACTCTTCATTATTGCCCCCGATACCAGCGGGTTATAACCACCATAAATGCTTCCACTGCTTACATACCTCTTCTGATTTTTTTTCCCCACATTTAATGTACTTTAACAAGCTCAAGCTTCTCTCAGACAGTGATGCTAGCAAGACATTCTGCCTGCCAACTGGAATGGCAACACGGGCGGGGTGCTTCTGAACTCTACATGGATGATGGTCAAACATGTCCTTCGTGTGCATGCGGTTGCGGACCATCATTCCTGCATATATTTCTCTTAAATTTATATTTCCTTGACGTAGCCTGGGCCACTCAGAGGTTGGTTCTGGGCCGCATGTAGCCCATGGGCTGCTAATTGAATAGGCCTGGACTCGACAGAAAGCTCAAGCTAGAAAGGGTGTGAAGCAGGTTAGGTTGATTAATTAGAGAGATGGTAATGTACTGAGTGAAGAGAGTATGTTGAAAACGTCCTTTCTTGTATGCAGTGGTGATGGACAGGTTGACAGATGAGGTCAGACATGAGTCTCCATGAATTATGATGTTTACAGATGACATTATGACCTGTTGTGAGAGGAGCGAACAGGTAGAAGAGACCTGGAGAGGTGAATGAATGTATTGATAGAAGAGGAATGAAAGTCAGTAGAAGTAAGTCAGAATACATGTGTGCGAATGAGAGGGAGGCAGGAAGCAAGGAGTAGAGATAGTGAAGGTAAATGAGTTTAAATAACTGGGGTCAACAGTCCAAAGCAATAAACAGCGTACAAGAGAGGTCAAGAATGTAGGGCATGTACAGTGCAACTGGTTATGTTGTTGGGCGGACATAAGCAGTTGCTATTTGATTAAATGTGCCAGTGCATCTCAGAAACACCAGTATTGCCTGAATACAATGTACTCACGCAGTTGGTGCAGATCTTTCCAGCTCCTGCTGGCAGGACAGGCAGTGACAGTAACCAGTGGGCAGATGTTTCCAGCCAAAGAAGAACAAAGAATCTGCTCCCGGAAAAACACCTTGGAACGATCCACAGATTTCTGCAGCACCTTCAAGTGAGCCTGAGTGATACAAAAAAAATTACTATAATTTAATATAAGTATATACTGTATATCAAGTCATGTGTCATACATTATAGCATGTGGTGTAGTTGATTGGGTATGGAAGGAGCATCCCCGAAAGGCTCAGTCGTTCATAAGGAAAGATGAGGGGGAGGTTTGCCACTTTGTGAACAACTGTGTGGGCAAATAGTCCAACAGTTTAACAAGGAGATAAGAAACTGGCTTATATAAGCTAAAATATCTGTGTCAACAGCTTTTTTGGAGCAATGGTTAATTAAACACATTTTGAAAGCTGGCGGTACATAGTGTATTGAAGAGATAGCAAACTCATGTCAAGATCCTGCTGGTTGTTCTTCCAGCCAGCATCTAAATCAGTTGTTTTCATCGATCAACAATCAGCGAAATCACTTGTTGAGGGGACTGGCTGAAAAGAACAACTGCAGGGTCTTGGGCCTTTATGGCATGAGTTTGACATTAATGACCTGTTGCTACTGATACACACAACTGGGAGGTCGGGGTTCAAGTCCTGGCCGGTTCATGCCAAAGACCATATAAAAATGGAACTTCCTGCAGTCCAGCTTGGTGCTCAGCAAAAATGGAACAGAGGAGGGAAAGGTAGGCGGCAGTGGCTCAGGAGGTAGATCTGGTCATTTAATAACCAGAGGGTTGGCGGTTCGAATCCTGCTCTCCCCAGAAATCCCGTCATTGTGTCCTTGAGCAAGATACTTTACCCACCTTGCCTCCAGTGTCCATGACACTGGGTATGAATGTGTATAAATGGTCGGAGAGGCCGTTGGCACAGATTGGCAGCCACGTTTCTGTCAGTCTGCCCCAGGGCAGCTGTGGCTACAGTAGTAGCTTACCACTATAGACTCTCTGTAAGTGCTTTGAGATGTCACTTGACATGTAAAGCGCCATATAAATCTAATCCAGTATTATTATTATATGTACAAAATAAATAATGACATATGGTGAGACTTCTTTTAATAGTTTTGAAGGTATTTTGTCTAATCAACATGATTTTGCTTATATTAAGAAACGGTATTATTTAGCTGTGACAATAGGAGTAAATTGATCAATTTACTTATCAGTTGTTTCAGGAGCAAATGTTGCTGATAAAATATTTCTGGGAATTGAAAAAAAGATGAAAACAATTTTGCCTCTAATAGATGAAATTTTGATGCTCAAGAAATCCATGAAATTAAAAAAAGTGCAATATGGGCCCTTTAAAAGAGTGCTGAAAATGTGTTGTATAGTCCTATGAAACTGCATGGCTACCCTGACTACATTTGCATTCAAGAATGTCTGTAAATTAGCAAGAAAAAGTAAAGATAAAATATTGTACATCAATTACTTAAGGAACCAAACTTGATCCTGATGCTCAGTAGGGCTGTTCACTATGACAATATACAGTATGTCGGATAAAAACTTTGTTTCATATAAAACTCTATCATTTAAATTGGGATTTTGCAAAATACACATACGCCCGTTTCTTCAGCAAAGCTCCTCACACACTACTTGCCAGCACCCCACCTCTCCATCATATGCACACAGTGTAACAGATGTGGAGGGGTCACCTGGCTTCAGTCCAGTGGTTAGCACAGCAGCTAATTCCAAACTAATGGTTTGGTCAAATAGCCGGTACCTCTGTTTGCCAGGTATACGAGACTGTTTACCACCATGCTGCAACAAAGAGGATAGTCCACTAACCTCGTTTTAACTGGAGGTAAGTAACACTGAGACTATCTCACTTTTATCATTGTAAAACAGCAAATGCTAAATGACGATGCTGAGCTGTTGCTAATAGGAAACATTATTAGTGTGTCAGACCATTGTTTCTTTGTTTTAAATTACTGTTGAATTTCTTAGTTGTGTCTGAAAAAAATATATTAAAGCTGCAAAAGTGTGTGATAGTAGCACTTACACACAGAATAAGTTATAAATAAATGAAAATGTGTCAGAGGAGAAAACTGGCTCTTGTAACTTATTTGATTTCTAGTCATTTTAATTAGTTAAATAGCGATAATAAATAAAGTTGAAGTCATCACTTGTATTTTTGTGCCTTTGATTTTCAGATCATGGCCAGTTTGAAATATTATAAGTCTCAAATGCACATGAAAAATACAATTTTATAAAAACAAAGCAAAATTATGAGGGAAAAAGTTGCATAAAATTAACGACAGATGAATTTGTACAATTGATTTTTTTTCAGTATGTAGTTTAAAATTAAAAAAGAGATGGTCCTTTTTCTGCAATATATATAAACTATAGAATTTACAGAAAATATACTGTATATCCTGGTATATATTGTTATGGGGATATAAGATTAGTTTTGTAATTTCATCATATTGCACAGTCCTAATGCTCAGTATGTATAGCATGTGTTAGTAGCACCTAGGAGCTCTGCAGAAAATCCTACCAAAGTAAAAGTTTAATTTCTGCCAAAAAAGTACCTTCAGAGCAGAGTAGGTGTAGGGATAATGGTAGGCCAGGTAGCATACATCCTCCTGGTGTTTAAATGTGATGGTGAATGTTAAAGTATAAAAGGTTGCTTTTCTCTTCCCTTGAGCTGGACAAAAGTGGTTTCTGGATGAAAACAGAACAAATCAGAAAAAAAGTTTCTTGAAGCAGTAGTACAGTAATAACTTTTGCTGTACTTTAGAAATCTATAATTTTAAAAGATTTAATCTTAATTATCAATTAACTTTCTCAAGATAAAGTTTGAAATTTTGTCTGTGGATGACTACCATGCTCTACTATATACTATTTCTATAAAACTGCCACAATCTTTTCTAGTAAAGAACGTGCTTGTGTTATTTGTTCATACCTGAAATAACAAATTTCTGACCCACTCCTGATCCATTGAGGTCTACCTTCCAGAGCCTCTCTTACAGAGTACAGCACCGGCTGCATTCCTGCAGTGCAGACATAAGCATATGTATAGACACACAGAGCCAGTGATGTGGAAAATGTGGTGTCAAGTCACTGAAATGCTAGAAAAGATCTGTAATACTGCTGCAGTAATATGTTCACTGGTATTTAGAGTTTAGGAAAACTTATTTCTGATGTAAGTATTTACGTACATAAGTCTACGTACATAAGTAAGGACTGTCTGTTGTTTAGCAGGATTACATAAAAACTGCTAGATAGATTTTGATGAAATTTTCAGCTGAAGTGGCCCTTGGGCTACAGATGAACCCATTAGATTTTGGAAATGACCCAGGTCAGGATCTTGGATCACCTTTTCACTCTTGGATCAGCTCCAGTACCTAATGGATCCATCCATAGCCCAAGAATCACCCCTGGGGAAAAGTTCATCAAAATCTGTCCAGTGGTTTTGCATAATCCTTCTACACACAACAAGCAAGGGCCTTGGCGGAGGTATGCACTCTTAGATCACCTCCAATATCTAAAGGGTTCACCTGTATCCTAAGGGCCACTTCTGGTGAAGATCTCATCAAAGTCTGTCCTGTAGTTTATGCATAATCCTGTTAAAGAGGCTGCACGGTGGCGCAGTGGTTAGCACTGCGGCAGCACAGTTTACCCTTGGCCGGGGGATTGTGGGGATCGTGGGATCGTGGGTTCGATCCCAGCCCCCGACCAACAGTGATCTGTGTGGAGTTTGCATGTTCTCCCCGTGTTGCGTAGGTTTACTCCGGGATTTCTCCGGTTTCCTCCCACATGCCAAAAACATGCATGTTAGGTTAATTGGCTGTTCTAAATTGTCCCTAGATATTTGTTTCCTATAGGCCCTTAGAATAGAGGGTTAGTATTAATGAAAGCGCTTTGAGTGGTCTTTGTGACTAGAAAAGCGCTATATAAGTGCAGGTTAGTTAGTTAGTTAGTTAGTAAAGACAAAGTGTCCCAATCACATTGCCTCCATGGCCGAGGTAATGGAGAGCCTAAGATACATCCCCTCTACTTCCACACATGGGACCGAACTTCAAACAAAAATCTCCATCGGAGTGAATGGCAAGAGAATAAATTTTTCAATCAAATTTTGCCACGAGTTACACATATGATGTTTGTCAATTTAAAAATTTGAGTGATTTTCCATGTCTCACTAACTGCCTTCAGAGTCCAGAAACTGACTCTGACTGATCCAGGGGAATTAATGGTATTATTGGAACCAGTAAATACAGTAATCATGAATGAAAATGGTGTTATCCCCCTGCACCCACGTATCAGAAAGCATGATAACCCCTTGTGGGGTTAGAATAGAATAGGCTTTATTGTCATTGTACAGTTGTATAGTACAATGAAATTGTGGGTGCTCCACCAGGCTACTGCACAATAAAGTAAGAGAGAAGGATTAGAAAAAAAAACAAAAAACATGGTTACAGAACACACGATTAAACACATGGCTGAAATAAAAACAGCCCAAGGATTATGGAAGCCACAGTATACATAGGTATGGTAGTGGTTTCATGGATTAATCAATCACTCACTCACTCATTCACTCACTCAAAGCTTTATTTATATAGCACTTCTCATACAAAAAGATGCAATACATAGTGCTTCACACATTGAAGTAAAACACAATTTACCCCCCCCCCCCCACACACACACACAAAAACTTTCATCAATGTAAAACTTATGGCTAAAGGCTAATGGCTGGATACTGCTATCACCAGCAGGGAAAGTGCCAAGTCCACGGCTTCAGGAACACCGCCTCTGAGACCGCCCAAGTATAACCTGAGGGGTCAACACTGCAGCACACGACCCCCTCAGCTGGGCAGACCAGGGCAATCACAAGCCAGTGCCCCACAGCCAGAAAATAGGCATGACCCCCATGGGAGGGCCACCCACGAGAAAACGCCGGAGCTTGGACAGGGTGATAAAAAGTCACTGATAAATAATAAGATACTTTGCTGATAAAAAGACTAGGGAGTTGAGATGACTAGAAGAATAAAACAACACCTAAATACAGTCAAACAGACATATATTCATAAGTATTAATAATCTGTGGTAAGATAATTGTGACATAAAATAGATTTAAAATCAGAAATTAAGAGAATTAAACTAATCAAAAGCAAGGTTAAAATAGTAGGTCTTGAGCCTGCTTTAAAAACATGAACATTCTTGGCAGGTCTGATGTTCTCTGGCAGGCTGTTCCACAGACGTGGGCTGTAGTAACTAAAAGCCACCTCACCGTGGGTCCATATTCTGACAGTAGGAATAGTTAAAAGGTCAGTGCCAGAGGACCTCAGGAACTGCGGTGGCTCATATGCCAAAAAAGCAATTTTGAAAAACAAGAAGGCCCATGACAATGCAGACATTTATAAACCAATAAAAGAACCTTAAAATCAATCCTGAAGGACACGGGAAGCCAATGCAGTGATTTTAAAACCAGCGTCATGTGAACCTGCTGTCTGGTCCTCATCAGAACACGTGCAGCTGAATTCTGTAATAACTGCAGATCTGAAATTGTCTTTTTGGGAAGATCAGAGAGCAGGGCATTACAATAATCAATATGATAAAAGTATGCATCAGTATCTCCGTGTTTGCTCGAGAGATAAGTGGGCAGACTCTGGCTATATTCTTTAGATGGTAAACTCCTGTTTGTGTTATATTTTTAATGTGTGGAGTAAAACCAAGATCAGAGTCTAAAATGATGTCCAAATTCTTAATATATTGGGATGAGGTAAAGGACAGACTGTGTAATTTGGGTAAACATTTTCTCTCTCTGAGCTTCAGGACCAATGACTGAAACTTCAGTTTTGCCCTGGTTGAGTTGAAAAAAGTTTGCTGCCATCCATGACTTGATGTCTAAAATACAGTTAAAAAGGATGGGTAGATATACATGAAAGTGTGTAAAGACAAGTGTGATTATTATGATAATTGAAAAGGTTCTCAGTTCTGTGCCTGTGAGTGTTCAGAGGGAGGGAGTGAGGCCTCTGACTGTTTGCAGCTCGGATGGCCCAGTGAAAGAAACTGTTTGTCAGTCTGGAGGTGTGGGACCTGATTGATCTGAACCGTTGTCCACAGGGAAGCAGGTCAAACAGGTGGTGGGCGGGATGTGAGGGGTCTGGTCTCCTGTGATGGCCTTGATCTTTCTAAGACAGAAGAATCTGTAGATGTCTTCCAGGGAGGACAGAAGGCCGTCAATGATATTTTAGGAGGTGTTAATGACCCTCTGCACAGCCTTCCTATTCTCGGCTGTGGAGCCGGTGTACCACACACCCAGACAGAGGGTGAGCACGCTCCCCACTGAGCAGTGGTAGAAGACCATCAGCAGCTTCTGGTCCAGGTTGTTCTTCCTCAGGACACGGAGGAAGTGCAGCTGCTGCTGGGCTTTCTTCTCAAGGGCCTTGGTGTTGACAGTGGTCACAAGTGGTCGCCATTTAAAAGATAAGATAAGATAAGATAAGATAAGATAAGCCTTTATTAGTCCCACAATGGGGAAATTCCAGGATTGCAACAGCACAGGGATAATAACACTCAGAGCAATAATTTAGAAGATAAGAAAATAAGAGCAGTGAATATACATATGTACACATAAATATATAAATATAGATACACAGTGTGGAACATTGTAGCTAGATGGACTAAACAGCATAATCTTCTATTTAGTTACCCTTCATGGTATGAATATGTACCCATACATATTGTCACCCTCCATAGCGACTGACATTGTCCTAGTTGTATACTGGAGGGGACCATTTGTGTAAGTCTGTTGCGTCTTTTGCATTCAATACTATTAGGTCGTCATGTTTTTTTTTTTTTGCTATCTCTGCGAGCAGCCCTGCTTAGGTTATAAAGTCTGACAGCCGTAGGTAGGAAGGACCTGCGAAACCTCTCGGTCATGCATCTAGGATGATGTAGTCTACTGCTAAATGGGCTCCTCAGTGCGTTCAGTAGGTCTTGCATGGGGTGGGACTCGGACTCCAGCAGAGATGACAGTTTAGCCACCATCCTTCTCTCTCCTATCTCCTCCACTGGGTCAAGGCGTTGCCCCAGGACAGAGCTAGCTTTCTTGATCAGTTTGTTTAGTCTCTTCCTATCGGCTGCTGTAATGCCGTTGCCCCAGCAGACCACTCCAAAAGTGATGGCTGATTCCACCACCGTGTCATAGAATGTCTTCAAGAGCACCCCTTGTATATCAAAAGACCTGAGCCTCCTCAGTAGGAACAGCCTGCACTGTCCCTTCTTGTGGAGTGCATCGGTATTGTGTGACCAGTCTAGTTTATTGTTCTGATAAACACCCAGGTACTTGTAGGATGTCATCATCTCAATGTCTGTTCTCTGGATGTTTACTGGTGCTGTGAGGGGCTGCCCATGCCTGCGGCAGTCCACCACCAGCTCCTTAGTTTTCCTCGCGTTGATCTGGAGGCAGTTCCGATGGCACCAGTCCACGAAGTCCTGGATAAGTCCTCTGTACTCAGCTTCATCTCCGTTGGAGATGAGGCCGACGATCGCAGAGTTGTCAGAGAACTTCTGTAGATGGCAGTGTGTTGTGTTGTGTGAGAAGTCCGCAGTATAAAGGGTGAACAGGAAGGGAGCCAAAACCGTTCCCTGGGGGGGCCCCGTGCTGCCGATGATCCTGTCGGACACACAATCCCGGGTTCTCACAAACTGTGGCTGGTTAGTGAGGAAGTCCAGGATCCATGATGACAGGTGCTGGTCCACCCCTGCGCACAGCAGCTTGTCCTTCAGGATCATTGGTTGGATGGTGTTGAAAGCACTGGAGAAGTCAAAGAACATGACCCTCACCGTGTTCCCGGGCTTCTCCAGGTGGGACAGAGAACAGTGAAGGAGGAAGATCACTGCATTCTCCACCCCGATGCCATGCTGGTAGGCGAACTGGAGTGGATCCATCACTGGTCCCACCGGGGGGCGGAGGTGAGCAAGGAGCAGTCTCTCCAGGGTCTTCATCAGGTGAGACGTCAGGGCCACTGGCCTGTAGCTGTTCAGGTCTTTGAGGTGGGAAGTCTTTGGTACAGATACCACACAAGATGTTTTCCACAACTGTGGTACCCTCCCCAGCTTCAGGTTCAGGTTGAAGATGTGCTCCACAATCCCACACAGCTGGTCTGCGCAGGACTTGAGGAGCTTCGCGCTGATGCCGTCCGGTTCCGAGGCCTTCCTCGCCTTGATCTTCCTCAGCTCCATCCTCACCTGGGTCTTAGTGAGGGTCAGGTTGGGGGGCTGTGTGCTGGGAGTGTGGGGGGGGGGTGTTGGTGGAGCAGAGTGTGGACAACAGGGCTCGATGACTTTAGAGGCAGCAGTGGTTGGTGTGCAGTCGGGGGGGGGGGCGGTTGGTCAAACCTATTAAAAAACAGATTCAGAGGGGCTGCACGGTGGCGCAGTGGTTAGCACTGCGGCAGCACAGTTTACCCTTGGCCGGGGGATTGTGGGGATCGTGGGATCGTGGGTTCGATCCCAGCCCCCGACCAACAGCGATCTGTGTGGAGTTTGCATGTTCTCCCCGTGTTGCGTGGGTTTACTCCGGGATTTCTCCGGTTTCCTCCCACATGCCAAAAACATGCATGTTAGGTTAATTGGCTGTTCTAAATTGTCCCTAGATATCTGTTTCCTATAGGCCCTTAGAATAGAGGGTTAGTATTAATGAAAGCGCTTTGAGTGGTCTTTGTGACTAGAAAAGCGCTATATAAGTGCAGGTTAGTTAGTAGTTAGTTAGATTGTTTGCCCACTCCCTGTCCCCTGTGGCCTGGGAAGAGGTATTCTGGAGCCCAGAGATGGTTTTAAGGTTTCTCCAGACCCCGCTGATGTCGCTCTGTTGCAGCTTGTCCTCCATCTTCTTCCTGAAGCTGTCCTTGCCTTCTCTGATCTTCCTCCTCAGCTCCCTCTGTACGGACTTCAGCATCTCCCTGTTCCACGACCTGAAGATCCTCTTTTTCTCTCTCAGAAGTGTTTTTATCTCAGGGTTGATCCAGGGTTTGTTGTTCGAGCAGCACCGTATGGTCTTGGTGGGTACGGTGTTGTCCACACAGAAGTTGATGTAGTCCGTGATGGTGTGAGTGAGGCCATCGATGTCCTCACCATGTGGATTGCAGAGCTGCTCCCAGGCAGTGGTTTCAAGACAGTCCTTTAGAGCGTCCATTGCCTCCTCAGACCATACCTTCACCGTGCGTATGACCGGAGGTTGTCTGTGTTCTAGGGGTTTGTACATCGGCAAGAGATGAACCAAGTTGTGATCTGATCTCCCGAGTGGGGGGAGTGGTGATGAGGTGTACGCCTTCTTAGTGTTAGCATAGAATAAGTCCAGTGTTTTTTTGTCTCTAGTGTGGCATGTGACATACTGGGTGAACGTGGGCAGAATGGGGGACAGTGAAATATGGTTGAAATCACCTGAGATGAGGAGAAGAGCATCTCGGTGTTCTGTCAGCAGCCTACAAGTTACTGAGTGAATGGTGTCACGCGCTGTCCCAGCATTCGCCGTCGGATTTGCCTAAATAACAATGCAGATCACGTATAGTATTCCCTCGGGAGATAGGTAGGCCGTATGCTAACAGCTAGCAACTCAATGTCTTTGTTGCAGTGATGTTGTTTAACCATGATATGTCCCGGTCTGCACCAGCTGTTATTGACATACATTATCACTCCTCCACCCCTTGCCTTCCCACTGTCTGGTGTCCGGTCTGCCCGTATTGCGTGGAAACCCTCCAGTTCGATGTTAGCATCTGTTGCTAGTTCTGTTAGTCATGTCTCAGTAAACAACATCAAGCTAATCTCTCTGAAGACGCTCTCGTAGCGGGATATGCTAGCTCGTCAGTCTTATTGAGTAGCGATCGTACATTCCCCATAATAACGGATGGAAGGACGGGTCTGTACCTTATATTTCTCGCCCGCCGTCTTGCTCCAGCACGACATCCACGTCATTTCTGTCTTATTTCACCCGGTATGTCGAGGTCTTGCGCTAGCATCTTGGTCCAGTTAAGTGCTAACAGCTGGTCTCTGCTGTAACGTATCCTGCTAAAAACAGTGGCTCCGTCTGCCGGCTCAGGAGACATTTGGGCGATCCGTGTGGTCCTGTGGGAGGGGTGTGTGGTCCTGTCTGCTCTTTCTGAAGTCCAGTATGAGTGCTTTGGTTTTTTGGACATTCAGTTTTGGGTTTTTTGCTTGGCACCACAGAAGCTGATTCTCTACCTCTGCCCTGTATGCCTTCTCATCATCATCAGTGGTGAGCCCAACCAAAGTAGCATCGTCCACGTACTTCACGATGATGGTAGTTAGGTGGGTTGGAATACAGTCAAAGCTGTACAGGGAGTACAGTAGAGGGCTTAGCACGCAGCTCTGGGGGGAGCCAGTGCTGAGAGACGGTGTGGAATCTGACTATTTGTAGGCGGTTGGTGAGAACGTTTTTTATCCAGGAGCAGGTGGAGGAGAGGTTCTGAAAGAGGTGCAGTTTGTTGATCAGGATGTCCGGGACAATGGTGTTGAAAGCTGAGCTGCAGTCCACAAAGAGCATCCTCACGTAGCTCCTTGGGTTCTCCAGGTGGCTCAGTGCTTTATGGTAGGGATGGGCGTATCAATACTCATGTATCGATAATTCGATACCAATTGGTATCAACTTTGGAGTCGATGCTTTTTAAAATGTTGCAATACTACTATGTTAATACAAAACATGCAATTTGTTTTCACTTGAGAGTTTTGGGCATTACATTTACAGTGGTGTGAAAAAGTGTTTGCCCCCTTTCCTGATTTTTCTTTTTTTTTTTGTATGTTTGTCACACTTAAACGTTTCAGATCATCAAACAAATTTAAATATTAGACAAAGATAACACAAGTAAACACAAAATGCAATTTTTAAATGAAGACATTTATTATTAGGGGAAAATAAAATCCAAACCTACATGGTCCTGTGTGAAAAAGTGATTGCCCCCTAAACCTAATAACTGGTTGGGCCACCCATAGCACCAAAAACTGCAATCAAGTGTTTGTGATAACTGGCAATGAGTCTTTTACAGCGCTGTGGAGGAATTTTGGCCCACTCATCTTTGCAGAATTGTTGTAATTCAGCTACATTGGAGGGTTTTTGAGCTTGAAGCCTGAGGTCATGCCACAGCATCTCAATCGGATTTAGGTCAAGACTTTGACTAGGTCTCTCCAAAGTCTTGACCTAAATCCGATTGAGATGTCTTGGGGATCATCAAGATGTTTTCTGGCAAAACTGAGACGAGCCTTTATGTTCTTTTTGCTCAGCAGTGGTTTTCATCTTATAACTCCGCCATGCCGGCCATTTTTGCCCGGTCTCTTTCTTATGTTCGAGTCATGAACACTGACCTTAACTGCGGTCTTTGGATGTTGTTGTGGTGCCTTTTGTGACCTCGTGGTTGAGTCGTCGCTGCGCTTTTGGGGTAATTTTGGTCGGCCAGCCTCATCTGGGAAGGTTCACCACTGTTCCATGTTTTTGCCATTTGTGGATAATGGCTCTCACCGTGGTTTGTTGGAGTCTCAAAGCTTTAGAAATGTCTTTATAATCTTTTCCAGTCTGATAGATCTCAATTACTTTTTTTCTCATTTGTTCCTGAATTTCTTTGGATCGCAGCATGATGTCTAGCTTTTGAGGATCTTTTGGTCTACTTTCTCAGGCAGGTCCTATTTAAGTGATTTCTTGATTGAGAACAGCTGTGGTAGTAATCGGGCCTGAATGTAGCTAGGGAAACTGAACTCAGCTTTCCATAGATGTGATAAACCACAGGTAATTTATGTTTTAACGGGGGAGGGGGGGTCACTTTCACACAGGGCCATGTAGGTTTTGATTTTTTTTACCCCTAATAATCAGTGTTGGGAGTAACTGTTACGCCACTACTTTTGCAGTAACGTTCTGTGTAACAAAGTTACTGTTTAAAAATTCAGTAATGCGTTACAGTTACTGAAATTTGAGCAGATGTGTTACTCGTGTTACTTGTTTTATTAATATGGATAGATATTTTAGCGCAAATAAACTGACCCTACTATAGCTGGTGCTGCTGTCAGTCTCCGCGGGTTGGTTTGCTGTCCTGCCCCAGTTCACACCCAACCCCGTGGCGGCTTCTCATTTTGAGCCCTGATCACCTGTTGTCCCAGTGGTGAGTAGCCCCTAACAGCTCCTACCTCTGTGGTTAAACATGAGTAGTTTTAGAGCAGGGAGCGTCATTTAATGTCCGCATTAAATGCATTTAGTTTTCTTACACACAGAGAAAAAGTGACTGATTTGTTGCAGTAAAGAAGAGCTTCTTGTAAGCGGTGAACTTTCATTTATCTGTGCTTTCTATTTTATTTTATCTCATTCATTTATATGGTGTTGTGATATGCAACTATTTCATGGAAGTAAATCCTATAAATATGCATTTTTAATGGGCTGGTCAAGGGGTGTCAAACATATGGCTCGTGGGCCAAAAATGGCCCACCAGAGGGTCCAAAGTTTTCTCTGTGAATTTACAGCTTTATTTCTCGTAAATTTCTGACTTTCTACTGATTACAATAGTTTGTGTAAATCTGAGACATTTTTTTTCTCTGTAAGATGAGACTTTTTTTTCTCATCAGTTTTCTTTTTCTTCTTTTTTTCTGATGAGAACAAGGGGCCCTTGATCTTGCTGTCTGTGTAAGGGGATTTAAGTATGCATTTAAAAGTAATGTGAAAGGTGCTTTTTCAAGTAACTATTGACTTTAATCATACAGTAACTCAAAAGCAACTCAGTTACTTTTGAAAAGTAACTAACTAGTTACTATTTTTTAGTAACTTGTCCAACACTGTTAATAATAAACACCTTCATTTAAAAATTGCATGTTGTGTTTACTTGTGTTATCTCTGTCTAATATTTAAATTTGTTTGATGATCTGAAACATTAAAGTGTGACAAACATACAAAAAAAAGAGAAATCAGGAAGGGGGCAAACACTTTTTCATACCACTGTATGTGTGAAAACCAGTGATGAAGCAGCCTAAGCATATTTTAGCGACGTCTGCTGTGTCACGATTATGACAGCTTATCAGATGTCGGAGCCGAAGACTCACTGCGCAGCCAAGTCCTCACTCCTGTGCAGAGAGCTCACCAGCGTTGGGGGCGGCAGAAGTATTACTTCTGAAATGTTACACCATTCATCCAAATTTTATGGTGATACCAAGCAGCATAAAATTTGAAAAACAAATGAAATAAGCACTATTTAAGTTTGTAAAATAAAAGTGTAAAAATAAAATAAATAAATAATACAGCAAAAAAAAATGTTGCATTGAAAAAATTACACCTATATGCTGCTTGGAATTACCATAGAATTTGGATGAATGGTGAAACATTTCAGAAGTAAAAAATAGTTGAATCCAGTTGAGAATCTTCACAAAATTATGAAATTGAATTAATTTTGCATTCATTTTAAATCTTAATTATTTTTTATTATAATTGAAAAAATATTTTTATTTACTTTGCTCATTGTTCTATATTATTATCATTTTATAAGCATTTCTTTCAAGTGTTTATGTTCATGGGTTTTATTCATATTTCATATTGCCCTTGCAATGAAGTTGTTAATAAAACTGCAATCATGTCGTTTTAGACAGAAAGTATTGTATCGAAGAAAAAGTCCCATAAATTAATGGTATCATATCAAAAGGAAAAATGCTGGTATCGCCCATTCCTACTTTGCGAAGTATGGTGGCCATGGCATCATCCGTAAACAGGTTCTCCCTGTAGGCGAACAGGTGGGGGTCGAAGGAGGAGGGAGGACAGTCCCTGATGTGAAGGGACACCAGTCGCTCAAAACACTTCATGACTACAGACATGAGTGCTATGGGTCTGTAGTCATTAAGCCTGTCAACTGCAGACTTTTTGGGGATGGGGATGATGGTGGAGGCCTTGAGGCAGGAGGGGACGTTGGCATGCTTCAGGGAGAGGTTGAACAGCTTGGTGAGGATCTCTGCCAGCTGGTCAGAACATGCTTTGACCACTGCTCCTGGGATGCCATCAGGGCCAGCAGCTCTGTCCAGGCTCTGTCCCTCTGTCCTGGTTCATTCTCTGAGAAGCACAGTAGAGTACTGTCTTGCTAAGTGTAAAAGAGGGTTTAAGTAACACAGTGTAATGTAAATGGTATTCACTTGTATAGTGCTTTTTCTCATCTCTAGATGACCAAAGCGCTTTACAGATCTTGCTCTCCACACATTCACACACTGATGGCGGCAGAGCTGCAATACGCAGGCGCTGGCCTGACCCACCAGGAGCAACTGGGGGTTCAGTGTCTTGCTCAAGAACACTTCGACATGCAGACTGCAGACAGAGTGGGAATCGAACCCCTGACCTTCTGATCAGTAATCGGCCACACTACACCCGTGCCACAGCCACCCCCCACTGTAATGTACTGGGATATATTGCAGTGGCACAATCTATCATCAGTTGCCTGAGGCATGGGGGTGTGTTTATGGGCATTTTAAGCTTATTAGTGCATACCCGTGCATGCCCGTAGAAACCAAGTATAAGCATGTATTTCTGCATGCCCGTAGAAAGCAGGTGTAAGCAAGGGTGTAAGCAAGCACATCAGCACTCTTTCAGTGATGCCTGTCTTTGATCGCTGATGGTGTCATAGCGAGTCCTATGATCGTGAGTGATGCCTGCCTTTGATCTTTGATGATGTCATAGCGAGTCCTATGATCTTTTAGCAAGTCCTATGATAGTGACATTGTGACAGAGATTTCTTGAATTACACTGGTCAGCACCAAATTTATTGTAGAAGGTTTTTTTTTAGCTGATTTAGGACAATTTTGATGTGCTAAATCCAAAAGTCACATTGGTTTTACTCAATCAGGTCAACTTTTTGGACTATGGCCACATGTTGTTTTTTACGTTTTTGTTTACATGTACAGGTATTTTCGCTTTATATGATGCAAAATTCTTTTTTATTTCTTGAAAATTCTCTAACTCTGAACAGTTTGCATGCACCAATTTATGACATGATGTCATAAATTGTCATGATGGCTGATTACTGTTGGACTCTGAAGAGTAGTAGTAGTAGTAGATTAGTTTATTTGACAGGGACAGTGCAATAAACATAGACAATTAATCAAAGACAATCAATCTGATGTGTTGCACATAGAGTGTATAGCTATTAGCTAATTTGCAACTCTTGTCCCTGGATGGGCTTTAGAAAAAAGAATCAAGATAAAAAATATACACAATAACCACATACATCAATGCAGAAAGAGAGACATCCCTGCTGCTGAGCATTCTAGAGGTTCGAATAAACGCAAGTTGAAGCTCTGAATTTTGAACAATGATGACGTAACATTCAATTTACATGTACTGTACTTACCTTTATCAGTGTCTACTATTCAATTTACAGTTATCGAAGTTTGTAACATTTAATCAATAAATTGTGTTAGAAAATGATTTTTTCCTCTTAAAAATCTATTTCGGATGAGAAATATTCACAAAAATAAACCGATAATGTCATAAAAATGTAATCAATTTAGTCAGAAGATCAGATTTTTTAAAAATTAACTTAGCATAAAAACTTGACCTGATCGAGAGAAATGGATGTCATTTTCTGATTCAGCGGTGCAAAATTGTTTTAAATCAGTTGAAAAAACACAGACAACTTACAAAAAAAATTATTTTTGTAACCCTGTGTTATATATAGAGTGATTTCACTATTGCAGCATCATAAAAACTAATTTTGCACTAGGTGTAAAATGTAAAGAGGCTGTCCTAATGCTCTTAATTATTCAGAGGTGTAACATGAAATAAACCAACCGCTATCTTTGCTGTTATTCCCTTTAATAAACAGGGGCATGAGATCAAAGGCTTAATACTAATATGCAGTGTTGGGAGCAGCACCACTACTTTTGCAGTAATGTGCTGTGTCACGAAATTACTGTTTAAAAATTCAGTAATGCATTACAGTTACTGAAATTTGATCAGATGCATTACTGGTTTTATTAATATGATAGATATTTTTAGCTCAAATAGATATAAACTGATCCTACATAGATGAGCTGATGCAGCCGTCAGTCTCCTCCGTGGGTCAGTTTCCCGTCCTGCCCCAGTTCACGGCGCAGCCAGGTGGGAAGAAATGTCGTGGCGGTGGCAACTTCTCATATCGAGCAATGATCACCTGTTGTCCGAGCGGTGAGTAGCCCCCAACAGCTCCTACCTCTGTGGTTAAACATGAGTATTTTTACAGCAAGAAGCTGCATTTAATGTCCGCTGTTTTGTAAATGTTTTCTTACTGCATAGAGAAAAAGTGACTGTGATTTGTTGCAGTAGAGAACAGCTTAAGTTGAACTTTCATTTATCTGTGCTTACTGTTTTATTCTATCTTATTTATTGACATGCTGTTGTGATATGCAACTATTTTGTGGAAGTAAATCCTCTTCCTGTGTTGCTGGCTGTCTGTGGTTTGCTCTTTGGTGAGCTCTCCTCATTCTCCTGAGGATTTTTTCCTTTAATTGTATTTTAATCACTTTTTTCCTTCTATCGTTAGCTCTCACTTCTGTTTATCAAGCCTCCTGCACCTGTGTGCTCACTCAGTGTCATCTAATCACCCTCTTTAGCCTTCTGTTCACCTTTCATCTGTGTTTTTGTTAGCTTCGGGTTAGCCACTTGCTATGGCTACTAGCTCTCCTTCCCCTTTTCCTCTGGTGTGCTCTCTCTGTCAGATGTTTAGCTACACCTCTGCCTCTTTTAGTGATAATGGTAAATGTAATAAATGTTGTCTTTTTGAGGCGCTCGAGGCGAGGTTGTCTGATTTGGAATCCCGGCTCCGCTGCATTGAAACACCGTCTGCGCCAGTTAATCTTGACGGACATCCCTTAGCTGCAGCGAAGCTCCCTAGCATAGGGCAGCCTGTTAGCGGTCCTCCGGTCCTCCTCAGCAGTGAGGAAACTGGGTGGGTGACGGTGAGAAGAAAGCCTAGCCGCAAAGCCACGGTTCACCACCAACCTGTTCATGTTTCTAATTGTTTTTTCCTGCTCAGCGACACACCCACTGAGGAAAAAACTCTGATCATTGGCGACTCTGTAGTCAGAAACATGAACCTAGAGATTCCAGCGGCCATAGCCAAATGCATTCCTGGGGCCAGAGCAGGCGACATCGAGTCAAATTTGAAAATGCTCGCTATAAGTAACTGTAAATACTCCACAATTGTTATCCACGCTGGCATTAATGACGTCCGACTCCGGCAGTCGGAAGTCACAAAAGTTAATGTGGAATCGTGTGTGACTTTGCCAAAACAATGTCTGCCTCTGTAGTATTCTCTGGGCCCCTCCCCAATCTGACCAGTGATGACATGTTTAGCTGCTTGTCATCCTTCAACCGCTGGCTGTCTGTGTGGTGTCCTGCAAACAATGTGGGCTACAAAGATAATTGGGGCTCATTTTGGGGAAAACCTGGTCTTATTAGACAAGACGGCGTCCATCCCACTTTGGATGGTGCGTCTCATTTATCTAACAATCTGGCATCATTTTTATCCAAATTTCCAAAACCTTGACAACTCAGAGTTGGGACCAGGAAGCAGAGTCGCAGTCTTACACGCCTCTCTACAGCTCCTCTTCATCCACCACCCCTCAACTTAGCCCCTGTCTTCCCCATCAGAGAATCATTGTCTGCTCCCTCCAAAGTAAATAAAAATATCATGTATAAGAATCCCAAAGTGATTAAACAAAAAGTTGGCAAAACTCAGATTAAACAAGGAGCCTCTAAATTGAATGGTTTGGCCTCTGTTCTTCCTCATAATTTAAAAATTAAATGCGGGTTATTAAATATTAGGTCTCTAACTCCCAAGTCTCTGCTACTCCATGATCTGTTAATTGACCATCAGACTGATTTAATATCTCTTACAGAGACTTGGTTAGGGCAAGAGGATTATGTTGGTTTGAATGAATCAACTCCCTCTGGTTATTTAAACTGTCAAAATCCCAGAAGTTCTGGTCATGGAGGAGGAGTAGCAACAATGTACCATTCCAAATTACTAGTTAATGTAAAGCATAAAACACGTTATCAATCCTTTGAGGGCCTGCTCCTCAGTATTGGGAATTTTAGCAATTTTAGGCTAAACCCAATTTTATTTGCCGTAGTTTATTGTCCTCCATCAACCTACTCAGAGTTTTTATCCAAATTTGCCAAATTCTTAGCTGATTTAGTGCTGAAATCAGATAGAATAATTATAGTAGGGGACTTTAATATACATGTTGATGTAGATAGTGATTGCCTTAATTTGGCATTTAATTCAATATTAGACTTGATGGGGTTTTCTCAGAAAGTAGGAAATTCTACCCATTATCTCCACCATACGCTGAATCTTGTTCTGACGTACAGTATGGCATACAAACAGAAAATCTGGTAGTGTCTCCTCATAACCCTGTACTGTCAAACCATTATCTGTTAACCTTTGATTTTACTATTTCTGACTATTTGGCTCCTAAAGAAAAATATTACTACAGTAGATGCCTCTCAGATGATGTTGTTACCAAATTTATGCAGATTGTTTCCTCTATGCCATGTGTCAACACAACGGAAATAAGCTATAGACAGCTTGCTCCTTCTGTAATTGATAGCATGGTAGATAGTGTTACAGCTTCTCTGTATCAGACTCTAGACTTGGTGGCCCCTTTAAAAAAGAAAAAGTCTAATCAGAGATTTCTAACCCCTTGGTTCAACACAGAAACTCGTAGCTTAATGGGTGTCAGTGGCTCAGGCAGTCGTGGCAGTGGCTCAGGAGGTAGAGCAGGTTGTCTAATAACCCAATGGTTGGCGGTTCGAATCCCGCTCTCCCCAGATATCCTGCCGTTGTGTCCCTGGGCAAGACATTTCACCCGCATTGCCTCCAGAGTCCATAACACTGGGCATGAATGTGTATAAAAATGTTCGGTGGTGGCCGGAAAGGCCGTTGGCGCAAATTGGCTGCCACATTTCCGTCAGCCTGCCCCAGGGAAGCTGTGGCAGCAGAAGTAGCTTGCCACTACCATTGTCTGTCTGGAGTTCAGGTTCCTCGATTTGTACCCGTAGGTAGATTTGTTTTGCAGTCTGGTGACATCCATATTTACAAACCACAGTTACATTTAACATAAACACAAACACAGGCACACATGAAGCTGACTATAAACATGATAAAAATACTCAAGGCTCCATCAAGCAGGATATAAAGACAAAGAGATGAGAGAAAAACCAGAGATACTAGAGAAAGGTCATATTAAAAAGTTAAAGACTAGTCAAAGAGGTTAAAAACTCAAAGGTCTAAAACCCAATAAAAGATTTAGAACCCAAATAAAAATCCTACGAAAATAAGTAAATATAAAATGGAGTTAATAAATAGGTAACTAAATTATGTGCAATATATTGTTACAACTTGTTCAATTCTTTGACAGCAGCAGGAACAAAGCTGTTTTTGTAGCGCTGGGTTTTACTTTTTGGGACAGCAAACCTCCATCTTGAGGGAAGAAGCTGAAAGTGGCAGTGCAAAGGGTGGGAGTCATCATTTAAAATGGAGGTAGCAATCCTCTGTACCTGTCTGGTGTACAAGGATGTCAGGCTCAGCTGTGACTCACCAAGCAAACGACTGGACCATCTAACTACCTGATCCAAGGATTTCCTCTGTTTCAGTTTTATCTGACCAAACCATGACACTAAAGAAAAGGATAAAACAGATTCAATAAAAGCCCAATAAAACATTATCATTATGGTTCGGTCAATTTGGAAGCATGCAAGTTTCCTTAAACAATGCAAATGTTGCTGACCCTTTTTGCACACCCTTTCACAGTTTTCTTCAAAGTTTAAATTACTATCAATAATCGTCCCAAGATATTTGTAGGATTGTACACATTCAGTGGTCTGGCCTTTTAGTACGGTGACTTTGTGCCTGGGAGTTTTCCTCCTAAAGTCAATAATCATATCTTTAGTTTTTGTCGTATTCAGCTGCAGGTAGGAATCCTCACACCATTGAACAAAATCATCAACTACTGGGCCGTGAAGTGAATGAATAATGTACCTATTTGTAAAGCGTCTTTGAGTATATATGATAAAGTGCTATATAAAACCGATGCGTTATTATTATTATTAAAACAGAAGACTTGTCAATTAGAAAGAAAATGGCGCTCCACTAATTTAGATGAAATCTTTTTAGCTTGGAGAAATCATCGTTTAATTTATAAAAAAATCTCTTAGAAAAGCTAGAATGAGTTATTATTCTGCATTAATAGAAGACAACAAGAATAATCCTAGGTTTCTTTTCAGCACTGTAGCCAGGCTGACAAAGAGTCAGGACTCTGTCAATCCTAGCATTCCCTTAGAGCTTACTAGTCAGGACTTTATGAACTTTTTCAATAATAAAATTCTATCGATCAGAGACAAAATCAATCAGATTCTTCCCACTGTTAACTTAAATACAGTAACTACTACAACTCCTTCAACTGATATCTGTTTGGATGAGTTTACTCCAATTGACCTTTTAGAGTTAGACAAAATAATTTCTTCATCCAAGCCTTCAACTTGTCTTTTAGACCCTATTCCTACCAGGTTATTTAAAGAAGTCTTCCCACTTATTGATAGCTTTATTCTTCAAATAATCAATTCTTCATTAACTTTACGCCATGTACCGCAGACTTTTAAAACGGCTGTAATTAAACCCTTACTCAAAAAGCCAACGCTGGATCCAGGAGTTTTAGTTAACTATTGACTGATCTCTAATCTCCCTTTCATTTCACAAATCTTAGAAAGAGTTGTTGCTATGCAATTATTTGACCACCTGCAGGGAAATGGTTTACTTGAAGAGTTTCAATCTGGGTTCAGAATCCATCATAGTACTGAAACAGCCTTAGTGAAGGTCACTAATGACCTCCTTATCGCATCTGATAATGGACTTGTTTCTGTTTTTGTCCTTTTAGACCTTAGTGCAGCTTTTGATACTATTGATCATAATATTCTACTTGATAGATTAGAACACTATGTTGGACTTAATGGAACTTCGTTGCAGTGGTTTAGATCTTATTTATCTGATAGGTTCCAGTTTGTTCATGTAAATAATAAGTTTTCTTTCAACTCAAAGCTCGGTCATGGAATTCCACAGGGATCTGTGCTAGGCCCTACTCTTTTTAGTTTATATATGCTTCCCTTAGGCAACATTATTAGAAAGCGCTGTATACATTTTCATTGTTATGCAGATGACACACAATTATACTTGTCAATGAAGCCAGATGATAGTAATCAATTAGCCAAGGTAGAAGCCTGTCTTAAGGAAATCAAAGCTTGGATGACTTGCAATTTCCTGCTATTAAATTCAGATAAGACTGAAGTCATTCTTGTTGGTCCAAAAAACCTTAGAAATACCTTTTCAACTCAAACTTTTAGCTTGGATGTGGTTACTCTTTCTCTTAATAGCTCTGTGAGGAACCTTGGAGTTATTTTTGATCAAGATCTGTCTTTCAATTCATATATTAAATTTGTTTCTAAGACTGCCTTCAATCATTTCCATAATATTGCCAAGATTAGGAGCATCTTGTCTCAGAGTGATGCTGAGAAACTGATCCACGCTTTTGTTAGCTCTAGATTAGATTATTGTAAATCTTTATTATCAGGTTGTCCCAAAACATCTTTAAAAGGTCTTCAGTTGATCCAAAATGCTGCTGCAAGAGTTTTAACAGGTACTAGAAAGAGAGATCTCTCCGGTTCTGGCCTCCCTTCATTGGCTTCCCATAGAGTTTAGAATTAAGTTTAAAATCCTTCTTCTTACTTACAAAGCTCTAAACAATCAGGGCCCTTTTTATTTAAAAGATCCGATACTACTGTATTATCCTAACAGAACACTACACTCCCAAAATGCTGTATTATTTGTAATACCTAGAATCTCCAAAAGTACAATGAGAGGCAGAGCCTTCAGTTATCAAGCTCCTCTCCTGTGGAACCAGCTGCCAATCTGGATTCTGGAGTCAGACTCAATCTCTGTTTTTAAGAATAGGGTTAAAACCTTAGAAAGCTTGGGATCAGTTCGCCATGGTCTTCGCCTTTGACCGCCACTTAATCCACATAGCACTGGACCCCCATGATCCCTCCTGCAGGTGGTGAGCCCACTGGAGGGCGGACCCATGTAACTCCTTCGGGCTGAGCCCGGCCGGGTCCCATGGGTGGAAACCCGGCCACAGACGCTAGCCATCGAGCCCCTCCCCCAGGCCTGGCTCCAGGGTGGGGCCCCAGTAACCCCATACTGGGCGGGGTACACTAAATCCTTGATCTAGAATTTATCATGAGAGTCTGTTGGATCATTCTTCATCTGGCCCTTCACCCAGGACCAGTTTGCCTTGGGTGACCCTATCAGAGGCAAATTGCCCCGGACAACATAGCTCCTGGGATCACTGGGGCACGCAACCCCCCCCCCCCCCACCACCACCACCACCACCACCACGATAAGGCAACGATGCAGAGCTGTCAACTGATCACCACCTGGTGGTGAGTTGGATCCGATGGCAGGGGAGGAAGCCGTTCAGACCTGGTAGACCCAAACGTATAGTGAGGGTGTGCTGGGAACGTCTGGCTGAGGCCCCTGTCCGGGAGGTCTTCCACTCCCACCTCCGGAAGAACTTCAACCACATTCCGAGGGAGTCTGGAGACATGGAGTCTGAATGGGCCATGTTCTCCACCTCTGCTGTTGAAGCGGCGGCCCAGAGCTGTGGCCGCAAGGTGGTCGGTGCATCTCATGGTGGCAACCTCCGAACCACGTGGTGGACACCAGTGGTGAGGGGGCCATTAAGCTGAAGAAGGAGTCCTATCAAGCTTGGTTGGCTTGTGGGACTCCCGAAGCATCTGAGGTGTACCGGCAGGCCAAGCGGAGTGCAGCTCGAGTGGTTGCTGAAGCAAAAACCCAGGTATGGGAGGAGTTTGGTGAGGCCATGGAACAAGACTTTCGGTCGGCTTCGAAGAGATTCTGGCAAACTGTCCGGCGGCTCAGGAGGGGAAAGCAGCTCCCTGTCCACACTGTGTATGGTGCGGGTGGGGCGCTGTTGACTTCGACTGGGAATATCATCAGGCGGTGGAAGGAATACTTCGAGGATCTCCTGAATCCCACTGATACGCCTTCCACAGAGGAAGCAGGGTTTGTGGATGAGGGGGATGACTCGCCTATCACAGGGGCTGAGGTCGCCAAGGTGGTTAAAAATCTCCTTGGTGGCTGGGTCCCGGGGGTGGACGAGATTCGCCCCGAGTACCTAAAGGCCCTGGATGTTGTAGGGCTGTCATGGTTGACACGCCTCTGCAACATTGTGTGGAGGTCGGGGGCAGTGCCTTTGGCATGGCAAACTGGGGTGGTGGTTCCTCTCTTCAAAAAAGGGGACCAGAGGGTGTGCTCCAACTTTTGAGGGATCACACTCCTCAGCCTCCCTGGGAAGGTCTATGCCAAGGTACTGGAGAGGAGAGTCCGGCCGTTGGTCGAACCTCGGATTCAGGAGGAGCAATGTGGTTTTCATCCTGGCCATGGCGCATCGGACCAGCTCTTTACCCTCTCAAGAATTCTCAAGGGTTCGTGGGAGTTTGCCCAACCAGTTTACATGTGTTTTGTGGACTTGGAGAAGGCATTTGACTGCGTCCCTCGTGGTTTTTTGAGGGGGATGCTTCGGGAGTATGGGGTATCGGGTTTGTTGTTCTGAGCTATTTGGTCTCTGTACGACCATTGTGAGAGTTTGGTTCGTATTGCCAATACTCGGTCAGACTCATTCCCAGTGAGAGTTGGACTCCGCCAGGGCTGCCCTTTGTCACGATCCTATTCATAATTTTTATGGACAGGATTTCTAGGTGCAGCCAGGGAATGAAGGGCGTCGTGATTGGTGACCACAGGATCTCATCTCTGTTGTTTGCAGATGATGTTGTCCTGTTGGCTTCATCCAGCAATGACTTACAGCTCTTGCTGGGACGGTTTGCCACTGAATGTGGAGCGGCTGGGATGAGAATCAGCACCTCCAAGTCCGAGTCCATGGTCCTCAGCCGGAAAAAGGTGGATTGTCCTCTCTGGGTTGGGGACAGGCTCCTGCCCCAAGTGGAGGAGTTTAAGTATCTTGGGGTCTTATTCATGAGTGAGGGAAAAATGGAGCGAGAGATTGACAGACGGATCGGCGCAGCATCTGCAGTGATGCGGACGTTGTACTGCTCTGTTGTGGTGAAGAGGGAGCTGAGTTCTAAGGCAAAGCTGTCAATTTACCAGACAATCTACGTTCCTACTCTCACCTATGGTCACGAGCTTTGGGTAATGACCGAAAGAACAAGATCACGGATACAAGCGGCTGAAATGAGCTTTCTCCGTAGGATTGCTGAACAGATCCTCAGAGATAGGGTGAGGAGCTCAGTCATCTGGGAGAGGCTCAGAGGAGATCGACTGCTCCTCCACATTGAAAGGAGTCAGATGAGGTGGTATGGGCATCTGATTAGGATGCCTCCTGGACGCCTCCCACTTGAGGTGTTTTGGGTATGTCCCACTGGGAGGAGACCCCGGGGCAGACCCAGGACTTGGTGGAGAGACTATGTCTCCTAGCTGGTCTGGGAGCGCCTTGGTATCCTCTCTGAAGAGCTGGAGCAGGTGGCTGGGGAGAGGGAAGTCTGGGCTTCTTTGCTTGAACTGCTGCCTCCGCGACCCGGACCTCTGGAAAAGCGGTGGAAGATGGATGGATGGATGGTTAAAACCTTCGTTTTTGATATAGCCTACAATTAGGGAGGGATCATGTGTCTCTCAACCCTCCCTTAGTTATGCTGCTAATAGGTTTAGTCAGCCGGGGGACCTCCAATAATGCACTGGCCCTCACTCCTTTCTTCACTCTCAATGAAATTTTTTTTTTTTGCTGGTCATTAGCATCTGTTTGTTCTCTCCCATAGATTGAGTCCCCGTCGTGCTGTTTGCTCTCTACATGTCTGTACTTTTCATCTTCTCTATCCCCTCACCCCCCAGCCAGTCGCAGCAGATAACTGCCCCTCCCTGAGCCTGGTTCTGCTGGAGGTTTCTTCCTGTTAAAAGGGAGTTTTTCCTCTCCACCTTCGCCAAGCGCTTGCTCACAGGGAATCGCCTGATTGCTGGGGTTTTTCTGCAACTGTGGGGATTTCCCCTACAGTTGAAAGTGCTATGAGATGACTGTTGTTGTGAAATGGCACTATATAAATAAAGTTGAATTGAATTGAATTGAATTTAAATATGTATTTTTAATTGGTTGGTCCAGGGGTGTCAAACATATGGCTCGTGGGCCAAAAACGGCCCACCTGAGGATCCAAAATATTCTCTGAAAATTCACAGCTTTATTTCTAGTAAACTTCTGACTTTCTACTGAGTACAATAGTTTGTGTAAATCTGAAATATTTTTTCTCTGTAAGCTGAGACTTTTTTCTCATCAGTTTTCTTTTTCTTCTTTTTTCTGATTAGAACAAGGGGTCCTTGAGCTTGTTATGTTTGCAAGATGATTTAGGTATGCATTTAAAAGTAACATGAAAGTTACTTTTCCAAGTAACAAGTTACTTTAATCATGCAGTAACTCAAAAGTAACTTACTTTTGAAAAGAAGTAACTAGTAACTGTAACTAGTTACTATTTTTTAATAACTTGCCCGACACTGCTAATATGACAGTGTTTAAATGGGAGGACAATGGGAGACTGAAAACAATGCAGGCTCATTCACAAAGTGAAAATGCATTTAAGAGCAAGAAGCTTTTAAACCTCCTCCTCCACAGACCTGCTCACACTGGGGAGACTTGATCATAATTAGGCACAAACTTCACCCAAACTTCTTATCTGTTTTAAACCAAGAAAGAGTAGTGATGAATGCTGGCTTTGTGTGCACCTGTCAGCTCTTCTTCGGGGCTGCAGTGACAGTTTTTTTCATAGTCAGACTGGTCCTGCTGCAGTCCAGCAGTTGAATTAAAAAGATTACAATCCACTGAATCATAAACCCACGGACTGTTTTTTATGTGTGCAGTGAAAAACTCTGCTGTGTCTTTAGATAGTTCACATTTAACTGTCATGAATTTGGGTTTGGTGTTCCAAACCCTGTTCTGACTTATTATCCTGACAGTTTTGGCACGTCCCCTCCTCCTGTCAAATGCCATCAACTGTGCTTCATCTTGGGTGTTCTCACACACATACACTCACACTCCATTCATTCCCACTCACACGCTCATACACGTACTCCTAGACACCTGGTTCAATCACGTCCAGCCCACGCTTCCTCACACTGGCAATCTCTTTCCTCATTTGCATCAGGATAATAAATACGCTGCGTTTGGGAAAAGAGATTGTCGGAGCATTCACCCTCATTCGTGGCAGCGTGTACCTCCATGAGTGTTGTATGACTTCCTTCATCTTGTCAGCCTAACATTTCAAGACGGAGGATTCCTTAATGTTAGTGTCCGACTCTGCCTTTACTCCCCGCTCACCAGACGACACGGACAGCCCCGAATCTCCACAGCCATGAGTACATGTGCCTTTTTTTGTGTGCCCAGCATTCGTCAGCACCAGGCATTTCCCAGGCTGTGGGACATCCGGGTGGCTTCCCTGTTTGTCTGGTGGCCATCATTCTGTCATTGCTACTGTCTGCATTTGTGTGGTAACTGGACTTGTGAATTTGTTACTGTTTACATTAATAAATGGCACGATCTACTCCAGCACTTGAGTTTTTCATTCCCTCTCTCGTGCGCCACGTAATGGCGTACGAGAGATCGTGACATTTAACTGTCCTCATTTAACAGAAAACAATGGCTGAGTGTGTGTTTTCTCATTAATCATGATGTGCACACATGAACGGACATGAGATAGGATGATGTGATATGATGACAGACATGATAGATTACTATATGGACAGAATACTTTGTCACAGAAGAGAGGTTTGTCATTTAAAAATCCTTAGACTGACAGTATCCCACCACGCCTCCCCCATGTACCAACAGTGGCACGCACACACACTTCCTGTTCATACATTAATACTTAATCTAAAGACTATACTCAAACAAAAAGTCCACTATTGAAATGAAAATGTGGATGGAATTAAAAAAAAAACAATTAAATCTATCACCATATTATAATTAAAATGACAGGTGATAATTGTTACAACTCTCTTGATTAAAATAACAGAAAATCCCAGAGCATGCTACTTCCTCATGTGCTCCTGTCAGTAGGATCTGCACAATTTCAAACCATGCTCCTGAAATAGCACTGAATGCGTTTCTGACAAAAGACCTCCTTTTTCTCAATCAAAAGTGCATTGTCAAAAAAATGTACCAAAATATCAATGTGCCCGAGCTTTCACACTACCAGACCTCTTTGAAATGAGCTCCCTTCTCCCAGCGCAAAGGTGGGACTGTCTACTGGTAATTAGATGGTGTGATGCAAAGCATTAAAAACCGACAATGCGCTGAAAGAAATTCACAAAAGCACTGGCACAAGGTGGGAAGCACGGTGCAAAAGTGGCCTGTTGACTGTCATATTAGGGCCCATTGTGTTTATCAAATAAAATTGACAACACCAAAGATTTGTCGCTGGACTTTGCAGCCCTTAAAGATGGAAATAAAAGATAATGTCAAGTTATTAACAGACACAAAGCAGATTCGTGTAACACTAGAGACACGATAATACACCGGAGATTGAGCCTGGCCCACCCATCTTGTCTGGCCTCCGTGATCTTGTCCCGAACATTAATATACTCTATGCTGAGTGCAAAATTGCTGCATTTTATATATATATAAAAAAAATATTGTCAGGATATTCATGAAAGAGATCACATAAATCTTTCTTCAGTTATGCAACACTTTGATTTTGAATCATCCTGTTAAAAGAATGTCAGTGAATGACTAGAGAAATAATGAAAAGGTCCAAAACTAGATAATGAGGGATAAATCATTACTATGTGCTCAAGTGTTCCGTGGGCGCAGATCTCAGCAGACAGGCTCGACTCTGGCTGGGTGCTGCGCAACACCACAGTAAAGTCCAGCAGTTAACTTTTTTAAAAAGTGTGACCAAATCCTGATCACCCAAGGAGAGGATAAATAAATAAATGAACGCTTAATCTGTCTAATTGTCCTGTAAGTTTACAGTTAAAATTGAAAACATAAATGAGTATAAAAGCCATTCAGTCATTTATCACATAAAAATTAAAAGGACAGATCAGGTAATGAGAGATTTAAAAAAAAAAAATCAGTACGTTAAAGTAAAGGTGGTGGTAGGGGAGAATGCAACAAGACAGCATCGGATGGTATTCTGTAGGATGACTTTGGAAAGCAACAAGAGGAAGAGAGTGTGTCATAATCGGCGCATAGTCTTAGGATCATGCCCACACGTTATGCTCATTTTTTGTTCTCTCTGGGATTGTGATTATTGTCTGCATTATTTGCCTTCTGTACTTCCCATGGGCCCTCTGTGATTGTTGTCAAGTCTCCCCTGGTTCCTTGTCATGTTCATGTGCATCCCTTGTCTCTGATTATCTGTGTATCCCCGCCCGCCCTGTTCTCTGCACCTGTAGCCACTTCCTGTGCTGTCTCTGTTTGCCGTTGATTGTTCCCCAGCTGTGTCACGTTGTAATGATCTGTTACCTTATATATGTCAGTCTGTGTTTGTGCTCCTTGTGGTGTCATCATCTATTTTCCCTGCCACTATCCTTGTGTCCCGAGTGTTCCCTGAGAGTGTTTAAGCCTGCATATCTCCTGAGTTGTTTACAGCCCCCGTGCTGTTGTTTTGTTTCAGTTTTGTTAATAAACCATGTTGCATCTGAACACTGCCCGCACTGTGAGTCCTGCGTCTTACCTGCCTGCCAGAGGTAGACATGATAGTGTGAAGGCAGAGCCAAAGATTAAGTAGGGGAAGATGCAAAAGGAAGAAGGTTACACAGAGTTCAGAAAGTAGTTGATACAGGCTCTGGTAGGGAAGAATTATCAGATGACTGGGAAAGTACAGCAAAAGTATTGAGGGAAATGGGTAGAAAGGTATGTGGTGTATCCAGTGGACAGAGGAAGGAAGACAAGCAGACTTGGTGGTGAAATGAGGACGGACAGGAAAGTATTCAAAGGAAGAGGTTAGCAAAGAAAAAGTGGGATAGTCAGGGAGATGATGAAAGTAAATAGAAGTAAATAGAAGTATTTGCAATCTAGGTGCATGGCAAAGAGAGAGGTGGCAAAGGAAAAGGAAAAAGCATATAGTGAGTTGTATGAGAGGCTAAATACTAAGGAAGGAGAAAAGGAGTTGTATCGATTGGCTAGATAGAGAGATCGAGCTGGTAAAGATGTGCAGCAGGTTAGGCTGACTAAGGACAGAAATGGTAATGTACTAACAAATGGCAAGAGTGTGTTGAGAAGGTGGAAAAAGTACTTTGAAGAACTGAGGAATAAAGAAAATGAGAGAGAGAGAGGAGGCTGGATGAAGGAAAGATGTTGAACAAGAAAGTCCTGAGGATTAGCAAGGTGGAAGTGAGGGCAGCTTTGAAGAGTGAAAGGGTTAATGGAAAGTTAGTGCCAAAATAATAATTCTGTAGGTAATCTCCCTTTATGCTCTACACATATTCCATACATATTCTGTTTGCATTCTTATGAACAAATATGTTGTGTTAAACAGGAATTAGGCAGAGCTATAGAGCTCTCTCTCTCTCTCTCTCTCTCTCTCTCTCTCTCTCTCTCTCTCTCTCTCTCTCTCTCTCTCTCTCTCGTGCGCATGCGTGGGCGTTTGTGGGAGCAGGGGTGTGGAGTGGTGTCGAGTGAGTACTTTAAACTTTGTATTTTCTAACTTTTTCTCTATCTTGTGTGTTTGAGGTGTGTGTGTTTAATATAGTGGGTTGAGTGTGTGTGTGCTGGGGTGTGAGTGTTGGAGTGAGTGTGTTGGGGAACGGTAGCTTCTGCTGCCGGTTTTTCCCAGCCGGCATCATGCCGGTGATTGATGGTGGTGTGGAGTTTGAGCGCTTAACCCGGCGTCATGGTGTGAGAATCCTCCCGACAGTTCCCTGTTCTGTGGAGGAGGCCAGCCTCGCTGTAGGACAGGTGGTTGGGCATGGCAGCATAAAATCAGCATCGAGGATGAACAGCGCAATTGTGATCTTTCTGGATTCGACTGAGAAAGCTGATCAGGTGGTGGCACAGGGAGTGGTCATAGGTGACACTTTTACTCCCGTTTTACCGCTGGCGAATCCGTCTAGGAGGATCACCATCTCAAACGCTCCTCCTTTCGTTAAAAATGATCAGCTGATTAGAGAGTTGTCCCGTTTTGGCCAGGTTGTGTCCCCTATCAGAATGGTCTCTCTGGGTAGTAAATCACCCCTGCTGAAGCATGTTGTATGTCATAGGAGGCAGTGTTTCATGGTGTTGAAAGACAGCTCTGCTGAACTGAACGCGTCTTTTAATTTCAGGATTGATGGCTTTAGCTACTTGGTGTTTGCAACATCTGAAACCATGAAGTGTTTTGCGTGTGGCGCAGAAGGCCATCTTATTAGGTCATGTCCTGAAAAGGCGAACACAAAGAGCACTGGCGGTAAGAAAGGTGACGCCGCTGTTTCTGGTGGTCCGGAGGGTAGCGCTACATGTGGTCCGCGTCCGCGTCCGCGTCCGCGTCCGCTCGTGCTGGGGCGGCCGCGGCCGCCTCTGCTGGGGTGGCCGCGGCGGGCGCGGTAGTTGTCCCCCCAAACAGTGATGGTGGGGAATTTCTGTCTGGCGGCAGCTCTGATCATTGTGACGAGCCTGTCGCCCGGGGTAAACAGGTGGAGGGTGTAAGTAAAAGTGCAGTTAAACGAAGGAACGTGAATGAACAGACTTTGCAGGCGGGGGAGGAGCGGTTTGAGGCTGTAGCGGACACACAGAGCAAACACTGCATGACAAACGTTGCGTTTCATGAAGAAATGCAGGAATGTAGTTTTGTTGAAGAGGATCCTTTTAAAGCTGCACAAAAAAGGAAAAGTGCGGAAAACTTGCAGAGCTCTGCTAAATCTAGTAGGGTTGGGAATTTAGATTTACTGAATGAGAGCGCTTCTGACGAAAGTGGAGATGAGTCTGAACTGATGCAGACGCAGACGCAGGAGGAGCAAAGCTCCTATTGTTTTACTAAAATTAGACAATTTCTCCAGGTGACTAAGGGGAGCAGAGCTGTGAAAGTGGAAAATTACTTTCCAGATCTGGAGTTATTTGTGGCATCAGCTCGCAAGCTGATGAAACCGAATGATGGGAATGAGACTTTTACTGATCAGGAAATTTTTCGTTTAAAGAAACTGGTTGTCAAACTGAAATCACAAATTACTAACAGTCATGTTGACTCTTAGTTTGTTTCTTCCCTTTTATGCTATGTGTGTGTTTTTTTACTGTACCTTATTTTTATCCTTTTTAATGCCCCACCTTAGAATTGGCACTCTTAATATAAACGGGGCCAGGGATGATGTAAAAAGGGCCTCTTTATACAAGCTTTTTAATTTAAAGGCACTTGACGTGCTGATGGTCCAGGAGACTCACAGCACTGTAGACATTGAGTGCCAGTGGAGAAAAGAGTGGGATGGCTGCATTTTTTTTAGCCACAAATCCAATAATAGTGGAGGGGTGGCTTGTGCCTGTCTCTTATGAGGTAGAAGAGGTGGTGAAAGGACATGTACTCTTGCTAAAGGTACAGCTTGAAAACGTAAACTTGGTTCTTATAAACGTGTATGTGCCAACCCAGAGAGCAGAAAGGATCAGGGTCTTTAATATGCTATCAGATACGGTTAGATCCTGTAATCCAAATAGTTTTTTATTTCTGGGGGGTGATTTTAACTGTACATTAAACCACAGACTGGACAGGAACCATCAGGAACCTCACCCTGCTTCTGCCAATAGGCTGAGGGAACTAGTGAAGGCGCATGAAATGGCCGATGTGTGGAGATCACATCATGGGGACCAGAGGCAGTACACCTGGAGCCATGCTAAAGATAACCTCTTATCTATGGCTAGGTTAGACCGTTTCTATGGTTTTAAACACCAAATGAGTGTTTTTAAAAATAGTTGTATCTGTCCTGTTGGTTTCACTGATCACTGCCTGCTGATTTGTTCTGTTTTCATTGAAAATGTAAAGTGTAAGAGTGCTTTTTGGCATTTTAATAATACACTTTTAAATGATGTGTTTTTTAAGGGAGTTTTTCATGATGTATGGAAGTCACACAGGGAACAAAAACCCTCTTTTAGTTCTCTCCAATTGTGGTGGGATTTTGGTAAGGCCCAGATAAAACAACTCTGCCAACAGTACACTCAAAATGTCACTCGTAGCTTGACCCAATCCTTGAAAGTTCTGGAGACTGAGGTGGTAGAACTAGAGGAGTTGCTCAGTTCTACAGGAAAACAGGAGCACTTAGAGGCTCTCAAGTCAAAAAGGTCAGCCTTGGCTAGCTTGCTAGGGGTCACCGCACAGGGTGCTCTGGTCCGCTCACGCTACATGGATGTAGCTCTGATGGACTCGCCCTCCCAGTACTTTTTTGGACTGGAGGGGAAAAATGGACAGAGAAAGCTCATTCACTCCTTGTTGGGCGATGACGGGAGAACAATCTCCACAGCAGCAGAGATCAGGAAACACGCTGCTAGCTTTTACAGTGAATTGTTTAGAGCAGAGTGGAGGGAGGACACGTCACTGGGCCAGGTTTTCCTTGATGGTCTTCCAGTGCTCTCAGAGGACCTTGTTGCCGGCTTGGATGCTCCACTGTCTCTGTCTGAGCTGCATACGGCGCTAATGAGCCTCCAGAATGGAAAATCACCAGGCATAGATGGTCTCTCTGTGGACTTTTTTAAGGAATTCTGGCCCCTGCTTGGTCCAGACCTGCTGGAGGTTCTCCAAGATAGCTTGGAAAGGGGGACCCTACCCACGACCTGCAGGAGGGCCATCATCACACTGTTGCCGAAAAAGGGGGACCTCCAGAGCCTAAAGAACTGGAGGCCAGTCTCTCTGCTCTGCACAGACTACAAGATTCTCTCAAAAGCTCTGGCCCGAAGACTGAGAAAGGTGATGAGCGAGCTCATTCATGTAGACCAGACTTACTGTGTGCCTGGCAGGCTGATTAGTGACAACGTCACTTTAATTCGGGATATTTTGGAGGTCTCTGGTTCATTGGCGGTAGAAACTGGTTTGATTTCAATTGACCAGGAAAAGGCGTTTGATCGGGTTGAACACCAATATTTATGGACAGTTTTAACAGCTTTTGGGTTCAGCCCAGGCTTCATAGCCAGGATACGGGTCTTGTACAGTGACATTGAGAGTGTGCTGAAGATAAATGGGGGCCTGTCTGCCCCTTTAAAAGTCCAGAGGGGGGTTCGGCAGTGCTGCCCTCTCTCAGGGATGCTGTACTCCCTCGCCATAGAGCCTTTGCTTCACTGCCTGAGAAGGGATCTATCAGGAGTTACTTTTCCTGGCTGTGACACCACGTTCAAGCTGTCGGCCTATGCAGATGATGTAGTCATTCTGCTAAACAAGCAGAGTGACATTGACGTTCTGGTTAGGAGTGTCAATCTTTTTGGCCAACTTTCCTCTGCAAAGATAAACTGGGGAAAAAGCGAGGCTCTGATGGTGGGGGAGAAACTAGAAAATCAGCTTACGCTGCCGGGTGGGTTGATTTGGAAAAAAGGAGGTTTTAAGTATCTTGGTGTCTTTATTGGAAATCAGCAGTTTGAGCAAAAAAATTGGGATGGGGTCATAGAGAAAATTAACGGGAGACTAAACAAGTGGAAGTGGCTAATGCCAAGAATATCTTTTAGAGGAAGAGTGCTCATTTTAAATAATCTTGTTTCCTCATCCCTGTGGCACCGCCTCATGTGCATGGACCCCCCTGCTGGTTTGTTGTCCAAAATTCAGTCTGTTTTGGTGGACTTTTTTGGGGGGGGTGGACTCCACTGGGTTCCTCAAGCCCTGTTATTTCTTCCCAAAGAGGAGGGGGGGCAAGGAGTGATTCATTTAGCTAGTAGAGGTGCGGCTTTTAGACTGACTTTCATACAGAGACTGCTGACGGGCCCCCAGGACCTGGTATGGAGGCCTTTGGCCTGTGTTATTTTACAGAGAGTCCTTGGGCTTGGGCTAGACCTCCCTGTGTTTTTAATGGATTTTAAGAACTCTAATGCACTGTCTTTACCCAGTTTTTACCGCAGTCTCTTTTCAGTGTGGACTCTTTTTAAAAAACAAAGAGGGCCATGCGATTCCCTCTACTGGTTGTTGAAGGAGCCGCTGGTTTTTGGTGGTCGCCTTGGTGTCCTGCCGGGAGTTGGAAGGACCTTCCTTGATAGGCTGTGTTCCAGGAACATTCTCACTCTGAAGCAAGTGGTGGAACTGGCTGGTCCTGGCCTCAACAACGCCTCAGCTTTAGCAGCTCATCTTGGTGTCAGGTCGAATCGTTTCATCGATGGTCTTCTTGCACACTGGAAACAGGAGCTTCATGGACTTGAGCACTCCCTACTCTTGGACTTTTGCAATGGCACGCTGCAGCCAGAAAGCACTGACCCCTTTCCCTCTCTCACGCTCTATATGGACTTTGACGTCGCTCCTTGCTCCTTACTGGCATTCTGTGCTCCCACTGGTGTGGACTTTGGAGGAGCCAGTGGTAAGGCACTCTACAGACTGGTGGTGATGGCACTCAACAAGGACCGATTGAACACCTGTGTGGACACTCCTTGGAGAGCCTATTTTAAACTAGGAAAAGGGCATCGGCCTGCCTGGAGGGCTCTTTACAAAGCCCCTCTCCCTAAGAGGCATGGAGACTTACAGTGGAGGGTCCTGCATGGTATTATAGCTGTCAATGCTTTTGTTTCTGTGATTAACAGCAGTGTCAGTGATCAGTGTGTTTTTTGTTCCTCTAGGGAGACAGTTTTTCATTGTTTTATTGAATGTCAGCGCCTGAGTGGCCTCTTTGAACTTCTCACAAAACTTTTTCATATTTTTAAGGAAGTTTTCTCTAAGCAGGTTTTCATTTGTGGTTTTATGTACAATCGTCGTTTTAAGCAGAAGTGTCAACTACTGAACTTTGTTTTAGGGCAGGCAAAGTTGGCTATCTATGTAAGCCGGAGAAGAAAACTTGAAAATGTTGAGAATGATGTTGATGTCAAAATTTTATTTGTGAGGCTACTTAAAGCCAGAATCAGGCTGGACTTTCAGTTTTTTATGGGGAATGGGGATGTGGAAGGTTTCAGGACCCTCTGGTCCCTGGAGAATGTCCTCTGTTCAGTTCATGATGGACAGCTTTTTTTGGGGCGTTTTTTGGGGGATTAATTTTCTGTGTAACATAGCATGATATAGAAATTGTATTGACTGATGGACAAGTGTGTTTATTAAAGATCCTTTAAAAATCAAAATCTCTCTCTCTCTTTCTCTCTCTCTCTCTCTTTATAGTCAGGTCTATCACATTAGATACACACCCGGATCCAACACTCACACACACACTTTTGATAGTACATTTTAGGAGATAGGTAACGTGAATAGAGGATGGCCTGTTCACGTCAGAGTTAAATTGGCCAATCAGACCGTCATGTACAAGCCCATCCCATTGTACGGGGGTTGGCCCAACAAACCCGAGAAGATGAATGTAAGCCACCCCCAGAAGTCGGGGTCAGTGTGGCAACGCTCCAGAGGAAGCTGCATCATGCTGCACCCAGCGCTGCTTGCTTTACATGTGATCTCTAAATAAATGTCCTTTGAATTGAAGAATTCTCTGGCTTGTTCTTGGACCATTCAATCAAAAAATCGGGTATTTTTCTTACAAACTGGTGCCGGTGACCCAGATTGAAATTATTCCAAGGCGAGCCTGAACACATCACATCAGAGGGACCCTTTTGCAGACTGCTGTGGTGCCTAAACAAAAAAGGTAAGCAGAAAACCTTTTTTACACGAACTTCTGCACTTTGGCCATACTAAATTTACAGTTGTCTGATTAAGTGGTATATCCGATCTCCAAATTTTAAACTGTGTGATGGAAATCTGCGGTCACATGTAAAGCATGAACCACGTGGTCTCGCACGAGGGAGAGTGAAGAAATATCCTAGGATCAAATAGCCACTTTTTTACGAATAAGGAAGATTTGCAATGCAAGAATCTTTTTTACATCAATAGTGAACATAAATTAGGTACTCCAATACATTATAAGAATCTCAAACTTAATCATGAGTGAGTAATGTAGCAAACAGCCACAAGAATCTTTTTTTGACCAACATTAATGAGTGTCTGTTCATAAGTATAAAAATAAAAACTTACAGAATAGCACAAGAATCTTTTTTTTACCAACATTAGTGAGTGTCTGTTCATAAGTATAAAAATAAAAATTACAGAATAGCATAAGAATCTTTTTTTTTACCAACATTAGTGAGTGTCTATTCATAAGTATAAAAATAATAAAGATAGCTTGTTAAGATCAGTATAAGACTGAACTTTATGATACGATACCTCTTGTATCGATAACCTGACGAGGTCTCAATGAAAGTACCCTCTACATAAAAGTTAAGCTACAAGAAAATGAGTACATGCAAATCTGCGGCATATTCTCTACATCATGCAGGCTGATCTGTGCTAATTTTGTGTCTTTAGGGAATAAAAGTGTGGTTTGAGAAATACCGGGGTGGAAATATCTTTTAAACTTTTCCCATAGTATGATTTAACTAATGGCGCTCTTCTGCCCATGTGGCTAGAACAAAGGTGGGTGTGTGTTTTTCCACAAAGGAGGGAGGTAATTCGCCCCCACTCCTGCGTGGAGGTGAGATTGTAAAACAGGTTACTGAGAGGAGGATTATTTGAGGTAACAGTATTAAAATGAAGTGCTAAATTAAAGTTGTAAGGTTATTCTGGCATGTTTACAGCTGAAGTTAGGGAGGCAGCGCTCCATTTTCTTAAAAAAAAGTGGTTTGTGAACAATAGGCTCTGGAGCCATCTTGCGCGTTCACAGTTGCACATGTGCGGGTAGCTGCGGCACAGTGCCTCCATCATGTGGCCGAATGTAGCAAGTGCACTCTTTCATAAATTTACTGCAAATTAGGGCTTAAAATTGTCCTAATAAATGTGGAACTTTATCTCTCTGGCTGAAATTAAAGCTTTAAGTCCATGCATGGCAAACAAACATAAAGTCCTCCTTCGCCCACCTATGTGGGTTTGATTGTAGTTAGGCAAAAAAGCATGCCCATTCGGCTGGAGAGAAAAGGCTCAACTTTAAATTGGGCAGAGGGAGGTATAAGAATAATAACTATTCCTACTTATACAATAAAGCTGTAGATAAGGAGTTTTATTCCTCAATAAGAGTGTAGAAAAATCCTAGGTGGACAATATATAAAGGTGAGGTAATCTAAATGAATGAATAAGTACAATTGTAAATTGGAGTAAATAAATGAATACAAAAATAAATGAATAAAAATAAATAAATAGGAGTTTTTTGTTGTGGAGATGAACCTTGTGGAAGTGAGAGTGGGCAGAAAATGGAAAGGGAAATTTGTTTTTTGAGAAAATTGAAAGCTGATGAATTGTTAAAGTTGTATGCAGGACACAAGAGAAAATATGGAGAAACGATTGGAGGAAGGAAAGAAAAAACTTAAGAGTAAGAGACTTATGCTGCAACAGTGAGAACAAATGCAAAATAATCAATAAATGAGATAAAATGGAAAAGGACAAAAACATGCGGTTTAACAGTTTTTCTGTTTCTCTATTAAATCTGAGATGATGGCCGTGGTGGCTGTGCCCCCCCCCCCCCCCAGCGACCATGTGGTGAGGCCCCCTGGAATTGTCTGCGTCCACCCTCCCCCCGCAACAACAGCACAAAGGGACATCGAAAGAATGGTCAAAGAGGAACAATTGAGCACATGTAAGTACAGTATTGTTTCTTTCCATATCAGAGACGTGCCAACACCACATACTGAGCAAACCCAATACATGATCAAACTTCAAAAAAGTCATACCCATGTCCCACCTAATTTGCCCTATCAGTATCACCACAGGGCCACAGGAGGTCAGAGTTTTAATAATAGAGTCAGAGGCCCCCATGGGACTAATACTTCCTATGTCAGCAATTTGGCCACTGGGCTCAAACACCCACAAGGGCACTCGGGGGGGGGGGGGGGGGTCTCCCAATTAGCAACACAATGGGTATCCTCCCCTACAGGATGTTGAAAAAGAATGGCTTTGATATTAAGCCGGGGATGGCAGTGGCTCAGGAGGTAGAGCAGGTTGTCCAATAACCACATAGTTGGTGGTTCGAATCCCGCTCTCCCCAGTATCCTGCCGTTGTGTCCCTGGGCAAGACACTTCACCCCCAATTGTTCCTGGTGGGTCTGGAAGCGCCATGTTAGGCAGCATGCCACCATCAGTGTGTGAATGTGTGCGTGAATGGGTGGATGGCAGGATCTGTAAAGCGCTTTGGTCATCAAGACATGAGAATAAAAGCGCTATATAAGTGAACACCATTTACCATTAAGCTGTTCTGTTTCAAAGGGGGAGAGTGGGACAGGAACAAGTAGTAAAGTGGGACTAGGTCATTTAAGGTTTGCTGTCTTGAAGTCTTAAATTAGGCATTTTGCAAGGTGGCATCCTCTTTAACAAGCAGGGAGTGAATCTAACAGTAAAACTAAAAAAAATGATCACAATGTTCTCAACCTTATAGCTGAGACGTCGGTGTGCTTTCTCATCTAAAATGCTACCATGTATGCAAACTATTAAGTAGCTACAGAAAGAGTGTATAAATATGAATGAATCTTTATTTTTTGGATGGATTAGGTTAAAAGATTAAAAGAAAGGAACAGAACAATATATCAAGGAAAAATCCAGCAAGGTCGAATTAAACATTAACTCCCCTGATTGTACAATTCAACATAAGTTATCCGAAAAGGCTGATGGCTGAAGCTGCAGCTTATATTGCCCACCCATGTTCCGCCTAAGAAACATCTGATAAAAAGAAGGCTTGCAATTTAGACCAAAATCTGGAAAATTCTTGACGCTTGAAAGGTCATTTTTCCACAGAATATCAGGCAGTCTGACCTTTTACTACAAGAAAACTAGCCACCTGCTGGCCAAGAGGAAGGATGCAGGTTTAGGGCTTCTTTATACTCAAGGGTCAATACATATTTGGAGATTCCCAGACCCTCCTATCTGTATTTTTTGCACATTTCCCAAAACTTTATGGATATGAACCAAACTTATTAGTGCTTTTTTGGTCTCAAAAACCACCACTGGTGCTAGCCCTCTATTCTAAGGGCCTATAGGAGAAAGGTCTGGGGACAATTTGGAACAACCAATTAACCAAACATGTGAGGGCAGTGCAGCCAAGAGTTCAAGAAAAGCTAGTGAAAAGTATTGCTTATGCTTTACAAATTTGTTGAAATCTAATCACATTGTTAAAGTAACTAACTAACTAACTAACTAACTAACCTGCACTTATATAGCGCTTTTCTAGTCACAAAGACCACTCAAAGCGCTTTCATTAATACTAACCCTCTATTCTAAGGGCCTATAGGAAACAGATATCTAGGGACAATTTAGAACAGCCAATTAACCTAACATGCATGTTTTTGGCATGTGGGAGGAAACCGGAGAAATCCCGGAGTAAACCCACGCAACACGGGGAGAACATGCAAACTCCACACAGATCACTGTTGGTCGGGGGCTGGGATCGAACCCACGATCCCACGATCCCCACAATCCCCCGGCCAAGGGTAAACTGTGCTGCCGCAGTGCTAACCACTGCGCCACCGTGCAGCCAAAGTAAGAGATTTGCAGTAGCCATTTTCTAACTTGGCATAAGGTATGAACATGTAAATGTCAATCAAGTATAAATTTGTAAGATGGGGTGCAAAATATGATAAAAATGCTAATTTACAATCACAACTTAAGACAAAGGTTGAAAATTTATGCGACAAGGTTGCAAGCTTCAGAGAAAATTGCACATTTGAGGAAATTTGCCAAATATTAGAAAATGTCACAAATTTCTGAAAAAACTTGTAAATTTACAAAGAAAAAATCCAAAATTTGTTGAGAGAAAAAATGACTAGAGAAAAGGTTGCAAAGTTACAAGGAAAATTAAATTCACGAGGAAGGTGCAAGTTTACATGAAAGTCACAAATTTGAAAAAAAAAAAGGTCACAATTATGACAAAACGTGAACTGAAATAGTTTTTTTAAAATGTGCAAGTTTTCCTAAATCTTCAATATTGTACATTCGCAACTATACTCTCAATGACATATTCTATCCTTTACACTCATTCTTTACACAGTTCCTTACACTTTGTAAGGGGATGGGGGATGGCAGCGTAACAAGGGTGATGGTTTTTGATCATCCAGAGATGAGTAAAAAAGCGTTATAGAAGAAGATGAATTAAAACAAACATGACTAGAGTAGAGAAGAAAAACAAGAAGTTAATTTGAGGTAAAAGCAGCAAACACTGGGTCGAGTAGACTCAAAAAATGAAGCACATGCATACATATAGCTGTGTGCGCACCGGCCTTATCCAAAGGGTACAAGCATCATAGATGCACGCACAGAGCAGACGTGGAGCATAAACAAGGCTTTAATGTCCTGTGCATAGATCTACAGCTCTGACACACACAAGACAACCCGTGTAGCTTGATAAACAAACCAGCGGTTCACACACAGATGGTTTCCGTGTCACGTGGTTGTTGATTTTTGATTTAAATATTTTTAGAATTGTTTTTGGAGGCTAACAAAAGTTTTACATTTTTGTATCTAAAAATTGTTATAGTTTTGTAAGCATGGTGTTAGCTCGTCTGGAGGTTATCTGTTCAGAAGAAAAAAAGACAGAAAACTCCACCACACCAAGATACAGATGACTCTGTTATACTTCAGTTTTCAGAGCAATCAGCAGACGTGTTATTTTTATACATTCCTCGAAAGGCTGATGTTCAAACCCAGAGGCATTACTTAATTCCAAAACAAATCAAAAAGTCAGTAATGAGAAAGCATCCAATGCCAGGGTAGAGATCAAGAGATGATGAGTTTTGTCACGAGACAGAATTTTTGAAATGAGCCACACTGGTTTATTATAAAGTTGACTTTTCAGAATGAAACCGATCACTTGTATGTGCAGGGTCTTGCATGGAGCATTAGCTGTGGACAGTAGAGTCAGTAGTATGAACGATGGGACAGTGAATCATGAAGAAGACAAGCAGGTGGTAACAGAATGTTGATGAAGGCTGAACAGAACCGAGACCAGATGAATGAAAGGAGGTTTTAGTACTGGTTTTAGTACATCCCAATATATATTTCCACACAGGAGGAAGCGTTTGGTCCAAATTTTGCCAACTATGAGTCTAAAAAGAGATTATTAACTTGTGAAGGGGAATATTTACATTTTGTGACAGCAGAAGATGGTCTGGAGTGTGTACACTTTCGTCAGCCATCGACGGAGCTGTACGTGACAACAGAGAACAATAGCGCCAGTTCGGCGGCATAATGTAACCAAAATTGAGGTGCAATAAATCCTTAGATAAATGTGAGAGTTTTGGGATGTGGGAGAGAAAGCAAAAATGACTGGCAGAAGATGAAATAAGGACAGAGAATGACAAAATGGTTTTCTGGTTCATATACTTTGAAGATAACAAAAAAACAAAAACGGTGACAACAAAACAAAACCATCCTTTGTGTAAATATGTCCAAAGTCCACTTTTGACCGAAAGTTATGTAATTTGATAAGGCTGCCATTGCATTATTCAAATTAGATGGATAAATTTACTCCTATCTCAACTTTGGATCATATTCTACATCTTTCTAATTGACAGTAAGCCATTATCTCTTACCACATTCAAGTTAGAGCCTTTGGAATTTGTCATATCTAAACTGAATATTTTCTTGATTAAAAACTTGACTACCAGAGGGAGGTGAGATGATGGGAACACTGCTGCTCCATAGACAGAAAACAGGTTAAACATGTTGCTGATGGAACCACTGACTTGAGATTTTCACCACATATCAGCAACAACCCAAGTAATTCATACATACAAAGAAATCAAGGCAACTGTGTTCACAGAACAAGTTATATTTAATAAAGTGGAATGAAACAGGGAATAAGTATTGAACATGCTTGGTAAAATTCACTGAATATTTAGCAGAAAAGCTTTGTTGGTAATAACAGCTTTCAGATGGTGCAGGCATTGCTAAGGAGTGATTTTAGCCCATTCTTCCACACAAACTGTTTTCAAATCTTGAAGGCTCCATGGGTGTCTTCTATAAAATCTGATTTTCAATTCATTCCATAGATTTTCAATTGGATTCAGGTCAGGTGACTGACTGAGCCATTCTAGCAGTTTTATTTTCCTTCTCTGGAGCCAGTTGAGAGTTTGCTTGGCTGTGTGTTTGGGATCATTGTCTTGCTGAAATGTCCACCCCCGTTTCATCTTCAGCATCTTGGCAGATAGCAACAGCTTCTTATCAAGGATGTCTCTGTACATTTGTCCATTCATCTTTCCTTCAGTATGAAGTCTGCCTGTATCATGTGCTGAAAAACACCCCCGCAGCCTGATGCTCCCACCTCCAAACTTCATTGTTTTTATGACGTTTATGGGCTGATGTGCAGTGCCATTTCTCCTCCAAACATGTTGTGTGTTGTGGCATCCAAGAAGTTCCATTTTGGTCTCATTTGACCAGACGATATTCTTCCAGTATTTTACTGACTTTCCAAAATGTTGTCGTCGGCCTCCATCGGTCTATGATGACCATGGAAGAGAATCCTAAACGTCTACTCTGCTGGAAAGGCACCGCCTGTGGCTGAACAGACCGATGCGCACCGGTGTTCTACCTTCCAGCGTTGGGCGTTGGTAGGATTCAAGCCTGGGCAGGAAGATATGGAGGACAAGATGTTACCCATGCAGCATGTCCCCCCTCTCCACGTCACTGATGAATCCAAAGGAACAGCAGGGCTGCTATAGTTTGGCACCAGCGCCGTCGCAGGAGCTGCCAGAACGATGTTGAGCACAACAGAGAACTGCCTTAGGGGCTCCGACTCCGGATTTTTCCACAGGGTTGACTCCCGAAGCCTTTCCCATGACCGGGTGTGCCGCAAGGCAGCAGAGGTTTGAAATCAGGGTTTACCTTCCCCTAGATGGGCTACCTCCCCAGTTTGACGAGCCACCATCTACCCGAAGCATCTGGTTTTAAGGCGCCAGAGATCCGCCCTCGCCCCTTCTCCTATTAGTAAAAGCAGTTCCGCCGGGCTTAGAGACTAAACCACACGGGCAGACTAGGAGTTGGACTTAGTTGTCAGAGGCTTTTCGAGACACATGCCATAAGGAGCATTTTATGAGCACTGGGAGCTTAACCCCAGTGCCGCTCCTGGCTATGACAACCTTGGAAATGAGCTTCAACATGCTTTTTCTTCAGCAATGGAGTCTTGTGAGGTGAGCAGACATAGAACACATGTTGTCTGAAGAAGAAGCCATCTCTATTGTCATTCAGTCTATACAGCCAATCATGTACAGTAGAACGAAATTACGTTTCCCCTATCTACAATGTTAATCACATCTAGAATCAGAGAGATCACTGCCATGCAAGGCGCTGCCACAAACAACTTCTCCTTCCCCAATTCTATTTCACTGAGCACCAAGCTAGAAAGCTATGACCCAGCCAGGAACTGAATCCCTAATCTCCCAGTTGTGAGGCGGATGCTCTATCAACTAGGCCACCATTCCACTTGAGTGCATTGCTTTTTGTTTTCTTTGAAACAGCAGTACCTGCTAACTCCAGGTCTTTCTGGAACTCTCCATAAGTGGCCTTTGTCCCTTGGATAACTCTTCTGATAATTCTTTTTGACTCCTTTGTCAGAAATCTTGCAAGGAGCTCCCTAGTTGTAGCCGGTTTATGTTAAAATGATGTTCTTTCCACTTCCAAATGATGCTCCAACAGTGCTCACTGGAACATTCAGCAGTTTAGAAATGTGCCTGTAACCAATGCTATCATTATGTTTTGCAACAATAAGGTTGCGGAGGTCTAGAGAGAGCTCTTTGCTTCTACTCATCATGAGTTCTTTGTGGTGTGACAATCTGATATTCACAGATCTTTTAAAAGGCTGTCAGTCAGAACTTTACCAGGTTAAATTAATTTGCACTGATTTAGAAAGCACAAAGGGTTTCTGTTCCTTTTTGCACCTCTTTTTCTTCATATGTTCAATACTTATTCCCTGTGTCATTCCACTTTATTTACTATAACTTGTTTTATGAACACAGTTGCCTTGAGTTGTTACTGATATCTATTGAAAATCTCAGGTCATTCAAAAATATGATTAATAAGAAAAATGTTGACGTTTTCAATTCTTATTGTCCCTGCTGTATATCAACCATTAACTTTGTTTTCTCGGACACAAAATCTTTAAAGGGAGCCCCAGAGAGACATAAGACCTTTCATGGACCAAGGCTGTCATCTAGTGTCCAAGCTATGGAACAGTCTCTTCCATAAATACTAGGTCTTACTTTCAGTCATATAAATTTACATTACAGTATATGTACTTGCGTGCACATCTTCATTATGCTTCAGTTCAATTTCTATTTGCAGTGCCAATTCACAGCAGCTGTCTCACTGCTGCTTACAAAAAGCATTGTAACAAAGGCTACAATGCTTTTTATATATGACAAGATACTGTGCCTGTACAGTTTTCATATAAGAGCATTTTACTTGGCTCAAGATCATTTTTACTTGTTTTAATCAGTTTTGATAAGGCAAAATCCCTGTTTTGTTGACAGAAAATGTTGCTTATGTTAAGTAAAGTTTTCTGTTGTCAATTGACTTTCTTGTTTCTTGGTGTCGATGGCCCTTGCTCTCATTGTGCATTTTACTTTAAGCATGTCCATTTACTTGATGCAAAAAACTAATCTCGTCTTCCAGTTAAATGCTATTATACAATTTTTTCTTCAGTCATTTTGGTGCATTTCTCAGAACAAAGAGTGCAAAACGCAGTGGATGGCCTGCAAAAGTGTCCAGTTTGCTCAAAAATATTTAGTCTGTGTGTTAAAAGCAAATATTTACATCAATGAAACTGTCACTACCATTAAAATGAAGAGTCCTTATATCATCTTTATGAACAAGACTATCAAAATGTTCAGCCATGTTGTCAATAGAACAGTTTACACCAGGGGTGTCAAACTCATTCCATGGAGGGCCAAGACCCTGCATGTTTTACTTCCACCCAATGTCTCCAGCAGGTGTTTTCACTGATCAGCAATCAGTGGGAAGAAATTCAGTGAGACCACCTGTTGAAGACACTGGGTGGAGGTAAAACCTGCAGGGTCTTGGCCCTCCATGGAATGAGTTTGACACCTGTGGTTTACACGATAACTCTTTTCTAATGAAAACTGTCATGGCTTTTGGTAACAGTGACTGAAAATGAACAAGGCAACACTTTTCTCAGTGTTGCAGAGCAATTTCAAAACTTTAAAGTCACATATTATGTGAGGGAAATAGATTGAAAGACAGTGGAAATGATTCAAAGTTTTTACTGAACCGTTTTTACTGAATTATACATTTTGACATTTTTACAGTAAGTATACAGTATTTCTGTATGTACAGTACAGTGCACATTTTGGGGGGTTACCTACCTATTGTCCCAATGAAGTGTTTGGATAATCAAGGATGAAGTGGTTCTCCTAATATTTGGTTGCACTGCACCCTCCGACCAAAGTCAGCCATTGTAAGACCATGAGTTAGAACACTATCAACAATTGTGGCCCTAATTTCAATGGGAACAGGCCTATGTTCTAGCCCTAGCTTCTTCTTCCTTTTATTCTTCCACCTCACATCCTTATACCTCTTCTTCCAAGATGTTGACCCTGGTCATTCTCTTGATGCTCTTCCATTTTTGTTTTAGAAATGGTAGCTGCTCTGTGAAGGCTTTATATATGCTGCCAAATGAAGGCTCATAGCATGCACCTCAGCTGTTCTAGAGAGCTGAAAGGTCATTGGTTGACCTAATTCTTAACATATTTCCCCATCATAAGTGAAACTTAAGATTCACCTAAAAACAATTAATCAATTTAACGCATATTTACAAAAATGTAAATGTTTAAAATCTGCTTGGAGCAGTGATAATTTGTGCAACACTTTTGCATGTTATGACTCAAACAATGAACGAAAGACTAAATGTTTTGGGGTGAATGACTATTCAACAAAGAACCTGTTTAACGTATTTTGACCTGCATGACAACAGCAAGGCCATTGGTGAGGCCACGGAGAAAGAGTTTCAGTCAGCCTCGAAGAGATTCTGGCAAACTGTCTGGTGACTCAGAAGGGAGAAGCAGCTCCCTGTCCACACTGGTGCGGATGGAGAGCTGCTGACTTTGACTGGGGATGTTGTCAGGCAGTGAAAGGAATACTTCGAGGATCTCCTCAATCCCAGTCTCACTCGTAATGGAAGCAGAGCCTGAGGACGAGGGGGATGACTCATCCATCACAGGGGTTGAGCCCCTGGTCGATAATTAACAACTAAGCTAGAATCGAGATTAGGTTTTGTAAGTAACGGAATTACCTCAGCATGTTTGAATGGGAAGGAACACAGCCTTGTGTCAGTGAACTGTTAATGATAGTGAGTAATGAAGGACCAATGGTGGTTAAAGACCCGGTTAGAACAGAAAGTGGTAAAATCTCAGATGAGGATGATTAAGGTTTCAATTGGTTTATTATTTTAACTAAGTCATCAAGTGTAACTAGGGAGAATGAACTAAATGGCTAAGAGCACTGAGGTCTAATGTCTTCATCAGGAGAGGACCTTATGGGAATTTTGGATGTCAAGTCCTGTAACTTGGGCAGCGCGGTGGCGGAGTGGTTAGCATTGCGGCAGCACAGCAACTCACCCTTGGCCAGGGGATCCTGGGTTCGATCCCAGCCCCCGACCAACAGTGATCTGTGTGGAGTTTGCATGTTCTCCCCGTGTCTGCGTGGGTTTACTGTGGGATTTCTCTGGTTTCCTCCCACATGCTAAAAACATGCAAGTTAGGTTAGTTGGCGTCAAACACTGGGGATTCTAAACTGTCCTCAGGTATGACTGTGAGAGTGAATGGTTGTCTGTCTCTCTGTGTTGGCCCTGCGATGGACTGGCGATCTGTCCAGGGTGTACCCTGCCTCTTGCCCAACGATGCTGGGATAGGCTCCAGCCCCCCCGCGACCTGAAAAGAATTAAGCGGAAGAAGATGGATGGATGGATGGAAGTCCTGTATTTACAAAATAATGAAGGAATTCATTGCAGTCATCATTAGAGTGTACTGGAGCTTGCCGAGGTGGGGGAGAAACAATGCTATTAATAGCGTTTAATAAAACCCTGGGATTGTTCTTACTATGATTCATAAGTTGATTAAAATAAGAAGAGCTAGCTTCATTTATTGCATCATTATGTAAGTGAAGAAGTTCTTTAAAATGTTCTCGATGAACAGCCAATCCAGATTTCTTCCATAATTGTTCTGCTTTTTGAAAGGAACGTTGAAGGCCACAAGTTTGATTATTTAGCCGAGGTACATGAGAGGCGATTCTGTGTTGTTTTATTTTGTAAGGGGCCACCTTATCGAGAATCATACAACAATGATCTTAAAAAGAATTCACAAGGAGGTCTGCATTGTCTTCAGAAGGGGTTAAAAAATTAAAAAGAGAAGAAAACTTATTAATAGCTGAATCATCAATAAAACAACTATATTTGACACATACTTGAGAGGAAGGCTCTGAGTTAAATAAAACATTAAAAGAAATTGATTTATGGTCACTGAAAGCAACCTCACTTATGTTTACATGGTCAAGGGTGACACCATAAGTGAAGACCAAGTCCAAAACATGTCCTGCAGTGTGAGTAGAGTCAGATATATGTTGAACAAAGTTGTACGAGTCAATTAAGCCCAAGAATTCCTTTGTAGTGCTGTTGGTTGAAACATCAATATGAATGTTAAAATCCCCAACAATGATGATTCTGCCTCGTGTGATGGTGGAAGATAAAAAGTCCTGAAAGTCAGAAAGAGAGGACGTAGCAGGCCCAGGTACATGATATATTAAAATACAGTACAAGGGATGAGCACGGCCAATTCTGATCATAATCATCTCAAATGAGCTGTGGGAATTTGTAGAGATCATTTGGCATGTGAAGGACTTTTTAAAAATAATAGCAGTTCCACCTCCAAGGCCAGAAATCTGTGGTGCACTGAAAAATGAACAATCACTAGGACATAGTTCTAGAAGATGTGTAACATCATTCTCACACTGCCACGTCTCAGAAATAAACATAAAATCCAATTGTTCACTGCAGAAAAATTCATTTAAAATATAGGATTTCTTAGCAATAGAGCAGGCATTAATGACCATCATTTTAGCAGTACAGATGTCTGGGTAAATCTTGGCTGGCTTACACTGTGTAACTGGGACAAAAAGTGTAAAAACCTGTGACTTGCTGCTCTGTGAAGCTTTGGAGAAGGTCTGTTTTTGGCTATGACAGGTATGAAGGAGAAGTTCTCTTAAATACCAGGTGAAATATTTAGACAGTAGGGGAGCTAACAGGAGCTGAGGTCACTGGTGTGTGTCATGTGCTGGCGAGCGCTCGCCCCCTTCTTCCTGCTCACCAGCTTCCTCATCAGATGCACCTGTTGATTCCCGCAGGGCCAGCGTTTATAAGGAAGCAATCTTCAGTGATTCAACGCTGGCTTATTTGGGTATACTGCTCAGCAGACAACTCCTTAAGTAAGCGGTAGTGTTGTGTATGACCTCACCTTACATTTCTTCTCTTCCGCCTTTCTCAGGTTGCTGCAGATGAAGCGGTGCATCTTCGGGGATTTGGTGCACTCGCCAGCCTGTTGCTCCACCTCTAGTCAGCCCTCCTCCACCCGGTCAGACCTCTTCATCATACCTGACTGGCAGTTCTTACCTGCTGGTTCATCTCCTTTGCTGGGTTCTGTGCCGGTCTCTTCTCATCCCTCACGTGAGTGGTACTATTTGCTTCAGCATTATTTCTCCATTCCTCCCTAACCAGTCTCGTCTGTCCTCCGCAGGGCTCCTGTTTATCTAGTGAGTGACTGGTGTTTTCCTCAAGATAGCGCTTTTTGAAAATTCTAATAAAAGGTCAGACATTCTTTGTGTGTTCTCTTGGTGATTGCACGTTGCACTCAGGTTGCTTGTCCAGCCAATATGACAGAACGAGCCAGCCAGAGTCACAACCTGGCAGGTGCATCATCATCAGCTGAGCACTCCATGCTCCACTGCCTCGACGCTACAGAGAGGCAGGTGGCTGAGCACACTCAACTGCTGCAGGCAATTACGCAGCAGCTGAGTGTCCTTTTTGATCAGTTGGGCCGTGCGGCTGTCCCAGCCACTCCACCACTACCTGCTCACCCTCCTTCTACTATTATCTGCCGAACCCTTGCCATTTCCACACCTGCTCCGTTTCTTATGTCAGATTCGGCTTTATTTTGAGCAGGTGCAGGAGGAGTTTCCGGATGACATTTCTAAAATTCACCAGTTTACTCTTCTGCTTCAGGGCCGCGCTCTTAGTTGGGCGCGGGCTGTTATCGATAGTCAGAGAGCTTCACCACCCATGTTTGACCAACTTGTGTCCAAGTTTTCCAGCACCTTCGACCGCTCCGAGAGTGAAGGGAATATTATGAGTCGCCTGATGTTGCTCCACCAGGGCAGCCAGTCTGTGGCTGACTTCTCGGTGGAGTTTCGGGTTGAGGCAGCAGATTCGGGGTGGAACGAAGTTGCACTGCGCAGTGAGTTCCTCCACGGACTGAATCATCAGCTCCGTGACGACCTGGCGGTTCATGCCGTTCCTGCCACCTTGGACGGCCTGATAGATCAGGCGGTCGGGCTAGATAATCAATACCATGAGCGCGCTCGGGAGTGTGGTGCTTCCTCTTGCCCACTCGCCACACACTCACTCCTGGTGCCTACTGACCTAGGCGAGTCCGACTCTGCCACCGAGCCTGTGTAGCTCAGCTCTGCTCGCCTTCCACGGGCAGAGGTTGAGCGGCGGCGGCAGATCGGGGCATGTGCCTACTGTGGTTCACTGAAGCCCAAGTTAGACACATGCCACCTACGGCAAAAAGAATCATCCCGTCAGTACCCACAGGGGTCTGGCGGATGGCACTCAATTCGATCCCCCCGGTAATTTCTCCATTTCGGCCCTGATTCAGCTACCAGGGGTCGAGAGGAGGGTCTCCGCCCTAATTGACTGTGGGGCGGAGGGTTATTTTGTCTTTTCTATGCTGGCGCATGAGATTGGGATTCCGATGGATAAACTGCCGGCTCCCCGTTCCGTACATACCCTTTCTGGCCAGACGGTGGTGTCCGTTACCCATTGCACGGCGCAGTTATCTGTCCTGTTGTCCGGTAACCACCAGGTGAAGCAGACTTTTTACGTGTTTCCACGAACTTCTTGCGTGGTGGTACTTGGCTATCGGTGGCTCCGGAGGCATAATCACGCCAAGAGGGTCACCACCATGCCCAAAGACATCCAGTTGGCCCGCCGCATCCGCGGAGAGAGAGCTTAGACTTTCTGCTGCACATCCACCAACCACAATGCTCCGCACTGTGTCTATATATATATATACTGTATATATATACTGTATATATATATATATATATATATATATATATATATATATATATATATATATTTATTTATTTATTTATTTATAGTAATATGTACATATGTATACTAGCTGCTCTTGTTTTTTCTTGCCTTCTGATTGTTGCTCTGAGTGTTGCTATCCCTGTGCTGTTGCAATCCTGGAATTTCCCCATTGTGGGACTAATAAAGGCTTATCTTATCTTATCTTATCTTATAATCCATTAATTAATTGGGCACAAAATTCCATCACCTCCTGGAGTTCCAATTGTTTGGCTACATGTCTAAATTCGGCCGAGTGTTCGCCATCCCTTCCCGTCTCCTCTCCTCAAGTTGAGCCGCCAGACCTCAGCCTTGTACCCAAGGTCTATCACAACCTCGGGGAGGTCTTTAGCAAGTCGCGAGAGTTAGCGCGTCCCCCACATCGCTTGTATGACTGTGCCATCGACCTCCTTCTGGATGCGAGGCTGCCGTCCAGCAAACTCTATAGTATTTCTGGGCCTGAGAAAGAGGCGATGGAAAGGTACATTAAGGACTCGCTGAACACCGGCCTTATTCGGCCTTCCTCGGCTCCCCGTGGGGCGAGGTTTTTCTTTTTGGGCAAGAAGGATGGGTCTCTGCATCCGTGCATTGACTATCGAGAACTTAATGCCATCACTGTCAAAGATAAAAACCTTTTGCCCCTGATGAACTCTGCTTTTGAGCTCCTGCAGCGTTCACATGTATTCTCTAAGCTCGCCCTTCATAACGCTTACCATCTAATCAGAATATGTGAGGGGGACGAGTGGAAAACAGCGTTTAAAACACACCTTGGGCAATATGAGTACTTGGTTATGCCTTTTGGATTAACTAACGCCCCCTCTGTTTTCCAGCGTTTAATTAAGGACGTCCTCCATGATGTGCTTAATCGGTTTGTTTTCGTCTATTTAGACGACATTCTGATTTCTTCTCGCATGCCAGAGGAGCACGAGACTCATGTTAGACCCGTGTTACAGTGGCTCTTAGAGAACCAACTGTACGTCAAGGCTGAGAAGTGTGAATTTTCCACATCTTCCACTTCTTTCCTTGACTTATCATAGCGGAGGGAGAGCTGAGGGCTGACCCGGCCAAGATGAAGGCTGTGCTGGATTTAGCTAACTCCCCACTCCTTCAAGGAGCTGCAACGCTTCTTGGGGTTTGTGAATTTTTATTGCAAGTTTATTTGAAAATATAGTGGGATAGTACAGCCTCTAACACAGCTGACCTCTGTTAAGGTACCATTTTTATGGACCGAGGCACCTGAGCAGGCCTTTAACAAATTAAAGGGCGTGTTCAATGACAAATCCATCTTGGCTCAGGTCGACCCTCAGCTCCAATTCACCCTGGAGGTGGACGCTTCAGAAACGGGGGTGGGCACTGTTTTGTCCCAGCGTTCTCCCCCGGACTTGAAGCTCCGCCCGTGTGTGTATTTCTCTCGGTGGCCCACCCCATCCCAGAGGAATTATGATGACAGGGATCGCAAGCTGTTGGCCATTAAGTTGCCGTTTGAGGAATGGAGACACTGGCTGGAAGGAGCGGCTCACCCGGAAGTCGTGTGTACCGACCACAAGAACTTAGAGTATCTGCGGTCGGCCCGCTGGCTTAATCCTTGGCAGGCTCGCTGGGCCTTATTTTTCCAGCGCTTTAATTTTACTGTCACTTATAGGCCCGGCTCCCATAATGGGAAGCCTGACGCTCTCTCCAGACAGTTCAGTCTGGACTTGGCTGACCCCTCTTCCCAATCCCAGCCCATTCTTCAGCCTTCGTGCGTCCTGGGAACCCTCACCTGGGAGATTGAGAATAGAGTCCGCCAGGCCCAGTCCTCAGATCCCCAACTGCCTTTACATCCCTGCTGCCCTCTGCAGTGAAGTAATCCAGTGGGGGCACACCGGAAGTTTTTCCTGTCACCTGGGGGTGGTGAGGACCATCAACATCATTAGACAAGCGTTTTGGTGGCCCATGTTGCAGCGGGACGTGCAGGAGTATGTGAAGGCCTGTCAGACGTGTGCCCGGAATAAGTCTTCCTCCACCCCTCCCACTGGCCCTCTTCACCCGCTCCCCATCCCTAGCTGGCCTTGGTCACATATCACCATGGATTTTGTCACTGGTCTTCCCTCTTCCCATGGCAATACAGTGATTCTGACCATCGTTGACAGATTCTCCAAGGCTGTACACCTGGTTCCCCTCCCCAAGCTGCCATCTGCCTCCAAGACGGCGGAACTCCTATCCTACCATGTCGTCAGGTTACATGGGACTCCTATGGACATTGTGTCTGACCGGGATCCGCAGTTCACATCACGGGGTTGGAAGTCCTTCTGCCACTGCCTTGGTACCACCGTCAACCTCACCTCCGGCTATCATCCACAGAGCAATGGGCAGGCTGAGCGTGCCAACCAGTCCCTGGAGGCCGCCCTTCGTTGTGTGGCAGCCGACGACCCCCGAATTTAATATTCATTAAATTCCACAGTCTCTTCAGCCATGGGCCGTTCTCCTTTTGAGACATCAGTGGGTTGATGCCCCCCCCCACCGCTCTCCATGGCAGAGAGAGAGGTTGCAGTGCCGTCCGTGGAGGCCCATTTTCATCGCTGCCACCAGGCCTGGAGATCCACCAGAGCGGCTCTTCTCCGCTCCACCGAGCGTAATCAGCACTACGCTGACCGCAAGAGGGTCCTGGCACCGAACTACAAGACTGGACAGAAGGTCTGGGTGGCCACAGACCAGGACCCACTGAAGGCTGAGTGTCGGAACCTCGGTCCCCGGTTTGTGGGCCCCTTCCTCATCATGAGTAACATCGGCGACTCTGCTGTCCAGCTCCAGCTCCCACGGGCGCTCCACGCGCACCCTACCTTCCACGTCTCGAAGGTGAAGCCTCTCTCTTCCAGCCCTCTCTGCCCTCCCCAGAAGCAGCCTCCTCCTCCCAGGGTCTTTGACGGACACGTCACGCATACTGTGAAGGAGATCCTGGATGTATGTCATCGGGGCCGAGGGTTCCAGTATTTGGTCGACTGGGCTATGGGTCGGTCATGGGTCCCATGGTCTAAGTTCCACAACAAAGGGATGGTCCGGGATTACCATCGGGCCCACCCAGACATGCCTGGGAAACCGCCAGGAGGCGTTCCTTGAGAGGGGGGCACTGTCATGTGCTGGCAAGCACTCACCCCCTCGTTCCTGCTCACCTGCTTCCTCATCAGATGCACCTGCTGATTCCTGCTGGACCAGCGTTTATAAGGAAGCAATCTTCAGTGATTCAGCGCTGGCTCGTTTGGGTATACTGCTCAGCAGACAACTCCTTAAGTAAGCGGTAGTGTTGTGTATGACCTCACCTTACGTTTCTTCTCTTCCACCTTTTTCAGGTTGCTGCAGATGAAGTGATGCGTCTTCGGGGATTTGGTGTGCTCGCCAACCTGTTGCTCCACCTCTAGTCAGCCCTCCTTCTCCACCTGGTCAGACCTCTTCATCATACCTGACTGGCAGTTCTTACCTGTTGGTTCATCTCCTTCGCTGGGTTCTGTCCTGGTCCCTCCTCATCCCTCACGTGAGTGGTACTATTTGCTTCAGCATTATTTCTCCATTCCTGCCTAACCAGTCTCGTCTGTCCTCTGCAGGGCTCCTGCTTATCTGGCGAGTGACTGGCATTTTCCTCAAGATAGCTGTTTTTGAAAATTCTAATAAAAGGTCAGACGTTCTTTGTGTGTTCTCTTGGTGATTGCACGTTGAACTAAGGTTGCTTGTCCAGCCAATATGACAGTGTGAGGCAATCAGGGACTGGTGTGCTGTCTGGACAGTTACCAGTTTGTCAGTGACAGCGTGGAGCTGTAGAAACTGCATGGAAGATATTGGCTGAGAGAGCACGTGCACCATGGAAGCTGGGACAAATACTGTCTCTGTTTATAAAAAGGAGGGTCAGCCCCAAAAAAGATTAAAATTGTCAATATGAAACAAGTTTTGGGATGGACAAACAGACTGCAGCCAGATGTGAAGAGAGAGCAATCTGCTAAAACAACCAGCACCCCGGTTCAAAGAGGGGAGGGGCCCAGAGATATATATGGACTTTCCACAGCTCATCAGCTCACTAAATGATGGTTAAAATCCTGTTTTAAAACTTCAGACTGCTGTTTTGGGATGTCATTTGTAGCACAGTGGATAATAACATTGTTACCTGTGGGTGTTTGCTGAGCAGGGATGGGATCTGCTGCAGGACATCAGCGACTCTGGCCCCAGGTAGGCAGCAAGTGACAGCTGATTTTGATCTGATATTCCTCATGATGGAATCACCGATGATCAGAGAGGACACACAGCCTCCCTCATGGGTCTGGCCAGGTGGGTGAGGTAGCGATGCTACAGGGGAGTTGGAAGAGCGTTTCCCAGCCAGCTCCAGGCAAGAAACCAACCCAGAGTTCCACTGCATTGCTTCCCTCAGGATCCTACGCTGTGTAGAAGAGGCTGAAAACCGCAATGGGGGTCGCAGTGGCACCGCTTCAGAGGGACCAGCCGCCCAATTGTCCTCCATACCCATTCGAGGGAACACTGCCTGTCGGCCAAAGGCAGAACAACTGCAGCTTCAGCAGGTGTTGGGTTGAGGTCCTGACTTGAAGGTGAAGCAGGGAAAAGCAAGTTTTCATCCGTCGCCCGAGCTGCAAAGCGGCTAGAGATGTCCAAAGGAGGAGAAGTGGGCCGATTGGAGGCTCTCTTATGGCCACGGACTACCACTTCAGACCAAGGCATTTCATTGTTGGGCATTGAACTGGAAGAAGGCCTTGGACAGGTGGAAGTATCCCACATAACTGTGTTCTGGAGATCTGAACAATCTACAGGCGACTTTTTGGTCTGCTGAGCGACCATGACAGATGTTAGGAGTGGAAGACGAGTAGCGAAGCTAGAAAGCAGAGAGTCCTTTCTCTGGAGTTCATCACACAGCCGTTGGACATCCTCTTTAAAGTCAGCAATTTGTTCATATGCTTTTTGCAGCAGGGTATTGTGCTCAGAGGCCACAATTAAGTCCGTTGTGTCAGAAGCGCTTGGTGTAGTGAGGCTTCAGTATCCGGCCTACAAAGCTCACTTTAGATTGTGCAATCACAAATGTTTTTGATTCAAATTAAAAAATATAGTCACAATATAGTTAAGAACGAATGAGGTTTAAAATATCGGACATAAAAATCAACAAAAAAATAGCCAAAACAAAAGTGTAAAATATCATAGAAGACCTAAAAGCATCTCAAGAGTGCCAAAACTAGTCGGACTGAATGCCAGATGATCAGATTTGCTTCTTGCCCGACGTGCAACCCTTCTAAAGTGGAGGGATACTGCCCCACCCACTTAGAGCTTAGAGACATTATGTCTTACATCAAACTTGAGACGATACATTTCTCCATGTGCAGCTCAGAGGGAAATTCCATAAAACCCTTTATGACATATTTCCATAACACCTAATCATTGCAGTGTGATGCGCATTCCAACTCAGTAATGGATGCCTGGTGTAACACTTGACTCCATGAAGACAGATTCTGTATGGACACCTGTGCCTTGGAACTGGGTTTAACACTATACACCGACTGAGGGGTGAGGGGTAGGCTCTGTGTTCTTTGTTCTATATATACAGTATAATTGCATCACAAATATATCTGTAAGAACTACATATCTATATCCCCTGTGAGGGATTTTCTGTAAAACTGATAATTCTTTACTAAAAAGATGATGATAAAAAACAGGTGCTAGCTGTTGAAGACATTAGCAGTCAGGGAATAATGTTTTTGAAGGAAATGAGGAAAAGAGAGTAAGTTTAATGGGGGGTGTGTCTGCGTCTCTGCATGTGTGTGTCTGCATGTGAGTGTGTGTGTGTGTGTGTGTGTGTGTGTGTGTGTGTGTGTGTGTGTGTGTGCATCTTTTGTGATTGAGTGACACAAGGTTGTCCAGTTTTGATCTGCCATTATCTTTGACCAGACCTTCCCTCTCATTAACAAACCAAGTTGCTGACTTCCACTTGATCACGGTAAGGCCTTCAGCAGGTTTCAGGCCACTGGTCTCATTCACAGACCCCACCCCCAACCTGTTAAACACAGATGATACGCTGGTGCCATCTGCTGATTGATGTAGCTAATTACATCTGGGGGGCGGTCTATATTTGGTACTGAAAGCACAACATTATTCTGAGTATTATCTAAATTAAACTTCCAAATTAATTTCATTGTGAATCACTTAAGTTTAAAATCTGTTCAAACCTGATAAGTAAAAATTTAAGTTTCAGTTGTAATCCTTTGATGTAATGAAATATAACTGAATTGATGTAATGAAAGATAACTGAATTGATGCAATGAAAGATAACTGAATTGACTTAAACTTATACAACTAAGCAATTAATGTTATAACTTTCAACCTTTTATTTTACGAATAAAGTCTAGATAACAGTTATCATTCATTAACTGATTTTCACTATGGGGTAGTATCTGAATGTGTATTTTTGCTTTAGTTTGAAAATTATGTTCAACTGATAAAACAGTTTTCATCTGTCCAGGATTGGTTGTCCTACTGCTTACACGCTGCATTTGACATTCATCTAAGGTTGATACTACCTTGTGGTGCCCTCACCCATGTGTGCACCCATGTCCCTGCCCGGTCTTATTTTTACCACAGCTGGGCTGTGCTTCTGCTTCTTGTAGATGCATAGTATATGTGTGTGCATCCACTCATACATGGGAAAGAGCTAATCTCTCCAAAAATCCCAACAGATGAAAGACAAACAGCAATCACACTGTCCAAAAGACTATGGCTTAGGCCTGAGACAGACTTTAGAGCATGTGTGGGCCTCTATGAGTTTTAATGGCTGTGGAGTGGGGTACTAAAGATTAACCTCCTGTTTAATTTGAGAATTAACATGTATGCATAAGCATAAATGATCCTTACACACAATGGGGGAAATAAGCATTGAATGTGTCAGCTTTTTTCAGTACATACAGTATATTACCAACAATGCTACCTGTATGTAATTTTCACAAGATTTTAGCATCACCTCAAGAAATCCACTTGTAGAATGAACTTAAAACATCTAAGTTAACAAAATGGAATGAAACAAGAAAAAAGTATCAAACACATTGGAACTAGCAGGATATAGGCATGTATGCTAAGGAATCAGCTAAAATCCACAAGTCTTTAGAAAATGTCTAATGGTAGTAATGTCTCTGGACATTATTACCAACCAGGTAGGTACTTCATTTCTGGCTATAAAAGGTTATTTATTTATTTAACCAAGACATCATACAAGAAGCATCTCCTGATGGGTGAAAGCTAAGAGTTCTGTCAGGACCTTCACAACCTGATTGTTGCAAAGCACACTGATTTATTTGGCTATGGATGTGCATCAAAACTTTTGAATCTTGCAGCAAGCACCATTGGAACCATTATCCGCAAGTGGAAGAAACATCACTTCACCATCAGCCACTCTCAAGATATCCGACCAGAGTCAGAAGGATAGTCAGAAGAGTAAACCAAGAGCCAAGACTGGAACGCACCAGGTACAGGAGCTCCATGCATGCTCACCTTGCAAGATTCCATTATTAAAGAAAAGGCAGGTTGAAGCTCATTTAACTTTTGCTAGGCAGCATTTGGACAAACCCCTGAAATACTGGGAGAAAGTGGTGTGGTCAGAGAGGAGAGGAAAACTGAGTTGCACTAGAACTTTTTGGTTGTCACACTACACGATGAAGCAAGATGGCGGCGCGTGCACAACGCGAGGCTCAGCGTCCTATCAGATTCTGGGGACTAGCAGTGTTATTTCTGCTCATTTCGGGTATGTTCGTTCAGAACAGCTCTGCTTTTACATCTTACACCCGAGACGAGCTTTTGAATATTGGATTACAAAGCAACGATAATGACCTTTTTATCAGCAACCTACGTCTGAATTTACGTCTCATCCCGGAGCTCTGGAGAACTCCCGACGCTCGGCAGGCTTCCCGGCCGACCGGAAGTGCTCGCAGGCGGCATAAAGATCATAAACAAAGGAGGGGTAAGCGCGGTGGGCTAAGAGCTAAGCTAAAGCTAACACCACACCGGCTATCGCTACCCAGTATTTTTCTTGCTAATGTACGGTCTCTGGCGAGCAAAATGAGTGAAATACGGCTTCGGATCACCAACAATAAGAGACTTATGAACTGCAATATCATGATTTTTACGGAAACATGGCTTCACAGTGGAATACCCGACAATGCTATCGAGCTAGCCGGCCTACACACGCTCCGGGCAGACAGAGCAGCAGTTGACTCCGGTAAGACAAGAGGGGGGGGGGGGAGTGTGCATTTATATTAACAAGGCTTGGTGCACGAACTCTGTCACTGTTGAGAGACACTGCTCAGCTAACCTGGAGTTTCTCATGGTTAAATGTAGACCTTTCTATCTGCCACGCGAGTTCACTTGTACCATCATAACAGCCGTTTGCATTTCTCCGGATGCTAATGCTAAGCTTGCTATGAAAGAACTAAATGCAGCTATTAGCAAACAACAAAGTGCACACCCAGAGGCAGCATTTATTGTGGCGGGTGATTTTAACCACTCTAACCTCAAGACAGTACTTCCTAAATTCTACCAGCATGTCTCCTGTCACACAAGAGGGGACAAAACATTGGACCATGTTTACACCAATATTGTGGGAGCCTACACAGCAACTCCCCTCCTCCACCTAGGTCAGTCTGATCACTTATCCTTGTTCCTTACCCCCAAGTATGTACCGCTCATCAACCGGGTGAAGCCATCAGTGAGGACCATCAAAGTGTGGCCAGAGGGGGTTGACTCTGTACTCCAGGAGAAGTTTAGGAACACAGACTGGAGTATGTTCACCTCTCAGGCTACCTGTGGCTCCCACATAAACATCAACTCTTACACCCACTCAGTCCTGGACCATATCAACACCACTATTGACAGTGTCACCACGGAAAGACAGATCACCACGTACCCAAATCAGAAGCTGTGGATGAACAGAGAAGTGCGGCTTCTGCTAAAAGCACGTAACAATGCCTTTAGATCTGGTGATGCACAGGCCTACAGTTCATCCAGGGCAGATCTGAAGAGGGGCATCAAGAAGGCCAAGCACAGCTACAAGCTGAAGGTGGAGGAACATTTTGGGGACTCTGACCCCCGACGCATGTGGCAGGGCATTCAAGCTATCTCTGATTATAAGCCCAGCAACTCCATACCTATAGCCATGACTGTGCCCTTTCTCAATGAGCTAAATGACTTCTATGCTCGTTTTGACAAGGACAACAACGAAAAGAACATCAAGTTCCCACCCTCTGATGACCTCCACCACCTCACACTCACCCACACCGACGTCCGTAACGCACTGAGTCATGTCAACGTACGTAAGGCTGCTGGCCCTGATGGCATTCCTGGGCGTGTGCTGAGGGCATGCGCTGAGCAGCTGGCAGGGGTCTTCACAGACATCTTCAATCTGTCCCTGGCCCAGGCCATGGTACCAGCGTGCTTCAAGACCACTTCAATAGTACCAGTGCCGAAACATTCAACACCATCGTGCCTAAATGATTATCGCCCTGTGGCACTGACGCCCATAGTCATGAAGTGCTTTGAGCGACTGGTCTTGGCACAGCTCAAAAAAGGCCTGCCCCCTACACTGGACCCTCATCAGTTCGCCTACTGGAGCAACAGGAGTACAGAGGATGCGGTTTCTACAGCGCTGCACTATGTACTCTCACACCTGGATGACAAGAACACCTACGCAAGAATGCTGTTTGTTGACTTCAGCTCAGCATTCAACACAGCTATCCCCTCCAAGTTGCTCACTAAACTTGGGGACCTGGGAATCAGTACCTCCACCTGCAACTGGATCATGGATTTTCTGACCAACAGACCCCAGCATGTTAGGTCAGGCCCCAACCGTTCTTCCGTCATCACACTCAACACTGGTGTACCACAGGGCTGTGTGCTCAGCCCATTCCTCTACTCCCTCTACACCCATGACTGCAGGCCTATGTATGGATCCAATTCCATCATAAAGTTCGCAGATGACACCATGGTGATTGGACTCATCAGGGACAACGACGAGTCAGATTACAGGGCAGAGGTTGAGCACTTGGCTACTTGGTGCGCTGACAATAACCTGCTCCTTAACACCAGCAAAACCAAGGAGCTCATAGTGGACTACAGGAAGGAGAGGGAAGAGACACATGATCCCATCCATATCAATGGCATAGCTGTTGAACGTGTCCCCAGCTTCAAATTCCTGGGGACCCATATCTCGGAGGACCTGTCCTGGTCAGTTAACACCACCAGCCTGATCAAGAAGGCCCATCAGCGCCTCTTCTTCTTGAGGACACTGAAGAAGAACCATCTGTCAACTGACATCCTGGGCAACTTCTACTGCTGCGTGATAGAGAGCACCCTGACCAACTGTATCACAGTCTGGTATGGGAGCTGCTCTGTCGCTGACCGCAAGGCGCTGCAGCGGGTGGTGAAAACCGCCCAACGCATCACAGGGACTCCACTTCCAGTTATAGAGGACGTCTACAGGAAAAGATGTCTGCGCTGGGCACGCAGCATTCTTAGGGACTCCAACCATCCTGCTCATGGACTGTTCCAGCTTCTCCCCTCCAGAAGACGTTTCAGAAGCCTTTGGACTAGAACCAGCAGGTTTAGGAACAGTTTCTTTCCAACAGCTGTCACGTTATTGAACTTAGTTCCCCGCTGACTCTCTTACCATCATCTCTTACCATCTTCACCTGTACATAACTGCATAACTACATAACTACATCTAACTTATTGCACATTATTTGCACATAACAGTACTCTTAACTTTCTGCACTGCTGCATATATTTGCATATATTTGCTTAAATTGCACATACTGTTAATTACCGTATATACTGCACTGCTGTCCTTTGCACTTCTGATTGGATGCTAAACTGTGATTCGTTACCTTGTATTCATACATGTGTAATGACAATAAAGTTGAATCTAATCTAATCTAATCTAATCTACACACTATGTTTGGAGGAGAAATGGTACTGCACATCTCCCAAACACAATACTGCAACAGTGAAGGTGGAAACGTCATGCTATTCAGCTGTTTTCCATCTCCTGCAATAGCAGGCCTTTATATAATTGAAGGAGCAATGGATGGAGCCATGGACTTGAGTATTTTTGAAAATACTTTAATTGGCTGTCATCCACCATGATGATGACCTTGACAGTGGGCTGGACCTTCCAGCAGGACTAACTCACAGCAAAGGAAAGTCTCATTTAGATTGCAACAAAGAAAATCAAGCTAGAATGTTTCAGTCAATCACAGTTACTAGTTCAGGTCATGTTCATTTAGCTTTATAAGTTTAATTTAGCTTTTGTTTTCAGATTTTTAAAGGCAAAATGTTATAAATTCAAATTGGATGAATTCCTCAGCCAATAAAATTATAAACTTAGGAGAACTCTGGAGTAGGGCTGTGTGATTAACCAAATTAAAACTGAAACCAATGTTTGCGGCATAAAACCCATGTAATCTTGCTTATCTCTGTTTTTTTTTCAGTTTTCCCCTTTCCCTGTTGTGTGTGTGTATACATATGAGAGATCTGTTTAAGACATCTCCTGCATTCATAGCCTTGTGACTCCACACCCCAGATGCAGTGAAGTTAGTGCTGTTCAGAAGCAGCAGAATACGACGGAAAAAAAAATAAAAAGCCTTGTATCAAAAAAGAAATGTGGCATCTGTCTACATAGCATGTTATGATTGACTCTTTATTTCATCTGAAGATGCCAGCAAAAACTGAGCAAAGAGCACGGAAATTAACATGGAAATGCCCAAAGCTAAATCACTGTCAGCCTCTTACGGCTATCCGTGTCACCTTGACCATTTTGCAGCAGGAATGGACAAAAAAAATGACAAGCTAAGGCTGGATTTAAGAACCCTATCAGAGTCTTGTAATCATGATGTGGTGATAACATCATCCTGGCTATATAAAGGACTCCCCCAACACAGCTAATAAGCTTATTAAGCACCGGAGTGAGTCACTTGACCCACAAACCCTCAAGAGGTATGTGAACAAACACTGACTTCTGCACTGGATAATATTTAATTTGGTTACATATGTGTATGTGAAATGACAATAAGCATATTATCATATTATGCTCATTTACTATTGAATAACTGCAGTGATATGAGATCACACTCTTGTGTAATATTGGTTAATTACATGCCTAGTGAACTACAAGGGAGAAGAAAATTGAAAAAAAAAAGAAAAAAAAGAAAAAACAGACAAACCTGAAACTGATTTGAAAAGTTCAATTTACCGTGACGCTGATTTAAGGTCAAACTGCCCAGTCCTACTTTGGGGTGCCTTTGACGTGAATTATGCCCTCCTCTGAAAACAGGCATAACAACAACAATATTGTCTTCTTTTATACCTTTGTACAGTACCTGCAATTTAAGGGGTGTGACTTAGGGTGCTCCATATTAAAGAGGCACAAAACCTCACACATCAGAAAGCAACACTCGGAATATTTTTTTTTTAAAAGAAACTGAAAAAAATGAAATTTTGTGCCTCTCCTATAAGCATTCAGAAATAGTCTGATCCCTAAAACACTCTCAAGATTCTGCATGTTAACATTTCCCACAGCTTAAGCTACGGTCACAAAGATTTTTATGAACAATGGGTTTGTAAGACCCTCCCAGTTCCTATGAATTCTGGAGTTCACAAACATTCGTGGAGGGGGGCGTAGTTTGTTATGGCTGATGTTCAGTTTGCTAGAGCAACTTAAAGCATCATTGAGAAATGAGGTGCTTTTCTGTCGTACAATGGCTCTAGAATTCTTACATTCTTTGTACGGGTGCCTTGGACTCTTCCTACGGCATACTTACTCCCATCTTATGAAAATTTTTGTGCAACTCACGGCACTCAAGTTGCTGGTAGGAAAAGCTTATGGCTTTCAGTACATTTTGTCGGCACAAATGTCGCACAATGACGTTCTTCTGCCTTATGAGCACCTCACTACTGCCTTACACACGCTGTTCGAATCTCCGTAGGAGCAGGGATTTGTACGCCGTTTCCTACAACCGTGTAAGGGGCCCTCAAGAACAACTTAAGGTGTTCTTGAGGCATACTTATAGCTAACATCTTGCGTTGTTCTTACGTTGTTCCTACAACATTCGTATGGCCGCCCATACGATGCCCATACGGGCATCATAGAAATCTCGGACAAGACCATCAATTTAGCCACAAACTTATGAACGGTCTACAAATGCTGGATTCTCCTACAGCCGCCTTAAGAAGGCCATATGAAATGGTCCAAAAATTGCTTGTGTGGTATTCGCAGCTGTTTGTAAAGGTATTTGTGACAGTTGGAGGCACACACAGCTCTTCTCACCATAGTTAAACTGGCTGTTGCTCTTTTCACAGTTGATGATATTAAAGCGATAGGGAACTTCTGTCGCCATGTTACTGACTTCAAAGTAAAACCACTGGGCGTGCTGGCTACAGTTCACATCTGCATTCAGTATCAGGTCATATTCATATCTGCAAGAAAAAAGAGAGGAGGGAAAAGAGTTTTGCTGTTATTGTCTGTGTGTGGGGTGTGTGTGTGTGTGTGGGTGGGTGGGTGGGTGGGTGTAGGTGTGGGTGTTGCACATACTTCCTGACTTGAATAGCCTTCCTGAGATTTCCACATTCAAACTGAGAGAAAAAGCTCAATGAATCGGATGGACACTGAAGACTGAAAAACAAGTGAGCAACAGAAGCATTGTAAGGCAAATGTTAGCTCATTCTTATTTCAGAATTTACCAGGGAACAAATCAAAATGAAGGGGAAAAAAGCATATTTGTAGCCTCCAAAAATATGGTGAACCTACCTGCTTTCCTCAAGGTCAAAGACTACCCGGTTGAAGATATCGTCGGTGTTCACGAAACGCTTAACATCTTCAAGCACCTTCTGCCTGATTAAACAAAAAGATATATTAACACTGGGCTTTAATATCACTCTGACATACACTTACATGCTTTTTGGGCCCCTCTACACAGCATGGAGATCATTGAGAGATTGGGCCAATTTTAGATCTTTGGACTGACTCAAAACTTTGGGGAGACTGTGGTGACTACTGTGGTGACTACTGTGGTGACTGCGCAGGTAACTGAAGATCACTGATAGATCAAAATTTGGCCAGATCTCTCAGTGATCTCCAATTATTACAAACAGTCTCTCCAGGATTTTGTGGGATGTTTTTATGATTGTTGTGGCCCAAAAAGCCTGAATTCGCAGGAGCTTTTTTAAAAAGTTGTGATAAAAGTTGCAATGTTTTTAGAGTGTTTTTTTGCTCTTAAAGTTGTGGGAAGAATTACAAATTTTATAGCAGATGTTTTTTTTTTTTTTTTCCAGTTTACAGCAGTGATATTCCACATAACAATACAAGAAAAACACAGGATTGTCAAAAATTTTATTGGGCTGCACGGTGGCGCAGTGGTTAGCACTGCGGCAGCACAGTTTACCCTTGGCCGGGGGATTGTGGGGATCGTGGGATCGTGGGTTCGATCCCAGCCCCCGACCAACAGTGATCTGTGTGGAGTTTGCATGTTCTCCCCGTGTTGCGTGGGTTTACTCCGGGATTTCTCCGGTTTCCTCCCACATGCCAAAAACATGCATGTTAGGTTAATTGGCTGTTCTAAATTGTCCCTAGATATCTGTTTCCTATAGGCCCTTAGAATAGAGGGTTAGTATTAATGAAAGCGCTTTGAGTGGTCTTTGTGACTAGAAAAGCGCTAGATAAGCGCTTTTATCTATAGCGCTATAAGCGCTATATATCTGTGTGTGTGTGTGTGTATATATATATTTTATAGTAATATGTACATATGTATATTAGCTGCTCTTGCTTGCTTGTTTTTTTTGTTTTTTTTTTTTCTTGCCTTCTGATTGTTGCTCTGAGTGTTGCTATCCCTGTGCTGTTGCAATCCTGGAATTTCCCCGTTGTGGGACTAATAAAGGCTTATCTTATCTTATCTTATCTTATAAGTGCAGGTTAGTTAGTTAGTTAGTTAGTTAGTATTACAGTGATTTGTAAATTAAGCAGAAACTTCTGCTATACAGAAAAAAAAACCTTGTGTAACAGCAAATACAAACATTAACACAATATCCATTATAACCTCTAAATTGCATTGAATGCATGTTAAAGAGTAGAGATTTAGAAATTATTAGCAGCACCTTCATTTGAAAACTCCCTACAGTCCCCAGCTCAGTACTGAGCAGACAGGAAAATTTTTTTTATCCTGTTAGACTGTATTGTCTACAGGAATCTGTGTTTTTCTGAAAAAAATTACAGAGAATATTCTTTCTTTCCTGTGCCTTCCTACCTGTCTTGCCTGCTGCACGTCAGTCTTGACATACATCTTTCATTTACGGGGGGGGGGGGGGGGGGTCTGTCCACCTGTCCAGACTGGAGATCGACAGCTTAAAAGCTCACTGACCACATGTAGTAATGATTTTACCTCTAAAGATGTGTAAAATGTTAATAGTTTTATGGCCTTTCTCCTTATGCGCACTCCCGCCATGGGGTGCTTTTGGGGCAGGCAGATGTTTTTCAACACAAACCCAGTGCTTTGTACACACGGTCTCTCAGTCACATTTTGTCTTAGCCTTGTTTTAAATTGTAATCGCTCTTGTCTTGTTTTCTCTTTTTTCTCCTTTGAATTCTTGGATGGAATATGGGTGGGCAATATAAGCTGCGGCTTCAGCCATCACCCATTTCGGATAACTCACGTGGAATTGTATAGTAGAAGGAGTCTTTGTCTAATTTGACCTTGTTGTTATATTATACAGTTTCTTTTAACCTGTAATGTACTATCCAAAATAAATAAAATTCATTCATTCATTCATTCAAATGTGCTGAGACGTCCACAGGCAGGCTGGGGGAGACGGAGAAAGGGCTGGTGTTGGAAACCTCGCAGGTGAGTGGTTTTTTTTTTTTAATCTCACACTTTGTTTGGTGATGTGTTCCGATAATACTCCTGTAAACACAGAAGTGAACATGGTGCGGCGATGCATTTGATTGGTTAGACTGACCATTTTAATGCCAGTAAGAGACAAGTTTGATTGGTGAAATTGGCGGAAGTTGAGGAGGATTGGCCAAAGTTGTGGGAAAGTTGCAGTGATTGGATAAAGTTGCAAGGTCGCTCAATAGTTGCGCTGATTGGCAGATTTCACATGAATTGGCACGATCGCAACATTGCAAAATCCTGGAGGGACTGTACAAAGCTTTGGTGACTTTTGAGGTGGAAGCTAATGGCTTATCTCACCGCACAGCCAGGCAGAATGTCACAAAAGACTCTTCAACCCCACTGCTATTAGAGCGTACAACACCTTAGCTGATCACAGATAAGCTTATTTCATTTTAGTGTTTTTTTTAATTTTATTTTTGCTTTAGCAAGAGGACAAATCAATTTCTTCTGATGATTAATAAAGTGAATCTGAGATGTCAGTAAGCAGGATGGGTGACAACAATTTGACAACAATTTTGGAGCAACTATGAATGGAGAAAGATGCAGAAAAGTCCAATGTATGGGTAATACAATCACCAGCTTTGCTAAGGAAAGATTTGGAGCCGTGAAAAAGGGCCATACATGGAACAAGTGCATCAAGAATCACACTGGTGAAAAGAACTGTGTAAACTGCAGCTAGCAAGGTTGAGAAAGATAGGTTGGTCATAATATGTGTCATCCACAGGAGTGATGGCACAGGAGAAAGAATAAAAAAAGAGTCAAGAAATGTACCAAATTCCTTGTAAACCCTTTTCGGTTAATCAAACAGCTGTTGAGCCAAAATGACAGACTACCTTCAAAGTTCAGATGCACCAGATAGACATAGGACAATGTAAAGTTTTGATCAGCCTAGCTGGAGCAAACATTGACATCAACATTAAATAGTTGGAATGGGCTCAAATCTGTAGTCAGTGTTGCATGAGACAGGTACACCCCTGGAACCAGAAGGATAAGGGGCTATAGCACTTTTTCTAGTCACAAAGACCACTCAAAGCACTTAACTAGTAGTTACACTAACCCTTTATTCTAAGGGGACTGTCTTTAGGGACAATTTAGAATCACCGATTAACCCATCATGCATGTCTTTGGGTTGTGGGAGGAAACTGGAGCTCCTGGTGTAAACCCACACAGCACAGGGAGAACATACAAACTCCACACAGAAAGGCTCCCACCCCTGCCAGCTTGGGGATTCAAACCTGGAACCTTCTAGCTGTGAGGCAACAGTGCTAAACACTGTATCACTATGCTGAACATATGAAGCATTCGATATTTTATGTATAGGAAGTACTCCAAGAAATTTCCAAGAGAAGAACAGAGAAGAACTCAGCTAGCCTTGAGGAATTCTGGACCATCTCACTGCTCAGAGTGGAAGATAGTTTTCAGTACTTTAGCCCAACAGCTGACTGACTATCTCCTAAAGAGCCATTACACTCACTCCTCTGTACAGAGGAGGAATCCCAAACATTCCAAGATACCTTGAACACAGTGGTGTGGTCACACAGCTTGTAAGATACACACGTGGACAAAATTGTTGGTACCCCTCTGTTAATGAAAGAAAAACCCACAATGGTCACAGAAATAACTTGAATCTGACAAAAGTGGTAATAAATAAAAATTCTATGAAAATTAACTAATGAAAATCAGACAGTGCTTTTGAATTGTAGTTCAACAGAATTATTTTAAAAAACAATCTCATCAAACAGGCCTGGACAAAAATGATGGGACCCTTAACTTAATATTTTGTTGCACAACCTTTTGAGGCAACCACTGCAATCAAACGATTTTTGTAACTGTCAGTGAGACTTCTGCACCTCTCAGCAGGTATTTTGGCCCACTCCTCATGAGCAAACTGCTCCAGTTGTCTCAGGTTTAAAGGGTGCCTTCTCCAGACGGCATGTTTCAGCTCCTTCCACAGATGTTCAATAGGATTTAGATCAGGGTTCATAGAAGGCCACTTCAGAATAGTCCAATGTTTCGCTCTTAGCCATTCTTGGGTGTTTTTAGCTGTGTGTTCTGGGTCATTATCCTGTTGCAAGACCCATGACCTGGGACTGAGACCAAGCTGTCTGACACTGGGCAGCACATTTCTCTCTACAATACCTTGATAGTCTTGAGATTTCATTGTACCCTGCACAGATTCAAGACACCCTGTGCCAGATGCAGCAAAGCAGCCCCAGAACATAACAGAACCTCCTCCATGTTTCACAGTAGGGACAGTGTTCTTTTCTTGGTATGCTTCATTTTTGCGTCTGTGAACATAGAGCTGATGTGCCTTGCCAAAAAGTTCCAGTTTTGTCTAGTCTGTCCATAGGACATTCTCCCAGAAGCTTTGTGGCTTGTCAACATGTAGTTTGGCAAATTCCAGTCTGGATTTTTTATGATTTGTTTTCAACAGTGGTGCCCTCCTTGGTCGTCTCCCATGAAGTCCACTTTGGCTCAAACAACGACGGATGGTGCGATCTGACACTGATGTACCTTGACCTTGGAGTTCACCATGAATGTGTTTAGAGGTTGTTCTGGGCTCTTTTGTTACCATTTGTATTATCCGTCTCCTCCTGCGGCCACGTCCAGGGAGGTTGGCTACAGTCCCGTGGATCTTAAATTTCTGAATAATATGTGCAACTGTAGTCACAGGAACATCAAGCTCCTTGGAGATGGTCTTATAGCCTTTTCCTTTAACATGCTTGTCTATAATTTTCTTTCTAATCTCCTGAGACAACTCTCTCCTTTGCTTCCTCTGGTCCATGTTTAGTGTGGCACACACCATGTCACCAAACAGCACAGTGACTACTTGTCACCATTTAAATAGGCCGACTGAGTGATTACAAGTTTGTAGACACCTGTGATGTTAATTAGAGGACACGTCTTGGTTGAACATGTCCCTATGGTCACATTATTTTCAATCTTTCCTAGGGGTACCATCATTTTTTGTCCAGGCCTGTTTCATGAGTTTGTTTTTTAAAGTAATTCTGTTGAACCACAATTCAGAAGCACTGTCTGATTTTCACTGGTTAATTTTCATAGAATTTTTATTTATTACCACTTTCGTCAGATTCAAGTTATTTCTGTGACCATTGTGGGTTTTTCTTTCATTAACAGAGGGGTACCAACAATTTTGTCCACGGCTGTAGGTACCTGAAGGCAAAGAAGACCTGACTGTGGTACTTTAAACCTTGCGAACGTGTGTCACTCCACACCACATCAGCTGGTTGAAACGGAAGTAGTCCTGCACAATGTCCCACACAAATTCAAGAACCTCATCACAGAGCTCACAAAGGAGCATACAAGGCCTCCCCCTTCCCCCATCCTTGGTGCTTCTGACCACATCACTGTTATGCTAACACCAGCATACAGACCAAAGATTAAAGTCACCAGACCGTTTCAGAAGCAGGTCACAGGTTGTGGCCTAAGGGGGCAATTTCAACACTTCAGGACCGCTTTACCACCACAGACTCTGACATGTTTAAGAAGGCGGCCACCCACGATCACCACATCCAAGAATATACAGGAACTGTCACTGGATGAAATGGAGCAAGTATGGAAGGTGGTGTGTGAAAATTAATATATTTTAATTCTGAGGGAGCTTTAAAGTTGGCCCTTAAAATTGGACAGAAGACAGATGTTTCAGTTTGACAACAATATGTTAGCTGCTACAGCACAACCTTGCCAACACAGGTTTATTTTGGTTAAATGAGTATAATGCTATGCACAATACCTCTGTATGTTGGGTTTGCGTAGAGCCATAGGTTCGTGTCCAGATGGAGGAAGATGACCCCAAAAATCAGGGAAAGCCAGAATGCTAAAACCTGGAATAGATTTGGTTTTGGAAGCTGCAGCACAATACATATTGGGTTCATGGTTGGGGATAGGGGTGCCGTGTCTCCCCAGTAACCTTTTTATGACATCATTTACGTGGGACTCTTCTGTACTGCCTTCATCGTCACTCTGGTCATCCTCTCTCTGTCCTAGGGACATTTCTCCCCTAGAAAGAAAGAAAATTAAATTAAATATTAAAGAAGTTAGACATGTTAGACAATGGTTTTGGATGACGCACATGATGGGTCAGTTAGCAAACAGCAGAAAACAACAAAAGTCAGCCTTAGGGAAAATAGAAGGATATTGCTGCTGGAGCAAATAAAACATTGAGAAAAGTGTATATTAAGGTAATTGTGAATGATGTGTATGTAAGAATTGCCCAGTTCCTACGAATTCTGAAGTTCACAGACAGGCTGCAATGGCTGAATGGCTGCTCTTGTGCAGCCATTCAATTTGCAAGAGCAACTCAATGCATTCTTGAGAAATGAGGTGCTTTTCTGTCATACGATGGCCCTAGAGTTCTTAGGCTCTTCATGAGGGTGCCTTGGGATCTTCTTACAGCATATTGACTTCCTTATGAAGATTTTTGTGCAACTGACAGCACTCTCAAGTCATTGGTAGGAAGATCTTATGGCTTTTGACACATTTTGTTGGCACAAATTTCAAATGAATGACATACTTCTGCCTTATGAGCAACTCACTACCGCTTTACGGACGCTGTACAAATCTTCGTATGAAAGGGGAATTCGTGCAGTGTTTCGTATGACCGCTTGTAAGGGGCCCTCAAGGACAACTTAAGGTGCTCTCAAGAACAATCTTGAGGCATTCTTACAGCCAACATCTTGCATAGTTCTTAGGTTGTTCCTATGCCATTCGTACGGCCACCCTACAATGAGGGGTTTTCGTGAGACATTTGTAGAAATCTTAGATAGGCACAGTGACTTGGCCACAAACGGTCGATGAATGCTCGATTTTCCTACGGCCATTTTGACAAGGCTGTACTAAATGGTCCAAAAATCATTCATACAGTGTTTGCAGCCATTTGTAAGGGTATTTGTGACTGTAGCTTTTGCAGCTGTAAGAGGCACTCTTCAGCAACAAAACAGTATCGTGACCACAGATAAACTATACAATAAAGAACTGAAAGTTTCAAAGACATTTTTATCCTTATTTCATTCTTTACTAAACTCCATAAAGTTATGTAAATATCTTTGCACATGTGTAGTCATGACAACCATAGCAATAAAATAGAATAGAATAGGCTTTTTTGTCATTGTATACAGCTGTGGACAAAATTGTTGGTACCCCTCTGTTAATGAAAGAAAAACCCACAATGGTCACAGAAATAACTTGAAGGAGGAGCAGCAGCTCCTCGCAAGATTTCTGACAGAGGAGTCAAAAGAATTAGCAGAAGAATTATCCAAGAGCCAAAGACCACTCGTGGAAAGCTGCAGAAAGACCTGGAGTTAGCAGGTATTGCTGTTTCAAGGAAAACAATACGTAATGCACTCAACCGACATGGGCTCTATGCCCGCTCACCTCGCAAGAGTCCAGTGCTGAAAAAAAACAAAAAACAAAAACAAAAACAAAAAAAAACTTGTTGAAGCTTGTTTAAAGTTTTCTGCACAACATTTGGGCAAGCCAGTAAAAATACTGGGAGATTATAGTCTGGTCAGATGAGACCAAAAGTTAACTTTTTGGATGCCACAACACACAGCATGTTTAGAGCAGAAATGGCACTGCACATCCTATCATGGCATTGGGGTGTTTTTCAGCACATGGTATGTGCAGAATTCGTGTAATTGAAGGAAAGATGAATGGACAAATGTACAGAGACATCCTTGATAAGAACCTGTTGCCATCTGCCAAGATGCTGAAGATAAAACGAGGGTGGACATTTCAGCAAAACAATGATCCCAAACACACAGCCAAGGAAACTCTCAACTGGCTCCAGAGAAGGAAAATAAAGCTGTCAGAATGGCCCCGTCATCTGAACTTAATGCAACTGAAAATCTACGGGATGAACTGAAGAGCAGAGTTCATAGAAGACACTACGAAACCTTCCAGACTTGAAGACAGTTTGTGTGGAAGAATGAGCTAAAATCACTCCTGACCAATGCCTGTGCCCAATTTCTTCATACAGGAGGTGTCTGGAAGCTGTCTTCTTCTTCTTCTTTTAGATTTTATTGGCGGTTGGCAACCAACTTACAGGTGCATTACTGCCACCTGCCGGACTATGTTGTATCCTCTTCTTCTTCTTTTAGATTTTATTGGCGGTTAGCAACCAGCTTACAGGTGCATTACCGCCACATACTTACTGTAACTCTATATCATCACTCTATCTCACTACCACTGCCATGGGGTCATTAAATCCCTGGAAGCTATCATTACCAACAAAGGCTTTACTACTAAATATTAAATGAATTTCACCAAGCATGTTCAATACTTATTCCCTGTGTCTTCTTCTTCTTCTTTTAGATTTGATTGGCGGTTGACAACCAGCTTACAGGTGCATTACCACCACCTATTTATGTCTTCTTCTTCTTTTATATTTGATTGGTGGTTGGCAACCAGCTTACAGGCGCATTACTGCCACGTACTTCACTCTACATCATCACTCTATGCTCATGTTCACGTGACTCCCTCTTCTTTTACAGGTACATTACCACCACTGACTTGATTATTCCACTTCACTCTATATATAATTCAAGAAATTTTGGTCTGTGTGTCTGTCTGTCTGTGTGTCTGTGACGATGGAGTGTCGCCACTGCTACAGTCTTCTGTAATTGAGAATTATATTATATGTGTAGAATTTGCAAATGTTAACATGGATTGTATTGATAAAGTGCACATATAATTGGAGATCTGTTATGACTGAATTGAATTCCTTCTGTGAGATAAATGTTAAGGTTAATTATATTAATTGGGTGAGGCAATTGAATAATAAGACCACATTCCTTTGCCAGCATGCTTCCTGGTGGTATCCAGGCAAATGACTCCTCAGGGGTTTACGTGTCTTTTAAAGGATGCCAGGAGGAAGGAAGCATGTGATGGTTGAGTAAAGGGTAATTTAATATGTAAATAAGGGTTTAAACTATTTATTGTATTATTTATGGTGTGGTATTTATTCTGTAAATAGGTGGGAAATTATTTATGTATTTATGTCTCTTTTAGATGTTATTGGGTATGTGGAAATATGAAAATGTTTATTGTTTTGCTTGGGATTTTGGTATGTTCCAATTAAGTCTAATTATCTCACTAGGTATATTAACAGGTGTTTCATTTGGTTTGTGGTGGGGTGTTGGATGTTCATGTGAGTTGTTGCCTGCGAAGTATCTTTTGTAATAAATAGAAATTGCTGGTTGCAAATTCTTGGAAGTCTCTTCCTTCTCTGGTGTGCCTTGACCGCTCGGGCATCGTGACAGTGTCTATGTGTCTGTCTGTTTGTCATGACCACAGGACTTGCTAAAAGATCATAGGATTCGCCTATGATGTACCTATGATGTCTATATGACATCATAGGTACAAAGGCAGGCATAGGTCAAAGGCAAGCATCACAGAACAAAGGCAGGCTTCACTGAACGAGTGGTGACTTCAAAAATCATATAGACACCAGACACCATGTGTCTGTCTGTCACGACCATAGGGCTTGCTAAAAGATCATAGGACTCACTATTACATCATCAGAGATCAAAGGCAGGCATCATAGGCAGGCATCACTCACGATCATAGGACTCACTATGACATCTTCAAAGATCAAAGCAGGCATCATTCATAATCATAGGACTTGCTATGACATCATCAAAGATCAAAGACAGACATCACTCACGATCATGGCACTCGCTTTGACATCATTAAAGATCAAAGGCAGGCATCACAGAACAAAGTCAGGCTTCACTGAACGAGTGGTGACTTCAAAAATCAAATACAGGTTTCACCATGGTTACTGTTGCCATGGTAACATTAATTTTCTATGGGCATGCAGAAATGCTTGCTTACACTTGGTTTCTATGGGCATGCACAGGTATGCACTAATTATTAAAAATACTGTAACTTGTTTTATGAACACAGTTGTCAATTTCTTTGTAGGTATGGGTTACTTGGGCTGCTACTCATATCAAGTGAAAATATCAGGTCAATGGCTCCATCAGAAATACTAGTACATACCTGTGCATGCCTGTGCATACCCATGCATGCCCGCAGAAACAACCTTCTCACACAACACAACACACTGCCATCTACAGAAGTTCTCTGACGACTCTGCGATCATCGGCCTCATCTCCAACGGAGATGAAGCTGAGTACAGAGGACTTATCCAGGACTTCATGGACTGGTGCCATCGGAACTGCCTCCAGATCAACGCAAGGAAAACTAAGGAGCTGGTGGTGGACTGCCGCAGGCAAGGACAACCCCTCACAGCACCAGTAAATATACAGGGAACAGACATTGAGATGGTGACATCCTATAAGTACCTGGGTGTTCATCTGAACAATAAACTAGACTGGTCACACAATACCGACGCACTCTACAAGAAGGTACAGCGCAGGCTGTTCCTACTGAGGAGACTCAGGTCTTTTGGTGTACAAGGGGCACTGCTAAAGACATTCTACGACACGGTGGTGGAATCAGCCATCACTTTTGGAGTGGTCTGCTGGGGCAGTGGCATTACAGCAGCCGATAGGAAGAGACTGAACAAACTGATCAAGAAAGCTAGCTCTGTCCTGGGGCAGTGCCTTGACCCAGTGGAGGAGATAGGAGAGAGAAGGATGGTGGCTAAACTGTCATCTCTGCTGGAGTCCGAGTCCCACCCTATGCAGGACATACTGAATGCACTGAGGAGCTCATTTAGCAGCAGACTACGTCATCCTAGGTGCGCAACCGAGAGGTTTTGCAGGTCCTTCCTACCTATGGCTGTCAGACTGTATAAGCTAAGCAGGGCTGCTCGCAGAGATAGCAAAAAAGCGTGATGACCGAATAGTATTGAATGCAAAAGATGCAACAGACTTACACAATGGTTCCCTCCAGTGTACAACTAGGACAATATCGGTCGCTATGGAGGGTGACAATATGTATGGGTACATATTCATATTCATACTATGTAGGATAACTAAGTAGACGGTTATGCTGTTTATTCCATCTAGCTACAATGCTCCGCACTGTGTGCATATATATTTATATATTTATTCCATCTAGCTACAATGCTCCGCACTGTGTGTTTATATATTTATATGTACATATGTATATTCGCTGCTCTTGTTTTCCTTGTCTTCTTGATTGTTGCTCTGAGTGTTGCTATCCCTGTGCTGTTGCAATCCTGGAATTTCCCCATTGTGGGACTAATAAAGGCTTATCTTATCTTATCTTATCTTATAAGCAAGTATCTCTGCATGCCCGTAGAAAGCAGGTGTAAACAAGGGTGTAAGCAAGCACGTCAGCATTCGCTCAGTGATGGCTGCCTTTGATTTTTGATGGTGTCATAGTAAGACTTACTATGACTTACTAAGTAAGTCCTATGATCTTTGATGATGTCATAGCGAGTCCTATGATTGTGTCATGCCTGCGTTTGATCTTTGAAGATGTCATAGTGAGTCCTATCATTTTTGATGATGGCATAGCGAGTCCTATGATGCCTGCATTTGATCTTTGATGATGTCATAGCGAGTCCTATGATTTTTGATGATGTCATAGCGAGTCCTATGATCGTGAGTCATGCCTGCGTTTGATCATTGATGTCATAGTGAGTCCTATGATTTTTGATGATGGCATAGCGAGTCCTATGATCTTTGATGATGTCACAGCGAGTCCTATGATCGTGAGTGATGTCTACCTTTGATGATGTCATAGCGAGTCCTGTGATCTTTCAGCGAGTCCTATGATCGTGACATTGTGACAGATTTCTTGAATATGAGTGATGCCTGCCTTTGATCTTTGATGATGTCAAATTGAGTCCTATGATCTTTGATGATGTCATAGCGAGTCCTATGATCGTGAGTGATGACTGCCTTTGATCTTTGATTATGGCATAGCGAGTCCTATGATCGTGAGTGACACCTATATAGAGACATCACGTAGATATCATAGGAACATCATAGGCGATCATGTAGAGATCATAGGAACATCATAGGCAATCCTATGATCTTTTAGCGAGTCCTATGATCGTGACACACAGACACACTGACACACACACACAGATATTTCTTGAATTATTATATGACTAGTGCCTACTTGTGCATGCCTGTAGAAAGCCAGTGTAAGCAAGGGTGTAAGCAAGCACGTCAGCACTTGTTCAGTGATGCCTGCCTTTGATCTTTGATGATGTCATAACGAGTCCTATGATCGTGAGTGATGTAGTCCAAGGACGGATAATTTTTCACACATAAGGAGTCGTTATACATAGGAACATCATAGGACCAAATACTAATGGATGCTAATGACACACACACTCAACACATGGGCAGTTAGGACTCCTTAAGCAAACCTTTAAACTAAATACTAAAACTAATGAGTACTAATAACACTATGTACAGTGTGCAAATAAGCATTGTGCAACCTGATGTGAACCTGAGATGGCATAGACCTATGTACAGTGTGCAAATAAGCATTGTGAAATGAGCAGTGTATAATTACAAATTACAAATTAGTACTCGGTGCTAATTTCTATAATGGTAGTACCAGTAGACTGTGCATGATAAGTAGCAGCAGAGATGATATGGACATCAGACGGGCAAGACTATATCTACTGTACAGGTGAGCAGTGTGCAAATTTAGCAGCTGGTATGTGAGTTCCTATATGTAAAGCTGTGTTATGGAGTTTTGGGAGTTGTTATCTGTTCAGGAGTCTGATGACAGTGGGAAAGAAGGAGTTCTTCAGTCTGGTTGTCCTGCATTTCACACTTCTGTACCTCCGGCCTGAGGATAGAAGTGTGAACAGTCTGTGCTGGGGGTGGGTGGGGTCCCAGAGGATGGCATCAGCTCTTCTTTGGACTCTGCGGTGGTAGATGCTCTGCAGAGAGGGGAGTGGAGTCCTGGTTATCTTTGCTGTCTTCATCAGTCTCTGCAGGCATTTGCGGTCCTGGGCAGTGGTGCTGCCGTACCATGCAGTGATGCAGTTGGTCAGGATGCTCTCGATGATGCAGCTGTAGAAATTGTTGAGGATCCTGGAGGACATGCCAAACTTCTTCAGCCTCCTCAGAAAGTACAGTCGATGTTGAACTCTCTCAACCAGCTCTGTGGTGTTGTGTGTCCACTTAAGGCCTTCGCTGATGTGGATGCCCAGGTATTTAAAGCTGCTCACCCTCTCCACCTCAAGCTTCCGGATGAACGGCGGCCAATGGGGTCTCCTCCTCCCTTTCCTCATGTCCACTATCATCTCCTTTGTCTTGTCTGTGTTGAGGGTGAGGTTGTTGTCCTCACACCATGACACCAGGTTGGCCACCTCCCTCCTGTAGGATGCTTCATCATCACCAGTGATTCGTCCTACCACTGCTGTGTCATCCTTTATTTTTTTGGTTTTGATTATTTTTTTTTTTTTTGTCTGGATGTTCAAATAAATCAAATCAATCAATCAATCAATCAATCAAATCCGCAGACTTAAGGATGATATTGTCCTTGTGGGAGGCAACACAGTCATGGGTGAAGAGACTGTAGAGGATGGGGCTGAGAACACAACCCTGTGGGACACCTGTGATTGTGATGATGCTGGCTGAGGTCCTGCTACCCATCCTGACAGACTGGGGCCTGCCAGTTAGAAAATCCAGTAGCCAATCACAGAGGGTAGCACAGTGGTGCAGTGGTTAGCACTGTTGCCTTACAGCTAGAAGGTTCCTGGTTCGAATCCCCAGGCTGGCAGGGGTTGGAACCTTTCTGTGTGGAGTTTGCATGTTCTCCCTGTGCTGTGTGGGTTTACTCCGGGGGCTCCGGTTTCCTCCCACAATCCAAAGACATGCATGTTAGGTTAATTGGCTGTTCTAAATTGTCCCTAGATATCTGTTTCCTATGGGCCCTTAGAATAGAGGGTTAGTACTAGTGAAAGCGCTTTGAGTGGCCTTTGTGACTAGAAAAGCGCTATATAAGTGCAGGTTAGTTAGTTAGTTAGTTAGGGTGGGGTGCAGGCCAAGTGAAGACAGTTTGTCGGTGAGTTTGTGGGAGGTGACCGTGTTAAAGGCAGAGCTGTAGTTGACAAAGAGCATCCTAATGTAGGAGTCTTTATCTTCCAGGTGGGACAGAGAATAGTGGAGTGCTGCAGCGATGGCATCTGAGGTGGACCTGTTGGGCCGGTAAGCGTACTGCAGGGGGTCAAGGGTGCCCGGTATGCTGTCCTGAATGAGGGGCAGCACCACTCTCTCAAAGCACTTCATGATGATTGGAGTGAGTGCTACCAGTCTGTAATCATTCAGACAGGCCGGCAGGCTCCTTTTGGGGAGAGGGATGATGGTTGTGGTTTTGAAGCAGGAGGGGACTATGTTCTGGTTGAGAGAGAGGTTGAAGATTGCTGTGAGAATGTCGGTCAGCTCGGCAGCTCGGCAACATACCTGGGTTGTCTGGTCCTGCTGCCTTGCGGGGGATGATATTCCTCAGTGCTTTCTTTACCTGGCCTGGTGAGACTCTTAGTGTGTGTGTGTGTGTGTGTGGGGGGGGGGGGGGTTGAGTGTGTGTCTCTTCTCTGTGCTGTAGCTGCTGGTCTCAAAGCAGGTGTAAAAGATGTTGAGATCATCCGGCAGGCTGTCTGTGGAGCTAGTGGTGCTGCTGTTGGTCCTCTTGTAGTCTGTGATGTGTTGTAGGCCTTGCCACATGCACCCTGGGTCAGGTGTGGAGTAGAGGCTGTCCAGCTTTTCTCTGTACTGCCTCTTGGCTGTTGTTATAACTTTTCTCAGTCCTTAATTTGCAGCTTTGTACTCAACCTCACACCCTGATTTAAATGCACGAGAGCGAGCACACAGCGTCTGACGTACCTGACTGCTGATCCACGGCTTCTGGTTGGGGGACTTCCTGATCTGTATGGTGGGTACGATGGTATCAATGCACGTGCTGATGTACCCAGTCATGTATTCAGCATAATCCTGTATGTTTACAGAAGAGTCCTCTCGGGTGGCTGCAGCTTTAAACGCATACCATTCTGTGCAGGCAAACCAGTCTTGTAGACCCTTTCCTGAAGATGTTAATAAAATTTATTAATTTATTAATAAAATTTATGTAAAGTAGGGATGTGCGATAATATCAGCACATATTGGTATCGGCTGATAAAGCATTTAAAATTATTTATTGACATGGGCAAAAAAGTTTTTCCACCACTGATAAAATATAACAGCATTTCACTTTTCCCACGGTGTAAGAGAATGATGTCATCACGTCGGACGAGCTTTCAAAACAAACATGTCTGCTTCCACACAGCCATGCAAGGAGGAGAAACCAGACTGTCAGCAAAGGAGTAGCTCATTCCAGCCTGATGAAATCACTCAGAGTGCTCAGATCATTGACCTTGAGCACAGCCTAGATGCAGACCCACTTGAGGATCATTGTGTATGAATTTCTGAACATTGGGGAACCTGCCTATTTTTGTAAATACATAAATACCCATATCTCCTGACCTTTAACACTGACCTTGACCTTGAGCTCAACCTGGATGCAGATTAACCTGAGGATCACTGTGTGTGAGTTTTGGGGGAATTGGGGCAATTGCCTAGGAGGAGTATTGTTTGTTTTCGGAAATGACACATGCAAAGCTCTCCTGACCTTTAACCTTGGCAGCTTGTATGCAGACATGCCTGCATACAGGCAGGTATGTAGTATGCAACACACCTGTTTGTATCCACTGCACTGTGGCGCAGTGGTTAGCACTGTGGTAGCACAGCAACTCACCCTTGGCCATGGGATCTCGGGTTTGATCCCACCCCCTGACCAACGGTGATCTTTCTGTGTGGAGTTTGCATGCTATCCCCGTGTCTGCGTGGGTTTGCTCCAGGATTTCTCTGGTTTCCTCCCACAGCGGCCAAAAACACGCAGGTTAGGTTAATTGGCATCAACTGGGGAGGTATGAATGTGAGTTGTCTCTTCCCCCTTGTCCCCAGGCCACAGTTGTAAATAAGAATGTGTTCTTAATCTGTCCTGCCTGGTTAAATAAAGGTTAAAAAAATACCTGAGGATCATCTGGAGTTAGTTTGGTGAGCTTCGAGGCAATTGCCTAGGAGGGGTACCGATTCCCATGAAATGTGGATGGATGGACGACGGACATCACACCATCGCATTAGCTCCTTTCAGCTTCACCGCAATGAGCTAAATACACAACACAAGGAACCCACGAAGCCCAAACAGGAGACAAGACACAACGGTGGAGACAAAAAACCTTCAGTACCAGCTTCCAGGACCACAGCCCGGAGGCAGCACCAGCCCCACTGCCACCCCCACTACAGTCTCCATTCAAGAAGAATGACAGGTAATGAAGTCAGCAGAGCAGCCAGAGGAGCAAAGAAGCCGGACAACCCCAGATCAGTGAAACCACCACGGGGAATCAAAGAGGGGATGGTAACAATCCCCATGAGAGACTGGATGACCATGTGCTATATGCTAGCCAGAATGCTAGCTGCCTCCAGACACTCCAGACGCAGCAAGGACAGGGAGCCAAGGGCACAGCAAAGGTGGCCCAGCGCTGGTGGAGATCCAAACCAAGCCGCTCAGTGGAGGCCAACCGCCCCCCACTCCCCCATCTCAGCAGCAACCACGGGGGTTACCATGCTCTAGTATCCTTTTCACAATAATATTCAGCAGTCTGTGCTGACAGTTTATCTCTTCATCACCTCACATCTTTGAGCAAGTCTCTGCATATACCAGGCATGTAGATGCAAAAAAAGGCTCCCTGCTCAATGTTGACACAAGATTGTTGAAAGCAGCCAAGGTTTAAAATATTCATGATATAAAGTTTCCGAAGTAGCATAAACCCATGCTTCTATGTCGGTAGTGGTAGTTGTCTTATTTTCCTCGAGGAATTTGTCTTTATATGCCAATTAATCATTACTATAAGACAAAGGAGATTTAAATAGGTGGGAAAAATATGCGTATTGTAGTGACCCAGCACGCTGCGGATGGACATTATCTCATACTCATTAGGGCTGGAGGAAACGGAGGACAATTTACATACAGACAGAGATCCCTGGGGGGCAATCAGACTGGACTGTTTTGTATGTGTCCCCCGAGGAAGGAAAGGACATCCAGGTGCCAGCTGATGTCATGCTAATGATACATATTGACTGATATGTATGAGATGACAATCACTATGCTAATATGCCATGCATTCTCTCTGTCTGTACTGTATAACTGTATAAAAGAGCTTGTTATACATGCCTCAACAACGCAGTAGCTCACTGAGCTACAAAACGCGTTTCATTATGTTAGAGGAAATAAAACCTTGCACCCTTCCAGCTCGTTGCATCTCGCCTGTTCTATTACCTCCACAGTATACTGCATCTCGGTATCGGCAGTCAGCAAAAATTATTTCCAAAATATTGGCCTATCGGTTATCAGCAAAAAATAAATTTGTGGTGTCACTTTTAATCATGATTAATCCCATTTAAATGACAGAGAAGCTCACTTCTTCTGAGTCACATCACACTAATAAGGGATAAGGGATAAGAGATAAGGACCTGTACTTATGTAGCGCTTTTTCTGGTCTCAAAGACCACTCAATAAGTGTTTTAATGCATTTAATCACACTTTAACTGCATAGTGTGATTAATTGCATATTGCACTTAATTTGACCCAGCTCTTTTTTGTCTATGTGCTGTGCAAAATGTGATTAATGTGATTAATCCCGATTAAACGATTGACTCGCCCATCATGATTAATCATGATTAAAGTAACACCACTAAAATAAATACATTTAAAAAAAATTAAAATGTGTATTATCCCTTAAAAGTAATGCTTCTAAACAACGCACATACTGTGAGTCTGTTATGTACGCTGTTTTTTTTTGGGGGGGGGGGGCGGGAAGGCAAATGCTTTTGACTTGCATGCTGTGAAAAAACATGAGTTTTCAGTTGTTGAACTATTCAGATGCTCCTTGTGGGGACACACTTGAAAATGTGTAAATTCCAAAAATATACATTTTGCACAATGGCTGAATGATTTTAAGCACAGCTCTCTCTATCTGTGGGATTTCAGCTTAATACAGGTACATCTCAAAAAATTAGAATATCTTGAAAAAGTTCAATATTTTTTGTCACTCATTTCAGAAAGTGAAACCCATATATTATATAGATTCATGACACAGACAGTGATATATTTCAAGTGTTTTTTTAATTTTAATTTTGATGATTATGGCTTATAGCCCATGAAAACCCCAAATTCAGTTTCTCAAAAAATTTGAATAGTACATAAAATTAATTTTAAAAAATAGTTTTTTAATAGAAATGTTGGCCAACTGAAAAGTATGTCCATGTACACACTCAATACTTGGTCTGGGCAAATTTTGGATTAATTACTGTGTCAATGAGGCGTGGCATAGAGGTGATCAGCCTGTGGCACTGCTGAGGTGTTATGAAGGTCCAGGTTGCTTTGATAGTGACTTTCTGCTCGTCTGCATTGTTGGGTCTGGTGTCTCTCATCTTCCTCTTGACAATACTCCATAGATTCTCTATGGAGTTTAGGTCAGGAGAGTTTGCTGGCCAATCAAACACAGTGATGCCATGGTCATTAAACCAGGTTTTGATATTTTTGGCAGTGTTGGGGGAGGGTGTCAAGTCCTGCTGGAAAATGAAACCAGTTTCCCCATAAAGCTTGTCAGCAGAGGGAAGCATGAAGTGCTCTAAAATTTCCTGGTAGACAACTGCGCTGACTTTGGTCTTGACAAAACACAGTGGACAAACACCAGCAAATCCAAAATTTGCCCAGACCAAGTAGTGAGTGTGTACATGGACATATTTTTCAGTCAGCCAACATTTCTATTAAAAAACTATTTTTTAAAATTAATTTTATGTACTATTCTAATTTTTTGAGAAACTGCATTTGGGGTTTTCATGGGCTGTAAGCCATAATCATCAAAATTAAAATAAATAAACCCTTGAAATATATCACTCTCTGTGTAATAAATCTATATAATATATGGGTTTCACTTTCTGAAATGAGTGACAAAAAATATTGAACTTTTTCATGATATTTTAATTTTTTTTAGATGTACCTGTATTTCTTTTTGCAGTTTTCCCAGCTTCAAAGGAGATTTGTCCAAACATACAATGAGATTAAATGAAGAACTTCAGCTTACATTGTCTCTCCAACTATGGTCCTAAACCCAGGGCTTGTGCTGAGGATGCTGTTTTGGCTGTGGAAATCAGAGGTCTCTAACTGGACAGGTGCTGGAGAGTGAAGAAAAGAACATAAAGATATAGTATATATATATATGATACAAAGTACAACCATTATACCACCCCAGTCCTAGAGTGGGAATTTTTAATCTATCAAGAAAACTGTAATACACACTTATACATAAATGGCTTGGTCAAAAGTACAAGCTACATTTTGCTTGTCTGCCAGTAAAATCATGAAAAGGAACATATGATGAAATGTTCATTTTCTGTGATTTTGTGCATGAATTTGGGTATCTGGAGTGGCTACACAGAAAATCTAAGAGGAACCCACAACCATGCCCATTTGTAAGGGTCTGCCTTGGTTCCAAACATTCAAAGATTTTTATTTGTCAAGACTTCTATATGTACAGGACATACAGGAGAATTGAAATGGCGTTTCTCTCTCTCTTAGTGGTGTGCACAATATATTAGAAAGAAGGAATAAGGATGAAAAACAACAACAGCAGTCTATGTACAGTAATGCTACCCGTGGTGCAAATAAGATGAAAGATAAAACTCAGCAATCCTATGTTCAGGAAGAAAAAGTAGAGCCGTAATATCCCTTATTGCAAGTTCAATGCGGTAGTGTAGGTGCAGACAGTTTCAGACTGGAATGCACATGATCAATACTGCAATAACAGACAGCAGCAGATATGGCATATGTGCAAATGGTTGCAGTAAGGAGAAGAGACATACAACAGCAGATGTATTACTGTTCGTGTGCCAGTCTTTCTGTGAAAACAGCCGAAGTAGTTATTGTGTAGGTGAGTGTGTTACGGACCCGAGGTGGGCATGGGGGGTGGGCAGAGTTCAGGGTTTTGATGGCCTGGTGAACAAAGCTGTTTAGCAATTTTGTGGAGCGGACCCAGAGCCTCCGGTGCCTTCTCCCCGAGGGCAGGGGGCTGAAGAGGGAATGTGAGGGGTGGGAAGTGTCACCTGCAGTGTTGATGGCTCTGCAGGTGAGGTAGATGTCTGAAAGGGGGTCAGAAGGGCACCGATGATCTTGCTCACTGCTTTCACTGTGAGTTATAGTGTCTTCTGGCAGGAAGCAGTGCAGCTTCCGTACCCCACAGTGATGCAGCTGGTGAGAATGCTCTCAATGGTGCCCCGGTAAAATGAGCACACGATGGTGGGTGGGACTTCTGCTCTCCTCAGTTTGCAGAGGAAATAGAGGTGAGTTTGAGCCTTCTTGGCGAGTGATGTGGTGTTGTTGGACCAGGAGAGGTCCTCAGAGATGTGCACCCCCAGGAACTTGATGCTGCTCCCCCTCTCCACAGCTGCTTCATCGATGATCAGAGGGAGATGCTGTGCATGTCTCCTCCTGAAGTCGACCACAATCTCCTTGGTTTTTCCCACATTCAGGAAGAGATTATTGTTTTTAGAAGAAGCCAAGAAGCCAACTTTACTTTCATTCAATCCATACAGCCAATCATGTACAGTAGAATGAAATTACGTTTCTCCTATCTACAGTGTTATTCACATCTAGAACCAGAGGGGCTGCTGCCATGCAAGGTCCCACCACAAACAACGCCACAAACCACTGGACCAGTTGGCTCACCTCATTTCTGTAGTTAGCCTCTTCATAGTTGATGATGAGGCCCACCACCATCATGTTGTCCGTAAACTTGATGATGTAGTTGGTGTTGTAGGCTGGTACACAGTCATGAGTCAGCAGGGTGAAGAGCAGCGGGCTGAGCATGCACCCTTGTGGGACCCCTGTGCTCAGTGTGATGGTCTTGGAGGTGTTGCTGCTAACCCACACATTCTGTGGCCTCCCTGTGAGAAAGTCCAGCACCCAGTTACAGAGACAGGTTTTGAGTTCCAAGTGTCTGAGTTTTTGGATTAGGTGCTGAGGGATGATTGTGTTGAATGCCGAACTGAAGTCCAAGAATAGCATTCGCACATAGGCGTTCTTTGAGTCCAGGTGGGTGAGGCCTGGATGGAGAGCAGCAGCGATGGCATCTTCTGTGGATCTGTTTGACCTATATGCAAACTGAGATGGGCCGTTGACTTGATGTTCGCCATGACCAGCTTCTTGAAGCAATTCATTATGATGGAGGTCAGTGCTACTGGCCGGTAGTCATTGTAGCTGAATGGGATGGGCTTCTTTGGGACTGGTATTATGGTCGAAGTTTTGAAACACGTGGGGACAACATGCTTGACTCAGGGAGATGTTGAAAATGTTGGACAGGACATTCTTGAGCTCCTCTGCACAGTCCTTCAGAACACAACCTGGTGTGTTATCTGGTCCAGCTGCCTTGTGTGGGTTGATCCTGGAGAGGGTCCTCTTCATGCTAGCCAGATCCAGACTTATAGCCTGCTCGTCTGGAGGAGGAATGGTCTTCTGTGCTGATGGGCTGTTTTGTGCTTCAAAGCTGCCAAAATATTTTAGTAATTTAGGTTGTTAAGCAGTGTGATGTCACTCACACAGGTCTGAGGTGGAGGTTTGTAGTTGGTGAGGGTCTGTATGCCACACCAGAGAAAATGTGTATCTCTGTATCTGAAGTAGCTGGATATTTTCTTGTTGTACTGTTGTTTTGCCTCCTTGATGCCTCGTGACAGGTTGGCCCAACTGTTGTTAGTCCTACAGTGTCACCAGCCCTGAAGGTTTCGTCCCGAGCCCTCAGGAGCCTGTGGGCCTCTGCTGTCATCCATGGTTTCTGGTTAGCACCAACGGTGACGGTTTTGCAGTGAGTGATATCATCAGTGTATTTAGCTACAGTAGTGTACTCCTCTATGTTTGTGTATCCATGTGAGTGGCTGCATGCTTGAAAGTGTCCCAGTCTGTAGCGCTAAAGCAGTCTTGCAGAGCATCCAAGGCCCCCTCTAGCCACACACACAAGTACCTGCATTTTTGTTGGTCTGATGGCTTTCACTCTGGGTTTGTATGCAGGCCTTAGCAAGATGGTGATGTGATCAGAGAGACCCAGGTGGGGGAGGGGGGAGGCTCTGTATTAGGGGTGTTGAAAAAAATCGATTCACATAAGAATCTAGATTTTCATTTTACACGATCCAGAACTGATTCACAAAAATTAAGAATCGATTTTTTGTTATTTTTTTTTCTTGTGGGGGTGCTGGGGTCCTGTCACATGATATGTATTGCCGCTTAGTGATATGCAATTACGCATTGACGCTGCTGATGCAGGAGAACCACACAGAGTAGCTTACTAAGCAAGCAGCCAGATGAAACAGTCAGAATAAAGAAAAAAATGGAGCAGCAATAAATTTGAGACAGGTCTGTCTGCAGCTCGCAGACTCCATCAACACCCCTTCAATGAGTAACGCTCCCTCAGCAAGTTACGCCCCCACGTTACGTCACTCCAAAAATGGCTGGCCAAAGCTAACCACACAAATATGGCTGAGCAGCACTGGGCTGATCAAACACAATTTCAGGTGTTGTAGCCTTGTAGACGGGCCAACGGTGGCCACACATTTCAGAGGACGAATGTAAAAGAATCTAAAAATGAGAGTTAAGTACATAAACAGTAAAAAAAGCTTATGGTCTAGTCTTTGGATAATGTTTGTTTGCATGACCACGCACTGCCCCGTTGCCCAGCAACCCTGACAGCCGCAGTTGAGGGTTTTTTCTAACATTTTTTTTGCATGGACGATGGAAGCAGTGTTCTTTTCACTGAATAAAAAACAAATCTTGTTATTGACTAAAAGTAGACTAAAACGATTGATAATGAACAGACTAAAATAAATCTATAAAAATAAAATCATCAATGAATCTGGACTCAAATTAAGTGAAAAAAAGTTTTAGTTGATGAAATTAACACTGGATGAAAGTTTATTTTTGTTTGTTTGTTTTAAATGGTTGCATTTCCTTTCCCTTTTACTGGAGAAGTTTCACCAGGCAAAGGACCATGACCAGCTAATCCCCCAGAGGTGAAAGAAGTGAAAAAAGTTGTAAGATCTCCTGCTGAACAACACACACTGAACCACTTTAACAAACTCCCAGCAAATTTTGAACAGGCAAAAAAAAATTTACAAAAATGGGTAACAGCTATTCATTTTCTTTGATAACTTTAATTTGTTTTTTAAGCCTCCAAAGAATTTAGATACTTAAGTTTATGTTTGTGCTTGTTTAAAATTAATGCTACTTCTCTTATGTATCAATTGCATTTAGTTCTTATTGAATTTATTCATTGCATTAAGTTACTGTATAGGTAACTATACATTGACTGCATATAGTCAGGTAGCACTACCATTTAAATGGATGTTCAGTATTTGTGATCAAATTTACTTTTGTTTTTTAATGAATAGCCTACATTTCTAGAATGCTGGAGGGCTACCAAACCTACACATTGTGTACAAGGTGTTAGGAATTGTGATATGCTGAAAAAGAACATTTTCAAAATTTATTTCACTTGCCTACAACTTCATTTTTGAAACTCACAAGTTTCCAAGAAATAAAAAAAGCAGTTACTAACGTAAGCCTACTTTTTCATTTAACAGTATTTTATTGCACATTAGTTGATTGTAGTGGTTTAAACAGGGCTGCAGTATCCTGTCCACACTTTGCTTCTTTTCTGAACTCATTACCATTATTATCATTGTCAGTATTATTATTATCATTGTTCCTGCTTCTCTCTTCATTTCGGTTTCATTTGTTGTGACAGCACTTTCAGTTACTTCTGCTCCTCATGAGTCGTCCTTTATGTTGTTAATTATTCATAGCTGTTACTGATTGTGTTAATCACCACCTGCTCTTGATATTGCTGCACTTGTCTCACTTTCGGTCTGGCGAGCTACTGTTAAGTTCAACAGCAAAGAAGTCTGTTAGTTTTTTTTAGATTAGATTAGATTAGATTCAACTTTATTGTCATTACACATGTATGAATACAAGGTAACAAAACACAGTTTAGCATCCAATCAGAAGTGCAAAGGACAGCAGTGCAGTATAAACGGTAATTAACAGTATGTGCAATTTAAGCAAATATATGCAAATATATGCAGCAGTGCAGAAAGTTAAGAGTACTGTTATGTGCAAATAATGTACAATAAGTTAGATGGGCAGTTATGTACAGGTGAGGATGGTAAAAGATGATGGTAAGAGAGTCAGCGGGGAACTAAGTTCAGTTTACTCTGCTAATGTTACTTTTTCTCATGCACAGTTTGCCATGGTTAAGGTTTGTTTCTCATTATCCTGCCGTGCAGTGTTTGTTATTTTTCCAACCTCATGCTGCGTTTGTGCTTTTTCATAATAAATTATGGTTCCTTTTTACCTGGCGAGTGGGTCCTGTCCTTCCTCCCGAAGGAGGCACCATGACCGAAGATCGCCAGCAGTGAAGGACCCAGCGGGTAAAAGGAACAAGAGAAGGAGGGGGCAGAAGCAGGAAGATCTGCAGGCCACCGGCATGCTGTGGGATTCGCTGGGAGCAAGGCAAGTACCATTTTCTCATTTTTTTTACATCTAATAGTGAGAGGTCTTGTCCTGTCCTCAGTGAGAAGACTCGGCTGCCTCCTGTTATTGCTGCTGAGCCCTCAAATATTTTTTGTGCTGCCATTCCCTTGTGTATTCCACCACTCACCTCAACCCCTTGTTTCCTCGAGGTCATCTCCACCTCAGCTGGGTCCATGGTGGAGGAGGTGAGCCCAAGCACGGTTACTGTTCCTCTTCACGTGCATGCTCCAGCAGTGACTGTCCCGCCTCACATGCACAGTCCTGTAGAGACTGCTCATGTGCACGCTCCTGTACAGACTGCTCATGTGCACACTTCTGCAGTGACTGTTTTGCATCACGTGCACGCTCCTGCTGAGACTGCTCCTCTTGATGTCATCCTTCCAACATCAGCAGCACCTGGGTCCTTGCCAGCAGAGGAGCTGTTTTAGAAAGGTCTTGTCTTACTTCTGGTGAGGAGACCCAGTTGCAGCATCCATTTGCTTCTGCGCCAACCTCTTTTGCTGACAGTGTTGTTGTGACTCCTAACTTCAACCTGCACCTCTCCCCCATGTCTGAGGTGACTGCATTAGAGGAGGACTCCTGGGCATCTGGACCAAATGCACACGAACCGTCTGAGGCAGAGGTCAGCGTGCTCCAACCGGCTGATGCAGAGGTTAGCACACCCCGACTGGCTGATGTAGAGATAAGCGCGCTCAAATCATCATTACCTGGGGCCAGCATGCCTCAGCACCTTTCTAGCTCATCCTGATTCCTGATCAGGTAGACCCCCTGAACCACCTTATCGCATGGTCTGGTGGCCTAGGGACTCTGGGAGGCCACCAGATCCACCTTGCTCCTCGGTCTGGGAGCCCATGGACTGGGGGAGACCCCCTGACCCACATTGTTCTCCAGTTTGAGGGCCACTGGACTTTGGTAGAACCCCTGACCCGTTGTTTGTTCTGGTTCGGTGGCCCATGGACTTGGGTAGACCACCCAACATGTTTTTTGGGTTTTGGGGCCTTGAACTTTATTTGGCCATGAACAGTGTTGGTTTTTGACTTTGCTGTGTGTGTGTGTGTGTGTGTGTGTGTGTGCGGGGGGGGGGGGGTGTTACAGTTTGTTCTGGCCCTCCTGGTCTTTCCCCCACCACCCACCCTGTGAGTTTTTTTTTTTTTTTACCCCCTTTCTCTTATGGGTGCTACCCTAGGGTCGTCTGGGATCCGACATGTAAAGGTGGGGGGGGTTCTGTAGTGGTTTAGACAGAGCTGCAGTTTCCTGTTCACACTTTGGTTTCTTTTCTGAACTCATTATCATTACTAGTGCATACCTGTGCATGCCCGTGCATACCCGTGCATGCCCATAGAAAGCAAGTGTAAGCAAACATTTCTGCATACCCATAGAAAGTTACTGTTACCATGGCAACAGCAACCATGGCGAAACCTGCCTTGGATCTTTGACGTCACCACTCGTTCTTTGTTGCCTGCCTTTGATCTTTGATAATGTCATAGCGAGTACTCTGATCATGAGTAATGCCGGCCTTTGATTTTTGATGATGTCGTAGTGAGTCCTATGATCGTGAGTGAAGCTGGCCTTTGATCTCTTTGCAAGTCCTATGATCTTTTCGTGAGTCCTATGATCGTGACATCAAGACATTGTGACAGACAGAGATTTCTTGGTTTATATGTAGTGATATTCCTTGTCTCCAGGGCATGGGTCCCAGCCCACATCTTCACTTTAAGTTCGGATTTTCTGTATTTCACCTTATTATTATTATCCTGGGTTTCTATTATTATTACTAGTACATACCCGTGCATACCCATCCATGACTGTAGAAACCATGTATAAGCAAGTATTTCTGCACGCCCGTTGCTGAAGGGTCTCCTCCTGTCTCAGACGGCTGTGTTGTTCACAGTCATGCCTGCAGCGTACTGCTCAAACCTGAGGTGTTTCATGTTCACAGCATCTTTTCCGATGTGCAGTAATTCTCCTCACTCTATTGCTCTCACAACAGTCACATCTCAGAACCAAGCGTCATCATCACTTCACTTCTATATATAATTCAAGAAATCTCTGTCTGTGTGTCTGTCACTACCATACGACTCGCTAAAAGATCATAGGATCACCTATGATGTTCCTATGATCTCTACATGATGTCTATATGACGTCATATACGTAGATCATAGGATTCGCTATGAGATCAAAGGCAGGCATCACTCACTATCATAGGACTTGCTATGACATCATCAAAGATCACAGGTAGGCATCACTCACGATCATAGGACCCGCTATGATATCTTCAAAGATCAATGGCAGGCATCACTCATGGACACAGGACTCACTATGACATCATCAAAGATCAAAGGCAGGTTTCACCATGGTTACTGTTGCCATGGTAAAAGTAACTTTCTACAGGCATGCAGAAATGGTTGCTTACACTTGCTTTCTATGGGCATGCACGGGTATGCACGGGCATGCACAGGTATGCACTAGTTGATGTAAACAAACACTCCTCCTCTGTGGGTTTCCCTCTTTCCATGAACACCAGGTTAGCACGATAGCATGTTAGCCCCGCTAACTGAATAGCAGAGTCCAGGATATTGTCAGTTAACCACGTTTCCGTAAAGATAAAATCACAGCAGTTCCGTGCATCATGCTGTGTAGTTCTCAGGAACTGTGTGTAGTCTATTTTGTTGTCAAGTGAGCATACGTTGGCCAGAATGAGGGTTGGAATTGGGAGTCTTTGTGGGCTAGCGGCTAGGTTCATTTGGATACCTCCATGTTTACCTCTCTTTCATCTTCTCTTACACCGTCTGCGGCATCTCCATTTGGGATGAGACACAGAAATCTCTTCAGGACGTGAGTTCAGCCATGTCCTCGCCCTTTGTTATTACATTTCTCCATGTTTCCCTTGCAGCTACGTACTTTTAGTTATCATGATTATTATTATCATTATTGTCATGGTCTTGTCTCCCATGCTCCTCTGTTCATGCCTCATGTCTCAGTCCATCATGTTTTTTTCGTATCTGTGGTCATTCCCTGCGTCTCTGATTGCCCCGATTGTACCCACCTGTTCTTAGTTGCCGTGATTGCTCCCTGTCTATATACTGTATGTCTCTGCCAGTCTATGCCAGGGGTGGCATCATTCTGTCAAGATGGGTAACACAGAGCTCAAACACAGACAGGGATACAGTGCAAAATGACGATTTATTAACAAAACTCAAACAAATGACAGCGCATGGGCTGAAAAAAACACACAGAACGGAAGCACCCCGAATAGAACCAACAAACGCTAATGACGCCACCCCCGACACAGACTTGCAGAGACATATATAGAAAGGGAGTAATCACAGCAACAAGGAACAGGTGGGTACAATCAGGGGCTATCTGTCAGGAGCTGAGCTGACTTGGTTTCCCTGGTTTGGTGCTGACTTCCCTGTGGGTTTAGGTGCCGCTGTATATGTGTATATTATGTATTTCTGTGCTGCATCCATATCCTTAGACACTGCTCTCGGGACGGCAGCTGTGAGGCAGCCCTCTTTGGCTCACTCTTGCGTAGCGCTGGCTGACAGCCTGCCGGTCTGATCACGCCCCCCCCTCCCATTACTGCCAGCTGATTCCCACTCCCATTAATCATCTTTCCCGGTCCGCGCCCAGGTGCTCCTCATCTCACCATCACCAGCAATGTGTGCACTTAAGCAGCTTTTTGCCAGTCACGCATTGCTGGGTCATTGCATTGTCTGCTGTGTTGTCAGTTAGTTGTTATTGTCAGCACTATTACGACATGTAGCCACTCCGCGTTCATTGTGGTTCTGTCGCATCCACACAGCGATACCGGCTGTGGGACACCAGCATGGCTACACGTCTCTCCTCCTGCGTTCATGGAGATGCATGGTGGCGCAGTGGTTTAGCACTGTGGCAGCACAGTTTTACCCTTGGCCGGGGGATCGCGGGGATCATGAGATCGTGGGTTCGATTCCAGCCCCCGACCAACAGTGAGCTGTGTGGAGTTTGCATGTTCTCCCCGTGTTGCGTGGGTTTACTCCGGGATTTCTCCGGTTTCCTCCCGCATACCAAAAACATGTAGGTTTAGGGCGCTCGCGCACGCAGCGACCAGCAGCCGGTGGCTTGTCACCAGACTGCAAACCAAGTCTACCTACGGGTACAAATAAGTAACAAAAAAAAAAAAAAAAAAAAAAAGCCGGCCCCCGAACGCCAACCGTAAGTGTTTCTGTGTATTTTTGCTCATCTTCACCTTTTAGGGAACTGTTCTTTATTGCTTTAATAAATGTGTTGTAGTGTAACCTGCATGTAGATCCGTCATTTCATTCTCCCTCTCTGTTCGCTGCGTAAAAGCGCACGGGGAGTCATGACACTATCAAAGATGCAAGGAATGACTACAGATATGGAAAAACATGATGAGGCATGAACAGAGGAGCAGGGGAGACTAGACCGTGGGAAACACAGAGAAACAGGACATGGCTGAACTCATGTCCTGAAGATAACAGAAAACACAAATACGAACATAAAGCGAGGACTTGAGCACAGCCATGTCCAAACACTTACAATATGTGGACATTAAACATGAATATACACTTAGGCATAATTCAAACAACACTAAATGGCACAAAACATGAAGAGAGAAGGGAAACCACTGCATGTTCACGCGCTGCCTAGTGGTCCACTAGGTCTCATTGATGGTCCTTTTAAACAGGGGCCAGTGCTGGTGACAGGGTCAGGCTTAGCACCACTCTTTGCCCTCATTTTTCAAAACTGCATAGAAGTCAGTGCACATTTGGGTGCAGAAATGATCATACAACAAGTTCCACATGGTATTTATGAAAATGTGCATATGAGGTCAATCTCATCGTACGATCAATGAGTCGGTGATAAATCTGATGGCTGGAAACGATCGTCAGTTTGCCCTACAGTTGAAAGTGCTATGAGATGATTGATTTAAATTTGCAGGACATAAACAAAACAAGCTGAGTTGAAAAAACTAAAAAAACAGACCGTCAAAGATGGAGTAGCTCACTCCGGCTCGATGAAATCACCCGGGGGTGCTCAGATCTCCTGACTTTGAGCTTAAGCATAGCCGAGATGCAGACCCATATAGGATGTGCATAAAGTCAAGGTCAATGACCGAGGGCAGGGGTCTGCAACCTGTGGCACCAGGGAGACATGTGGCTCGTTTGTTCATGGCCAGTGGCTCCTTGAGGCCTTGAGGAAAAAAAAACAAAAAAAAACAATTCACAAATTTCCAAGAAAAGAAGCATCAAATTTTGAAGAAAAAAAGATCACACATTCATGAGAAAAATACAGTGGGGAAAATAAGTATTGAACACGTCAACATTTTTCTCATTAAACATAATTCTGATGGAGCCATTGACCTGAGATTTTCACCAGTAACAACCCAAGCAACCCATGCATGCAAAGAAATCAAGGCAACTGTGTTCACAAAACAAGTTATATTTAATAAAGTGGAATGACACAGGGAATAAGTATTGAACACGCTCGGTAAAATTCATTGAATATTTAGTAGAAAAGCCTTTGTTGGTAATAACAGCTTCCAGATGCCTCCTGTATGGAGAAACTAGGCAGAGACATTGCTCAGCAGTGATTTTAGCCCATTCTTCCACACAAACTGTCTTCAAATGTTGAAGGTTCCTTGGGTGTCTTCTATGAACTCTGATCTTCAGCTCGTTCTATAGATTTTCAATTGGATTCAGGTCAGATGACTGACTGGGCCATTCTAGCAGCTTTATTTCCTGTCTCTGGAGCCAGGTGGGAGTTTCCTTGGCTGTGTGTTTGGGATCATTGTCTTGCTGAAATCATTGTCTTGCTGAAACCCTTGTTTCATCTTCAGCATCTCTGCAGGTGGCAACAGGTTACTATCAAGGATGTCTCTATACATTTGTCCATTCATCTTTCCTTCAATTATATGAATTCTGCCTGTACCATGTGCTGAAAAACACCCCCACACTCCATGATCCATGCTCCCAACCCAAAACTTCACTGTTGGTATGGTGTTTTTTGGGCTGATGTGCAGGGCCATTTCTCCTCCAAGCATGCTGTGTTGTGGCATCCAAAAAATTAAAATTTTGGTCTCATCCGATCAGACTGTATTCTCCCAGTATTTTACTGGCTTGCTCAAATGTTGTGCAGCAAACTTTAAACAAGCTTCAACATGCTTTTTCTTCAGCAATGGAGTCTTGCAAGGCGAGCGGGCATAGAGCCCATGTCAGTTGAGTGCATTCTCTCTCTCTAAGTGGTCTGCCCAGAGGCAGGTCCTGCACATGTCAGCTGTCATCACTCCTTGTCTAGTGCCATCTTTTTGATTTCATGGTATTTCTTTACTTTCCTGGTGTCATCCATCATCATCACTCTTTTTCTCCCTCTCGATCGTTTCCCCTCGACTCTTCCCTCCAACACTGTTCATAGTAACTCTTGTGATCTTATGATGTGTCCAATCCACTGAGCTTTTCTTTTCCAGATGGTGTCCAGCAAAGTTCTCTTTTCTCCCACTCTTCTCAGCACCTCATCGTTTCTCACTCTTCCTGTCCAGCTGATCTTCTCTATTCTTCTCCACATCCTCATCTCAAACCTCTCCAGTCTATTGATGTCTGCTTTCTTCATAGCTCAATTTTCTGAGCCATAGAGGAGCACACTCCACACCAGTGTCTCAATGAGACGTTTCCTCAAGTTATGATTGAGCACCAAATGAGCAGCATTTGGTGTTTATTGAACACACCTTTGGCCATGGTGATTCTTGCCTTGATCGCTGTCTTGCTTCTTCTGTCTTCTGTCATCAGGCTGCCAAGGTACTTGAACTGTTGGACTTGTTCAAGATTCTTGTTGATCTTCATTTTATATCTTTCCACCACGTCGTTCAATTGAGATATAATTGTGTGTAGTCCTTCTGCAGAGTTTGCTATCATTGCCTGATTGTCTGCAAATTTCACAGCTTGAATGTGATGACCTCCCACTTTCACGCACTCTTCAACTTCCTCCATAGCTTCTTTCACCATTGCTTCTGCATAGATGTTAAACAGCAAGAGTGACAGCAAACAACCTTGACATACTCCTCTTCCGATGGTGCATAGTCCTGCCACTCCTTGATCTGTTCTTACTGTTGCTGTCTGTCCCATGTACACGGCTGTGATTAGAGTGTGTTACTAAAGCCCCATTTCCACCAGTATCACCTGGGCTTTACTTTTTTTTACTTGGTTCTGTTTTTCGGCATTTCCACCCAAGTCCTCACGGTTTAACCGGTACGATTTTCGTGCCTGTTCAGAGGCAGGGTATAGCCGAGCGAAAAGCGAGGTGTGATTTGACGTCAATTGACTGCTAAACGCTGATTGGTCAGGGCGTAATGTCACAAAACGCGTCCGTTTTCTGTTTTCTGTTGAAGCTACACGACCGCCATTTGTAATTTCAACGAGTAACCGCGGTGACTGGATTCACAGTTGTGTTCTGATGAGATAAAAGTGATCAATATAACCAAATAACAGTAATCTGTGTGATTTAAAATATGTGTGTGATCAATATAACCACATAGTAGTTAGTTGTGTGCTTCAAAATATATGTGTGTGTTCAATATAATCATATAACAGTTATTGTGTGACTCAAAATGTTTGTATTCTGCTTATATCTAGGTAAAATGATCAATATACCATAATGGAAAATATATTGCCAAGTGTGTGGTTCACTCTCTGCAAAATAGTGGACCTTTGTCTCATGAGGGAGAATAACAAACGCCTGGGATTTACGGAAAGGAGGCACAGTTGCGATAAGGAATGGCTGAGCTTTGCCTACGCTGACCTGGGAGGTGAAAGTGACCTCCTTGTGGATACATTCGGCGCCAGGAACGGATCCTCCTTGGACCAGACACCTGGACTGTTCACTCATTAAATGCATGCTTTGTTCTTTGTTCATGTGTGTACAAATATTCCGGGTCAGGGATAGCCTAGTCAGTCAGACTTCATGAACTGACACGATCTGTTGCTGTCAGGGAGAGAATGTTTGACCCGGCGCTGTAACCTACTATATTCAACTTGCTTACTTAATAAATACATGTTCCAATTAAACTCAATCTCTTCCTTGAAAAACGAATCTGGGTAAACCTTCTACACACATAGATAAGCTTTTAAAAGAGTAGACTTAGATGGTTTTTTCTACTAAGGTTTTTGATCCTAACAATTTTAAAACATAACAGTTCTCATATAACGATGTCCACGCGCAAGTTTATTCCATGAACAAACGAGGAGGTGCGGACTTTTCTGTCCCTCGTAGCCGATGACTACATCCAGAGCGAGTTGGATGGGGCAACTCGCAATGAAAAAATATACCAGGAAGTGTCCGGCCTGCTAGCAATGGCAGAGAATTTGGACTCGACACGGCCACACAATTGGAAAACGGTGACGGTGAGTGTTGTTTTGTTATTGTCCGTCTTCTTGCCTTTCGGTCAAAAGCGCACTTTATTTTGCAATAAAGAAAGTTGTTTGATTGTGGGCAATTGTGGTGATGGCTAGCCCGCTAATAGCTAGCTACCTCTGTACCCTGCTGCTACCTCGCATCAAGCTGCTGAATCGCGCTTTTATTTCAGTATTCATGTGAACAAAACGCTGACGTAAGCTTATTGTATCCTGGTTAAAAAGTTTTGTGTTTGCGGTACATACAAATTTCCGGTTCCGGCTCTGCCGGACCGGCGGCGCCACACGAGTCGGCTGCCTGTTGCAACAGCCTTTTTTTTAATCTTCCTTCTTCTTTCTACACCTTTCACTCTGTATATATATCACGGACGCACGGATCGCCCCGGGGGTCTCCCGGGTCGGCGGACGGAGCCACGGTTTGCAGCGGGAGACGTTACAGCGGGGAGGAGCTAGTGCTAGCTAGCACTTGGCCGCCGCCCGGTGCTAATGGGAAACTCGACATACCGGGAGCTGTAGCGAAAACGAAGCGGGTGCCGGGCTGGAGTTTAGGCAGCGTGAAAGAAATATAAGACAGAATAATAAAGAGCGATGGCAAGAACCAAGCAGACCGCCCGTAAAATCTACTGGAGGAAGAAGCCCCCCAGGAGACAGCTAGCCACAGGGCTGCTCGGAGAGGCGCTCTGGCCACCGGCAGAGTGAAGAGGCCTCGCCGTCACAGGTCCGTGGCTCTGAGAGAGATCCGTCGCTACCAGAAATCCACGGAGCTGCTCATCCGTAAGCTGCCCGTCCAGCGCCTGGTGAGGGAGATCGCTCAGGACTTCAAGACCGTCCTGCGTTTCCTGAGTTTCGCCGTCATGGCTCTGCAGGAGACCAGCGAGACCCACCTGGTGGTCTCTTCTTCACTAAGGGGGTCACCATCATGCCCAAAGACTTCCAGCTGGCCCGCTGCATCCGCGGAGAGAGAGCTTAGACTTTCTGCTGCACATCCACCAGCCATAATGCTCTGCACTGTGTGTCTATATATATACATTTATAGTAATATGGACATATGTTTGCTAGATGTTGTTTTTTCTTGCCTTCTGATTGTTGCTCTGAGTGTTGCTATCCCTGTGCTGTTGCAATCCTGGAATTTCCCCATTGTGGGACTAATAAAGGCTTATCTTATCTTATCTTATCTTACATGTTGCACTTTGTTTGTGAGCTTTATTGTGTGTTTTTTCCTTCTATACACAGTTTTCAAATCCCAGGGGTCCGCCTCACTGGACCGCCAGCTCCATCACTATCCGGCATCTCCCGGTCAAGTGCTGGTAAGGCACAACAAACTGAAAATTACCACCCGGTTGTTTTTATATGTGATTGTTATTTTCTATAGACGCATAATAAGGAATTTAAAATGTCTTTCTACGTTTATAAAAATACTAGATTCAGGGGTGTTCATAGCCAGAGTGGCCCAGTGTTATAGGTGTGTTGGTGGTGGAAATACTGTTGTATTTTCACAAAAAAAAAAAAAAGGAGCACATGTACCGACTTCAAATCAACATGCTTGATTGAAATTCTTCAAGTCAGCTAACACTATTAACCCATTCTGATTTATGTGGCCACGGTACAAAGAAATTCTTTTAAAAATAACCCATTAAATCAAAATACTTTTTACAATTAATCCTTTTTGAAATGAAGGGGGGCCTAACCACAGCACCACAGAAGTTGCATATAGTCCACTCTACTGAGGTGCAGCAACATGACAGTTGAGCTTAAATACAGCAACGAAGCATCCCACCACAGGCTTTCAACAGTTTAATTCCATAATATTTTTTCTGACATGTTTTGATCCAGTGTTATCTAAATACAATGACTTCTGTCTTTCATATAGGCAAGCTGAAAAGCAACAACATTGCAGACCTTGCATCACTGATGGCCCAGAATCATGCTGAGGAGATGCGGATCCATGAAAGGATGCTCGAACAGTGTGAAAGGATGCTCGAACAGCATCAACGGCAGCATGAACAGCGCGGAAGACACCTGCAGTTAGCCCAGGAGCAGGAAGCCACATTAAGAAGGGATGAGCTGACAGAGACGGCTTCCTTCCACGGAGCCTTCCTAAACCATTTTGGCAGTCTGGTCGAAGTACTGAAAGCTCCCCATTTGTAAACATGTTTTGGGAATATTTGTAATGTAATAAAATGTTAGTCTTTTGGATAAAAGTGTGGTTTGTATATTATAACACTGGATGATAAAGGCGAATAATTACATACACATTCCATTGCCTCATATGACCCTAATCCTGCTGTTCAGCCATAAAGGTGTCAAGATTTTTAATGGTAATGTAATTGTTATTGTTAAATTTAATAAATATTACCACTGCTGTATCCATTGCTCTACATTGGGTACAGTTTTTAAGTAAAATTGTAAGCAGTAGCACAGGTGTAATTTACATTCAGCAGTAGACGCTGATAAAGGTAAAAGTCGAATTAGGTAAAAGGTAAGTACATGTGAATTGAATGTTATATCGGCATTCCAAATTCTGAGAATTCCAATAAATTATAAGCAGTCTAGTATAATATAAAGCGAAAATACCTATACATGTAAACCCAAATACAACATTTTCGATGTTGTAAACGTTGACGTGAATATGATAAACCTATGCTATTGTGATTCAATAGATCCATAGTGATCTTTGGTTTGAAAAAGAAAATTATAATTTGGTGTTGGGCAGTGTGACAATGTCACAGTATTTAGTAGGATTAAAAAAAGTTTCATCATAAAATTTCTAGGTTCATTGGCAATTCCATCAAACCAAAAGTGAGTTGTCTAGCTGCAGCATTTTTTTTAGTAATTTCTACGTTGTTTTAGTGTGTAATTAGCCACCACTGAACAGATAACCGTTATAAATAACAATAGATGGGAAAAATGATACTCAAATGATACACAATGGGCCTAGATTTGGATTGGCTTTTTTATATTATAAATTATTTGGTAAGTTAAAGTTAACTGGAAGTATAACAAGTTTCCACATATAATTCCAAGGTCAATTGGCAATTCCATCAAACCAAAAGTGAGTTGTCTAGCTGCAGCATTTTCTTTGCAGTCATTTTCTACGTTGTTTTAGTGTGTAATTAGCCACCACTGAACAGATATTGTAAAATGATACTCAAATGATACACAATACAAAAAATGGGCCTAGATTTGGATTGGCTTTTTTTTTTATAATATTTTTAATTATTTTGTAAGTTAAAGTTAACTGGAAGTATAACAAGTTTCCACATATAATTCCAAGGTCAATTGGCAATTCCATCAAACCAAAAGTGCATTGTCTAGCTGCTGCTTTTTTTGGGAAGTCAGTTTATCATCAGTGTATCATTATTACACAATACACAAAATGGGTCTAGATTTGGATTGGCTTTTTTATAATATTATAATTTATTTGGTAAGTTAAAGGGGTTTAGGATTAAGCTTCTGCATTATTTTAAATTACTCCGGTGTTTCAGCATTTAATTAACCGTCTGTTAACATTTAACTGTTTTGAACAACAGAGGCGACGTAGTTGAAAAGTGCACAACATTTTATTTAAAAAACACGTTTGACATATGTATGCACATGAACACTGAACAAATGAAATGATCTCTGAATGATCTCTGCTTCATATGCATCTGCTTCAGATTCCTCCTGGGCAACCGCTATTCTCCTCTCCTGCTCCAACGTGTGTTGTCTCAATCCACGTCGTCTTCTCCTGTAAAATTCTCTTGTCTCGTTAAAGACATTCATTGTGTTAAAAACCCACAGAAGAATAGTGACCACCGTGGAAATCCTCCGCTCGTAATCCGCTATTTTTTTCTTTGTTGTGGAGGAGTCTGTCGCGTCCTTTACTACATCAGCAGAGTGTAGCGCCACCTCAATCCCGCACACCCCCAGCAATACTCGGCTTTCCGCGGTTGTGATGGAGGCGCAGCCGCAGGAGAAACAAGTAAAAAAGAAAAGAAAAGAATAGAGCAGAACTATATAGTGGAAATGTGGCATAAGTGCAATACTTATTGTTTTCTTTGAAACAGCAGTACCTGCTAACTCCAGGTCTTTCTGGAGCTCTCCACGAGTGGTCTTTGGCTCTTGGATAACTCTTCTGATAATTCTTTTGACTCCTCTGTCAGAAATTTTGCAAGGAGCTCCTGATTGTGGCCGGTTTATGGTAAAATGATGTTCTTTCCACTTCTGAATGATGGCTCCAACAGTGTTCACTGGAACGTTCAGCAGTTTAGAAATGTGCCTGTAACCAATGCCATTCTTATGTTTTGCAATAGTAAGGTTGTGAAGGTCTAGAGAGAGCACTTTACTTATACTCATCATGAGTTCTTTGTGGTGTGACAAGCTTCTTCTTCTTCTTCTTTTAGATTTGATTGGCGGCTGGTAACCAGCTTGCAGGTGCATTACCGCCAATGACTTGATTATCATCACTCTATATCTTTGTATAAGGAGTTCTTATAAGGAGTTCTGAACAACTCCTTATGTGTTAAAAAAAAATATTTGTCCTTGGACTGTGTCCTCAGAGGCATGATATTCACAGACCTTTTTAAAGGCTATCACTCAGGACTTAACCAGCTGAAAGTAATTTGCACTGATGGGGGAAGGGATGGCTTCCTAAATTCTGATGGATTTCAGCTGGTTTCTTGGCTTTTCATGCCTTTATTTCCACCTCTTTTTTATGTGTTCAATAGTTTTTCCCTGTGTCATTCCATTTTATTAAATATAACCTGTTTTGTGAACACAATTGCCTTGATTTCTTTGTATGTATGGATTACTTGGGTTGTTACTGATATCTGGTGAAAATCTTAGGTCAGTGGCTTCATCAGAAATATGTTTAATGAGAAAAATGTTGACGTGTTCAATTCTTATTTTCTCTGCTGTATAATAAAATTCAGAAAATGAGAAAACCTGAAAATTTATGCAGAAAATCTTCCAAATTTAGGTGAAAAAGTTAAAATTTTATGAGGAAAACATACCCACAAATTTGCAAGAAAAAAAAGCCACAAAATTTCTCAAAAATAAGTCACAAATTTACAGGAAAAAGGTGGAACTGTATGAGAAGAATGTAGCAAAATTATGTTAAAATGTTACACTTTTACCTATGATAGATAACACATTTACATTTCAAGAAAAATATGAAGTTATGGGAATAGCTCAAACTGCATGCCAAAGATATTTTAAAAAATTACAAATTTCCAGGAAAAGCTACAATTTTATTAGAAAAACTGTCACAAATTTATGTGAAAAAGGTCATATTTTTACCTGAAAATGTAACAAATTTATAATAAAAAAAGCCAAATTTATGAGAAAAGCAGATTATGTAAAACATATAAAATTGTAATTTTACTGGAAAAATTTCACAAATGTTTATGTAAAGGTCTTTCATTTTAGAGGAATTAATTTTGTACAGAATATGCCAATTTTATGAAAAAAGCAAAACACATTCATGCCAAAAATATAACGAATTTTTAGAACAAAAACATTACAGTTTAATTAATAAGGAAAACATCCACACTTCCAAGAAAAACATCACAAATTGTTATGCAAACAATCCAAAATTTATTGGAAAAAAGATGCAATTCTGTGAAAAAAATGGTAATAAATTTACAGCCCGTAAAAGCTGCAAATTTATGAGAAAAAGTTATTCCATCCATTATTCCCCAGAGACTGATGGAGAAATTACTCCTTCTTGGTCTGAACACCGCCACATGTCTCTGGATCCTGGATTTCCTGACTCAGAGACCCCAGTCTGTCTGGGTTGGAAATAACATCTCCAACTCTATCACGCTGAGCATCGGATCCCCTCAAGGTTGCGTACTCAGTCCACTGTTGTTTACACTTCTAACACATGACTGTGTATTCAGACATGAGGGGAACCAGATTATTAAGTTTGCAGACAACACCACAGTGGTGGGACTTATTCAGAGGGATGAGGAATCAATGTACAGGGAAGAAGTGAGAGACCTGGAGGGCTGGTGCAGGGAGAACAATCTGGTGCTCAACATGGACAAAACGAAGGAGATGATTATCGACTTCCGGTGGTCACAGCATGATCACGTCCCTCTCAGCATTGGCGGCCATTTAATGGAGAGAGCTGGAGAACATCAAGTTCCTCGGACTGCAGATCTCGCAGGACCTGACCTGGAGCAAGAATTCCTTGGAGATCAGGAAGCGGGCCCAGCAGAGACTGCACTTCTTGAGGAAACTCAAAGAGGCCTCTCTCCCCATCTAACTAACTAACTAACTAACCTGCACTTATATAGCGCTTTTCTAGTCACAAAGACCACTCAAAGCGCTTTCATTAATGCTAACCCTCTATTCTAAGGGCCTATAGGAAACAGATATCTAGGGACAATTTAGAACAGCCAATTAACCTAACATGCATGTTTTTGGCATGTGGGAGGAAACCGGAGAAATCACGGGGAGAACATGCAAACTCCACACAGATCACTGTTGGTCGGGGGCTGGGATCGAACCCACGATCCCATGATCCCCACAATCCCCCGGCCAAGGGTAAACTGTGCTGCCGCAGTGCTAACCACTGCGCCACCGTGCAGCCCATCTGCATCCTCAGGACCTTCTACAGAGGTGTGGTGGAGAGTGTTCTGACGTACTGCATTGCAACATGGTACTCCAGCTGCAGTACTGTATGTCAGACAAAAAAGCCCTGCAGAGGATAGTTAAGGGAGCTGAGAGGGTAATTGGAGTTTCCCTCCCCTCAGTCTAAGAACTTTTTCAGAACCGTTGTAGGAGCAGGGCACTGAAGATTGTCAAGGACCACTCTCACCCTCTGCATAAACACTTTGAACTTCTGCCATCTGGCAAACGATTCCGGAGCATCAGAGGCAGAACCACCAGACTGATTAACAGCTTCCTTCCACAAGCTGTTAGGATGCTGAACAGTTGATCTGGAATCTTTCATACATACTACTGCACCTATGGACATTATGTATATTATTTGTATATTATAGTTCTGGTTAGTTTTCAAGTATGTCTCAGGGAAGTGTGAATGGCTGTGTTAGGGTTGGGGGCGAGGGTGTGTGTGAGTGTGTCTTAAATTATGTTCTTTTTTTTTACTTATATGGATGCTGAGAGAAACGCAATTTCATCTTGCCTGCACTACAGTTGTGTGTACAGCAATATGACAATAAAGGTTGATTTGATTTGATTTAATTAATTACTAAATTAGTTGTGGCTCCATGCAGATTTTTTAGACCAGAATCACTGAAAATGTTTCTTTGTGTAGTATAGGCTGCTGACCCCTGGCCTAAGGCGAGTAACATTTTTTATGATATCATAAACACCCAGATCTCCTGACCTTTGACAATGACAATGACCTGGAGGGCATCATGAGGAAAGAACATTGTGTGGAAATATTAAAGCAACATCTCAAGACATCATTTTACAATTATTTTTTTAATTTCTTATTCTTATTTAAAATTATTCATTATGACATCACATTGCTGTTTCCTAAGTAAATGTGGCATGTGGATTTAGTTGTCCTGGCTCTGACCTGGGGCGGATCCCTTCCCTGTCTCAGGGTGAGGCAGATCAGATGATGCGGTGGCACCGCTGCTCTTGATTCTGCAACTCCTGGAGGAACTAGGAGAGGAAGTGTTGTTGATTGCATCTTCCTCATCTGATGATGATGCTGCTGTCGAGCTCTCGCCAGGCTCTGAGCTCACATCCAGCTCCTGAAGGACACATGGTTTTGAAGCAGCGGATCATTTACTTTAATGTGAATATGACTTTGTTAAAACCCTCCCCATTTATTTGGGCTTGGGACCGGCACAGGGAGAACACTGGCTTGTGCTCCCCCTGTGGCTGGGTAACCATCGTTCCTTTCACCATTCCATTATGTTGAGCACCAAGCTAGAAAACAGGAAGCACCATTTTTATATGGTTTTTGGTATGACCTGCCTGGGACTAGGTAATTTCAGGAAAATTACAAATGAGCAAAGATAAATGAAGAACACTGCTCAGAACCCTGTAAGTTCCAGTAACTTCAGAGTAATTGCAAACTTTGGACAGAGTTAGTGGTGGTTAGTTTCAGAGTACTTACGTACAGTATATGATTATTTGAAGAGTTAAACTTGTGTGATGCATGGAGTCCTGGAAACTACAGGGTTGTTATATGGTAACTACAGGGTAGCTACATGGTAAGTAGAATGATAAGTATATGACCCAAAATCATAACAACAAGGTACCATGATAGTTTAAAAAACTGAGGTCCCATTTCCCAGCACCACACAGAGATTTAAACAAAGACCAGGCAGACGTGTATACCTGGAAGTCATGTGAAAGTTCAGGACAGAGGCAGCTGTATTGCTGCAGCAGCTCTTTAGGTCTGTCTGGATCAGGACGAACACGGAATTTGTTCAGGTCAGTCTCCAAGTCATCATCCTGGACACACAAACAGAAATGGCACACATCGCCTCATGACAAACGTGCTTGTGTGATGTTTTACATTAGCCCTTATTTCAATAATATTCAAATGTTTACCAGTGCCCGTTCAAATGATCCCATGGTCATCCCATGAAATGATGGTCTTTCTGCAACTGTAGGGGTTCCCCCTACAGTTGATAGTGCTATGAGATGACTGTTGTTGTGAAATGGCGCTATATAAATAAAGTTGAATTGAATTGAATTGAATTGAATTGAATTGAATTTTCACTGAGCTCATTTAAAATGGGAACTCTACAGTTTGATTTGTGTGCCCAGAACACATTATTCTATTTTGCCCCAACGTGGCACATACACATTACATTTTTGCTGACTGTCTGATTGTGAAGACATGCAGTTGTTGAATTACTTCAGGTTCAGGTTCAGGTTACTTTATTTGTACCCGTAGGTAGATTTGTTTTGCAGTTGGTGACATCCATATTTACAAGCCACTAATTACATTCAACATAGACACAAACACAGGCACACATCTTACAAAATAGGTAAATATAAAATATGTACAATATAATTTTTATAGCTTGTTCAACTCTTTGACAGCAGCAGGGACAAAGCTGTTTTTGTAGCGCTGGGTTCTACTTTTTGGGACAGCAAACCTCTGTCTGGAGGGAAGAAGCTGAAAGTTGCAGTGCAAAGGGTGGGAGTCATCATTTAAAATCGAGTCGGCCATCCTCTGTACTTGTCTGGTGTACAGGGATGTCAGGCTCAGCTGTGACTCACCAAGCAAACGACTGGACCATCTGACTACCTGATCCAAGGATTTCCTCTGTTTCAGTTTTATCTGACCAAACCATGACATTAAAGAATATAATACTTGTGGACCTTTCTCAATTTGTGAAGCCTTCATTTTACTTCCGGGTGTCCACATGGAGCCTGTTCACATGAATAACCGCAACTAATCACAATAAAAAATGTCTGTGTCAAACAGGGTGTTGCGTTAATCGGTGATTAACGCGTTACCTCCTTCACCACATACAGTATATATCGTGGCCACGTTAACCGAGAATTCTCCTTCATTGATGAATAATTATTAGTAGCGACGGAAAATTTTTCAGGCTGTCTGTCATTTTGACAGATTGTGATTTAATTCCTAACTTTAATTCCTTGTAATTTTGGAACTCTGTCTGTCTGTTGACTTGACTGTTGACTCAGTTTGACTACGAAAAACAAGAATCTTTGCCCTGCTAGTATCTTAAATAATACTGTTTTAGCTTCCAACCCAGGGATATGCAAGCAGGGAGGCTTGTCCACTGCACCCAAAACTTCTGGAAACTGCACCTGCTGTGTTCCCTGAACCTTCTACAGCTGCTCCTACCCAGCACAAACAGGGATGAATCAAAACTGTCAGAATAAAAGATAAAACTTTTATCCAAAGGAAATTTCTTCTCTCCTCTGAGAATTGTTTTTCTCTGCATGACTGAAATTAATCCCCAATCCAGGTGAGTCCTATGTGTTTTCTGAACATTTTTTGTATTTATAAGATAAGATAAGATAAGATAAGCCTTTATTAGTCCCACAACGGGGAAATTCCAGGATTGCAACAGCACAGGGATAGCAACACTCAGAGCAACAATCAGAAGGCAAGAAAAAAAAAAAAAAAAAACAAGCAAGCAAGAGCAGCTAATATACATATGTACGTATTACTATAAAATATATATATATACACACACACACAGACACACAGTGCAGAGCATTGTAGCTGGATGGAATAAATATATGAATATATGAACACACAGTGCAGAGCATTGTAGCTAGATGGAATAAATATGTAAATATATAAACACCCACAGTACGGAGCATTGCAGCTAGGTGGAATAAATATGCAAGTATATAAACACACACAGTGCGGAGCAATGTAGCTAGATGGAATAATATGTAGATATATAAATATATAAACACACCCAGTGCTGAGCATTGTAGCTAGATGGAATAAATATGTAAATATATAAACACACACAGTGCAGAGCATTGTTGCTAGATGGAATGAAACAGCATAACCGTCTACTTAGTTATCCTACATGGTATGATTATGTGCCCATACATATTCTCACCCTCCATAGCGACCGGTAAGTTCCTAGTTGTATGCCGGAGGGGACCATTGTGTAAGTCTATTGCATCTTTTGCATTCAAAAAACTATTAGTTTGTTACGTCTTTTTGCTATCTCTGCGAGCAGCCCTTATTAAATAAAAATAGGGAAACAGAACTTGTTGTTAAATAATTTCATTTCTGATATTATCATTTTATTAACTAAATGGCTGGAGGTTGTAAGAATTCAAACGTGCTCCTGTGGTGATTTACAGCACATTTTCTTTTAAAAATACACCAAAAATAATTATTTCAATACAACATTCTGTTTATTTTGCTAGTTGGCAGCTTTGACTATAATAAGGACTTAGTAATAATGTATTTATTTTTATGAAGGATTCTAATAGGTCATGACAAATTTTACAAACCTCTCTCGTCTTGACAGACAACAATAAATCTTAGCACAACCTATGAAATACACGCACACACACACACACACACACACACACACACACACACACACACACACACACACACACACACACACACACATATATCTTCTTCTTCTTCTTCTTCTTCTTCTTCTTCTTCTTCTTCTTCTTCTTCTTCTTCTTCTTCTTTCAGCTGCTCCCTTCAGGGGTCTCCACAGTAGATCATCTGCCTCCATCTCATCCTATCCCTTCATCTCCCTCTGTAACACCAACCCTCTCCATGTCCTCCTTCACTACATCCATGAATCTTCTCTGTGGTCTTCCTCTTTTCCTCCTGCCTGGCAGCTCCGTCTTCAACATCCTTTATCCAATATCTCCACTATCCGTCCTCTGCACATGTTCAAACCATCTCAGCCTTGACTCTCTTACTTTGTCTTCAAACTGCTCAATCTGAGCTGTCCCTCTGATATACTCATTTCTAATCTTGTCCCTCCTAGTCACTCCCAATGAAAATCTTAGTATCTTCAACTCTGCCACCTCCAGCTCCACCTCCTGTCTTTTGTCAGTGTGACAGTCTCCAAACCATACATCATAGCAGGTCTCACTACCGTCTTGTAAATCTTCCCTATCACTCTTGCTGCAACCCTTATGTCACAAATCACCCCTGACACTCCTCTCCACCCACTCTACCCTGCCTGCACTCTCTTCTTTGCCTCTCTTGTGCATTTTCCATTGCTTTGGATGGTTGACCCCAGGCATTTAAACTCATCTCTTTCACTACCGCTACTCCTTCCATCTTCACCATTGCACCTGCCTCCCTCTCATTCACACTCATGTATTCTGTCTTGCTTTTACTAACTTTCATTCCTCTTCTCTCCAGAGCATACTGCCACCTCTCCAGGTTCTCTTCCACCTGCTCCCTACTATCATAACAGATCACAATGTCGTCTGCAAACATGGTTCACGGAGGCTCCTGCCTGACCTCATCTATCAGCCTGTCCATCACCATGGCAAACAAGAAGGGGATCAGAGCCGATCTCTGATATAACCCCACGACCACGACTCAATCTGTCACTCCTACAGCACACCTCACCACCGTCTTGCTGTCCTCAGACATGTCCTGCACCACCCCCACATACCTCTCTGCCACTCCTGACTTTCTCATACAGTACCACACTTCCTCTCTTGGTACCCTATCATATGTTTTCTCTAGATCCACAAAGACACAGTACAACTCCTTCAGACCTTCTTTATACTTCTCCATCAACACTCCATCAACTGCTCTTTCTTCCCATGAAACTGTACTGCTGCTCACTGATTGTCACCTCTCCTCTTAACCTGGCTTCAACAACTCTTTCCCATATCTTCATAGTGTGGCTGATCAACTTTATGCCACTGTAGTTACTACAGCTCCAAGAATCACCTTCGTTTTTGAAAACTGGTACCAAAACACTTCTTCTCCACTCCTCAGGCATCCTCTCACTCTCCAAGACTGTGCTAAACAATCTGGTTAAAAAGTCCACTGCCATCTCAACTAAACATCTCATCTAGACCAACCGCCTTTCCATTCTTCATCCTCTTCAAAGCTGCTCTCACTTCCGCCTTGCTAATTCTCGGGACTTCCTTATTCACCATCATTCCTTCATCTATCATCCTCTCTCATTTTCTTTATTTATCAGCTCTTAAAAGTACTCCTTCCACCTTCTCAACACACTCATTATTTCTTAGAACATTACCATTTCTGTCCTTAACCAACCTAACCTGCTGTTTTTAAGAATAGGGTTAAATCAGGTGCCCCTGAACCCTCCCTTAGTTATGCTGCTAATAGGTTTAGATAGGCGGGGGACCTCCAACAACACACTGGGCTTCAATCCTTTGTTCACTCTCAATGAAAGATTTTTGCTGGTCATTAACATCTCTTTATTCTCTCCCATAGACTGAGTCCCATTTTTGCTGTTTGCTCTCTACATGTCTGTTCTTCTTCTTCTTCTTCTTCTTCTTCTTCTTCTTCTTCTTCTTCTTCTTCTTCTTCTTCTTCTTCTTCTTCTTCTTCTTCTTCTTCTATCCCCTCACCCCCCAGCCAGTCGCAGCAGATGACTGCCCCTCCCTGAGCCTGGTTCTGCTGGAGGTTTATTCTTGCTAAAAGGGGGTTTTTCCTCTCCACTGTCACCAAGTGTCAAGTGCCTGATTGCTGGGGTCTTTCTGCAATTGTGGAGGCTTCTCCTACAGTTGAATGTGCTATGAGAGGACTGTTGTTGTGAAATGGAGCTATATATGTTATGCTGTTTCATCCCATCTAGCAACAATGCTCTGCACTGTGTGTGTTTATATATTTACATATTTATTCCATCTAGCTACAATGCTCAGCACTGGGTGTGTTTATATTTATATTTATATATCTATATATTTATTCCATCTAGCTACAATGCTCCGCACTGTGTTTTTATATATCTACATATTATTCCATCTAGCTACATTGCTCCGCACTGTGTGTGTTTATATACTTGCATATTTATTCCATCTAGCTACAATGCTCTGCACTGTGTGTTCATATATTCATATATTTATTCCATCCAGCTACAATGCTCTGCACTGTGTGTCTGTGTGTGTGTGCGTATATATATATCTTATAGTAATATGTACATATGTATATTAGCTGCTCTTGCTTGCTTGTTTTTTTTTTCTTGCCTTCTGATTGTTGCTCTGAGTGTTGCTATCCCTGTGCTGTTGCAATCCTGGAATTTCCCCGTTGTGGGACTAATAAAGGCTTATCTTATCTTATCTTATCTTATCTTATAAATAAAGTTGAACTGAATTGAATTATACAACCTTTCCAGCTCAATCTCTCTGTCTAGCAAATCAATACAAGTCCTTTTCTCCTTCCTTAGTGTCCAGCCTCTCTCTTTGCTATGCGTCTAGATTCCACATACTCCTGTCTACTTTCTTCATCTCCCTGACTATCCCACGTTTTCTTTGCTAACCTCTTCCTTTGAATACTTTCCTGTACCTCCTCATTCCACCACCAAGTCTCATTGTCTTCCTTCCTCTGTCCACTGGATACACTGCATACCTTTCTACCTGTTTCCCCCAATACTTTTGCTGTACTTTCCCAGTCATCTGGTAATTTTTCCCTAACAACCAGAGCCTGTGTCAGCTCCTTCCTGAACGCTGTGCGACCTTCTTCCTTCTGTAACTTCCCCCACTTAATCTTTGGCTCTGCCTTCACTGTTTTCTTCTTCTTGCTTTCCAAAGTCTTCCTACAGACTACCATCCGATGCTGTCTAGCTACATTCTCCCCTGCCACCATCTTGCAGTCTCCTATCTCTTTCAGATTTCTCCTTCTGCATAAGACGTAGTCCACCTGTGTGCACCTTCCTCCACTCTTATAAGTCACCCTATGTTCACACACACACACACACACATATATATATATATATATATATATATATATATATATATATATATATATATACTGCTCAAAAAAATAAAGAGAACACTTTGAAAACACATCAGATTTTAATGGGAAAAAATAAGCTGGATATCGAAATTGTGGCAGGCTAGTCCAACTTACTCAGATTAAAAAGTGTTCCTTTAATCTGAGCAAGCTGGACTAGCCTGCCACAATTTCGATATCCAGCTTATTTTTCCCATTAAAATCTGATGTGTTTTCAAAGTGTTCCCTTTATTTTTTTGAGCAGTATATATATATATATATATATATATATATATATATATATATATATATACAAATATACATATATATACAGTGGTGAGAAAATGTTTTGGCCCCATTCCTGATTTCTCACTTTTTTGTATGTTTGTCAAACTAAAATGTTTCCCATTATCAGACACATTTAAAAATTAAAAATAACACAAGTAAACACAAAATGCAGTTTTTAAATGAAGGTGTTAATTATTAAGGGGGAAAAAAATCCAAACCTGGAGAAGTCAAGGGCACATGCTTTACTTGTGCATAACCTGGGAATGGAGGGACAACGGATCTTGGGCATGCTTGGTGACGCAGACGATTTTGAAGAGGTGGTTGAGCTAATGGAGTGCCATTTCAGAGCACTGGACAATGTCATTGTCCGGAGAATTAAATTTTGACAGTGCCGTCAACAGGTAGGCGAGTCCATCCAATGGTTCGTATTGGACTTGAGGCAGCAGGCCACCGAGTGTCGGTTCGGACTGTTGGAGGAAGAGATGGTTCACGACCAGTTGGTGGAACATACTGCAGCATCATCGTGCTTTGGCTCATCAGTAAAATTATTCTTCATCTTATAGACATTGTTTCACCCAGGAAAAGGCCAGTCAAGAACTGCTTTTTCATCCCAGGACCACAGCTGAACCAACATTCCTTTGTTGAGCAAAGCTAAGGAATGCTCTCAATCTATTAACTCACATCATAAATAACTTGGGGACTTCCTCAGCTAAGACAGGTTTATATTCAACAGGCATACCATAAAACCTTAAAGGCATTCACTAAGGCCTTGGATTGGCCACAGCTCAACACTACCCTGGTGGACGTCTATGGAGTAGACGCTCACTGTGACTGTACAAGTTTTGAATTGAAATTAACTCTTCAAGTTTCATTTCTCAGGACAATTCTAAGGACACCATTCGTTGAAGATCACTGCCTCGGTGGGACTTTGATATTCTGTGGACAATCAATGGGTCTGAAAGAATATATTAATCCTTGATTTTAAATATGTGCATGTTAAAATCTTTAAATGAATGTTTATTCTTGCATGTTAATTTAAAAGCACTAGTTATAAAGTTGCATGAATCACTAAAGCTAGCGTAGATTTTATACATAAGTAGGTTAAGGAATCCCCAGCGTATTAAAATTGTGTGTCATCCTGTGAGGACAGGTATCAGCCAGTCACCACCCAGCCTATGCTGGGCTCCAGCTCTTTCATTCCATTGGTTCCTTACAGACAAAAGCCTGTTCATTGGACTAAAGTTCATAAAACCCGCCCACGAAGGAAGACTATTGGCTGGGGCTCCTGTTAATCCCCAGAAGCCCGCGAAAGTTGCCCGCAGATAAAGAGGAGAGACACCCTCTTTTCAGCCCTTTTATCTTCTTCCTCTCCTTCTACAACCACTCTCACTGAAAGTTTCAGAAGATCACCACAGGAGAATAAAGAGATCACTTCACTGCCACAGAACAAAGGAGACTTCTTGCACATGTTTTTTCTACAGACTGTAGACTAGAGAACATGGAATATTGTGTTTGTGTAAACTTCTGTGTATTTTAAGGTTTTTCTTTAAACATCTAGGAATTAATTATTTTCTTTCCTGAGCTCAAATCCTAATTTGGAGTCAAACTCCTGTTCCTAGACGTCTATTTTTATAACTTTCTCCTGTTAAACTTTCTTTAAACTCATCATTTTTAGTTTTAACTTTAATTTTAATTTTATATACTTTCTTTAAAAGGACTGAGTGGCCATCTCCATAATAGGAGCTAATTCCATCTCCACAAAGTCGGGAAAATCTTTTAATTTTGCTATTGGATCAGATTTTATAATTATTCTCGAATTCCCTTTGGGAGAAGAATTGATCCATGAAAGCTTCAATGCTGTCACGGAGAAGAGGATACACCGCCGTCATCTTGGCTGTACCTCAGCCCAACTGATCGATACAATCACAATCTCATCTTGTGACAATAGACTGGAAAGCTGCCGTACCTTGTTCGAATATCTGCAGGCAAGATATTCTGGTTTTGGTGCCATCTACCAACTAAAACTTCAAGAAGATTACGACGAAGGATCTTCACCAACATGGGTCACTTAAGCTGCATTCTTTATTCATCTGCTGAATAAAATGTCTGAGATTTGAGAATAATTCTGCCTCTGATCAGATCCAAAATTAAAGAGCAATTAATACAACTCCTCTTTTCATTAAAATCCCGTTTTCATTTTCTTAAGAGTAATCCAGAATTTTCCATATAATTAGTTTAATTTTTCCCATAAATTTGAGTTCAGTTTTCCATAATCGATTAACATCAAACTGATCTAAATTCAGCTTACATTTTCACCCTGGTTCTGCAAATGTTCACATTGCTACACTATCATTTACAAGTTTAATGTAATGGTTAATGCAAATCATTTCATCCATCCATCCATCCATCCATCTTCTACCACTTTTCCGGAGGTCCGGGTCGCGGAGGCAGCAGTTCAAGCAGAGAAGCCCAGACTTCCATCTCCCCCGCCACCTGCTCCAGCTCTTCAGAGAGGATACCAAGGCGTTCCCAGACCAGCTGGGAGACATAGTCTCTCCACCGTGTCTCCTCCCAGTGGGACGTGCCTGAAACACCTCAAGTGGGAGGCGTCCAGGAGGCATCCTAATCAGATGCCCATACCACCTCAACTGACTCCTTTCAATGTGAAGGAGCAGCGGTTCTACTCTGAGCCTCTCCCGGATGACTGAGCTCCTCACCCTATCTCTGAGGGTGAGTCCAGCAATCCTACGGAGAAAGCTCATTTCATCCGCTTGTATCCGCAATCTCATTCTTTCGGTCATTACCCAAAGCTCATGACCATAGGTGAGAGTAGGAACGTAGATTGACTGGTAAATCGACAGCTTTGCCTTAGAACTCAGCTCCCTCTTCACCACAACAGACCGGTACAATGTCCACATCACTGCAGATGCTGCTCTAATCCATCTGTCAATCTCTCGCTCCATTTTCCCCTCACTCGTGAACAAGACCCCAAGATACTTAAACTCCTCCACTTGGGGCAGGAGCCTGTCCCCAACCCAAAGAGGACAATCCACCTTTTTCTGGCTAAGGACCATGGATTCAGACTTGGAGGTGCTGATTCTCATCCCAGCCGCTTCACACTCAGCGGAAAACTGTCCCAGCAAGAGCTGTAGGTCATTGCTGGATGAAGCCAACAGGACGATCCCCCTCATGGATCGTCACCTTATCGTGGTGGGGGGGTTTGCGTGCCCCAGTGATCCCAGGAGCTATGTTGTCCGGGGCAATTTGCCTCTGATAGGGTCTCCCAAGACAAACTGGTCCTGGGTGAAGGGCCAGACTAAGAACGATCCAACAGACTCTCATGATAAATTGTATATCAAGGATTCAGTGTACCCCGCCCGGTATGGAGTTACCGGGGCCCCACCCTGGAGCCAGGCCTGGGGGAGGGGCTCGAAGTCTAGTGTCTGGTGGCCGGGTTTCCACCCATGGGACCCGGCCGGGCTCAGCCCGAAGGAGTTACATGGGTCCGCCCTCCAGTGGGCTCACCACCTGCAGGAGGGATCATGGGGGTCCGGTGCTATGTGGATTAGGTGGCGGTCAAAGGCGGAGACCTTGGCAAATCATTTCAATGTCCTTTAATCATCATTTCATTTAATAAAGACGTGAAATTGAGAGAAGTTGTTGGGAATTTATTTCATTCTGAGTCTGGTTTCAAAACCCCAGTATTGAATTCACTAAAATTTTGAGACTCAGACATTATTGGGGAAAATATTCAAAATAACAGTCCCCTTTTCTTTTGTAACTTTGTATTTGGGTTTACTACCGGATTCACTGGAAAGACGAGGAGAAAAATACTTATTCACTGTTTTAATATTGGCAAGTAAAAAAGCCCTAACTAAAAAATGAATGTCGAAGGACTGTCCTACACCTGAAGATTGGATTGACGTGATCCAAGACATTTACTCGATGGAAAAGTTGACATTCGCACTGAAACAGGACATGGATGGGTTCTTGAACTTTTGGCAACCCTGGATCGCATATGTGTCTTCCATTAGATCTAATCTTTGACAAATACCATTTCAATAATGGCACCGCTCTTTGTTCCAATGCTACTCAGATGAGCTTTTATTTTTATTTATTTATTTTTTATTTTATTTTTTTTTAAATTTTATTTAATTTTATTTTTTTTTATTTTTTTTTTTATTTTTTTTATTTTTTGCTCTTTTGTTTTGTTTTTGTTTTTTTTGTTCTTTCTTTAATTTCACTTTTTCTTTCACTTAAAAAAAGGGGGTGTTGTAATAATTATTCTTCCAATGTTGTCAAACAACAAAAAAAAGGGAACATGCGATGAAAATGTAAACAATACAATGCTGTAATGACGTGTATACCCTTTACAAAAACTTAAATTAAAAAAAAAATGAGACTGATTTTTAATTAATTTATTGAGTGATTAAACTGGTATAAAGTGCAATTAATGACTAAAAGTGCTCACTAAAGAGGTGAGCTGGTGCCCCGACAAGTGTTTACTATAAACTTTTCCTGCGTGTGGACCCAGAGTAAATCCCGATACTTTAATACAAATTAAATAATCTTTATACCGGATCATAATTATAAATCACTTATTGCTACAATACCATCTGTGCTGCAGTCTGGTCAAAGCTGCTTACATTTCTGGGTGAAATGATGCTGTCCAGGGCTGTCGAGTTGGCTCTCCAGCTGGAGGCAGTGGATAAGCTTACTCGGGAGCTGAGTGAGCATCTGTCACCCTGAGAGTTAGGATCCCCCATGGCTACACAAGTAGTGGACCTGGACAGCAATGGGAGTATTGAGGATGACGCAGGAGGTGTCAACGCTGTAAGGATGAGGTCTGCCCCGGGGAAGCCCAGATGTATGGGCTCCAGGTCCACGAAGCACCACTACAAAGCCAGAAAGTGTGCAGCAAGAGGGAAGCGCTGTGGCAGGTGTGACCATATTCCTCACTACGCAAGGGTGTGCCAGTTAGCCGAGCAAGGGAGCCCGCAAAGGAGTTCAACTCCTCCCACCCCGACAGTGATCCATATTGTGTCCCTGAGCACCAGTGGGGGCACATATTGCACAGTGGAGTTGGATGGAATGGCAGTGCCAATGCTGATCAACACAGGGGCAGAGTGTTCCTAGCTGAACTGGGCTACAGTGAGGCATTTTTTTCCCCACTACAGGGCTGGAGGTGACCTAGCACCACCTTGCGTTAATGGGGGACGGCTGGCCATGATGGGAACTATCAGACTGACGGCTCGGTATAAGTCCGCGGAGATGGCTGATGTGGAGTTTGTGATGTTTGGCCAGTGGCGCAAACATCATGGACTGTAACCTCTTCTATGGCCTCGGCTTTGCCATTAAGAGCGGCACTGGGGAAGAGTGGTCGGGCTGCAGATTGTGGGACCGACCGGTTCCGAGAGTACAGGACGACGCTGTGTAGGATGAAAGGTTGATCAGCACCCTGGAAAGCGGACAGGCCTTGCCACGCTCAGGGTCAACGCAGGAGGGCCCCAGTGCCAGAGCCCAAGTAGCCCTGGATGAGGGTACTGGGCGGCACAGGGGAGCACCAAATGACAGATGGGGGATAAGGGAGGACCTGTACTTATATAGTGCTTTTCTAGTCTCAAAAATCACTCAAAGTGCTTCACTAGTACTAAAGCTCTATTCTAAGGGCCTATAGGAGACAGATACCTCAGGACAATTTAGGACAACCAATTAACCTAACATGCATGTCTTTGGATTGTGGGAGGAAACCGGAGCCCCTGGAGTAAACCCATGCAGCACAGGGAGAACATGCAAACTCCACATAGAAAGGTTCCTACCCCTGCCAGCCTGGGGATTCAAACCCAAAACCTTCTAGCTGTTAGACAACAGTGCTAACCACTGCACTACCGTGCTGCCCTGGTGCCTGGGGGAGCATCAGGGCTGGCTGTGGGTGGTGGCTGGGTGGAGCAACGCTTATCTACAGCTGTCAGATGGCTCGTGGTGGCACCCGAATGAGCTATGGCGTGTCCCGGGGAAGGCTGAAAGACATGGCCCCTGACGAGTGGAGCATCTGGCTGTGTGGAGGAGGAAGTGCATCGAGGTTGAGGCGACCAGCTGCGGCCCGGGAGGCAAGCCACCTCCAGGGGCCGACTGAGTAAAGGACAGTCCAGGGGGCCCACAGGGTCATCTTCCCCAAGCCGTGTGTATATGCATTCTTTGTTCTGCATGTGTTTTAAGTATTGTGTCGTATATGTATAGTTCTGGGGATTATTTTGTGTTTAGTTTAGGAAACATGTCAATTTTTTTTCAGTTTATACATGGACTGTTACTCAGTAGAAGCGACAGAATAATCCGCCTTGCTGTGTGTGGGGAGTAGGACAGCAGTCCGCCCGTCCTCCCTAATTTTAGTTGTTTTGTGTAAATGTGTTACGCCCCTTTTGGCAATTTCAGTTTAGTTTGTTTAGTGGATGATCCGGGTTCCAAATTGGGGAGGGTTTTGATTGTATGTCTGTTTTGGACTTTTCTATGGGGGGGGGGGGGGGTGTGTGTGTGACATAGTCATTTATATAGTTCAATCATTCATTCATCTTCTTCCGCTTAATGAATGAATGAATATATAGTTCATATTATGTGTATTTGTTTGGAGCTCTTATTTGTGTGGCACGGGGTGGTGGCTCCACCTTCTGGTTCCGTCAACCCCATGGCTATAACAAGGGCTGCAGGTCTCTTGGCCAGTTCCTCTGCTAACGGTTTGGTGTGGCTAGGTTGCACTGTGCATTGTTTAATAAACGTGTGTTCAGCTCAATGCTGGGTCTCCTCATTTCGACTCAAACTACTGACATAACATGCAGTTCTTTGGATGTTGTGGGGTCTTTTGTGACCTCTTGGAAGAGTCATTGCTGCGCTCTTGGGGTAACTTTCGTTGGCAGGCCACTCCTGGGAAGGTTCACTACTGTTCCATGTTTTGTCATTTGTGGATAATAGCTCTCACTGTGGTTCGCTGGAGTCCCAAAGCTTTAGAAATGGCTTTACAACCTTTTCTAAATTATGGGGCAACATGGTGGCAGAGTGGTTAGTTAGTGAGTGATTTCTTGATTGAGAACAGGCGTGGTGTGGCGGTATGAAATAATAAGCAGCGAACTGAGAGTTTTTAAGGGTGTTTGTTTATCATTCATCCCGCCATCACAGAACTCACCCCGGCACTGTATATGCGTGCCAGAGCGAGCCCTCAGGCTCTCATAAGCAGACAGGCTATGCGTGTAGTCAGAAGCAGTGGTCAGAGAGAGAGAGCATGTGAATTTCAGTCAGCTTATATACCCAGCTACAGACAATACATGAAAGGCACATTTGCATCACAGTACAGAGCAGGAAGCATGAACATCTGCATTTGAGTCACACATAACAGCAGGATACTGGCGCCTGAACTAGACAAAGTGAGGCTGCCTATTGATCTCAATACACACATCTCATTGTTCTGCTGCACGGTGGCGCAGTGGTTAGCACTGCGGCAGCACAGTTTACCCTTGGCCGGGGGATTGTGGGGATCGTGGGATCGTGGGTTCGATCCCAGCCCCCGACCAACAGTGATCTGTGTGGAGTTTGCATGTTCTCCTCGTGTTGCGTGGGTTTACTCCGGGATTTCTCCGGTTTCCTCCCACATGCCAAAAACATGCATGTTAGGTTAATTGGCTGTTCTAAATTGTCCCTAGATATCTGTTTCCTATAGGCCCTTAGAATAGAGGGTTAGTATTAATGAAAGCGCTTTGAGTGGTCTTTGTGACTAGAAAAGCGCTATATAAGTGCAGGTTAGTTAGTTAGTTAGTTAATTGCCCCAGCTGAGCGCTCTGCTTGTCCGTAGGCTGTGGGGGTGACCCACTCACTCCCCCCCAGAGGGCTCAGCAGGAAGCTGAGGCCTCGATAGTCCGGCTTTGGAAGCGAGCTGCGGGGAAGGCTCTGTGCCGGGAAGGTGGAGGGAGGGGGGTGGGGGTAGCAAGTGCCGGCCGAAGTTGTCTGGGCCGCGCAAAAATTGCATGTGGATCCACGGTGTTGAGGGGCTGTCCCGTTGAACGTGCGGTGGTCCACAGCGGCTGTGAGAAGAAAAACTTGTCTCTGACTCCTCTCGCGGCTATGAAGAAAAACAGGAGCTGCAAGGCTGCGTAGCGGCTGAGAGAAAAAAAAGGAGCTGCAGCTGTGTGAGGGACTTGGCATGTTGGCTTTAGGTGCACGCGCGCAGCCCTAAAGCCCTCGGGAACAGCTGACGGCTGAATTCCCTTTGTGCGCTGTGGCTGAGACCCATACAAAATCCTGTGAGCGAGCTGCGTGCGTGCTTCAGGTGTGTGAGCAGCCCTGAAGGTTCTGTGTGCAGCGGCGAAGGACGATGGCGGTCTGTGGAGCTGTTATTGTCCGGTGCGTGGTGCGCCGTCCTCGTAACCCCCCGGTGTACGTGCGGGGTTCGGTGCATGGCAGGTCCGCTGTAGAGGCAAGTCAGGGTCAGGGAGCTTGCTGGAGATCAGTGTAGTTGGCGCCGATGGTCATCCCTGTTCAGGCTGTTGCTGTAGTTTGGTCATGGTGCGTTCAGGTCCACGTGCTGCGTTCTCCGTCGGACCTGGAGGTCGCTGTCATGGAGAGAGGACGAGGTGCGTGCGCTCTCATGTGGAGGAGCTGTGAGAGCGGCTGGTCCCAGCGTGGATGTGCAGATCTCAGGCGTGCAGATCTCACCATGAAGCTTTCTGCCGCTTTCCCGGTCGTGGGTGATCTCCGGAGAGTTCGCCTGGTGGTGGCTCTGCATCGAGGTCTCCCTGTAGCAGAAGGGAGGGCAGTCCATTTGCATCAGGCTGCTGCATTCGCTTGTTGTCGGAGAATCCCCGCCGGGTGCTGCGTTCGTTGTCAGCGTGTTCTTTTCTGCGTTCAGGTCATGGTGCGTTGGAGCGGTGAGAGGGAGTAGACGATCTTTGTCCCTTGGGCTCGTGTAGACGTGGAGGGGTGGTGAGAGGGAGTAGACGTTTTGTGTCCCTCGGCCGGTCCCAGCGTGGATGTCCAGACCAGAAGGTTGCGTTGCACAAAGCGTGTGCTTTCTCGGGGTCACCAGTGTGGCGGTATGAAATAATAAGCAGCGAACTGAGAGTTTTTAAGGGTGTTTATTTATCATTCATCCCGCCATCACAGAACTCACCCCGGCACTGTATAAGCGTGCCAGAGCGAGCTCTCAGGCTCTCATAAGCAGACAGGCTATGCGTGTAGTCAGAAGCAGTGGTCAGAGAGAGAGAGCATGTGAATTTCAGTCAGCTTATATACCCAGCTACAGACAATACATGAAAGGCACATTTGCATCACAGTACAGAGCAGGAAACATGAACATCTGCATTTGAGTCACACATAACAGCAGGATACTGGCGCCTGAACTAGACAAAGAGAGGCTGCCTATTGATCTCAATACACACATCTCATTGTTCTGCTAATTGCCCCAGCTGAGCGCTCTGCTTGTCCGTAGGCTGTGGGGGTGACCCACAGTGGCAGTAATCAAGCCTGGGTGTGGCGAGAGAAACTGAACACAGCTTTCCAAAGATGTGATAAACCACAGTTAATTTATGTTTTAACAGGGGGAAGGCAATCACTTTTTCACAAAGGACCATGTAGGTCTGGATTTTTTTTTTACCCTTAATAATAAACACCTTCATTTAAAAACTGCATTTTGTGTTTACTTGTGTTATCTTTGTCTAATATTTACATTTGCTCGATGATCTGAAACATTTAAGTGTGACAAACATACAAAAAAAATGAGAAATCAGGAAGGAAAGAAACACTTTTTCACACTACTGTATGTACAGTATGTATGCATGTATGTATGTATGTATGTATGTATATACATACTGCTCAAAAAAAATAAAGGGAACCCTTTGAAAACACATCACATTTCAATGGGAAAAAATAAGCTGGATATTGAAATTGTGGCAGGCTAGTCCAGCTTGCTCAGATTAAAAAGTGTTCCTTTTCCCAAAGTGTTCCCTTTATTTTTTTGAGCAGTATATATATATATATATATATATATATATATATACACACACACACATATATATATATATATATATATATATATATATATATATATATATATATATATATATATATATATATATATATATATATACTGTATATATATATACAGCCGTGGACAAAATTGTTTGTACCCCTCTGTTAATGAAAGAAAAACCCACAATGGTCACAGAAATAACTTAAATCTGACAAAAGTGGTAATAAATAAAAATTCTATAAAAATTAACCGTTGAAAATCAGACAATGCTTTTGAATTGTGGTTCAATAGAATTACTTTAAAAAACAAACTCATAAAACAGGCCTGGACAAAAATGATGGTACCCCTAGAAAAGATTGAAAATAATGTGACCATAGGGACATGTTCACAAGAGGAAGAAAAAGAGGGAGTTGTCTCAGGAGATTAGAAAGAAAATTATAGACAAACATGTTAAAGGTAAAGGCTATAAGATCATCTCCAAGCAGCTTGAAGTTCCTGTGACTACAGTTGCACATATTATTCAGAAATTTAAGATCCACGGGACTGTAGCCAACCTCCCTGAACATGGCCGCAGGAGGAGACGGATAATACAAATGGTACAAACGAGCCCAGAACAACCTCTAAACACATTCATGGTGAACTCCAAGGTCAAGGTACATCAGTGTCAGATCGCACCATCCGTCGTTGTTTGAGCCACAGTGGACTTCATGGGAGACGGCCAAGGAGGACACCACTGTCGAAAACAAATCATTAAAAAGCCAGACTGGAATTTGCCAAACTGCATGTTGACAAGCCACAAAGCTTCTGGGAGAATGTCCTATGGACAGACGAGACAAAACTGGAACCTTTTGGCAAGGCACATCAGCTCTATGTTCACAGACGCAAAAATGAAGCATACTAAGAAAAGAACACTGTCCCTACTGTGAAACATGGAGGAGGCTCTGTTATGTTCTGGGGCTGCTTTGCTGCATCTGGCACAGGGTGTCTTGAATCTGTGCAGGGTACAATGAAATCTCAAGACTATCAATGTATTCTAGAGAGAAATGTGCTGCCCAGTGTCAGACAGCTTGGTCTCAGTCGCAGGTCATGGGTCTTGCAACAGAATAATGACCCAAAACACACAGCTAAAAACACCCAAGAATGGCTAAGAGCAAAACATTGGACTATTCTAAAGTGGCCTTCTATGAGCCCTGATCTAAATCCTATTGAACATCTGTGAAAGAAGCTGAAACATGTCGTCTGGAGAAGGCACCCTTCAAACCTGAGACAACTGGAGCAGTTTGCTCATGAGGAGTGGGCCAAAATACCTGCTGAGAGGTGCAAAAGTTTCACTGACAGTTACAGAAATCGATTGATTGCAGTGATTGCCTCAAAAGATTGTGCAACAAAATATTAAGTTAAGGGTCCCATCATTTTTGTCCATGCCTGTTTCATGAGTTTGTTTTTAAAATAATTCTGTTGAACCACAATTCAAAAGCATTGTCTGATTTTCATTGGTTAATTTTCATAGAATTTTTATTTATTACCACTTTTGTCAGATTCAAGTTATTTATGTGACCATTGTGGGTTTTTCTTTCATTAACAGAGGGATACCAACAATTTTGTCCACGTGTGTACACACACACACACACACACACACACACACACACACACACACACACACAGACACACACACACATTAGGGCTGAGCGATGCAACAAATATATTTGTTATATCGACATTCTACTGTGCGCAATTTAAAAAAAAATGTTTTTATCATGAAGCTCGAGCCCTTTCTGTCAGCCTTCCTCTTTTCTCCTGTCTCCTCTCACACAGTTGCATTTCACCCCATCTACCTGCGCAGTGTTTCATTTCAGGGTTGTTGCCAAGTCTATTTTTTTCCCACAGTTTTTTTCTTCAGAAACTGCTTCTTTTGAGCCTGTTTTCATGGAGCAGAGACACTTGTTTTTTATGCACAATCTGGCAACACTAGCAGAGTGAGTGGTGTAGCAATATTTAATAAAATCTGTAAAAAGGTACAGGAATTATTTATTTTATTTAATAGTGAGTGTGCGAGGGGACAAAGTTAAACCGTCACCCCAACGCTCACTAAATAAAATAGAAAAGCACTCGTAAAAAGGGGGCACCAGTTCTAAAAGAACAAGTTGTTAATGAATTAATTTCAATTAATTAATTTCCGTACCTTCAATTACTTAATGAATCAGTCTCAAAATTTAGTGAGTTCTTTTACTGCAGTGACCCAGAAAACATATATGCAAAGGAAAAATGCTTCAACTTCTCTCATTTACAATTTTATTAAATGAAACTCATTCAGGTTACATGAGATGGCATTCAAATGATGGATAAACAGATTCAAATGATAAATAGGTGTTCAATATCACATCAACTGTTAGTGGATTCCTGAACATAAAATCTATAGTTAAACCTTTGTGGAACCATGAGGAAACCAGATTTTATGTTTCAACTGTAATGCAACGGAAGGCTGAAGTATCTAACAAAATCAGAGTGCAATTTTATGGGGAAAAATTCCATAAGCTGATTATCTAAAAAGGAACTTCTGAATTAATGTACAAAAATGAAAGGAGGTTACTTAAAAATGAATAAGAATTTTCCTTCAGTTTATAGCCTTGTCCTACAGCTGAGGGACTAATTGTACCATAAAATACTGGTTATGTCCAATTATAACTGATATTTTAGGACATCTCGTTTAAACCCAGCAGATAGGAAAATTGGAGTCTCACTTACGAGCAGCTGTAGGTCCAGGTGTTCAGTGGTGGTCAGCGCCAGCCGGTGGTATAAGTTTGGGAAGGCTCAACGGGTCTTCCAGACAGCGTTCAGAACACTGGGGGAAAGCAACTGCTGGTCGGCTTTCAGATCTTTCACAGCTGTGAGAAGCGTAGACTCGGCTGGGGGCTCCCACAGGGCAGGTGGCTATGAACTGGCGGCAGAGTGAAGGCTGGCCCCTGAGCAGGCGTGGAGTCCTTTGGCAACCAGTCCGAATTTATTACGTCCCCGGCTCGTAGGACAGATCCAAAGACTGAAGGAAAAATGTTTTTAGTCAGTTTCACCCATGAGCTCCTGGTTTCTTGATGGGGTCAGACGTGGATGAGACCGGGAAAGAAATGTCCAAAATCTCTATCAGTTCACTTTAAAACAGGAAAATTAAAAATCCACTTTAACTGCATGAAAAGTCAAAAAGGTCCAAGAAAAACATTCAAATAGAATAAGAATGGCTTCTGAGGTGAAGGAAAAAAAATATTTGAGAGTTTAACTGTCTTTAAGGTGAGCTCATAGGAAAAAATAAAAAAAAAATTCTCCTCAGTTAACCAGAAAACAAGTAAAAATTATCAAAAGATGATTTAGGAAAGCTAACGCAGGACTTGACAAGGTTCACACACAGAAGAATTCTTAAAACTCACAGAACAACTTAGACAAAAGAAAACTGAGAAGAAGTACATAGAACGGAAAAACTCTGAATAACTCTAAAGAACTCAGAAGAAGTCTCTAGAAGAAGCGGAAACAAAAACTTTCTTATGCAGGGTGGCTCTGATGCATTTAACTGAAGCGCGCTGCTGGGTCATAAAACGGGACCGGCTGCAAGACAGACCAATCATCTTCCATAAAGAGGAGTTTGAATGGGATTTTGTCCAATGAGGGAACATTCTTTTGTTTGTGAATAGCTAATCAAATGCAAGGACGTTATCAAGCAGAAAGGCAGCCTGGTGATTGGTTATCACAAGAGGGAAGACAGAGATTGATAAAACATTCAGTTCTTATGGAATTATATACTCAATATAAAATCTAACTACTTTAAGTGACTCAAGGCTAATATTCAGTGGCCATGCATTTATACCATTACTAATAATTTTAACATTCATTTGAATAACACTCATGAAAATAAAACATTCCTAAGACATGCACTTACATTTAAATCAAAGATTAATGAATTACTGCAAACCATTGTTTGTGATCAAAAGGATGATGTTTTTCACAGTGTCCTTAGAATCCTGGGAAGTGAGCTTGAAGAAAAGCTTGATGTTTAGTCAGAATTAACAGTCAGATTGCACAATGAAACATATTCCATAGATGTCCACGAGGAGGTACTGTTGAGCTGTAGATAATTTTTAGGTCTTTGGAATGTGAGCAGGGGGGCCTAGAGGGTTCTGGGATATGTGTAAAAGAAGGAGGGGGCCATAGATCTGCCAGCTGAAGAAGTTTATGACTTTTTAAGAGTATCAGTTCCTCGTACGAATGGATACTATTAGCATGTCCAGCTGGGATTTGACTCCAAGAGTTTATAGTCCACTTAAGCCTTTAAAAGCAAATCCTTATCAAGTTTCTCTACAAAAGTGAAATTGTTTACACTGGGGTTCTGTTGAAGACACACAGCTTTCTTGACCAGACCTTGAGTGAGAGTTGCTTTAAAATGAAGAAAAGTGAAATTTCTTTAAAATGAAGAAAAGTGATCTCCTGGATTGGCCTGAGGAGAAGTTGATGCTACAGGGGAGAGAGGAAAAAATGAAAAATGACACACACGCATACTGGCTACAGTGCAGCAGACTTAAATGAAATAATTAAAAAGGACCAGTTCCGAGGGTAAAACTTGAACAAATACTGTTTTGTCAAATTATGTTGCACTACCACTAATTTATTTTACCACTTGAGATGCCATCCACTGTAATATGAAGAATGCATAAAGAATCACTCTCAACATCACAAATAGCCCCAACAGAAATAAATAAATAAAGGAACCAGCCCTAAGAAAATGACTATATGCAGGAGTGTCCAGTCATGTGCCATGGAGGGCCAAGACCCTGCAGGTTTTCTCTTCCACCAAGTCTCTTCAGCAGAACGTGCTTTCACTGATCAATCAGTGGAAAGAAGTTCAGTGAAACCTGCTTTTGAAGACACTGGTTGGAGGTAAATTCTACAGGGTCCTGGCCCTCCATGGCACATGATTGGACACCCCTGGACTACAGTCATGTGAAAAAATTAGGACACCCCATTAACTATTCAGTTCTTTATTAGGAAATGTTCACATATTGATGTCTAATCTTGTTTTTATTTATCTCTGGGAAAGAATGTGATTTAATTGCAAGTAAATAACAAAAAATAACCTTGTTTTACTCACTAAACAAAAGATATCAACAAAAATGCACATTCTAACTGAGGAAAAAATTAAGACACCCTACCGCCTAATAGCTAGTGTTACCTCCTTTGGCTGAAATAACTTCAGGGAGACACTTCTTGTAGCCATCTACCAGTCTCTCACATCAGTCTGGGGAAAGTTTTCCCCACTCCTCAGTGCATAATTCTTTCAGCTGTGAGATCTTTGAGGGCTTTCTTGCATGTACAGCCCATTTCAAGTCACCCCAAAGCATATCAATGGGATTAAGATCTGGGCTTTGACTCGGCCATTCCAGGACTCTCCATTTCTTAGTTTTTAGCCAGTCCTTGGTGGATTTACTGGTGTATTTTGGTTCATTGTCATGTTGCAGGGTTCAGTCCTGCTTCAGCTTTAATTTTTTTTTTTTTTTTTTTTACAGATGTTTACATGATCCTCAAGCAGCCTCTGATACACAGTAGAATTCATGGTGGATTCTATGATGGTGAGCTGATGGTGAGCTGGCCAGGTCCTGCTGCAGCAAAGCATCCCCAAACCATGACACGTCCACCTCCATGCTTCATAGTTGGTATGAGGTTCTTTTCCTGGAATGCTGTATTTGGTCTATGCCAAACACGTCCTCTGTTCTGGTGTCCAAATAATTCAATTTTAGACTCATCTGTCCAAAGAACATTATTCCAGAAGTCCTGGTCTTTGTCTATGTTCTCTCTGGCAAACTTCAGTCTGGCCTTCATGTTTCTCTTAGAAAGCAAAGGTTTCCTCCTTGCACACCTCCCATGCAAGTTAAACTTGTGCAGTCTCTTTCTGATTATAGAGGCATGCACTTTCACATCAACAGTAGCAAGAGCCTTCTGTAGGTCCCATGACATTTTAAGGTTTTTGGAGACTTCTTTTACCATCTTGCAGTCTGTTCTTGGGGTGAACTTGATTGGACTGCCAGACCTGGGCATGTTGGCAGTCGTTTTGAATGCCCTCCACTTGTAGACTGTTTTCTGGACAGTGGAATGGCTGATTTCAAATTCTTTTGAGATCTTTTTAAATCCCTTTCCAGGCTCATAAGCTGCTACAGTCTTCTTTTTGAAGGCCTCAAAAAGCTCTTTCAATCTCACCATGGTGTTCACTATCACTTCAACAGTCAGGAACACACCCAACTAAATGTCTGAGGTTTAAATAGGATAACCCTCCTTCATAATAATGAGTAATGATGTTCTAATCATGTGCACCTGATGTGATACACTTGTGTGATTTTAGCCATTTTAAGTGGGAATACTGTAAATGTGGGGGTGTCCTAATTTATTCCTCACCAGAAATTGCATGTTTTTAGAATTACATTTTACAGAAAATTAAAAAAAAGTCTTTTCTTCAGTTTTAATTGGGTAGATATATTATTTGAATATCCCAGTATTGTTAAAATTGATATAAAACATCCATATGTCCATACTGTATACAGTATGTTTAAAAAAAACCTCACAGGGTGAGTTAGGGTGTCCTAATTTTTTCACATAACTGTATATGGCTTCTTCATTTGGACAATTTATCCCATACAACAAAATTGCAAAATAGAAAGAGATCGCAACTGCAGTGACAAATTATATTGCCAACAACATGGCCCTTATTGTTAAAAACATGACCAAACAGAAAAAGTGGACTTGAATTTATATGGTTTTAAAGTATCTTTCTCTAGAATTCTTGCTTAATGCACTTTTTATTATGTTGAGTCCTTTTTTATTGTTTTGTTTGTAATGGTTTTATTACAGGCCATAATAGGAAGGCCTACCGTTATTTATTCTGATTTGTTGCAAATTTTTGAGTGGGGTTGTCTGACTGGTTCAATAAAGTTTGCCAAATTCAATTTGATTTTATTCCCCTAACCCACCTCCTTTGTATGCAATTTACAGTGCATCCAGAAAGTATTTACTTTAAATGCTTGTGGTGGACAGGAAGACAGAGAGAGGTGTGGGGCAGGCTGGCTGTGGCAAGGGGAACACGACGTTTGTCATCAATCTGAACATCAGGGTCATTAACTGGGGGCAGCGGCGGAGTGGGGGAGGCGGATCTCACAGACGGACCACAACATGTGACAAGCAGACCCGAAGCTAAGTAAAACAATTGACATTGACAATGACATAACGCATATCAATTACCTGACTTTGACTTTGAAAATGCAGTGTTTACCTGAAATGACATTGCAGGTCTGACACATCGCAATGACGCCTCTCACCAGGTAATGGTATGACAGTATCACATTTCAGAAATATGACAGGAATAAGGAATAATTGTGTTGCATGATTTTGGTGTGCTAAGGAAGTGGACTATGTTCACGGTGCCTGGCTGTCAGCCCAGCCAGGCCCGATGACTGCAGACCAGATCAAAATTAGAAACATAGAAACATAGGAAATAAAGCATTCCTTGTGCAGAATGAAGCCAACTTCAAATTAAGCAATATGTCCACCCTTCCATTAACAGAAGGAGTGGAACATACCCTTTCACAAACATGCACTAACACAAATTCAAACTGTCTGTGGTCAACAGGACAGGCAGATGTGGCCTTAATGACTAATTCAAATTTGGTTACAATAAATGCTAAATCACATTAAATCTGCACAGACAGCTGGATTAATTGTTCTAACTGAAATCTGTGAATTAGGCCAAGGGAAGACACTCACAAAAAGAGGCATGGTTACAGAAACTTCATTTTAAGGGTGTTATACTACTCACAAAATTTAATCTAAATTAACCACGTGTAAATGTGCCACAAATATTAATGGCACAGACTGTATCTTTAAGGAAAACACTAGAACAAGGAAAAACTATCACACTGTTCAAGTAAGCCACCATTTGATGCATGGGCATTTCCATGCAATGGGGAGGGAGGGGGGTACCACAATAATTAATTAGAAAAATCATCGGAAAAATAGATAATGAATAAAAATTATCAATAAATGATCAATAATGTAGGGAAGAAAAACATATAGGTGAAACAGCTTGGTAATGGAATCACAACATTCAATAGGAGAAGTTAAATTTAAGAAGAAACAAAGTCAAGAAAAAATATATCATGTTTATAAGAAATAAAGTAAAATAATAAGGAAACAGAAAAACCATGAAAAACCACAGAAAAAAAAAAACCACAGAAAAACCATGCAAATTTATGGGAAGAGTTCCAAATGTCTAAGGAAAGTCCAATTTATGCTCATGAAGCTTACTGTGGGACTCAATATAAAATTCGCTACAAAGACAAAACAGACTTTTACTCAACTGGGAGTAAATTGGGCTGCACGGTGGCGCAGTGGTTAGCACCGCGGCAGCACAGTTTACCCTTGGCCGGGGGATTGTGGGGATCGTGGGATCGTGGGTTCGATCCCAGCCCCCGACCAACAGTGATCTGTGTGGAGTTTGCATGTTCTCCCCGTGTTGCGTGGGTTTACTCCGGGATTTCTCCGGTTTCCTCCCACATGCCAAAAACATGCATGTTAGGTTAATTGGCTGTTTTAAATTGTCCCTAGATATCTGTTTCCTATAGGCCCTTAGAATAGAGGGTTGGTATTAATGAAAGCGCTTTGAGTGGTCTTTGTGACTAGAAAAGCGCTATATAAGTGCAGGTTAGTTAGTTAGTTAGTTAGTCAACTATGTAAGAAGAAAACAATGCAAAGCAAAAATAATTTTGACCTTCCTTGCATAAACTTATTCTTTTCAAAACCTTTGCATGGATCTCATTGAGTTAAATAAGTGTAAAGGCAAAGATGTTGTTCAGTAATTATTGGCATACTTACTAAATAGACAAAGGCCTTCCCTTGCACTAATCCAAATACTGCTATGGTAACACTGAAACCCTTAACTGAAACGATATCAAGATTTAAAATAGCTGAAATAATTCACTTAGATAATGGAATACATTTAATGGAAACACTTTGTAAATCAAATCATATCACATTCAGGTACAGTACCCAACATTTACCTAGGATACCATTTAGCTTACCATCAACAAGCTACAGGGTTAGCATAATGGATTATTAAAGATGGGATTATGAAAGATGGTTTAGGAAAATAGTGACAAAGAAAAATAGGAAAATTACAAATGGCAAACCCTACTATTGAAGCCATTTAACTTAGGTGATGAGGAAGGATTTCTGGTTGATTACATGCAAAGAATGACAACTGACAGAGATAAGATAAGATAAGATAAGATAAGATAAGCCTTTATTAGTCCCACAATGGGGAAATTCCAGGATTGCAACAGCACAGGGATAGCAACACTCAGAGCAATAATTAAGACGATACGGAAGATATAAATAAGAGCAGTGGATATACATACATACACATAAATATATAAATATATATACAAAGTGTGGAGCATTGTAGCAAGATGGAATAAACAGCATAACCGTCTACTTAGTTATCCTACATAGTATGAATATGTACCCATACATATTGTCACCCTCCGTAGCGACTGATATTGTCCTAGTTGTATACTGGAGGGGACCACTGTGTAAGTCTATTGCGTCTTTTGCATTCAATACTATTAGGTCGTCACATTTTTTTGCTATCTCTGCGAGCGGCCCTGCTTAGGTTATACATGATGTTATCCATACTGCCCTTTCCAGGAGGGACCTTGTGACAAAGGGACCGCGGGAGGTGCACCAATCTTTTGGCCAAACCAGGGGATCTGGTCATCAAAGAAAACTGGACCAAATACTCCCTGGCAAGGACAACACAAAGGTTATCCTGATGACACCAACAGCTGTGAAAGGCGAAGGATGTGACTCTTGGGTGCATCTAACGTTTTACCCCACTTGGAACCCTCAGCAAGAGACTGTTTAATACATATTACGAACTCACTAAAAAAAAAAAACCCTCAACAAGTTTAAACAGACTGTTTAAACAGTCTGTTTAAACAGTTAAACAGACTGTTTAACTGTTTCTCTATGCAAGTGTCTGCTGATGGCGCCCCCTGGTGTCCAGTAACGGCTTTACATAGCGAAGCAACTGTTTGTTTATCATGGAGGAGCAAAAATGTAAGGAAAAGAAGGTTGGCAACTGAAGGCGGTTGGTGTTGTTGCCTTTTCATCCACATCATTCTCGTAGTAACACTTTTGCTTTGGTTATTTTTAAGTTGTTCCACTGCCTATACACCATAGAGAATTGTAATGCTTGTTCCTTAATCCCACTCTCAGCTGGACAAATTATCTGCTACTGCTAAAATAATGCAGCTACCACAGGCTGTTTGTTTCTTAAGAGAGGCTATATACAGGAATAACACAGCAAACATCACTTTGAATCACACCTGTCACAACACTTATCACTCCACTGATCCAAAACATGATGGCACTCCTTACTCTGCGAAGGCAAGGTTAATTTCATCAGGAAATTCCTCCTTTCTGAAGTGGTGATGTCCCTTTGGGCAGCTTAACACTCTCTAAGTGTGCAGCAGCTTACAGTGTGTCTCTCCCCTGTACTGCTACCTGCTTGACCAATGAAGCAGGCGAGTGTTATCCTGAAGCTCTACATCGTCAGTACAGGGGAATGGTGGTCGTTGGGCATACCCACACCTGGCCAGGAATTGGGCAGGGTTGTGTACCCCATTTTGGCGACTGATTGTACCCTCATTATGTCGGCAGGCCGGGTGGGCAGGGTGTAGAGAGATGCTTTCTTACAACAGGATACTACCCTTTTTGTTACATGATGCCATTTGGGGCACGGATGTACCAGAGCAATTTCAGATGGAAAGCACAGGAGTGAGGGTCCTTCATTCGCTGTTTCCTTGAGTGAGAGTGGGCAAAAACACCTTATGAATTAAAACACTTAATTATAGGCTACAATCATTTGTAAAATTTATGACACAAAATAGAATGGTTCTTGATCAATTAACTGCCACCCGTAGGGGCGTGTGCCCTGTTATAGGAGGTTATTGTTGTACTTTCATCCCTGAAAATAATGCAAATGTCCATGTTATTACTTCAGCCAAACGCAACCTTACGGCCTTGTATAATGTCACTGATGCACAAAATTGATTAAATTAGTGGTTCTCTTTATGGAGAAGTCTCATCATAAACTTGTTGTCATTTTTATAGTGATAAATTTGGTCTTTTCCTGTGTGAGTCCTTGTGTCCGTAATATGATGATGAGGCTGCTTCATGTAAACTGAGATATATGTCTTCATACAATTGCTGTAGATGATGAGGATGGTAAAAGAGGCGATACTAACCTAAGGGGTGTGAAATTTGCAATAATTGTCTACATCTATTTTGAGTTTTTTCCATATCATTTTCACATTACTATATCTATCACATTACACTTATCATATCATTAGTCGCTACGTTCTTATTTGACACAGTTTAAATTGATTTTGATTATATTCACACTTATCACTACACATATTCACTTTTAATGATATATTCACTTTTATTGCTACACACGTTATCATAGCCTTGTTTAAGTTTAAACTACCTCATAAAATTGCTGCTAGTCTGGAACGACACATAACAACATGTACGTCCTTAAACACACACACACACACACACACACACACACACACACACACACACACACACACACACACACACACATCTTTATATCATTATTCATTATTATTCAATTTACTACCGCTTTGTTTGATTATTTTTCTTTTAATTGTGGTGGCGGAGTGGTTAGCACTGTGGCAGCACAGCAACTCACCCTTGGCCGGGGGATCGTGGGTTCGATCCCAGCCCCTGACCAATAGTGATCTGTGTGGAGTTTGCATGTTCTCCCCGTGTCTGCGTGGGTTTACTCCGGGATTTCTCCGGTTTCCTCCCACATGCCAAAAACATGCACGTTAGGTTAATTGGCATCAAACTGGGGATTCTAAATTGTCCTTAGGTATGACTGTGAGAGTCAATGGTTGTCTGTCTCTCTGTGTTGGCCCTGCGATGGACTGGCGATCTGTCCAGGGTGTACCCTGCCTCTCACTCAAAGATGCTGGGATAGGCTCCAGCCCCCCCATGACCCGAAAAGGATTAAGCGGAAGAAAATGGATGGATGGATGGATGTGATGCTTTATTAAGGGTCAAGGGGGGGATATGATAGAAAAATTCCATATTATTCTTATATTATTCTTATATTATTCCATGTCTTTTATATTCTCATATGTGCATTTTATATATGGCCTTGGGGCAGCTTCATTCTGTGTATAAGAGTGAATGGGTTAGCAATTATAAATCACATAGCTGTTAATTAATGTCCAGTCTATGAGTGAATGTGGTGTTCAGATATTTGTTAAGACACAGCTGTTTTCAATTCATCATGTTCAGTTCTGTGTGACTGAGAGTGTATTTATCTCCCTGTTTCCTGTGAGTAAAAGAAGATAAAGACTGTGTGCTTCATGGACATTTGATAAGGACTATGCACTTTGTGGACTCTCAAGGAAAAGACTGTACATCTTGCTGGACATTAATCTTCCGTTTTCCCATTGACAACAACAGCTTTAAAAACTTTGAGCAATGCATGTTTGATTCAGGAATATGGATGATCAGACAGTACTCTGCCTCTGTATTTCTCCCTCATCGGCCACAAGGAAAGTAATTCTACTTACATTTAAATATTCTGCCTGATTTTTGACTTGGAATGATTATGCTGAAAAATAATCTAACATAAGAAATCACATGTACATAAGTATTCACAGCCTTTACCATGAAGCTCAAAATTGAGCTCAGGTGCACCCTGTTTCCACTGATCATCCTTGAGATGTTTCTACAGCTTAACTGGAGTCCACCTGTGGTAAATTCAGTTTATTGGACATGATTTAGAAAGGCACACACCTGTCTATATAAGGTCTCACAGTTGACAGTGCATGCCAGGCCACAAGCCAAGCATAAAGTCAAAAGAATTGTCTGTAGACCTCTGAGACAGGATTGTCTCGAGGCACAAATCTGGGAAAGGGTACAGAAAACTTTCTGCTGCTTCGATGATCCCAGTGAGCACAGTGGCCTCCATTATCTGTAAATGGAAGAAGTTCGGAACCACCTGGACTCTTCCTAGAGCTGGCCAGCCATCTACACTGAGCAATCGGGGTAGAAAGGCCTTAGTCAGGGAGATGGTCACTCTGTCAGAGCACCACCATTCCTCTGTGGAGAGAAGAGAACCTTCCAGAAGGACAACCATCTCTGCAGCAATCCACCAATCAGGACTGTATGGTAGAGTGGCCACACAGAAGCCACTCCTTAGTAAAAGGCACATGGCAGCCCGCCTGGAGTTTGTCAAAAGGCAGACCATGAGAAACAAAATTCTCTGGTCTAATGAGTGTGAAGCGACTGGGATGACAATCAGCACCTCCAAGTCCGAGTCCATGGTCCTCAGCCGGAAAAAGGTGGTTTGTCCTCTCTGGGTTGGGTACAGGCTCCTGCCCCAAGTGGAGGAGTTTAAGTATCTTGGGATCTTATTCACGAGTGAGGGGAAAATGGAGCAAGAGATCGACAGACGGATTGGAGCAGCATCTGCAGTGATGCAGACATTGTACCGGTCTGTTGTGGTGAAGAGGGAGCTTAGTTCTAAGGCAAAGCTGTCGATTTACCAGTCAATCTACGTTCCTACTCTCATCTATGGTCACGAGCTTTGGGTAATGACCGAAAGAATGAGATCACGGATACAAGCGGATGAAATGAGCTTTCTCCGTAGGATTGCTGGACTCACACTCAGAGATAGGGTGAGGAGCTCAGTCATCCGGGAGAGGATCAGAGTAGAACCACTGCTCCTCCACATTGAAAGGAGTCAGTTGAGGCGGTATGGGCATCTGATTAGGATGCCTCCTGGACGCCTCCCACTTGAGGTGTTTTCGGCACGTCCCACTGAGAGGAGACCCTGGGGCAGACCCAGGACTCGGTGGAGAGACTATGTCTCCCAGCTGGTCTGGGAATGCCTTGGTATCCTCTCTGAAGAGCTGGAGCAGGTGGCTGGGGAGAGGGAAGTCTGGGCTTCTCTGCTTGAACTGCTGCCTCCGCGACCCGGACCTCCAGAAAAGCAGTAGAAAATGGATGGATGGATGGATAATGAGACAAAAATTGAACTCTTTGGCATGAATGCCAGGCGTCATGTTTGGAGGAAACCAGGCACCGCTCTTTACCAGGCCAATATCATTCCTACAGTGAAGCATGGTGGTGGCTGCATCATGCTGTGGGGATATTTTTCAGCGGTAGGAATCGGGAGACTAGTCAGGATAGAGGGGAAAAAAATGAATGCAGCAATGTACAGAGACATCCTGGATGAAAACCTCCTCCAGAGCGCTCTTGACCTCAGAATGGGGCGACGGTTCATCTTTCAGCAGGACAACGACCCTAAGCACACAGCCAAGATATTGAAGGAGTGGCTTCAGGATAACTCTGTGAATGTCCTTGAGTGGCCCAGCCAGAGCCCAGACTTGAATCCAATTGAACATCTCCGGAGACATCTGAAAATGGCTGTGCACCGACGCTTCCCATCCAACCTGATGGAGCTTGGGAGGTGCTGCAAAGAGGAATGGGTGAAACTGCCCAAAGATTGGTGTGCCAAGCTTGTGGCATCATATTCAAAAAGACGAGGATGTAACTGCTGCCAAAGGTACATCAAAAAAGTACTGAGCAAAGGCTGTGAATACTTATGTACATGTGACTTCTTAGTTTTTTATTTTTAATAAATTTGCAAAAATCTAAAAAAAAACCAAAAACGTCATTATGGGGTATTGTGTGTAGAATTTTGAGGAAAAAAATGAATTTAATCCATTTTGGAATAAGGCTATAACATAACAAAATGTGGAAAAAGTGAAACGTTGTGAATAATTTTCGGATGCACTGTAAAACAATGAAATACATGGGTCTGTTTCTGTTATCATGCAAAGGTTTTACATTTATACAGTGGTTTGGAGGAGATCTCAAGATATCGTGATATATATTGTGTATTGCGATACATGTTAACCAACCCTAATATAAATACAATAGGTCATGAACAAACTTTTACAACCCTGTCCGTCAAAATGATAGACAACAATAAATCCTAGCACAGCCTCTGCTGCATACAGTACCTCTACACCGGGATTTTATTCATGGACTTCCCTTCTGCTTTTCACAGTGTACACACACGGTCTGTTGCACCATGTTTTAGATCAGTGGTGTCCAATCATGTGCCATGGAGGGCCAAGACCCTGTAGGCTTTACCTCCAACCACTGTCTTCAACAGCAAATTCCACTGAATGTCTTCCCACTGATTGCTGATAAGTGAAAACACCTGCCGAAAAGACTGGGTATAAGAGAAAACCTGCAGGGCCTTGACCCTCCATGGCACATGATTGAACATCCCTGTTTTCGATCTTCAGGTCTTATTGTGCAACAATCAGAAATGAACTGGAAGGATCTGTTGACTAATTCCATTTTATGGATTAAGAGGTGTTTTTTTTGTTTTTTTTTAATGACAACAGGTGATTTTAATGAGTTTTAAATCCAGTAAGTTTATTTGGAACACAGGCCTCCCCCAGGATTTTGTTTTATCTTCCATCCTTCCTCTGTTTAGGTGAACAGCATTTCCTGTAACAGCGCAGTACACAGAGAACATGAACCAGGAGGCTCACCTAACTGACACCATTGCTCTGACTATATACCAGCAAGCTGTCAAGAAACTGGTTCAGACATTTAGCGATAATGTACTTGAGCTCAATGTTACTAAGATCAAAGTGTTATGCTGTGAGGGCAGAGGGACAGCTTTGACACCTCTTTTTAGACAGTTCATTATCCAGGGTCAACTTGGAGAGCAGGGTGAGTCTTTTAAATATCTTGGAACTGAATTAGACACCTGTCTCGCCTTGTCACAACATGCAGCCTATGTGTACATGAAAGCCCAACAGCACCTTCACCTGCCCAGTAAACTATATAGTAAAAAGCGCTTTGTCAAAGGTGCAAATCTCATTTATGGGTGTGTTCAAGTCCATTTTGCTATCATGGTGGTGAAAAAAAAAGTGACCTAAGGCACATTGCTATTTTGACGGTGTGTTTATGTCAGAATGAAGATCATTTATGCGTTGGCAAAAGGGCGTGCTTGCTCACAAATTTAAAAGGTAAGCAAATATCATCAGTCTGTGCTGCTTGGCATTAAGCCAAACATTAATTATAGTTAAAGCCCAGACAGTTATTTTTTAGAGGAAGAATAGGGGAGATTACTGAAAAATTGGACTGAAGTTGAAAATTTCAAGTAAACACAGCACTCAAGGATACACATCCAATTTGTTTATATATATATACAGTATATTTAATTTAATTGGAATGCTGTAAATACTATTTAATTGGAATGCTTTTGCACTGTGTATATACATATACTGTTTTCTACCCATTTTTTAAAAATTTTATAATTGGTCTGAGTGCTGCTGTCCCTTTGTTTCCTCAATGCTGTAATTTCCCCATTGTGGGACTAGTAAAAGTTTATCTTACCTTATTGTGCAGCCAGCAGAAATTAATGGGAAGGATCTGCTGACTAATTCCATGAACCCACGCACCACACACCATTTCTTCTGTCCACATACTGTCAGGGTGTGGACTGGACCCCCATGTCCTCACCCTGATTTACAGTTTATATTCCTTGTCTCCAGGATATGGGCTCCAGGCCACATCCTCGTTTTGAGTTTATATTCTGGGATCTTCTGTATTTACTATTTATTATCAGTGTCTTGGTTATGTTTCAGTTACCCTTGCTTTGTCCTCAGTTCTGGTTATTATATTACTATTATTCCTGTCATTATCGTCAGTTCTGGTCTAGCCTTTGTGTTGATAGTATCAATGTTTAGTTCTGGGTTTTTTCATAGTCATTTGGTCACTTGGTCTGTCACTTGGTCTGTGTCTTGTTATGTTCTTGATTGTTCATGGCTGTTTGTGTTCTAGTTAATTAGTTCTGTCCTTATTTAAGGGGCACTGCTCATTAGGCCAGTGCTGCGTCCTCGTCATATTTACGTGAACAACATGCTTCTGTCTGCCTGGCTGTCAAGCCTGAGTGTTTGCCTGCCATATGTTTTGTTTTACTTTCCAGCCCACGAACTGTGTTTAATTTCTGTTTGCTAATAAAAGCCAAAAGCTTGCTATGCACCTGAGTCCTGTTATCTGCCCCCAGGGGCCCACCATGACACATACTGACATACAGTAGCTTATTATGTCTGTGACACCACAGGGTGATCATCACTATCTTAGATCTTCTGTGTCCGTGCATGCTCAAATGTGTGTTGTTTGTTTTTTTTTTGTGTGTGTGTGTGTGTGTGTTTGTCCTCTCAAGTGCTTTTAATGATCACTATTTATCAACAATTTATCTACATTTAGCATTTTTATGCATCTGCATTCATGCAATTTCTTTCAGCTGGTTCTTTATCACTGTCTACTGTTTCTTCATATCATTCGGATTATATTACAGAGTACTTGTGGAGAGTTTGTTTTTAATTTTCCTCAGGTTAACACATTTAAGAGAAAAGCAACAGCCAAGTGTGAAGGTTGTTTTTTTTTTAGTAAACAAGTAATCACTTCTCCATCAGGAATGGTGGCCAGATCAACGTACGTTCATTGGACACTGCACGGGCCTTCAGCCTTTGGCCCAACAGCAATTTTCTTGGGCAGTTCACCAAAAGGAGGTCCAATAGCTATGTCCATTAATAGAATCCTGTGAGTGTTTCTCTCCTGTGCCTGTGTCAATACGTGCTTGCGTCTAAATATACAACCCACTGCTTAAGCCCCTGTCACACCTTGACAATTTAGGCAGCGTATGCCAACATTTTTAAAAAAATTGCGAGTACACTGACGTATATCTAATAAGTTAAGGGTAAGTTTTGTATAAGTTAAGAACACGCTGAAGCACGCTGGTATACATTGTAGTACAGTGACATATCCAGCGTATGGATCATACGTCTCTCATATGTGGGCCATAAGTTATATGTAAGTTATGCGATCGTTGACACGCATTACTTGTAAGTTACTCATAAGTAGAAATACGTTGAGATAATTTCTAGCATTCCCAAAACTTATTTCTAACCTATGAGTAACACTCTTTGAACCTATGCGTAACGTACTGAATGTGATTCTAACTTACAGCTACCATATAATGGCATACTGGCAGTGCTGGTTCAAAGGAGAAAACATTCAAGGCTCTAAGATGAGCAGATGTCCATGCCAAACCGGTCTTGTTCTTCTATTCAGACAAAGTAAAGACATGTGTCATACCTTGACATGTTTCGACTGTCATCTGATGTTCGTGCTGTGTCACATCAACTGGTTTCTCCTCGCCGTCGTCATTACTGGCCTGACAGATGTGTCAGATATGCAAGGCCGGTCAATGGTCTTTGGAGGAGAGAATCATCTCGGTTGAACTGAGATGATGGAGACTTCATGCTCTCGCACACCTAGGATTCAGGGCTCGGGAGGCGATGGCAGTTTGGCATGACCACGCTATGCATAAGTTAGGATAAGCCATGCATAAGTTATGCATAAGTAAGACGATCATTGGGCATAAGTTGTGAATGCCAGCACCATATTAAGCATTCGTTGGTATAAGCTATCAAAACGTTCTATATAAGAAGAAGCAATCTCTATTGTCATTCAGTCCATACAGCCAATCATGTACAGTAGAATGAAATTACATTTCTCCTATCTACAATGTTAATCATATGTAGAATCAGAAGGGTTGGTGCCGTTCAAGGCGTCACAACAAACAACTTCGCCTTCCCCCATTCTATTACTCTGAGCACCATGCCAGAAGGTGGGTAGGAAGTACCATTTTTATATGGTCTTTGGTATGACCCAGCCAGGACTTGAACTCCCCACCTCCTGGTTGTGGGGCGAATGCTCTATCAACTAGGCCACCACTCCATTTAGTATAAGTTACTAATACGTCATGTATATGTCCAACTCGTTATGGATACGCGATGCATATGCCCAAAACTGAACATTTTGGCCATATACCAGCATTTTAGAGGAATTTTGATATGTTGACAAATGCTGCCTAAATCATGCAGAGCCTTTAAATAGAGACTGAAAATACATCACTGACTTTAGACATACTTTTTGTTGTTTAGAATAGAATAGAATAGAATAGGCGTTATTGTCCTTGTATAGTTGTAAGGTATAACAAAACTGTGGGTGCTCCACCAGGCTACTGCCAGTATAGAAAAAAAAAAAAGAAGATATAAATAAAATACAGAGTTGCAAAACACACATTTGAGTAAAAATAGCCCAGAATTATGAAAATACACACAGATTTGGTAATATAAACATATAAACAATAATTACATTTCTGCCAGAAATACAGACGTGGACAAAATTGTTGGTACCCCTCTCTGTTAATGAAAGAAAAACCCACAATGGTCACAGAAATAACTTGAATCTGACAAAAGTGGTAATAAATAAAAAAATCTATGAAAATTAACCAATTAAAATCAGACAATGCTTTTGAATTTTTATTTATTTATTTTTTTTAGATCCAAGATGGCACTGCGGATGGCAGCCACTGGCTTCTGCTCTCTGATGTTTTTGATAATTTTGTGTGTTTTTTTGGACTTCTGCTCTTCCGTCCGAGTCACCTATTCAAGGGAGGAACTACTTTCACTCAGACTATCTCCCAGTGCAACTTCTCCGCCAGTTTCTGCTGCTGATCTGAAGTTTTTTCAGTCGATCTTAGCTGTGGGAGCAGCGGCTATTGGCACTGGCTGGAAACAAAGGCGGCATGGTAAACGTGCCGGTGCGCTAGTCAGGCTGAAGAAACGAGGATATCGCACGCCGCTCCCATCGATCCATCTGACCAATGTCCGCTCTTTGGCGAACAAAATGGATGAACTGCTGCTCCTGACTCACAAAAACCTGGATTTTAGCAGATCTGGTGCCCTGTGTTTCACGGAGTCCTGGCTGAGTGAACACATCCCGGACAGCGCGGTTCGCCTGGACGGATTCCAACTGTTTCGTGCTGATCGCAGCCGAGAATTCTCTGGAAAGACTAAAGGTGGTGGAATCTGCTTCTACATAAACGAAGGTTGGTGTACTGATGTCACAGTGTTGAAGAAGTTTTGTAGCCCTAACCTAGAGTCACTGTTCATAAACTGTAAACCCTTTTATTCACCGCGAGAGTTCTCCTCGTTTATTCTGGTCGGAATTTATATCCCGCCTGCTGCTTGTACAACGGAGGCACTGCAGCACCTCGCTGACCAGATAGCAGACATGGAGGAAAAACATCCAGACGCTCTGCTAATCATTCTGGGTGATTTCAATAGAGCTAATCTCACAAATGAGCTTCCTAAATATGGACAGCATATTAAATGTCCCACCAGGGACACAAATACACTCGACCACTGCTACACAGTTTTAAGAAACGCCTATCATGCCGTTCCCCGTGCAGCTCTGGGTTTTTCTGACCACTGTCTGCTCCATCTTATTCCAACATACAGACAGAAACTAAAAACTTCCAAGTCTGTTGTAAGGACTGCGAAGAAATGGACTGAGGAATCAAAGCTGGAGTTACAAGCCTGCTTTGACTGCACAGACTGGAGTGTTTTTGAAGATGCAGCCATGTGACATCATACATCAGTTTTTGTGAGGACATGTGTGTGCAGACTAAGACCTTCTGCACATACAACAACAATAAACCCTGGTTCACTCTTAAACTGAAGCAGCTACGTCAGACCAAGGAGGAGGCCTACAGGACTGGTGACTGGACTCTGTACAAGCGGGCCAGAAACATGCTGACGAAGGAGATCAGGCTTGCTAAGAGGAGCTACAGTGAGAAGTTACAACAAAACTTCTCAGCCAACAACTCTGCTTCTGTTTGGAGAGGCCTGCAGAATATCACGAACTACAGGAGACCATCCCCCCACCCTGTGGAAAACCTCCAGCTGGCTAACAACCTAAACAGCTTTTACTGTAGGTTTGAAAAGAACCTACAGTTCTCACCTCCCACCCACACAAAAGGATTATCTGCAGCCCCAGGAACTCTATCCCTCCTCCACTCTGACCTCCCACCAGCACTAACGATCTGTGAAGAGGAGGTGCGTCGGGTCTTTCAGAGACAAAAGATCAAGAAGGCTGCAGGACCTGATGGTGTGTATCCGTCCTGCCTGAGGGTCTGCTCCAACGAGTTGGCCCCCATCTTCACCCAGATCTTTAATAGATCACTGGAGCTGTGTGAAATGCCTTCCTGCTTCAAATGCTCCATCATCATTCCAGTTCCCAAGAAACCCTCTGTTACAGGATTGAACGACTACAGACCTGCTGCCTTGACCTCTGTGGTCATGAAATCCTTGGAGAGATTGGTGCTGAACCACCTGAAGGTCGTCACAGGCCCCCTGATGGACCCACTGCAGTTTGCCTACTGGTCAAACAGGTCAGTGGATGATGCAGTGAATATGGGACTACACTACATCCTGCAACACCTCGACTCCCCAGGGACGTACGCCAGGATCCTGTTTGTCGACTTCAGCTCAGCGTTCAACACCATCATCCCAGGCATTCTTCATCAGAAACTCCTCCAGCTCAAGGTGCCCCCCTCCACCTGCCAGTGGATCTCCAGCTTTCTGACTGACAGGTGGCAACAGGTGAAGCTAGGGAGATTTACATCCAGCTCCCGAAAAATTAGTACTGGCGCCCCCCAAGGATGTGTCCTTTCCCCACTGCTCTTCTCCCTCTACTCCAATGACTGCACCTCAGAGGACCCTTTGGTGAAGCTCCTGAAGTTTGCGGATGACACCACAGTCATCGGTTTGATCCGGGATGGTGATGAGTCTGCATACAGGCAGGAGGTAGAGCAGCTGATCCTCTGGTGCAGCCAGAACCATCTTGAACTTAACCCAGCCAAAACGGTGGAGATGACTGTGGATTTCAGGCGACACCCTCCTTCATTGAACTAGGAGTGGGTTCAAAAGATCAATATATCGATATGGATCAATACATGTTTGACTGAGCCGATATCGATCCACAAAATCTGCGGATCGATCTTTTAATATTAATATGTTTTAATATAATATTTTTACGTTTGTGAACGTCTGCTGAGTATAATCGGGTTGAAACCGGGTCAGTGAGCCAGTAACAATGGCCGAGAAGCATAAACAACCGACGCGCTAACGGAGCTAGCAAGCTAACGGATATGCTAGTTCTTCTTCTGTGGTGTTAAAACGGTTCTCATCCAGTAAGAGTTTCCTGCCGCGCGTGCTCTTTCGTGTTTACACGAGCGGAGATAATAACGTGTGTCTCTTAATTTAGCAACAAAAGTCACCGTAAAGATTGTCCTCAACAGCTTCTGAATATTTTTCATAAATAAAACTTCTGTGTTCCCTGCGGCGCGTGCACACGTCTTTTGTGTTTACATGACGCGGAGTTAATAACCTGCGTCTCTTAATTTAGCAGCAAAAGTCACCGTATAGACTGTCCTCAACAGCTTCTGAATATTTTTCATAAAGCGGGGATAAACGGACTTTTACTCCGTGCAGCGATGTGTTGGAACATAAAGTTGACGACTGATAAACGGAAAATGCGGAGACTGAAACCCGTGAAGCAGAGACTTGGAGCTGCTGAGACTGTAAGTATAATATTTGTTTGTTTTAACGTTTGTGTCGTCAATTAATAATTTATCTGGCATGATAATGGTTTCTTTTACAAACTATGGACACAGATAGAACTGTTGGTTAAGCGCTGTGAATAAATGCAGAATTAAGGTATATTTTATGAGATTATGGACTTCTGCCACTTAAGCGATGTGAAGAGAATAAATCACAATAAAATTAATAAAGGCTGCAGTACAACAAGCTATTGTTACTCAGTAGAAGTAAATTGAAATGAACAAAGCTTCTCAGGAAATGAATTGAAACCCTTTTCAAACATTGAAAGTTAATTTGTAGTTAAAATATAAAAAAAAAAACCTAAATTATTAAACCCTACTGTGGTGTGGCGATCTAAAAATATGAATGTTAATTTTACTGTGAAATCTATTCTTTTTATCTGCCTTCAGATGTGTGAAGACTGGAAGCTTCATCCTCACGGAGACCTTCTGAAGGTCAGAGGTCGTCAGTGGAGGAGCGTCCCTGCTTCATGTGGATTTCAGCACAGAAGAAGGCCTTCAAATTCAAGATTCAAGGAGGTGCTGCCATCATTTTCTCCACACTAACATGCATTCAATGCAATTTAGTTGTTGTAATGACAAATTCTTTTATTTCTTTTTTAAAGTTCTCAGCAATAACACAATATTGGTCATTTTTTGTTTTTACAATTTTACTGAGCATTTAATTCTAAATAAATCACTGTTTAACAAGAATTTTTTGGCAATCCTGTACTTTTCTTGTGGTGTTACATAGAATAGCATCACTGTAAACTATGGAAAAAGCAGCTGCTTTAAAATTTGTACTTCCTCACACAACTTTGAGTTCAAAAAAACTCTAAAAGTGCCATAACTTTTTGGAAAAGCTCCCACAAATCCAGGCTTTTTGGGCCACAACAATCACAAAAACAGCTGACAAAATCCTGGAGGGACTGAAATACAGTGAGATTATGTCTGCATGGTTCATGCATTGAATTTGTTTACTTACTCTGGGTGGTGAACTTGACACGACACACCCTTTGCACTAAAGAAAGCACCTGTGAGCACTTTACTAACTAACTAACTAACCTGCACTTATATAGCGCTTTTCTAGTCACAAAGACCACTCAAAGCGCTTTCATTAATACTAACCCTCTATTCTAAGGGCCTATAGGAAACAGATATCTAGGGACAATTTAGAACAGCCAATTAACCTAACATGCATGTTTTTGGCATGTGGGAGGAAACCGGAGAAATCCCGGAGTAAACCCACGCAACACGGGGAGAACATGCAAACTCCACACAGATCACTGTTGGTCGGGGGCTGGGATCGAACCCACGATCCCACGATCCCCACAATCCCCCGGCCAAGGGTAAACTGTGCTGCCGCAGTGATAACCACTGCGCCACCGCCACTTTATGAAATGATAAGTTAAATAATAAAAAGTGCATTATTGTAACTGATTTTGGGTCAGTTCTATATGTGATAATTTATGTATTAACAAAGTTAGAAGATTCTTGGTACAATTTGCAGCATTAGGTCTCGAAGATTTTTGTTTCATGGGAAGTAAAATGGCTATTAAAATGGTAATTCCCCAGATCGAATCGGGATTGAATCGGAATCGAATCGAATTGATTCAGAATCTCAAGAATCGGAATCGAATCGATTCTGGAAATTAGGGATCGTTCCCAGCCCTAGTTTGAACGTCTATCTTCTGGTCGTCGTTACAGATCACTGAAGGTCAAAACCACCCGTCACAGGAACAGTTTCTTTCCTCAAGCCATCACTCTGATGAACTCCTAACATTCACCTAGTCCTACCTGTTGCTGTACTCATGACTTTTCATCCATTCTTACATTGCACATAACTCTCACACTGCTTTTTACTTCATTCACATTATGTCACTGAATCTCAGTTCACACTGAAATATTGTGTGACTGTACATTTTTCATATATTTCTGCAAAGTGTGGATAGTCTGAGTAAATAACTGCATATATTCCTGTATATATTTGCATCCTTTTATAGAAACGTGGACAGACTGTAATTTACTGTACATACTCTGTTGTCATTGAATCCTTATTTAAATCTTATTTAAATCCTCCACCTGAACAACGAGAGCAAGTTTTTAGCCAAAGTCAAATTCCTTGTATGTGTTGTGCATACTTGGCCAATAAAGCTGATTCTGATTCTGATTCTGAATTGTGGTTCAACAGAATTATTTTAAAAAACAAACTCATGAAACAGCCCTGGACAAAAATGATGGTACCCCTAGAAAAGATTGAAAATAATGTGACCATAGGGACATGTTCAACCAAGATGTGTCCTCTAATTAACATCACAGGTGTCTACAAACCTGCAATCAGTCAGTCGGCCTATTTAAAGGGTGACAAGTAGTCACTGTGCTGTGTGGTGACATGGTGTGTGCCGCACTAAACATGGACCAGAGGAAGAAAAGGAGGGAGTTGTTTCAGGAGATTAGAAAGAAAATTATAGACAAGCATGATAAAGGTAAAGGCTATAAGACCATCTCCAAGCAGCTTGATGTTCCTATGACTACAGTTGCACATATTCAGAAATTTAAGATCCACAGGACTGTAGCCAACCTCCCTGGACGTGGCTGCAGGAGGAAACTTGATGAAAAATGGAAGAGACGGATAATACGAATGGTAACAAAAGAGCACAGAACAACCTCTAAACACATTCATGGTGATCTCCAAGGTCAAGGTACATCAGTGTCAGATCGCACCATCCGTCGTTGTTTGAGCCAAAGTAGACTTCATGGGAGATGACCAAGGAGGACACCACTGTCGAAAACAAATCATAAAAAAGCCAGACTGGAATTTGCCAAACTGCATGTTGACAAGCCACAAAGCTTCTGGGAGAATGTCCTATGGACAGACGAGACAAAACTGGAACTTTTTGGCAAGGCACATCAGCTCTATGTTCACAGACGCAAAAATGAAGCATACCAAGAAAAGAACACTGTCCCTACTGTGAAACATGGAGGAGGTTCTGTTATGTTCTGGAGCTGCTTTGCTGCATCTGGCACAGGGTGTCTTGCATCTGTGCAAGGTACAATGAAATCTCAAGACTATCAAGGTATTGTAGAGAGAAATGTGCTGCCCAGTGTCAGACAGCTTGGTCTCAGTCGCAGGTCATGGGTCTTGCAACAGAATAATTACCCAAAACACACAGCTAAAAACACCCAAGAATGGCTAAGAGTGAAACATTGGACTATTCTAAAGTGGCCTTCTATGAGCCCTGATCTAAATCCTATTGAACATCTGTGGAAGGAGCTGAAACATGCCGTCTGGAGAAGGCACCCTTCAAACCTGAGACAACTGGAGCAGTTTGCTCATGAGGAGTGGGCCAAAATACCTGCTGAGAGGTGCAGAAGCCTCATTGACAGTTACAGAAATCGTTTGATTGCAATGATTGCCTCAAAAGGTTGTGCAACAAAATATTAAGTTAAGGGTACCATCATTTTTGTCCAGGGCTGTTTCATGAGTTTGTTTTTTAAAATAATTCTGTTGAACCACAATTCAAAAGCATTGTCTGATTTTCATTGGTTAATTTTCATAGAATTTTTATTTATTACCACTTTTGTCAGATTCAAGTTATTTGTGTGACCATTGTAGGTTTTCTTTCATTAACAGAGGGGTACCAACAATTTTGTCCATGTCTGTACATTCATTCTTGGGATAGCATCATAACTAGATGCCTACATGGTTTTTTTTTTCTTTTTGCATTTTAGTATTAATTAATCATGTATGATAAAGGGCGCTTATTTTGGATTCTATAATGAACTGAATTTGAAAGTGCAAAAAATACACACAGTTATTGCAAGAGAACAATGAATATTTCGGAACTTAAATTCTTCTTTCCTGCCGTTTGTCTGGACATATCTACTCTCGGATAAAGCGGAAGCGGCAAGGGTGCTAAGCATAAAGGGCAAGAAAGGTCCTGAGGCAGGGGTATCGATCTTGTCATGCGGGTATCGAGTGTATGGCCACACATGGCGCTGGCATTTCTGGTGGAGGTGTAGCTGACAGGTTCAGAGGAGGATGGTTTATTTTTCTAGTGGCTAGTTGTGGACCATTTGTCAGTTGGAGCTCCTTTCTGACAGCACACTGGTTTTGAAAACAACATTTGTGTCATGATCAGGTGAGCGTGCTCCCCCTCCCTTCCTGCCAGACTTTCCCTGGCTCCGCAGGCAATCACCACACCTGCGTGATTAGACGCACCTGCTACATCTTCCCTGCCAGCGCTAAAAAGGACCAGTTTGTGAATGCTCCAGCGCTGACTTGTTGGGTAAACTGCCTCTAACAAGCAACTAAGTGAAGTTCTCACTCTCCGAGGAACAATATAATATAACATAATTCCTTTTCTCTTCTCTTCCTTGATCAGGTTACTGCTATCTTCGTGGTGCATCTCCAGGGTTCGTTGTGCGCTCACCTGCCCCATCATCTTATCACCACTTCAACGTCCTCATTCCACCCGGTCAGACACCTCACCCAGTTCCACTCCTGCCTACCAGCATCCTTTCCTGGTTCACCTGTCCTTGCTGGGACAGTGTCAGGTCAGGCATTGGTTTGCTTGCTACCAGATAACCATGAAAACCGGTACTACCTGTCTCATGGGTCAGGCCGTCGGCGACTCAACTGGCAACCCCGCACTTCCGAGGGCGTGGAGGGTGAAATTGGGCATCCTGGCAGAACTAAAAACAATATCTGTCAGAGGTCTGTGGTGGGCCACTCCCAGTTACACGGGGTGAGACTGGACATCCTGACAGATAAGCACATCTGTCGCAAGGTCTGTGGTGGATTTTTGCCAGTCAGTGCATCGTGACATGCACTACACAAAGAGCAGGGATAAACAAACCTATCATCTGGTCAGTCACTGCAACAGATACTGGAGTCAGTTTGTCTTGGCCTGTCCTTGCCACTGATAATACCTCTATCTGCCACGAAGGTGCCGCTAGTCCATCAAAAGCTACTGGTACTCAAATACTTTGCAAGCAGTTTCATGAAATGGTCAGTCAGAGAGCAACTCATACCGGCTTGGATGTCGACCGAGTTAACAAGGTCAGTGTCATGATGGCCGCTAGGCCGTCATCAGCATTATCATCATCAGCTGTGCTCAATCCAGCAGGTGGCAATCAGCCGGCTTTAAAAGCTCGACGCGCTGACTCCTCAGCATGGAGTCGTCTGTCTTCCTTGCCAAGCAATGCGCCAAGATCTCGACCACAGATCAAGAAGCAAACGCCAAGCCAAGCCAGGCCATGTAAGCAAACCCAGCACTCTCTTCCTGCAAGTTCTTTCCCCTGTGCACAGGTGGACCTCCCAGGCGGCGGACCTTCCTCCACAGCTGACGAGGCACAGCCTCCTCCTCCTCGGAGTTCCTCCTCACCCCCGCAACGCCGGGCACCTCGAGCACCACATCACTCGGACACCGGGAGCCAGCCCGACTTACACTGCGGAACCTGCCAGTAAGCACCTGCAGCACGTTTACACCGTTATTGTCAGTGAACAGCAGTAACCTTTGTGCTTGTGTGTTTCCAGGGTTGCCGGGTCACCACAAGTCAGGCTCAGCTACAGTGACCAGACAAGCACACATACATCCACTCACGCACTACACCCTCACTTTAACAAATAAAAGGTTATTGTCTGTAATCACTCGTGTCAGCGTCTGTCTCTTGGGTCGTAAATCATGTCAGTACGACTCCGTCAGAATGACCCAACAGACAGCGCGCTGTCGCACCACTTAAATACTCTCAGCGCACGAGTTGACATGATTTCCCATCAACAGACGGTAATTTTAAATCAGCTTACACAAATTAACAGACGACTGGATCGCCTGGAAGGACACCAGGCGTTCCCCCCGGCCAGCGGGGCGCCTTCAGCACCCGCAGCTAGTGCTACTAGCCAACCTAACCCACCATCCGCACATCGCCTCACTCCCGTGCCAACCCCCGCTCGTTTTAATGGTAAACTTGGGGAGGCACGAGGGTTTTTACTGCAGTGTGAGTCTGTGTTTCTCCGCGTCCCAGGGGACTTTGCCACTGATTTGAACAAGATTGGATATATTATCAATTTGCTGGGAGGCAGGCCTTAGATTGGGCTTACACCATCATGGCCAAACCAAACTATCCTTTGTTAACTTACCAGCAGTTTGTGGCAGAGTTTATGGAGGTGTTCGATCATGTTGACCGGGGCGCGGTGTTCACCGAACGGCTGCTAGGTCTTCGGTAGGGCAGTAGGTCTGCCGCCGATTACTCCGTTGACTTCCGGGTATTAGCTGCTCAGGTTGGGTGGGGGGAGCCAGCGCTCTGTGGAATCTTCCTCCGCAGTCTTAGCCCAGCATTGAAGGATGAGCTAGCAGCAAAGGATAAACCAGACAGGTTAGGGGAGTTAATCTCCCTCACTATCAGCTTAGATAGCAGACTAAGGGAGTGGGCGGCTGAACGGCGAACAGTTTCCCGTTCGAGTAAACCTCGCCCTCGCTCCGTTAGGTCCTCCCTCCTCGCTCTGCCTTCATCAGAGGAGCTTCCGGAGCAGGAGGAAATGATTGTGGGGCAATTGCGTATTACAGTGGCTGAAAGACAGCGCCGCAGGGAGCAGGGGTTGTGTTTCTACTGTGGAAATGGGTCACATGGAGTAGTGGATTGTCCGTTAAAAGGGGGAGGTCCGCGGATCACTGTAGGGGGATTCACGGACAAAGATCAGGAAAAACTCCTCACTAGTTGCCATATCCCCATTAGACTCCTCCACAAACACAAAGAACACACCACATACGCCTTAGTTGACTCTGGAGCTGAGCAGAATTTTATCTCTAGAGACCTGGCAACCCTGATGGGCCTCAGCTGTCAACCCTTATGCCCTCCTGTTCATCTTGTCACCCTATCGAAAACATCACTGACATCAGTTTCCCACCAGATGGTCCCTGTATCGGTAATAGTCTCAGGTAATCACAGGGAGGAAATACGGTTCCTGGTGCTGCCCATCTCCTCTTCACCCGTCATCTTGGGGTACCTCTGGCTTCGGCTGCATAACCCCACTTTTGACTGGCAAGCTGGGAGTATTACGGCGTGGAGCTCGTTTTGCCTGAGCGCCTGTCTCCAGTCAGCGGCGTGTGCCCCCTCGGTTCCGATGCCTCCTCCCTCGACGCCTCCTCCGGACCTGTCCAAGGTACCTGATGTCTACCATGACCTGGGCCTGGTGTTTAGCAAGTCACGGGCGCTGTCCCTTCCCCCCCATCGTCCGTATGACTGTGCAATTAACCTCAAGGCTGGGGCCCCTCTCCCGGCGAGCCGCCTGTACAGCCTGTCAGCTCCGGAACGTGAGGCCATGGATACGTATATTAAGGAGTCTTTGGCTTCTGGTATCATCCGTCCATCATCCTCAGCCGTAGGGGCAGGGTTCTTCTTCGTGGGGAAGAAGGACGGTTCGCTGCGCCCCTGCATCGACTTCCGGGGTCTCAACAAAATCACAATTAAAGACAAGTACACACTTCCCTTGATGAACACCGCCTTCGATTCCCTCCAGGGGGCGTCATGGTTCACCAAGTTAGATCTGCGGAATGCCTATCACCTGGTGCGCATTCGAGAAAGTGATGAATGGAAGACTGCTTTCCGGACCCCAAGCGGTCACTTTGAATATTTAGTGATGCCGTTTGGGTTAACCAACGCTCTGGCAGTGTTTCAGCGCCTGATCAATGACGTCCTCCGGGATTTTCTGAACTCCTTCATCTTCGTGTACCTTGATGATATCCTCATCTTCTCGTGCACACTGGAGGAGCATCAGGTGCATGTGCGGCGGGTTCTGCAGCACCTCCTGGAGAATCAGTTGTTCGTCAAGGTGGAGAAGTGTGAATTCCACACTGATCGCACCTCCTTCCTGGGTTTCATTATTGCCCGTAACCAGGTGCTCCCCGACCCAGTTAAGGTCAAGGCGGTGGTGGACACCTACGTCACGGAAACTGCTGCAGGGGTTCCTGGGTTTCGCCAAATTTTATCGGCGGTTTGTGCCAAACTTTGGGAATATCGCCAGACCCCTGACTGCACTCACATCCCCGAAGGTGCCTTTTCACTGGAGTGAGGAGGCTGCTGCGGCATTCGAGAGATTGAAGGAGGAGTTCGCTTCGGCTCGTGTGTTGACCCAGGTGGATCCGGAACTACAGTGTCTGGTGGAGTGGACGCCTCGGATTCGGGGGTTGGGGCCGTTCTCTCTCAGCGCTCCCCGGCGGATGGACAGATCCGACCCTGCGCTTACTTCTCTCATCGTCTGACACCTGCTGAGAGGAATTACAGCATTGGCGACAGGGAGTTGCTGGCCGTCAAGCTCGCTCTGGAGGAGTGGAGGCACTGGCTGGAGGGGGCCGCCCAGCTGTTTGTCGTTTGGACTGACCATCGCAACCTGGAGTACCTCGGGACAGCCAAGCGGTTGAATGCATGTCAGGCCCGCTGGTCACTCTTCCTCGGCCGTTTTAATTTTACTATCACCTGTCGGCCGAGAAGCAAGAATGGTAAGCCTGACGCTCTTTCCAGGCAGTTTGACGTGCCATCTTCTGATGAGCAGGAGGAGACTGCCCTGCCGTCTGCCTGTGTGGTGGGTGCGTTGTCCTGGGGAATCTGCAACAAGGTCAGAAGAGCACAGGAGGTGGAGCCCGATCCGGGTGGGGGGGGGGGCCCGGGTCGTTTGTTTGTTCCCAGTTCTGTCAGAGGCCAGGTAATTGAGTGGGGTCACGCCTCTAAACTGGCGTGCCATCCGGGTGTGAGTCGAACCATTGACCTCCTCCAGAGAACCTTTTGGTGGCCAGGGCTATGGAAGGATGTTAACAGCTATGTCCGGGCCTACGCTCAGTGCGCTACTGGTAAGACGTCATCGTCGGCCCCGGTGGGCCTTCTGCACCCTCTGCCCATCCCTTCCTGCCCCTGGTCCCATGTAGCCATGGACTTTGTGACCGGTTTGCCCCCCTCTTGCCACTTCACGACTGTTTTGACTATAGTGGACCGTTTCTCTTAAGCTGCCCACTTTGTGCCTCTCCGGGGGTTGCCATCAGCATGGGAGATGGCGGACCTTCTTGTCCTTCACGTGGTTCGTCCTCATGGGATCCCTGCTGACATCGTTTCGGATTGAGGTCCACAGTTCGTGTCTCAAGTTTGGAAGGCGTTCTGCATGGTACTGGGGGCCACGGCCAGTCTTTCCTCCGGATACCACCCGCAGAGCAATGGACAGTGCGAGCGGGCCAATCAGGAGCTGGAGGCTGCACTGCGCTGCGTCATCTCCTCCTGCTTTTCTTCTTGGAGCATGTACCTCCTGTGGATCGAGTACGCTCATAACACCACAGTGTCCTCAGCCATGGGGATGTCCCACTTTAAGGCATCTTTGGGGTACGATCCACCTCTGTTCCCTGAGGAGGAGGGAGAGGTAGCGGTTCCGTCTGTACAGGCTCACACCAGGCGTTGTCGGCGGATTTGGTCCATCACCCGCAGAGCCCTTCTGAGAACCACGGAACGCAACATTGAAGCGGCCAATCGTCACAGGAGGCCCGCCCCAGACTACAAGGTGGGTCAGAAGGTATGGTTGTCCATGAAGAACATCAGTGTGCCTGCCAAGAAGCGTAAGCTGACCAAGCGCTTCATCGGCCCTTATGTCATTGCCCGCATTGTCAACCCTGTGTCTGTTCGTCTTGTTCTCCCCCCTCACATGCGCATCTGCCCTACTTTTCACATCTCCCAGGTTAAGCCCTACGTCGCCGACCCGCTGTGCCCGCCCCCTGCGGCTTCTGTTTCTCCGAGGATGATCGATGGCCACCCGGCCTGGGGAGTGACAGCAATCCTGGATGTCCACAGGAGGGGTCGGGGCCTTCAGTATTTGGTGGACTGGGAGGGGTTTGGTCCTGAGTATCGCTCCTGGATACGCCCTGCGTTGATCCTCGATAAGCAGTTGGTCCGCGATTTCCATCGGGCGCATCCAGGTAGGATTGGGCAGGTGCCTGGAGGCACCTCTAGAGGGGGGAGTACTGTCATGATGGCCGCTAGGCCGTCATCAGCATTATCATCATCAGCTGCGCTCAATCCAGCAGGTGGCAATCAGCGGGCTTTAAAAGCTCGACGCGACTGACTCCTCAGTCGTCTGTCTTCCTTGCCAAGCAATGCGCCAAGATCTCGACCACAGATCAAGAAGCAAACGCCAAGTCAAGCCAGGCCATGTAAGCAAACCCAGCACTCTCTTCCTGCAAGTTCTTTCCCCTTTGCACAGGTGGACCTCCCAGGCGGCGGACCTTCCTCCTCAGCTGACGAGGCACAGCCTCCTCCTCCTCGGAGTTCCTCCTCACCACTGCAACGCCGGGCACCTCGAGCACCACATCACTCGGACACCGGGAGCCAGCCCGACTTACACTGCGGAACCTGCCAGTAAGCACCTGCAGCACGTTTACACCGTTATTGTCAGTGAACAGCAGTAACCTTTGTGCTTGTGTGTTTCCAGGGTTGCCGGGTCACCACAAGTCAGGCTCAGCTACAGTGACCAGACAAGCACACATACATCCACTCACACACTACACCCTCACTTTAACAAATAAAAGATTATTGTCTGTAATCACTCGTGTCAGTGTCTGTCTCTTGGGTCGTAAATCATGTCAGTCAGGAGTTCTTGACAGTGGAAGGCAGAGGACAGAGCTGTGTGGAGGAATCTGATCAGACCTAAATGAAACAGTCATTGTCGCCCCCGACATGCAGCTATGGTGATGATGATGACACAGATTTGGTAGTGGCTTCATGGATGGATCAATGTGCATGAAAGTGTTCGGTAGTGTTTGGTAGTGGTCAGAGAGGTTGTTGGCGCGGATTGGCAGCCACGTTTCCGTCAGTCTGCCACAGGGCAGCTGTGGCTACAGTAGTGGGTTACTACTATCAATGTCTGTCTGGAGTGAATGAATAATGGACTCACTGTAAATGCTTTGAGAAGTCACTTAACATATAAAGTGCCAGTTAAATCTAATCCATTAATATTTTTATTATTATAAGTGCAGACTACAAAGACAGTTGAGTTGTTTTTTTTATAATTAAACAATCCTCAGTTCTGTGCATGTGATCATTCGGGGGGAGGGGGGTGCGGCCTCTGGCTGTTTGCAGTTCAGATGGCTCAGGGAAAGAGGAGCATTACCAGAAAATGCAACAAAATAACAACACACCAAGATTCCACTCACTCTCCTTCTTTGAGCGTATCTGTCATTATTTACGGTGGTGTAAAAAAGTGTTTCCGCCCCTCCTGATTTCTCATTTTTTTGTATGTTTGTCACACTTAAATGTTTCAGATCATCAAACAAATTTAAATATTAGACAAAGATAACACAAGTAAACACAAAATGCAGTTTTTAAATGAAGTTGTTTATTATTAAGGGTAAAAAAAATCCAAACCAACATGGCTCTGTGTGAAAAACTGATTGTCCCCCTGTTAAAACATAAACTAACTGTGGTTTATCACATCTTTGGAAAGCTGAGTTCAATTTTCTAGCCATTTCTAAAGCTTTGGGACTCCAGTGAACCACAGTGAGAACCATTATCCACAAATGACAAAAACATGGAACAGTGGTGAACCTTCCCAGGAGTGGCCGGTTGACCAAAATTACCCCAAGAGCACAGCAACAACTCATCCAAGAGGTCACAAAAGACCCCACAACATCCAAAGAACTGCAGGCCTCGCTTGCCTCAGTTAAGGTCAGTGTTCATGACTCCACCATAAGAAAGAGACTGGGCAAAAATGGCCTGCATGGCAGAGTTTCAAGATGAAAACCACTGCTCAGCAAAAAGAACATAAAGGCTCGTCTCAATTTTACCAGAAAACATCTTGATGATCTCTAAGACTTTTGTGAAGATGTAAGACTTTTGGGAAAATACTCTGTGGACTGACGAGACAAAAATTGAACTCTTTGGAAGGAGTGTGTCCCATTACATCCGGCGTAAAAGTAACACAGCATTTCAGAAAAGGAACATCATACCAACAGTAAAACATGGTGGTGGTAGTGTGATGGTCTGGGGCTGTTTTGCTGCTTCAGGACCTGGGAGACTTGCTGTGGTAGATGGAACCATGAATTCTGCTGTCTACCAAAAAATCCTGAAGGAGAATGCCATCTGTTCATGACCTCAAGCAGAAGCACACTTGGGTTCTGCAGCAGGACAATGATCCAAACCACACCAGCAAGTCCACCTCTGAATGGCTTAAGAAAAACAAAATGAATACTTTGGAGTGGCCTAGTCAAAGTTCTGACCTGAATCTGATTGAAATGCTGTGGTAGGACCTTAAAAAGGCGGTTCATGCTCGAAAACCTCCAATGTGGTTGAATTACAACAACTCTGCAAAGATGAGTGGGCAAAAATTCAGAGCCATGGAATCTCAAAGGGCAGTGTCTCACTCTGCGGGACTCCACTCCACTCCCACGGCCAGCTGGGAGATGCCCCGTCATGAGGCAGCTCCTCTACACTGCCTGCAAGACCAGAGTAGAGTCGTGCGGAACCCTGGAAGATGGTGGGGGAGCTGGCTGTGAAAGCCAGCAGCCTCCAGCCAGCAGCCTCGGGGATGGGCCGGACTGACGTGAGATACACCATCGACTGTGGATCAGTGAACCAGTGCTGCTCAACCAAGCTACAAGGAGGCTAGAAAAAATCTCTAAGCTCCTCCAGATTTTATGGTCTTCTGGCGTGGACCTTGGTCTTTAGGTCACACCACAGATGTTCAATGGGATTCAAGTCAGGCCTTTGTGCAGGACAGTAAATAACATTCACCTTGGTCTTCTGGAGGTACAGTAGTTGCTCACCAGGACTGACATATGTTTTGTATCGTTATTGTGTAAGAAGACAAAGTGACGACCCAGACCCAATTTTGCTGCTGACTAGCTTGAGGTTTTCATTTCATCAAAATCTTCACATATCCTTCTTTTGTCATGATTCCTTTGGCTTTGATGAGATTCCCAGTTCCAGACGCACAGAAACATCCCCACAGCATAATACTGCCACCATTGTGTTTCACTGTGGGGACAGTGTTTTTTCGGTTGTACGCCTTTTCCTTCTTTCTTCAACACATCAGTAGAGTCTCTAGTGCCAAAGGACTCCTGTATTCACAGACATTTTTAACACCGCCCTTAAGTTATGCCACGTGCCGTCCTGCCTCAAATCCTCCACCATCATCCCTGTCCCCAAGAAGCCACGGATCACTGGACTTAATGACTACAGACCTGTAGCGCTCACCTCTGTAGTCATGAAGTCCTTTGAGCGCCTGGTCCTGTCCCACCTCAAGTCCATCACCACCCCTCTCCTGGACCCGCTGCAGTTTGCCTACCGAGCCAACAGGTCTGTAGACGATGCAGTCAACCTGGCCCTCCACTCCATCCTGCAGCACCTGGACTCCCCGGGAACCTACGCCAGGATCCTGTTTGTGGACTTCAGCTCCGCATTCAACACCATCCGCCCCGCTCTGCTCCGGGACAAGCTGTCCCTGCTCAACGTGCCTGACTCCCTCTGCAGGTGGATCATCGACTTCCTGACGGACCGGAGGCAGCATGTGCGGCTGAGAAAGACTGTCTCAGACTATACTAGCATCAGCACCGGATCACCCCAGGGCTGTGTACTTTCCCCCCTACTCTTCTCCCTTTACACCAACTCCTGCACCTCCAGCCACCACTCTGTCAAGTTGATCAAGTTTGCGGACGACACCACCCTCATCGGGCTCATCTCCAACGGCGACGAGTTCGCCTACAGGAGAGAGGTGGCCCAGCTGGCGTCCTGGTGCAACAATAACAACCTGCAGCTGAACGCTCTGAAGACAGTGGAGATGATTGTAGACTTCAGGAAAGTCACAACCCCTCTGCCCCACCTCACCCTCTCAGGCTCTCCCATCACCACTGCTGATTCCTTCCGCTTCCTAGGCACTACCATCACCAGGGACCTCAAATGGGAGCTGACCATCAGCTCACTCATCAAAAAAGCCCAGCAGAGGATGTTCTTCCTGCGGCAGCTGAGGAAGCTCAAGCTACCCACCAAGATGTTAGTGCAGTTCTACACAGCCATCATCGAGTCCATCCTCACCACCTCCATAACCGTGTGGTACGCAGGAGCCACTGCCAGGGACAGACTAAGGCTGCAGCGCGTCGTGCGCACTGCTGAGAAGGTGATCGGCTGCAAGCTCCCATCTCTCCAGGATCTGTACATCTCCAGGACCCGGAGGCGTGCTGGCCGGATCATAGCCGATCCCTCACACCCTGGTCACGTACTGTTTGCCCCCCTCCCCTCTGGTAGAAGACTTCGGTCCATCCAGACTAAAACCTCCCGTCACATGAACAGCTTCTTCCCCTCTGCCATTAGACTGCTGAACACTAAGTGACTCTCGTGCACCATGTACAGCAGCTCAACCAGACTCATGTTAATCATCACTGTTTTCTTCCTGCATTACCGACTGCACTATATAGTTCTCCACAGTATCTGCTGCTGGCTAATATATATTTTAACTGTTGACCAGTATCACTTAATCTTATCCTACACTTTATTACATGTATAGTTTATTTCTCTTATCTTATCATGTTTAATGTTGCAGCACTGTACCGAGACAAATTCCTAGTTTGTGTACTACATGAACAATGGCAATAAACCTGATTCTGATTCTGATTCTGATTCTGACTCAAACTAGTTTCATCTTATCTTCCTGTATGCATAAAATTTATCCAGGCTGTTCTTAGCATACTTCAGTCTGGTTTGAAGGTGTCTCTTCTGCAGAAGTGGGTTTTTTCTTCATCTGCATCCTCACAGTTCATTCCCGTGCAGGATTCTAGTGATTGTCTTCTTGAAGACGACAATTTCCTGACTCCAGTTCTTGACACTTGGAAATGCTGTGATAACTTTGTATGTCCATCTCCTGGTTTGTGAGAGTCAACAATTTTTTTTTCTCAAGTCCAAACTGAGTTATTTTGTTTTTGGCATGATACTTTCTCAAGTGACAGTTCCTGGGGGTGACATCTCTGAGGACCTCTCCTGGTCCAACAACACCCCATCACTGGCCAAGAAGGTTCAAACTTTCCTCCATTTCCTCCACAAACTGAGGAGAGAACGAGTCCCACCCCCATCATGTGCTCATTCTACTGGTGCACCGTTAAGAGCATCCTCACCAGCTGCATCACAGTGTGGTATGGAAGCTGCACTGCCTCCTGCTGGAAGATGCTACAACGTACAGTGAAAGCAGTCAGCAAGATCATCGGTGCCCCTCTGCTCCCCCTCTCGGACAGCTACCTCACCTGCCTCACCCACAGAGCCATCAACATTGCAGGCGACACCTCCCACCCCTCACACTCCCTCTTCAGGCCCCCGCTCCACAAGACTGCTAAACAGCTTTGTTCATCAGGCCATCAGGACCCTGAACTCTGTCTAACCCCCCCCCCCCCCGACCATAATGCACTCACCTCAGCTGTTGGCACAGAAAGACTGGCACACCAACAGTAATACATCTGCTGCTGTATGTCTCTGCACTGTACTACAACCATTTGCACAAATGTCATATCTGCTGCTGTCTATTATTACAATATTGATCATGTGCAGTCTTATCTGTCACTGTCTGCACCTACACTACCGCACTGAACTTGCAACTATGAGTATTACTGCTCTACTTTTCTGTATATAGGATTGCTGGGTTTCATCATTTTTCTTTATTTGCACTATGGGATGTCTGGGTCTATCATTTGCTGCCATTTGCATTACGGGTAGCATTATTGTACATAGACTGCTGTTGTTTTTCCAGCCTTATTCCTTTTTCTTTTTTTATATTGTGCACACCACTGAAGAGAGAGAGACACGGAATTTCAATTTTCCTGTATGCCCCGTACATATAGTAGTATTGACAAATAAAATCTTTGAATCTTGACTCTTGAAGCCCCGTGTGTAAATACATTTAACCCTGTAAGGATCACCATCTGTCACGTGATTGGTCAAAAAGTATGAAAAAAAATAAAAAATAAACCCAGATGTACCAAGCATTTCACATCACTAGATGACAGACACATATATATATAGCTTACTGGTCTTCACTGGAGGATTGAGATCAGCAAACCAGAACCACGTCAAATCTGATATCACTTCTGGGGTGCAGAAGAAGAGCCGTATAAACAATTGCACAACATACAGTATATTTAAACAGGGAGGAAACATTTGCTCCAAATTTTGCCAACTAGTGATTCTAAAAGGGATTATTTAGCTTCTGAAGGGAAATATTTACCTTCTGGACAGCACAAGATGGATCGGAGTGGAACACTTTTCGTCCACTATTGACGAAGCTGCACGTGATGGAGAGGACAATACCGCCAGTTCTGTGTGGTAAACTAACCAAAATTTAGGTGGAATGATTCAGAAGATAAATGTGATTGTTTGTGGATGTGGGAGCACCAACAGAAGACAAAGTAATGTCATAAACGGCCCTTTCAGGGCAGAAATCAAGACCCCACTCGACAGCTGTGAGTTTGCACATTTAATGATAAAGAACAGAAATAAACCACGAGGGGTAACTTACAGAAAAGATGCAAAAAAGATAACCACGAAGGGGAACTTACAGTTAGTCAGACGAGGCTGAGAACTGAGCTGAGAAACAACAGGAATCAGATTGCTGTCAGCACAAGGTGAGGTCGCAGCGAGGAATGAACCCTGCAAGCAAGCTTAAGTAATAATAAGGGGGAAACACAAATGTGAATCAGGTGTGGATGTATGAGTGAGAAAGTAATTAAAATAAACTAAACAGCTGCGACAACCCGAGAAAGATTTGACAGGAGGAGGTAACATAACGGCGCTGTCAAAATAAAAGCACAAACCATAATGGATGAAAATCAAGAACAAATACATATACAGAACATACGCAGCACCCTAGAGACCTGAGCACGGTACTAACCCGCGATCGGCATCTTGACAGTGCTCCTCCCTTAAGGGGTGGATCCAAGACACCCTCACATAACATCAAAAAGGGACGAATGTACCCCCCCCCCCCCAACAGGAATAACCTCCAAAACAGGCTCCACCCGACCATCAGGTGGAAAAGGTTGGGTGGCCTACCAGGTCTCCTGAGCCACCAAAAGGGAAGAAAGAGTTCATTGGGTGGCCTTAAAGAATTCTGATGCCACCCAAGCAACCCAGAGTGTTCATCGGGTGGTCTCCCCACATATCTGGGCCAACTGGTCGCGGAGCACCACATACCTCCCCCCAGAGGAGGCAGTTGGAGTCCGTGCTTACTGCGGACCCCAGAAGCCAGGAGGTGGGCACCCGATGAAGAGAATGGTGGAGAAGGAACCACGACAGAACCAGATGTAGAGTGGGGACCTGCAGCGACCTTGGGCATGGGCACAGCACCCCCTGTGGCCCTGGACTGGGGCGAAGCAGCACCCCCGGTGACCTCGGACTGAGGCATAGCGGCACCCTCGATGGCCCCAGACTGAAGTGTAGCCTCACCCTCGGTGACCCCGGACTGAGGCGTAGCGGCACCCTCGGTGGCCCTGGACTGAGGCGTAGCAGCACCCTCTGTGGCCCCAGACTGAGGCGTAGTAGCACCCTCAGTGGCCCTGGATTGATGTGTCGCAGCACCCTCAGTGGCCCCGGACTGAGACATAGCAGCACACTCGGTGTCCCCGGACTGAGGCATAGCAGCACCCACAGTGCACCCGAACTGGAACGCAGCTGTACCCACAAAGACCTCAGCCAAAGGGGTAGCACTCATGGAGACCTTGGGTGATGAGGTTGGATCCACGGAGACATCTGGTGATGTTAGATGACCCTTGGTGTCCCTGAGGAGAGGCTCTGACAAGAAGGACAAGGAAACAGAATCAGGGTCACCGGCGGCAGTGGAGCCCTGTGAGGTGAGCTCAAGTGCAGTCAATGGCTGCACTTGGCCCTCCTCACCAAGAGCCAGGCAAGATCTCTCCAAAACAGAAAAAGTGAAAACAAAGAAGAGCACTTACCTGAGCTCAAGCTCCACCACTATCCAGCACTCCATCGATCCAGGAGGCAATGTCTCATGCCAAGTCCTTTTGATGTCCAACTTTGCCTCTGCTGCTATGGCCTCAAAAGCAGGCATGGTGGTTTGTGCAGTCCTTGAACCTCCAGGCAAAGCGACTGACGCAGGTGGCCCATCTGGTATGGCAGGTGGAGGTCGTTTCACCACTGGTGCCACAGCCCGCATAGCTGAAACCAGGGAACACTCAGTCATCAGCACAAGCTTCAGCTCCCAGGCAGCGCTCTCCCTCCGTCCGGGCTGTGGATGCGGGGCTGGGGCCAGGTCCTTCAGGACCGCAGGCAAGTCCAACGTCCGGCTGCTCAATCCTGGGAACAGCGGACACTCAGGGGAAATTGGAGGAGACACGGAGAGAGCAGATGAAGGAAAATTATCTGCAGCAGGCAGTGAGGACTCAGTGGACTGCAATGACTGAGCCTCACCGCTGGGATTCAGGCAAGGTAATTCATATGTTGGTGATAAAGAATGAAAAAAAACACTTGCCTGCGTTCCCGGGGCACAGTGGTTTCTGCTGCAGCAGGCCCAGTATCATCCCTCTCGGTGGCTGCGGTGGTAGCATGTTAGGTTAATTGGTTGTTCTAAATTGTCCCTAGATATCTGTTTCCTATAGGCCCTTAGAATAGAGGGTTAGTATTAGTGAAAGCGCTTTGAGTGGTCTTTGTGACTAGAAAAGCGCTATATAAGTGCAGGTTAGTTAGTTAGTAGTTAGTGGGCCCCCCTGAAGAACATGGAGGAGCCGCCTCTGCAGCCTCAATGACGGGTGAAACTGGGGAGGAGACAGCCGGGCTCTCAGCAGCAAGAGGAGGCGCTGTGGAGAAGGGGGGAACAGGAGTGACGACCCAGGGAGAGGGAGCTGACGAGACAGCCGACGAGGAAAACCTAGAGGTGGAAGCTGCTGTGGTTACTTTTTGACGTGGTGATGAGGAAACTTCTGGCTGAGAGGCGGAGGAGTTCCTCCGGCAGCCTGTTGCTGGATAATGGTGGGAGGTTTGCGGCGACAACATCCGGTGACTGTACAACTGTGTACTTGGGGCGGTACGGCCGTGTCTCAGGGTGGAGTGGTGGTCTGTGTCGGAAGGTGGCGTCTTGGAGCAGGTGGAGTGGGAGCTGGAGCCGGAGCTGGAGCCTAGCAAGAAGCCGATTGAACCGAGGCCCGAGAGTGCCTCCCCAACGATGCAGAACTCGGCTTCCTAGTGGAACTCTTTGCCAACTCATGGTTCTCCCGCTGCAGAGCTGTCATCCGGGATATCCTTTCTCTTCCTTTGGCATGCTCCGAGAGGCGAGGATGACGGCGCACGGCCGCCTCCGCGAGGTTCAAGTACCACAAAGCATCCTTCGGGGTGGAATATCTAAGAGCTATGGCTAGAAGGTCATCAATCTCCATTTAGGCTTGACAGAGCTCCCACCCCAGACTCATAGGGCACCCCCTCCCAATCAATGCCATTCCAGAAAAAGTGGGCACCCAGAAAAAGGGGAAAAATAGAATAACGGAAAAAGGATAAAAGGCAAACCCACAGCTGCTGGTGTCTACTGGCTGTGACCTACTGTCGTAATCGGCCCTTTCAGGGCAGACATCAAGACACCACTCAACAGTTGTGAGTTTGCACATTTAATGATAAAGAACAGAAATAAGCAATGAGGGGTAACTTACAGAAAAGGCGAAAAAAGATAACCACGAAGGGGAACTTACAGTTAGTCAGACGAGGCTGAAAACTGAACTGAGAATCAACAGGAATAAGATGGGGGGATTCCTGTCAGCATAAGATGAGGTCGCAACGAGGAATGAACACCACAAGCGAGCTTAAATAATAATAAGTGGTAAACCCAAATGTGAATCAGGTGTGGATGTATGAGTGAGAAAATAATTAAAGGCAACTAAACAGCTGTGACAACTTGCAAAAGATTTGACAGAGGAGGTAACATAACAGTGCTGTCAAAATAAAAGCATGAACCATAATGGATGAAAATCAAGAACAAATACATATACAGAATATAAGCAGCACCCTAGAGACCCGAGTACGGTACTGACCCGCGCTCAGCATCATGACAAATAAGGACCAGGGTGAGCATACGGATGGGCACATGGACGCGTGGCGACACATGACGAGTGGTAGGTCTGATGGTTTTTTTTTAGTTTGTTTACATTCTACTCATTTTCTTGTTCATATATTTTGAAGATAACAAAAAAAAACTAAAAAAAAAAAACAACAAAAAAACCAAACCATCCTTTGTGTAAATATGTCCAAAGTTAATTTTGACCAAACGTTATGTAATCTGATGTGGCTGCCATCACATTATGCAAATTAGATGCGTAAATTTACTCCTATCATAAACTTTGGATCATATTCTACATCTTTCTCATTACCACTTTCAAGTTACACCCTTTGGAATTTATATCTAAACTGAATATTTTCTTGAAAAAATCTTCACCACCAGAGGGTGCATGCAGATGGTACGGATCTGTGACCAAAATCCTCTCAGGGTTAATACGGCCTCTATGAGCTGCACCGGTTAGGTTATAAAGTCTGACAGCTGTAGGTAGAAAGGACCTGTAAAACCTCTCCCTCGAGCGCTTAGGATGGCACAGCCTGCCGCTGTGCGTTCAGCGTGTCCCACATGGGGTCCGAGTCCCACCCCATGAACTTTGACATAGGGCAGGTCTGCATCAGGTTTGTTGTTAACGATGGGATAGCCCCCCAAACACTAGATGTTGTATTTTTAGCTAAATCAGGTCTGTCAGTCCAGGCCTTAATTTATCCCACAAATAGACGTTGAAAATTTTAGTCTGTCTAAAATGGATCATATTTAACCCAAAAATAGTTGAAAACTGAGCCGTTTAGTCAGTCTAATACAGATAATTGTCAGGGCGCAGGTCAGACCCATGTTCTCACCTTATGTGAGGACATGTCCCCAGGACATGGTCTCCAACCCATATCCTCGCTTTAGGTTATTGTCCGTAAGTTATTATTTCATTTGGATTGTGATCTTGGCTCTATTGTTGATAACTATTATCATCCTTGCCATATCTTAGTTTCTTCCTAGTTATTCTGTGTACTTACATTATCATATTCTCGTTTCACATTTATCTCAGCTCTGTCTGGGTTTGTTTTGACAATGTCTCTGTTTTTTTTTTCCCCACCGTAGTCTAGTTTGTTCGCCGTTGTTAATTTCCTGATTATTCACGGCTGTTTTGTGTTACTGTTGATTATGTTGTGTTCTATTTAAGGGAAGCAGCCCTGCACCTGGGGGCTGCGTCATTGTCATTACTGGTGCTTCATACACTCTCCTGTCTGCTTGCCTTGATCTGTCTGCACAGTGAAAGCAGGCAGCAAGATCATCGGTGCCACTCTGCCCTCCCTCTCGGTGGTCTACCACAGTTGTCTCACCCGCAGAGCCATCAACATCACAGGTAACACCTCCCACCCCTCACACTCCCTCTTCAGGTAGAAGAGGAGTGTCCCCTGCCCTCGGGGAGAAGATACCGGAGCCTCCAGGCCCGCTCCACAAGTCTGTTAAACAGCTTTGTTCACCAGACCATCAGGACCCTGAACTCGGCCCACTTCCTCCTCCCCCTTCCCCCTACCTCTGGACCATAACACACTCACCCACACAACAACTCTACCTCAGCTGTTTGCACAGAAAGACTTGGCAGACCAACAGTACCCCATCTGCTGCCGTATGTCTCTGCTCCTTAGTGCAACCATTTGCCAAATGCCATGCCTGCTGCTGTCTGTCACTGCAATACTGATTATACGTAGTCCAATCTGTCACTGTCTGCACCCCCGCTACCGCACTGAACTTGCAATTTACCAGTATTATGTTTACTGTACATAGGAATGCTGTGTTTTTACTGTTATTTGCACTACGGGTAGTATTACTGTACATAGATTGTTGTTCCTTCTTGCCTTATATATTGCACACCCCACTAAGACAGAGAGAAACACCATTTTTATTCTCCTGTATGTCCTGTACACATAGAAGTATTGACAAATAAAAATCCTTCATTCTTTGAATCTTTATTTAACCAGAAAAAAGTTGTTGAGAACTGGGCTGTGCCTGACCATATTAATCTAAAAATAGTACAATACTAACAATGCTGTTTAGTCCACAGGATTTGGCCCAAATTTATCCTCAAAATCGTTCTTGGCATTTGCTGATGGTGGTGGGGTCTGTCTCTCAAAAGTCAAATATAGTTTTACAACCACTGCGAGTTGTTAAAAGTGCTTTATTAAAATGCATATTTTTTAATAGCTTGACATTTGGCATAATGCTTGTTATCTGGAACAATGTGAAACCAGTGCTAGTGCTATTGTGCTATACACTGGGGGGGCTGAAAAGTTCACAGTGGTCAAATTTGACCAAATGTGGTTTATTTTTTAACATAGTCTCCCCTTTGGTCCACACACTTCTTCCATCGCTGTTGCAGCGCTTGGATCCCTGCAGTTGAAAAATAGACCACATTTGGTCACATTTGACCACTACGAGCTTTTCAGTCCCCCCCCCCCCCTTGTGAAACGTTTGTGAAACAAGTACGTTTCACAAATTTCTCTCTATGTTGTGTCTTTTTAATTGATGCTCACACCTTGATCTCTGGGTGTCCACAGACACCACTGGTCTTCGCTGATCTTGAAAGCTAAGCAGGATCTACCTTGGTTAGTACTTGGATAGGAGACTGTATAGGAATACCAGGTGCTGTGCCAAACTGGTGATCTGCTCAAGATGTACTCTGCCTCTTGCCCAGAAATACTGGTATAGGTGGCCTCCACACACAGCAAAAAGGATCAGCCAATGAATGATGTTGATTACTCTGTTTTTTTTTATTTTATTTTTTTTACCTTAAAAACGCGACTTTTCATCTTTCACTTTTCAACCAAATCCGTACATTGTTGAGACACTTGGCAAAGCCGTCTTTTCAACATTTTTTTCCAACCAGTTTGTGTTGGGAGGGTAACCTCACAGAAGAGAAAAGTAAATCAAAAAGGTAGAACTGTAGTCTTAAGTTTTTGTAGGTGAGGTGAACTCCTGTGTAGGTGGCCTTGGACTGCTTGACATTGCAGACCATATAATGTCACAGATACAGTTATACTCTTTAAAACATTGGACCTCATGACAGCCAACAGGACATCAAGCATCCACACACTGAGCCACACACACTTACATAATCCCTGCTATCAGCCTCACATGTCTCTTCAGTGTCTTCAAGATCACTCTCCTCACTGCTCTGGTCTGGATACAGAAGACAGCAGGTAAATATTATTCCCCTTTTTTAAAATTATTTTATGTGTCTAAGGAAAATCACAATGCAAAAAAAAAAAAAAAGGCTGATTTCAAACTAGTATAAATGAAGTGGTTCATTTTGCAGCCCCTAAGATTGTTTCAATCACAATTATTCTTGTCATTATAAGATGTTTCAGAGTGTTTTCATCATTAAGTATTCCAAAAACTAATGCTGCATTGCACTTTAATTCCCATCATTAACGACTGCTCACTATTTGAATCTAACATAATTACACATATGCAGGTGTGATGTTGTAACAGTAGTGAATTAAGTCGTGACACTATACCTGGTGCTGGATCCACATCAGGGACAACGTGTGGTCTTTCAGGCAAGGGGAACGTATATGCAGAATGATCGGACGTCAGTGGCAGACGAGTTTTAGGAAGGCACTTCCTCATCAGCTGCACTGAGGGCTCCACCAAACACTCCAGACTTTTACTCAGACTCTGCACAGACAGGGAAAAAAAGTCTAGAAATAGTTTCAACTCAAATCATTTACTTTGTCCTTGAAGGGGAGGTGCTCTGTGATGTGGTCTTCTCACACTGAAAAAAGAGGATTTTTTTTTTCTCAAAGAGATTGATTTTTTTTATATATTTCATTTAAACTTCATATTTTAATTTGTCTATTGTTATGTCTGGAAATAGGACAGTGGAGGCAGAAGGTGTACTGAACGATGACTTTATTAATAACAGACACCAGTGGTACTCGTGTGTGTGTGTGTGGGGGGGGGTAATAGGTATAAGCTAGTACAAATGTGATGCAGGCTGTGGTTGGTTTGGAGGCAAGGCACCAAAGAGGACAACTCCCGCCGTCAGACTCCTAATATAGGCACGGCGTGATGACGTCATGTCGTGCATACGTCCCCACGTCCGTGCTGCCTGTTAACATATCAATATCAAACACTTACCTCCCCCTTGAAAAAGTCAAAAACATTATAAGCATTTCAAATCACAGCAGCGCTCTCTGTTTTGTTTTTTTGTTTTTTTTTAACAAGAAAAGAACCTGGTGTTATGTCCATAACTTGGGTAGACAATGAGCAGGCTGGAGGTGCAGTACAGCCTAGCTTTATTAGATGAACCAGCGGTATAACAGGCGCTCCGCACAGCCAATGGGTCAACGGCGAAAGAGGCAGAGCCTCTTCCACCCTAGCCCTTTATACCTCAAGTGACGGCAGAACCGGAAAGGCAGGCCGTCACCCCCACTACACCCAGGGTGTACCTGGCGCCATCTTGGTACACCCCACCTCCCCCGTAGAAAAATGCCAAGCACACCATTCAGGCCCTCCCAAATTTAAACCCGACTCAGACACTAAAATTGTCATGCGATGGCCCTCACGAGCCATCAGTGAGACGCCGAGAGCTCGCCGATGAGTTTGCGTAATTTATTCACACAAGGGAACAGTACAAAATAATAAGCCACATGGGGCAACGACACGAACATACACTTGAGTGACAAATAACAGGTTACAAGGGAAAAGTGCACTATGAAACGGACTAAGAGGGAAAACACTTACAGAGGAGAGAAAACTCCTGAATCCAAGAATGGGATGAAACCGTGGAATGTCCGACGAGGTCGCAGCCCGGAGTAACCTGAGCTGCTCCCATAAATAGGGCTTCAGAAGACTCAGCTGATGAGAATGACAGCTGACTGATAATCAACCATCTCAGCGGAGCGCAGCTCTGACAGCCGGAAGCCCCGCCGAGACGCTGTCACAATAAGAGCCCGAAGGCCCAATGGTAAACCAGAGTAGAGAACGGAGAACTACCGGACCACCCGAGCACGGACAGAGTCAGCACTCGGATCATAACAGTAGCCCCCCGTTCGCAAGGCGAATTCCAGGTGCCGTGTAACATCAAAGCCCCCCCACCCCCACCCAGAGGGTCAACAAGACCACCCCAGGGAGGGAGGCAGGGGGAAAGCCAGACGGGCAAGAAGCAAGACGCAAAACCAAGGAGAGAGAGAAAAGAAAAAAAAAATTCTAACCAGAATACGGCAACCAGTACAGAAGAAAAACATGCACAGGCAACACAGAAAACAGCTCTTGAACAAACCACATAAATGGGGCCATGAGGTACAATGCAATCACCTGCAGTGCAGAACAAATGACAACAACTTTATACTGTGTGCCGAACTTGATATAACTAGACATATATATATATATAAAAAAAGCATTCACTTCCAACGGAAGACCTTTGAAGCAATGCAATAACATTGATATATTGCTTGCAAAATACAATCTGTATACACAAGGCTGAAAGAAAAAAAAAGGTATCAATGAGAGCTATGGAGCTGATTCATACATTTTCCTCTCAGATATGATGTAAAACTGGGTGATGGAGACACTAATATAAATACCTCTTGAAAAGTGTTGTATAACTTAGAATCAGTAACATTTACATCAATAATTAGCTCAAATTTGCTTCTTTATATTCAATTTCTGGTGAGAGAGAGGAGAGGGAGAGGGATGACAGCAGGCAGAGCGCAATAGAGAAAAAACCCACAAGTTCAGGTGGTCTGCCTGCGTCTAGCGTCCAGATCGCTAATGAGGGGAAGAGGATCAGTTTGGGCGGTCTACCCAGAATGCCAAACGGGCGAAGCAATGTCCCAGGCGGCCGACCCATGTCATTCCCCCACCAGAACCGCAGGAGAGCACTTGGAGATGGCCTCCCTATGGAGAGGGAAAGCGAGGGAGAGCCGAAAGAAAAACGGGAAGCCCCAGCGGCCCCTGATGGACGGAAACGAGGAATGGAGGAAAAACGAGGGCACAGTCCAGCTATGATCAGCGGAGGATCTGCAGCTCCACCTCCGAACTTCACCAGATTAGGCACAGTCCTCCCATCGGACCCCACGTGATCCTGAGCTGCACCCACAATGAACCCTGACTGGATCGCTGCTGCACCCATGATAGACCCCGACTAGATCGCTGCTGCACCCACGATGGACCCCGACTGGGTCAGAACCGCACCGGGAACGACCTTCAACCCCGAACCCAGATCCTCCAGAGCACAGACTAGGACCGACTCATCACCAGCGACCCTGGAAGAAGGCTCAGGAGAGAGAAAAGGACCAGAATCAGGATCACCAGTAGCAACAGAACCCGGCAAGACAGACCTGGATGCAGCGGATGGCTGCACCTGGCTCGTCTCCCCGAGAGACAGGCAAAAATGCTCCAGAGTAGAAAGAAGGAAGACAAGGTAGAGCACTTGCCTGATCTCAGGTTCTGTCGCCGTCCAGGACTTCGGCGATCCGGGCTCAGGACGAAGAAGGACATCCTCTGGCTCCCACTCAGTGACGGCAGACCCCGTAGCCGGCATGATGGTCTCCACAGCCTGAGGATCCTCCAACGCTGACGACCACGTCGATGACTCACACGGCGTGGTGGCAGGGGACCCTCGACCCGTTGGATCGAACCACTCATCGGTGGAGACCCGGGGACGCTTTGTTGTCGGCGCAGGCTCCACGCTGCAGTCCGCTCTCCTCCTCTGCCCATAATGTGGCTGCTGGGCTGGAACCAGGCTCTCCAGAACCGCAGGCCCCCTCCTCGTCCGGCTACGTAGGCCTGGCATTGTGGACCGCTCAGCGGAGGGAGACACAGAGGCAGCAGGTTTAATGTCAGAAGCTACAGCAGGTTGTGGGAGCTCGGGGGACTGCGAACCCCGAACTCCACCCCCAGGAGTCAGACAAGGCAAATCACAACTGTGAGGAGAAGAATGAACTTGCGCTTGCCTGTTTCCCGGAGGATAGATGGTGCCTGCTGTAGTGGACGTTGTTCCTCCCTTTCCCCTCCGGATGGTGATGGCAGGCCCCTCGGGAAGACGAGGAGGAGCCGCTCGTGGGCGGTTGCTGACGGGCCTTGCCGAAGCATGACTCGCAGCACTCACAGCAGCCGGAGATGACGTCGAGGAGGAGGGGGCGACAGCCGAGGCGATCCGGGAACGAGGAGCTGACGGAACAACTGGGACAGATGACCCGGGGGAATCGGCTGCAGGGATTCCCTCCTGTCGTGATGTAGGAGACGCAGCTGACTGGGAGGCTGAGTTCCTCCGATGACCCAGAGCTGGATCCGGACGGAATTCTCGCTGGGGCCTATTTGTGGCATTGCGATGACGGTTACCGGCTGGTGGTGAGACCTCCTGGCCTGGAGCGGGAACAGGAATGGGATCCCAAAGCGAGGAGCGAGGATGCCTCCTCTTTGGCTTCCTGCCGGAGTTTCCCTCCAGCCCACGGAGTATCTCCCGTTGCGCTGCAATGTCTGCCTTCCTCGCAATGACTTCAAGGTGGTCAGAGTAGCGAGGAAGGCAATTAAGGATGTCCTCAGCGAGGTCCAGGTGCCGGCGTACATCGCTGGGAGAGTTGTAGAGGGTAGCGGTGACGAGAGTTCCATCTATGTAGTCCAGGGCCTCCGCCAGCTCGTAGCCCAGGCTCCGAACGTGGCCCCTGAATGATGACATGACCTCCCAGCGCACAGGCACCCAGACAGGGGAAAAACAAGTCCAATTTAGGCAAAATTCACGGTCACCGGCGTCTCAGTCTGGCTGCAACCTACTGTCATGCGATGGCCCTCACGAGCCATCAATGAGACGCCGAGAGCTTGCCAATGAGTTTGCGTAATTTATTCATACAAGGGAACAGTACAAAATAATAAGCCACATGGGGAAACGACACAAACATACACTTGAGTGACAAATAACAGGTTACAAGGGAAAAGTGCACTATGAAACGGACTAAGAGGGAAAACACTTACAGAGGAGAGAAAACTCCTGAATCCAAGAATGGGATGAAACCGTGGAATATCCGACGAGGTCGCAGCCCGGAGTAACCTGAGCTGCTCCCATAAATAGGGCTTCAGAAGACTCAGCTGATGAGAATGACAGCTGATTGATAATCAGGCATCTCAGGGGAGCGCAGCTCTGACAGCCGGAAGCCCCGCCGATACGCTGTCACAATAAGAGCCCAAAGGCCCAATGGTAAACCAAAGTAGAGAATGGAGAACTACTGGACCACCCGAGCGTGGACAGAGTCAGCACTCGGATCATAACAAAACTACGATATGTGCAGGCCTATCCAATCACACAACTACCTAGAGGGCCAGGTAGACTACTGACACCCCCCCCCCCCCACACACACACGGCTTAGACGGGTTATTCTGCCATCTGTGATTCTATAGAGTCCATAAATGTCACGCCGCGCCATTCATCAGCGGCGCCACCTGCTCACGCACCTGACAATCATCAGCGGCGAGGGATAAAGGCCGTCTCGCCCGGAGGCTCGGCCTGAAGCCGTCAGACTTCGTCCCTCACCGTTGTGAGCATACTTCCCTTCAGCGTCACCATTTTGGTAAGAAGATCGCTTACCTCTTTTCTTCAGTCTTCTCCCCTGTGCACAGGTGGATTCCCCAGCGGCGGACATCTCCACTCCATCGCCCAATCCTCGCTGCTGTACAGAGCTCTCCAGGTGGCTGTCTTCCGGGCTTCGCCCCCTTGTTGTGCCAGCTGTCCTGACCCACCAAGTAAGTCCTTCTCTCGCCATAAATCCCTCCTGTGTTGGTGTATGCCCGTCACCCTCTCCCTGTGCTCTCTCCATAGGGTTGCTCGGCTGTACGGTCACCTGCCTCTGTGCCTGGAGCAGACACCATCACCAACACATTTACATCCCGCAGACACGCACTCACTCACTCCTGCTGTTAATAAACTCTTTGAACTACTCTAAGCCTGTGTGTGTGCGTCTCCTGAGCCGTGCGTTATGTCAGTACGGCTTCAGCAGAGCGGCTCGGCGGACGGCGGGCTCGCACACCGGTTTTCCACTCTCGAGGCTAGAGTGGATCAAATAGCTTATCAACAACAGGTGATCTTTAATCAATTATTGAATTTAACTAACCGGTTGGGGCCGCTTGGATCCTCAACAGCCGTTCCCCCCCGGCTCGTCAGGGTGGTGCGGCTCCTGCTGTTCCAGCGGCCGTCCAGCCGGCTCCGGTGGCACCGGTTCGGCTCACACCGATTCCAACCCCCGCCCGCTTTAGCGGTAAGCTCGGCGGAGCGCGGGGGTTCATTATGCAGTGTGAGTCCGTGTTCCACCGTGTGCCCGGAGATTTTCCCTCGGATCACAGTCGGATTGGTTACATAGGGAATCTTCTGGAGGGGCGTGCGTTAACTTGGACCTACGCCGTAATGGCGAGGCCCAGTTATGCCACCCTCACCTATGACCAGTTCGTGAGGCGCTTTCTGGAGGTCTTTGACCATTCTCAAACCGAGACGGTCCAGGTCGATCGGCTCCTCGCTCTCCAGCAGGGAGGCCGGTCGGCAGCGGACTACTCGGTCGACTTCCGGGTAGCGGCGGAGGAATTGGGCTGGGAGGAACGCTCCCTCTGTGGCCTGTTCCTCCGCAGCCTCAATAGTGATCTGAGGGATGAACTGGCTGGACGGGATATCCCTGGGACGCTAGCGGAGCTGACATCCTTAGCGATAAGTTTGGATAACAGGCTGCGCGAGCGCTCCTCGGGGCGGAAGTCTTCTTCTTCTCGCCCTCGTGGAGTCTCGCCGCACCTGTTCCAAGCTCGCCCCCTGGCGGCGCCGCCAGCATTGTGCCCCGAGGAGTCGGAGCCGATGGTGACAGGCTGGACCAAGCTTTCCCCTGCGGAGAAACAACGCCGCCGTGAGTTGGGCCTCTGCATGTATTGCGGAGGTGACCAACACACTGTGGAGCGTTGCCCGCGGAAAGCCAGTCGGCGGGGTCCGCGAATCGCTGTAGGGAGCCTCGCGGATCCCAACCGGTTAGACTCTCTCACTCAATTAAAGCTGCCCATCCGTTTTTGCCACAATCCCACTGGGCACCTCACCCACGCACTGGTGGATTCGGGCGCAGAGGGCAGCTTCATTTCACAAGGCCTGGCAACCCGATTGGGCATCCGCTGTCAGGCATTAAAACACCCCATCTCCCTGGTCCATCTCTCCCGTGCCTCCCTTGGGAGAGTTTCTCTCCAAACCATGCCTGTCCCAGTCATCATCTCAGGGAACCACCGGGAGGAGATGGTATTTTACGTCCTGCCCAACTCTGTGTCGCCCGTCATCCTGGGGTATCCCTGGCTACGCCTCCACAACCCTGTCCTGGACTGGAGGTCCGCTGGGGTATCGGCATGGAGTACCTTCTGTATGGGCACCTGCCTTCAGTCCGCTGCCTGCTCCCCATCCGCGGCTCCCCCTGTGGCGGATACAGCACCTCCGGACCTGTCACTGGTGCCTCCAGAATTTCACGACCTGGGTATGGTATTTAGCAAATCGAAAGCTATGTCTCTTCCCCCGCATCGACCATATGACTGTGCCATCAACCTCCGCCAGGGGGCTCCCCTGCCATCTGGTCGGCTCTACAGCCTGTCGGCGCCGGAGAAGGAGACCATGAATACATACCTGAAGGAATCTCTGAGCGCTGGGATTATTCGCCCATCGTCGTCACCCGTGGGGGCAGGGTTTTTCTTTGTCGGGAAAAAGGACGGATCCCTCCGCCCCTGCATAGACTACCGAGCGCTGAATGACATCACTGAGAGGGACCGTTACACCCTGCCCCTCATGGACACTGCCTTTCACTCCCTCCAGGGGGCGACCTGGTTTACCAAGCTGGATTTACGCAGCGCTTACCACCTCGTCCGGATCCGGGAGGGAGATGAATGGAAGACAGCCTTCCGTACCCCGAACGGCCACTTTGAGTATCTCGTCATGCCGTTCGGGGCTGACCAACGCTCCTGCCGTCTTTCAGCGCCTCATTAATGACGTCCTCCGGGATTTCATCGGCCTTTTTGTGTTCGTCTACCTGGATGACATCCTTATCTTCTCCAGGTCCAGGGACGAGCACCAGGTCCATGTGAGGCGGGTCCTCCAAAGACTGCTGGAGAATCGTCTGTACGTGAAGGCTGAGAAATGCGAATTCTACGCTAGGACCACATCCTTCCTGGGATTCATCATCGCTCAAGATCAGGTGCTCCCAGACCCAGAGAAGGTGAAGGCGGTGGTGGAGTGGCCTACTCCCGCATCCCGGAAGCAGGTGCAACAGTTTGTTGGCTTCGCCAATTTTTACCGCCGCTTTGTCCCAAATTTCAGCTCGATCGTCGGACCGCTGACCCGCCTCACGTCCCCGAAGGTCCCGTTCCGGTGGACTGAAGAGGTCGCTGCTGCCTTTAGGGCGCTGAAGGCGGAGTTCTCCTCCTCCCGGGTCCTTCGCCAGGTCGACCCCCGCGCTGCAGTGCATTGTGGAGGTGGACGCATCGGACACGGGAGTGGGAGCAGTGTTATCCCAGCGGTCACCTGACGATGGCGCCAAACGGCCGTGCGCCTTCTTCTCCCGGCGCCTGTCCCCGGCGGAGAGGAACTACGATGTGGGGGACAGAGAGCTCCTGGCCATTAAACTCGCCTTACAGGAGTGGCGCCACTGGCTAGAGGGGCGGACCTGCCGTTTGTGGTCCTGACGGACCACAAGAACTTAGAGTATTTACGATCTGCCAAGCGCCTGAATGCCCGCCAGGCGCGCTGGTCTTTGTTCTTCGCCAGGTTCCGCTTCTCGATCACCTTCAGGCCGGGCTCCAAAAACGGCCTGCCTGACGCCCTCTCTAGGCAGTTCACCCCCGTGGAGGCTGAGGAGACGCCCCACACTATCCTGCCCAGGTCGTGCGTCCTCGGTGCCATCTCTTGGGACATTGAAGACAAGATCCGGAAGGCGCAGGAGGTGGAACCTGATCCTGGCGGCGGACCGGAGGGAAGACTGTTCGTCCCATCTGCGGTCCGAGGAGAGGTCATCCACTGGCTCCACACCTCCCGGCTCACCTGTCATCCCGGCACCTCTCGGATGATCAGCCTCCTCCAGCGGTCCTTTTGGTGGCCAGGCCTGCGGAGGGATGCAGCCCGCTACGCCCGGGCTTGCCCAATCTATGCCACCAGCAAGTCGGGAAATGCCCCCCCAGCGGGTCTGCTCCAGCCTCTGCCCGTCCCCGGCAGGCCCTGGTCGCACATCGCACTGGACTTCGTCACCGGACTCCCCGTTTCCAACTCCTTTGACACCGTCCTGACCATTGTGGACCGTTTCTCCAAGGCGGCGCACTTCATTCCCCTGCGAGGTCTCCCTACTGCCCTGGAGACGGCGGGCCTCCTCGTCCAACACGTGGTCAGGCTGCACGGGATTCCGGTGGACGTGGTCTCGGACCGGGGCCCCCAATTTTCATCCGAGGTTTGGAGATCCTTTTGTAACGCCATCGGAGCCAAGGTGAGCCTCTCCTCCGGCCATCACCCCCAGTCTAACGGGCAGTGTGAGAGGACCAATCAGGAGCTGGAGGCTGCGCTCCGCTGTGTTACTAGATCCAAGCCGACGTCCTGGAGCAACCATCTCGCCTGGGTGGAGTATGCCCACAACACCGCCCGCTCTTCTGCAACGGGGATGTCCCCCTTCAAGGCGTCCCTGGGTTACGACCCCCCGCTGTTTCCAGCGCAGGAGAACGAGGTGACTGTCCCCTCCGTTAGGGCGCACCCTTAGGCAGTTCCGCTCCACCCTGGGCTGCCGCGCGTCATGCGCTTTTACGCACAGCGGAGCGCAACAGGACGTGGCGGACCGGCACAGAAGACCTGCCCCGGCGTACAGAGTTGGGCAACTCGTGTATGTGTCTACCCAGGACGTCACATTAAAAGGCGAGAGGAGGAAGCTGGCACAGCGAATCATGGGTCCCTTTCCCATCACCCGGATCATCAACCCGGTGGCTGTGCGCGTGGCTATTCCCCCCTCCCTCCGCATCCATTCCACTTTTCATGTGTCGAAGGTGAAACTGGCAGTCACTGACCCCCTTTGCCCTCCTCCTGCAGCGCAACCCGCGCCCCGGATGATTGGTGGCCATCCGCCTGGTCCGTCTCCTCCATCCTGGACTCCCGGCGCCGAGGTCGTGGGTTGCAATACTTGGTGGACTGGGAGGGCTATGGGCCCGAGCATCGACAATGGGTGCCCCCGTCGTTTGTGTTGGACCCAACGCTCATCGCGGACTTCCACCGAGCGCACCCGGATAAGCCCACGCCAGGAGGCGCTGCTAGAGGGGGGAGTACAGTCACGCCGCGCCATTCATCAGCGGCGCCACCTGCTCACGCACCTGACAATCATCAGCGGCGAGGGGATAAAGGCCGTCTCGCCCGGAGGCTCGGCCTGAAGCCGTCAGACTTCGTCCCTCACCGTTGTGAGCATACTTCCCTTCAGCGTCACCATTTTGGTAAGAAGATCGCTTACCTCTTTTCTTCAGTCTTCTCCCCTGTGCACAGGTGGATTCCCCAGCGGCGGACATCTCCACTCCATCGCCCAATCCTCGCTGCTGTACAGAGCTCTCCAGGTGGCTGTCTTCCGGGCTTCGCCCCCTTGTTGTGCCAGCTGTCCTGACCCACCAAGTAAGTCCTTCTCTCGCCATAAATCCCTCCTGTGTTGGTGTATGCCCGTCACCCTCTCCCTGTGCTCTCTCCATAGGGTTGCTCGGCTGTACGGTCACCTGCCTCTGTGCCTGGAGCAGACACCATCACCAACACATTTACATCCCGCAGACACGCACTCACTCACTCCTGCTGTTAATAAACTCTTTGAACTACTCTAAGCCTGTGTGTGTGCGTCTCCTGAGCCGTGCGTTATGTCAATAAACAAAAAGAGCTGTGTTCCTACAAAACTAAATTAATCCCATAACACACATATTCATATACAAACAGAACTAGAAATATAAACAGTCAGTATGTACACTCTCCATGCGTTACTAATCCCCACCCAACACATCCACCCCGAAACTCGGGCAATTCACAACAAACAATATAAAACAAAGAGTGTTGAGGATTTTTTGTTTTTTTGTTTTGTTTTTTTACACACTGGGCAAAATGCAGCTGGTACATATTAACTATGTGACTGTAGGGTAAAATGGCATATAACAACAACAAAACAAAACGCCAATAGTCCCCCCTTTAAAGTTACTTCACAGTCCCTTTACAGACACAGTGGAAGGGCCCCCCCCCCCTTGGATTTCCATCTGGTGGATCCCGCCCGGAGCGCCTCCACTTCCTGGCCTTCGGGGATGAGCTGCATCAGCGTCTCCTCTTCTCCACGCGCCACAGCTCATTGGGGTGCCTCCACGAGTCATCAGACAGCTTCAGGTAGCTATCTTCCTGGGTAGCCATCACTCTCAGCAGCCCCTGTCCATCACATCATTTTCTTTTCTCATGGACCCCCTCAGCCGAGCCTCCCCTCTGGGCCGAACCTCGTCCGTGACCCGTAGTGAAGCGCGACTCAGCTTCAAATGCCCCCGATGTCTAATCCGGACTTCTTTTTTGGGTCGCACCATTCCTCCGACCCGGTCCAAAGCTCCCGCTGGCCTCCAGTGTTGCTGGGTGGCACGTTGTACTACTGCGCTGGCCCGTCCTGCCCCACTCTCTTTCAATTGACGCACCGGCAAAGCCACTGTAACTCCTTGCTTCTCCTGATCCTCAGGCTGCACTACAGAAGCAGAGGGGGCTAGCGGCAGTGGTGCAGGTGTAGTGTGACCGACTACTAATCGGAAGGTCATGGGTTCGATTCCCACTCTGTCTGCTGTCCGCTTGTCGAAGTGTCCTTGAGCAAGACACTGAACCCCCAATTGCTCCTGGTGGCCTGGTTAGCCCCTGTGTGTAGGGCAGCTCTGCCACCATCAGTGTGTGAATGTGTGTGTGAATGGGTGGATTGCACAATCTGTAAAGCGCTTTGGTCATCCTAGATGAGAAGAAAAGCGCTATATAAGTGAACGCCATTTACCATTTTACCATTAGCAATTCGGCTCCATCTGTCGTCACTGGTGTCCCACCGTGCCGTCCAGTTCCGACACCAAGGGCAATGTGGACACTGGCACTGGAGCCCTCCCGTGACAATCCATGGTGGGTCTCGTCCTGATCCATTCTCAGACTACTAGGCCAGTCAATGTCCCAAATCACATCATCGTCCACGTACGAGCAGGGTCGGTCCCCACAGACCACCGCCCGACCACGTCCTCTCCGACGCCGCTGGTGATCTTGAAGCTCAGGCCATAGAACATGTCACACCCCATGATGTTCAACCCTCTAGCTGTCACCACGAATCGGATGTTTGTCATAATTGCTGGCTTGTACCGGACCGTTAAGTCCAGCGAACCCACGATGGCTAGTTTGTTTTCCACCATAGCCACAGTACGACGCCGACAGTTCTCTCACACAGTAGGTGCGGGAACAGACTCCTCACAGTGGGCCAGCTCATCACTGAAGCCACCGCTCCCCGTGTCTACTAACAACGCACTTCCAACGCCATCCAGCAACACGTTACAATAAAGTACCCATCTGTGCTCGGAGAGACGGGTATGAATAACCGTAAGAGTCATGGCGGGGCAATCCCGCCATGTCTTTGTCCTCCCGCTCAAAATTCCTGCAGGCCCTGGGCGAAATGATTGCAGGAGACCACACTTGCCACAGCGCTTGCCTTTTGCCGGACACTCTCTTGCCTTGTACCGGTGCCTCGTGGACCCAGAGCCATAACATCTTGGCGAACCCGGGGTGGATCTAATTCTTATAGCAGCAGCATACTCTTTTTCATCCTTGCTACCTGGGTCCACAGCCAGCGCTTTAATCCATGGTTCTGTGTGCCCCAGCAAACTTCTCTCTCCAAAATACTTTGATAGCTTCTCCGTAGCCTCGAACTGTTGGGCTATCTCGACAGCTGTGGCAAACGTCACCTCGCCAGTGTGTGTCAGGAGCTGATGCAGATCTGCGATGAATCACTGTACCGACTCGCCAGTCCATTGGCGGCACTGCCGAAACCGAATTATTTTGACTGTGACATTTTTCAGGGCGCGAAAGTAGCACATCATTACCCCCACCACGTCGTCAAAGCTATCACTAGTGCCCAATGTGCTGAGAATCTGCTGATTATGGACCAAAATGGCTCTGGTACGCAGTTTTTCCAACTCACCAAGGTCCAGGGCTATGAGATAATTTTGGAAGGCTGCGTATCACCTCTCCCAAGGAACGGGCGGCAAGCCAGAAAAACCCTCTCCATATCTTTTACCTCCTCTCCAAATATTATGTCCATAACTTGGGTAGACAATGAGCAGGCTGGAGGTGCAGCAGAACGTAGCTTTATTAGATGAACCAGTGGTATAACAGGTGCCAGGTACAACAGGCCAATGGGTCAATGGCAAAAGAAGCAGAGTCTCTTCCGCCCTAGCCCTTTATACCCCAAGTGACGGCGGAACCAGAAAGGTGGGCCATCACCCCCACTACACCCAGGGTGTACCCGGTGCCATCTATGTACACCACATCTGGGCCACTGGATCTACCACTGGTTGACCCTACACGACTGCGTGGATTATTCTGCCACTTTAAAGCAGTCGTGCCCTGCTGATCAGTCCTGAACACAGTCACCACTGTGATTACAGATTGGGGCCCCCTTGAAGACTCTCATGGGCGTGGCCCTGAAGGTGCTGAGCGCGGCGGGTCTGGTGGTCCCACTGTAAAGTCCCAGTCCAGGTCCCACACTGGCTGGATCAGCTCCTAGGCAGCTGTTCTCACCCTTTGCAGACGGCTGGCATGCCATCTCGATCCATTGGCCAGCTGTAAAGTGGCTGGCCCCAACTGTGCAATGATTCTCATCTGCGATGACGAGACCCCCTGTGGGTCCAGTCATCCAGATCATCGGACCCAAACCCATTTCAGGACTGTGAGCGGCGATCAGTTCCGCCCCACATTGCGTTGCTGTTGTGGCGACATATCCTTCATGTCACCAGTGAGATGTGCCCTCGGTTGGCATTGTCCCACTGGATCCTGCTGGGCCACAAACTCTCTATCCTGCTGCCCTGCGGTGGACTCTTGTTGTCTATGCCAGGTGCTGATACTGGATGAGTCCGGTTTCTGCCCTTCTTTCCCGCTGTCTTCGGTAGGTCGTCAGGTGCCCTGATTAGCTTCTCCCTCAGCTGTGGTTTGCTGGTGTGCTCCGCTAGCTGGTCCCGCACCATTTTGTCCTCCAAACAGCCAAACTTGCATGTGCTCGCTGGCAGTGTGAAGTGTCTTGCCAGCATTCCTTACATGTGTCCGCTTGTCCCAATATAAACAGAATTAAAATAGAACAGAACAGAATAGACATAGAATAGAATAGACATGAATTCACCGTCTGAGTGAGTTGCAGATGGGTGGAGTTGCCTTTATAACCTCTGCAGCTGTGTTCTACTTGCTGTGGAAATCCCCAAAACACCATCATGTATAGATTTACATTATCCGATGGGGCTCTCACCTAGAAAAATTGTTCCCGCCTCTAAAACCTCACCTGAATGACAGTTGTTTACACTGCAAGCCTGCTAGCCCTCGTTAGCACATCCATGGGAGGAATCTGTGAGTGGATAACTCTGACACTCTGATTCAGCTGCAGAAATCCCAGTCCATCAGTCTGCAGGTGAGTGGCAGTCTTATTTTCAAACTAGCTACAATACAGATTTGATACTTTAACTCTGGTAGATTGGCAGAATCTCAATGATGATTAGTAGGTAGCACTACCAAATTCCTCAGATGTGAGAATGCCCAAATATGCATGTTTTCTACATGCTTACATTAACTTTACAGGTATTCACATCGCGCTGAACTGAATCGCGCTGATTCAGGGAACTGAATCAGAAACATAGTGCATAAGTGTTTTGTGGAATTTAGGGACTCTATAGTCAGATCTGTAAATTTTACAATTGAGTAAAATCCACACTTGCACTCAAAGCTAGAAAGCACTCAGATAGTACCTCCACCAAGGCAGATCATTTTCTCCCTCATATTTAAATTTCTCTTGACAACCAGTTTGAGAACAGACATACTTATGGAGGCATGAAGGTGTTTAGGAAAGGGGAACGGAGCAGAAATGTAGTGGTACCAGTTTTCAAGAAAAAGGGTGACGTGCAGAGCTGCAGTAATTGCCAGGCATAAAGTTGACCAATCACATGCTGAGACTTGTTGAAGTAAGCTTAAGATGACGTGGCGATCAGTGAGCAACAGTATGGTTTTACGCCAAGAAAGATGTCGTGTTTGCTATGAGAGTGTGGACGGCGATGTATGGAGAAGATCAGGAGGAGTTAAATTGTGTCTTTGTGGATCTAGAGAAACCATATGAAAAAATGCCAAGAAAGGCACTGTGGCATTGTATGAAGAAATCAGGAGTGACAAATAAGTATGTGAGGGTGGTGCAGGACAAAGTGGCGTGAGATTAGGTCTGGAACTGACCCTGAGCCCCTTCCTGGTTGTAACAGCAATGGAGATGCTTACAGACAAGGTCAGGCAGGAGTTTCCCTGAACTATGAGTTTTTGCAGATGACATTGGGGATAGGAAGAGAGAGTAGGGAGCAGGTGGAAGGAGAAGCTGGGAGAGGTGGGGAGGGTATGAGTTGGAATCAGAATCAGAAATCAGAATCAGAATCAGAAAAAGATTTATTGCCAAGTACATTAACAGATCACTGATAACTTAACGAGAGAATTTGACTTGACACAGAAAATGAACCTGCATTTCCAGTGACAACGGCTGCATCTGGAACGCGCCTGCCAACAGGATGGTACAGATAAGAAATCATACAATGGGAAGGAGCAAAAAAAATCATTGAATTCAGAATATTGACCATAAGTAATCAATATTATGATTACAAATGACAAAAAAAGCCCACGATGCACATTCAAGACCAGAGTCACAGGACACAAGGAGAGCAGTGAATGTTATCTTGTTGTCAGTTTCTGGGTCAGTGTGGATGTAGTGTTGAAGCAGTGTTTGTATCAATCAATAAGAGCACAAGGACACTTTGGCAGAAGATGTTTGTGGTCTGCTGCAGGCAATTGTCCTTGGCAATTGTCCCAAACAGCTATCTGGCCGGAGGCCGTGTCTCAGTGGTTTTGAAAAACAAAGACTGGGGGGATTATCAGGAGGATTTCTGTAAGGGAAATTGAGCCAAAATAGAACTGATCACAGAGAAAGAACTTTATTTTCTTCTGCAGATTCAGTGCTTAATCCTTCATTGCGGGGCTTTGAGTCCGTCGTGGATAGACTTAAGCGTAACCATGATGTAATCCACCTTCCGAGACAGTTCTCCATTTGTCGCTATCAAAGTCTTCTCCATTTTTTCAATTTGATGGATGCACCTCGCGTGGCCAGCATTTTGATAGGTTGTATCCATCTTCAGCAATTTGCGGTACACCTGGACAATCCCAGTTCCAATCAGAACGATCCCAGTCACCATTATTACGAAGATATACAAATCTTCAATATCTTCGATAGAGAGATTACTCAGGCACAAGATCCTCCAAACACTTGTCACCCGTAAATAGCCCGCTGGAGCCGTCCCTGCGGGGCAAACAGCTTCCCCCGGAGCACTATTCCTTGTTGAAAAAATAGTGTCAATTGTGTTCAAAGCCCAGCTTATCAATTCCATAATTTCTTTCGATAATCAGCAGTAGACGCAGACAGACGACAGCAAGCTGGGATCCAGTTAGTTAGGGAAGTGGGGAGCTAGAGCAGAGAGAAAAGAGAGAAGCCTCTACTCTCCTTGAAGAGCGGAAGTGAAGCCAGTTGGAGAGAAGAGGAATGAAAGTCAGTTGAAATAATAGAATACCTGTGTGTGAATGAGAGGGAGGCAGGTATAACGTTAGAAGTAATGAAGGTAGATGAGTTTAAACGGGGCAGCACAGTGGAGCAGTGGTTAGCACAGTGGCAGCACAGTAACTGGTTCCATCCCACCCCCTGCCCATCAGTGACCCTTCTGTGTAGCGTTTGCATGTTCTCCCCTTGCCTGCGTGGGTTTACCCCAGGTTCTCTGGTTTCCTCCCACAGGCCAAAAGCATGTAAGTTAGGTTAAATGGAGACTCTGCAGTGGCCCTAGGTGTGAATGTGTGTGTGAATAGTGAAGGGATGGCGCCGTACCGTGGCTACTTCATCCATTTAGGTGGATGCCCCGAATTTCCCCTCTGGGGATCAATAAAGTGCACAAAATTAAAAAAAAAAAATACCTGGGGTTAAACATTCAAAGCATTGGATAGTGCACAAGGGAGGTGAAGAAATGCTGACAGGGTGGAGTGGGTAGAGACTGTCAGGGGTCATTTATGAAAGGATAGCATGGATTCGAGGTCGGTCGGATCGGATACCGGCGACACCAGCAGAGATTGTTTTACCATCCACAGGTCAGTAAAAATGCCACCAAAGAAGGAGGAAATGGAAGAGATCAAAAAATCTCTGAACTTCTTGTCAAAAGAACTGACCAAAGTGGCTAGTCAGCAGGCTAAAATATTAGGGCTAATGGAAGAAGTCTGAGAATTAAAATTAACAATTAAGGAAAAAGACAAAAAATTGCAGACTTGGAGCGACGCATCGAGGATCTTGAACAATATTCTCGTATGGATGATCTAATTATAAGTGGACTGAACATTAAATATCAATCATATGCTCATGCTGCAGCAGGAATGAGAGGTGAGGAGGCTCCCCTGAGTGAATCAGTCTCCCTGGAAAACCAGGTGCTTCAGTTCCTTGATAGTAGAAATATAAAGGTCGAAGCAAATGCAATTTCAGCCTGTCATGTTTTACCCAGAAAGGATAATAAAACAGAGAAATCAATTGTGATGCGCTTTGTGAACAGAAGGGTAAAGAATGACATACTGAGGCAGGCCAGAAAGCTACGGGGAACAGAAGTTTACCTAAATGAACATCTAACAAAAACTCATGCTGAAATAGCACGGCAAGCACGGATGCTGAAAAGACAAAATAAGATACAGGCAACATGGACAAGAAATTGTAGAGTTTGGATCAAACTAAATGGAACACCTGAGGAAGCAAAGAGTATAATAATCAGAGATGTTCCTGACTTAAATAAATATAGATGAACACTGATTAAGAAAATCAAGAGACTATGATAATCCATATCCACACACGGCAAGAATAGTTCTTTTGACATACCATGTCAATGTATTTAAAAAAAAAAAACTAAACAAAACAAACAAAAAAACTTATGACTGACTTGAGTAGACATCAATTATCCCCAGTTGGAGGAAGTCATTTGACACAGAGTGAGGAAATTCAAACTCTGAAAATATGCCATTATGCTGAACATAAACTACAAGAGATGGAGAATGATATTGATCCTGATAACCACTTTTTCAATAATATTCATAATCATTGTGAATATTACACTGAAAAGCAATTCAAAAGTCAAGTGCAACTAGATGGTAAACTATCAATAATACACTTCAACAGCAGAAGTCTTAACAAAAACTTTCCACAGATTCAGGACTATTTAAAACAGCTAGACAGAAAATTTACAGCTATCGCAGTCTCTGAAACTTGGCTTAATGAAGAGCAGGCTCCCCTGATGGCAATAGAGGGATATCAGATGTTTCATATTGTGACGTTTGCAGGGTTCACACAAAAAGACAATGGAGCAGATGGCTGTGATCAACCTGATTTATTTTTCACACACCCCGACCCCCAACCTGCTTCTGAACACACAGAGGAGTGGAGGTCATTCCCCCAGACCTCCGTTTCAATCATGGTTACACACACAGATACATCTTGCCCTAATCCTGCTAAACACTGCTGGGTCATTATAATGCAGTTATAATGACACAGCAGTATAACTCAGAAATAACACATTTAACACACACAGTAACGTTTCAAACTGGCAAAGCATGCTGGGAAATCCCTGGCCCCCTTAAAATGGCCCCGACGTTACACTGCCCCCCCCCCCCCGGACTGGTTTCTGTCCCCAGAAAATTCAAAGTCCACTTTCAGAAATCCAACGCGAGTCAGCCCGGTGCCAGGGCGGCATGCACGGGCCATCTGAGTCTCGGTCAGAGTATCTGGTTGGGGTAGGGTTCCGGTTTGGCCATCAGCGGGCGGATGGACACATCTGACAGCCTCTGTAGGACCACGCACAGTCCCTTCCCTGGCAGCGGGAGTCCCAGGCCCGCTCCGGCCGACTCCCACCGCTGCCAGTTCTCCCAGGCGGCCGCTGGCCCGCGTCCATGCGTCCAGCCCTTGCCGCGCCTGGAAAGTGGCCGCATCTTCGTCCTGCTCGCTCCGCTGCGTCGCTCTTGCGCCGAGGGCCTCCGTGACGTCACCGAAAGGAAAAGCATCGGGTAGCGGTAGGACACGCACAGTTCCTCCTCTGGCAGCGGGAGTCCCATGACTCCCACCGCTGCCAGGACCTCCCAGTCGGCCGCTGGCCCGCGTCCAGGCGCCCAGCCCCTGCCGATCCCGAGAAAAGACCGGATCTGTCCTGCTCACTCCACTGCTGCTGCGCTCCAAAGGCCTCTGTGACGTCACCTGCCGGGGGAAGCATCTGCAGGAGGCGGCTTTTTCCCCGTCCATGCCACCTCGCTCTAATTTAACGTCGGCGAGGGGCCAGTTTGTCGTGCGCTGGGTGCGGGGCAGTACCATGCCATGTACCCTGGCTCTGTGCAGCGGAAGCCATCCTTCCTCGTGTCGCCACGGCTGTTTCCTTCGTGCACGTGCTGCTGTAATCTGCCGTAGCTCCTCCTCCACTCGCTCTCAGCACGGTGGTTTCCTCCGATGATCAGCGCGGCAGCCAACTCGACCTGGACCAGGCGGTCATCCGACAGGTTCTCGCCGTTGTAGCGGGGAATCTTGGCCCGCTGCTGGATGGATGGGACCGTCATCTCCCGGTCGATTGCCGCTCCTAATTGCTCTGGAATCGCCAGCCCGTCCTGCCCTGAAAAGGGCGGGAAACGGGGCTGGTTTGCTCTGCTCCGTCCATCGCAGCGAAGCTCTCCAGGGGCCGGCGTCTCAGCTCTATACTCCGTTCCCGGCTGAGCGATGAATCGCTCCGGCCGCTGTACCTCCGCCTGGATCCTCATCTTGCTCCATGTCCCACTCCTGACACTAGTGTGACGTTTGCAGGGTTCACACAAAAAGACAATGGAGCAGATGGCTGTGATCAACCTGATTTATTTTTCACACACCCCGACCCCCAACTTGCTTCTGAACACACAGAGGAGTGGAGGTCATTCCCCCAGACCTCCGTTTCAATCATGGTTACACACACAGATACATCTTGCCCTAATCCTGCTAAATACTGCTGGGTCATTATAATGCAGTTATAATGACACAGCAGTATAACTCAGAAATAACACATTTAACACACACAGTAACGTTTCAAACTGGCAAAGCATGCTGGGAAATCCCTGGCCCCCTTAAAATGGCCCCGACGTTACAATATTAACAGATCTCAAAAAAAGGGTGGTGGTGTTGCACTGTATATTGATGACCTGTATAGGTGTAAGCTTGTACAGTGGTACCTCTACTTACGAACGTCTCTACATACGGAATTTTCTACTACTACTTCCGCCCTCCCAAGAGAGCAGACGCTTTTTTCTTCTCTCCTGCTGATTTTTTCCTCCCCTCCTGTTATTACTAGATCCCAGCTTGCTGTTGTCTGCCTGCGTCTAACTGCGACCGCCGAAAAGAAATTATGGAGTTAATAAGCTGGGCTTTGAACACAATTGACACTATTTTTTCAACAAGGAAAAGTGCTCCGGGGGAAGCTGTCTGCCCCGCTGGAACGGCTCCAGTGGGCTATCTATGTGACACGGGTAAATGGAAAATGCTGTGTCTCTCTAATCTTTCTATCGAAGATATTGAAGATCTGTTTATCTTCGTAATCTTGGTGATTGGGATAATTCTGATTGGGACAGGAATTGTCTTGGTTTACCGCAAATTGCTGAAGATGGATTCAACCTATCAAAATGCTGGCCAGGCGAGGTGCATCCAACAAATTGAGAAACTGGAGAAGACCATGATAGCGACTACTGGAGAACTGTCTCGTAAGGTGGATTACATCATGGGTTCGCTCAGGTCTTTCCACGACGAATTCAAAGCTGCGCAATGAAGGATTAATGTACTGAATCTACAGAAGAAATACAAGTCTTCTCTGTGATCAGTCCTATTTGGCACTATTATTCCCCATGAAAATTCCTCCTGGCTGTCTGCAGTCTGTGTTTTTTTCAAAATCATGAGCACAAGGCCTTGGACAGCCAGCTGCAGCGCCAGATAAGACTGGGCGCCAGACAGACAAAACATCTTCTGCCAAGGGTCCTTGGGTCTCTCTTATTATCATCAACACTGCTCAACACCGCACACACATTGATTCATGAACTGATTAAAGATACTGTACACTGCTCTCTTGTGTCTTGTGAATTCTATTGTATGCTAATGCATGAGGGTTTTTTTCTGTGTAGTCAAAATTTGGCTCACATATGAGCGTTTATTCTGATTACTATGTTTTTTCTCTCTCCTATTGTGTTTTCCTCCCCCTCCTCCCCCCTCTTTACCTCCACTGTTGACAGGCGCCTTGTATGGCGACGCGTCATTGGATGCGCCTAACGTGCGCGTCTTATGTCAAGTCAAATTCCTTGTGTGTTTACTTGTAAATATACTTGGCAATAAAGCTGATTCTGATTCTGATTCTGATTCTGATTTTCAGGTTACGACACGCCTCAACGGGAAAATATTCCCTCTTGTTACGAACGAAATTTCAGGATACGAAAGGCAAAAAAAGTACGCGCTCCTTGCAACTCCCGTAGTTTACCGAACGTAAACATACCTGTAGCTGCTCTGCCATTGGCTATCGCCTAGCATCTTCCTGGTATCCCATTGGCCACGAATCACCCGGAAAAAGTGTTCACTAGTCGGGCTATCGCTCACTATGATGAGGTTTGCCTTGCACATTTTCGAAGGATCGTTACAAGCCGACAAAAACAAACGTCCTTGGATCGTTTCTTTACAAAACGTCAGGCAAAAACCACTGATGAGACAGAACATGAACCAAAGGAGGCAAAAGGTGACGCCGACGCCGACGCCGACGATCGCAGTTAAAAGGTAAATGAACATAATTTTTATTATTCTTTCTCTTTTATTATTCTTTCTCTCATTTTAAACTCTCATTTTATGTTTATTGTGCAGTAATCTAATTGTAACATGTATTTGTTACATGTTTTGATGCATTTTTACGATTTATAAAAAATTTATGCCCGAATTTTGGGGGGCTTGGAACGGATTACGGCATTTACATGTAAAACGCGCCTCTACTTACGGAATTTTCATGTTACGAGAATTCTTCCGGAACGAATTAATTTCGTAAGTAGAGGTACCACTGTAAATGGAATGTCCTTTGCACTACCAGGGATTTTAGAATGTGTTACTGTTGAGATTGACCAAGATAAAACAAAAAATCTAATTATAAGTTGTATATATAGAACGCTGGGAACTTGCATTGAGACATTCAGAGATAAATTAGTCGAGCTGTACAATAATATTACTAGTAAGAAAATGGTAGTAATTTGTGGAGATTTCAATATTGATTTACTAAATCCATTTCAACCAAAATGCTAACTTACAGGTTTATGAATTCTATGTACAGCATGAGTATATATACCCACAATAACACATCCCAGTTTAGAATCACAGTTCACACTGCTACACTTACTTGACAACACTGTTTGTTTAATATTATTGATAAGAAAATAGAAAGTGGATTATTGATAAATGATATAAGTTGTGGGGCCGTTACATTAATGTAGCTCACATATTCCCTTGGCAGAGACCCGACATGAGGGAACTTGGAGCTCGCAGTGTGTATTGTCATCATGCCTCATACGGACATCTGAGTCTGGACCCCCTGCGGACTAGAGACGAAGTGAGAAGATCTGAGAGTGGACCTGAAGAGACTGTCTGACTCCTAGGGTCAGACAGAGAAGCCGAGAGGACAATAGGAGGATTAGATATTGTGATATCCTACCGTGTAGCAATGATCACACTTGAGTTATTTCTTTGGCTAACTCTGCCGTTTATTCTGCAACACACATAATATGACTGAACATGGATTCTGCGCGGGGTTTTCACACTCTTGTTCTAATGTGTCCCCTTAATAGTAGTGCTGAACAATACAGGTAGTTCCCCCTAGAGGCATGTGCCAGTAATGTTTTAAATTAGACTTGCAGTCTACCACAGATATGAATGGAATTCTGTGTTTGATGTGAATGTGATTTGTGTCTGGTGTTACAGTATAAAGGTATGTGGTTTACCCCAGCTCACCCTCTTCATTTTCTGACTGAGAGAGGAGCTGTAGGCTTGAGATGGAATAAACCGATACTGAAAAATCATTCAGTCTCTTCATTTCATGGTTCCTACATAAGTGACCATTTGCCAACCTTTGCACTTATCCATGGCCACACGGAGGCCAATACAGAAAAAATTTTAAAATCGTTCAGATACAAATCACAAAATGCAATCAGTTCTTTTAAAGAAGACTTGCTGAAGCAGGACTAGACAAAAGTCTATGTATCAGATGTAAATGAAGCCTACGACACATTTATAAACATTGTAACTACTCTTTATGAAAAAAATTGTCCATTAGTAAAGAAAAAGCTTAAACATAAATTTGACGATAAGCCATGGTTAACCAAAGGATTACAAAAGGCGTGTAAAAAGAAAAATTTATTATATCAAGCTTTTCTAAAGAAAAGGACAAAAGAAGCAGAGCAGCAGTATAAAACATACAAAAATAAGTTAACATATATAATAAGATGTAGTAAAAGAGACTATTACAGTAAAGAACTGGAGAAAAACAGAGACAATATTAAAAATACATGGACAATACTTAACAATATTCTTGGAAATAAAAACAGAAATACAAGCTACCCAACCAATTTTTCAAAAAATAATACAGTGATCCCTCGCTACTTCGCGCTTCACCTTTCGCACCCTCAGTGCATCATGGATTTTTCAAAAATATTCATCAAAAATTCAAAATTGAGAAAAAATACATTAGAACATCACGTATCAACACGGAGAGCCCGCACAACTCAAAATCCACCTCTCTGATTCGCTGGCCAGCATCTCCCCCCTAAGAGATCGCTCCCGACTCTAGATTTTGTTCTCGTGTTGACTCGGCTCGGGAATCTCGTGAGAGATGCACTCTTGCGAGATTCTTTTCATTCTCTCGCTCTCTAGAGAGTGAGAGAATGAACGTACGTATTATTTACATTATTTATACATTATTTTATGTATCAAAAAACTAACGAGATCAGCCTGGAATTCCACAAAGGGGGGTGACGCTACTTCGCAGTTTTTCACTTTTCGCGGTCGGTTCTGGAACCCATTAACCGCGATAAGTGAGGGATCACTGTACAACAACTCAGAGTGTGAATGCAGCTTCACCTGCAGATGAATTTAATAACTTTTTTGTTAACATTGGTCTTAATTTGGCTCGAGAAATACCCATTACGGCACCCACAGGTGATACTATAAGCAAAAACACTGCTATAAAAGACTCCATTTTCATAAAGAACACAGACGAGAGAGAGGTCATTGAAATTGTTAAATCATTTAAAAGTAAAACATCTACAGACTGTGATGGTATTGACATGCTCTCTATTATTGAATGCTTAGTGAAACCACTGACGTATATCTGTAACCTGTCTCTCCAAACAGGTATATTTCCCATCCATCCATCCATCCATCTTCTACCGCTTTTCCGGAGGTCCGGGTCGCGGAGGCAGCAGTTCAAGCAGAGAAGCCCAGACTTCCCTCTCCCCAGCCACCTGCTCCAGCTCTTCAGAGGGGATACCAAGGCGTTCCCAGACCAGCTGGGAGACATAGTCTCTCCACCGAGTCCTGGGTCTGCCCCGGGGTCTCCTCCCAGTGGGACGTGCCTGAAACACCTCAAGTGGGAGGCGTCCAGGAGGCATCCTAATCAGATGCCCATACCACCTCAACTGACTCCTTTCAATGTAGAGGAGCAGCGGTTCTACTCTGAGCCTCTCCCAGATGACTGAGCTCCTCACCCTATCTTTCAGGGTGAGTCCAGCAATCCTACGGAGGAAGCTCATTTCAGCCGCTTGTATCCGCGATCTCGTTCTTTCGGTCATTACCCAAAGCTCGTGACCATAGGTGAGAGTAGGAACGTAGATTGACTGGTAAATCGACAGCTTTGCCTTAGAACTAAGCTCCCTCTTCACCACAACAGACCGGTACAACGTCCGCATCACTGCAGATGCTGCTCCAATCCGTCTGTCGATCTCTCGCTCCATTTTCCCCTCACTCGTGAACAAGACCCCAAGATACTTAAACTCCTCCACTTGGGGCAGGATCCTGTCCCCAACCCGGAGAGGGCAATCCACCTTTTTCCGGCTGAGGACCATGGACTCGGACTTGGAAGTCCGAGTCCATGAAATATACCAAATATGAAATATTGAAATATTGAAATATTGAAATATTTATTTAATATTAAATATTTATTTAATATATTTATTTAATATATTTATTATTTAAATATATTTATTATATATTTATTTAATATATAAATATTTATTTAATATATTTATAAAAAAATATTTATTTAATATATTTAATAATATATTGAAATATTGAAATATTGAAATATACCAAAAGCCAGTTTTCTAAACTGGCTTTTGGTATATTTCCCAATGCAATGAAAATAGCTAAAGTAATTCCGATATACAAGACGGGTGACAGAGGGGAATTGTCAAACTATAGACCAATTTCACTGTTGCCACAATTTTCCAAGATACTTGAAAAAATTTTCTGTGAGAGAAATGACAACTTCATAATGAAGAATAATTTATTGTGTGAGCAGCAATATGGGTTCAGACACAAGAGGACAACTGCATTTGCTCTAATGGAATTTATAGAAAAAATATCAACTGCCGTTGAAAATAAAGAGTATTCAGGTGGGGTATTCCTGGATCTTAAAAAAGCATTTGATACAGTGGATCACAATTTCTTATTAAAGAAACTACAAAATTGTGGTATTATGGGAGTAGCACTGTCCTGGTTAAGTAGTAACTTAAAGAATAGATAACAGTATGTATGTGTTGGTAACAAAAACTCACAGTTACTGAAGGTTACTTGTGGAGTACCACAGGGTTCAGTTTTGGGGCCATTGTTATTCAATATGTATATAAATGATATATGTAAAGTCTCGGAAAAAAATGGATTTAATATTGTTTGCTGATGACAAACAATATTAACTAACATAAAACTATTATGCAGTGGAAGCAATTTGCAACAACTTTTGGATACACTCGGAAAGGAATTAGGAAAGCTTAAACTGTGGTTTGATTCAAACAAATTAACGCTCAATTTACAGTAAGTAAGACAAAATTTATGACCCGGCAGGGATTTGAACCCCTGCCTCCCGGGTGTGGGGCGGATGCTCTACCAACTGAGTCACCACTCCAGTCACTACCAGAGGACTGACTCCCCACTGTAGCTTTCACTACTTACAGTAGCTGTGTGGCCTAGGGTCAGAGAAACAGAGATGGGCGCCACCCCATGCGCCTTCATGGCATGAAGGGAATTAACTAACTAACTAAGACAAAATTTATAGTTTTTAACAACCATCACAACAACTTAGTATCTAAACTCAGTGTAAATGGTGTAGAGATTGAAAGGGTATCCGAAACTAAATCTCTTGGAGTAATAATTGATAATAAACTGTGTTGGAAGTCACATATTAATTATATTAAAGGTAAAATATCTAAATCAATTGCAATATTACACAGAGTGAAATATTTGCTGAATCAACCCACACTATATACCTTGTATCATTCATTAATACTCCCATACATGACATATTGTAATGAAGTATGGGGAAATACAGTACATATAAAACAAACATATATCCAGTCTTTATGCTTCAGAAGAGAACTATTAGAATAATAAAAAAAGCTGCTTACAGGGAACCAACAAATCCACTTTTTCTTAAATTAAAAGCTCTCGAGTTGAAAGATCTGGTTGACTTTAAAACTGCAGTAATAATGTTTAAAGTGAAGATTCTATCACTGCCCGCAAATATCCAAAAGTTGTTCCAAATAAGGGAGAAACAATATCATTTCAGAGGAACACGTATATTTCAAAAACCTTCAGTGAGAACTACCACCAAGCAACACTGTGTTTTCAGTGCAAGGAGTCAGATTATGGAATGATTTTGGACCTGAATTAAAATCATGTGCAACGCTTGGACAATTTAAACAAAAACTAAAGGAAGAAATACTCCAAACATATATACAAGATGACATGTAAAGTCACATAAGGATTGACATATCCAGTCTGTGTTGTGTTGTTGCTTATTTTTTTTGTCACATTTTGTCTTAGCTTTGTTCTGAATTGTAATCGCTCTTGTTTTGTTTTTCTTTTGAATTCTTGGATGGAATATGAGTGGGCAATATAAGCTGCGGCTTCAGCCATCACCCATTTCGGATAACTTATGTTGAACTGTATAATCAGAGGAGTTATTGTTTAATTTGACCTTGTTGGATTTTTTCCCCTTTGTTATATTATTCTGTTTCTTTTAATCTTTACTTTTAATCTATCCGAAATAAAGATTCATTCATTCATTCATTCATTCATAGCAATAAGAATGAAAGGGAACCTGCGTGTCCACTGAACATGTTTTTTTCCACTCTGAGTGTCTAGTGGTGTAGCTCGGTGGTGCAGTGGTTAGCACTGTGGCAGCACAGTAAGAAGGTCACGGGATCGATTCCACCCCTTACCATCAGTGACCCTTCTGTGTGAAGTTTGCGTGTTCTCCCCATGTCTGCGTGGGTTTACCCCGGGTACTCGGGTTTCCTCCCACAGGCCAAAAACATGCAAGTTAGGTTAATTGGAGCCTCTAATCGCCCTAGGTGTGTGTGAATGGTGAAGGGATTAGCACCGTACCGTGGCTGCCTCATCCATCCAGGTGGATGCCCTGAAATTCCCTCTGGGATTAATAAAGAATGCAAAAAAAACCCAAAACAATTCTGTTCATTTTCTTTGAGGTTCAAGGTTTGATGCGCTCAACACCCTCAGTGCAAACACACTCAGCGGTGAGCATTTTTTGTAGTCGCACTCACAGAGCTGAAAGTTTAAAAAAAACGGTCAACTTTTTGAGCACTGCAGCACTCATCAGTGGCACACCTCTCTCAGAATTAGACTACAACACTGTATACCATGATCAGTATTTAACAACAAAAGCTTGAGCACCCGTGAAGTGCCCAAAACCACAGGTCTAGAGGGCTTTTACGCACACAGTGGACACACATCCTTAAGAATGATGGCACCGACAAAAAGACAGTGAGGTGGAGCTGAAGGTGGCTGAGCTTCAGACGCTGAAATTCTCATTGGTGGTGACTAGGAAGGACAGGATTAGAAATGAGAACATCAGAGGGACACCTGAGGTTGAGCAGTTTGGAGACAAAGTAAGAGAGGCAAGGCTGAGATGGTTTGGACATGTGCAGAGGAGGGATAGTGGAGATATTGGACAAAGGATGTTGAAGATGGAGCTGTCAGGCTGGAGGAAAAGAGGAAAACCACAGAGAAAATTGATGGATGTAGTGAAGGATGACATGGAGATGGTTGGTGTGACAGAAGAGGATGAAGGGATAGGGTGAGATGGAGGCAGATGATCCACTGGGGTGACCCCTAAAGGGAGCAGCTGAAAGAAGAAGAAGCCAGTCTGAGAACACCATTAGACAATTTTCTGCAAATACATGCTGTGTTATTGATATAGTAATTCATAGAAGGAGTAAATCCTAATAAATAAAGTCTGAGATTTAAAGCTAGTTTATGGTCCCAGAAGTAACCAGGGCACTCAGAGAGTGCATACCTCCAGCAAGGCCCAAGCTTGCAATGTTAAAGAAAGTGAAAAAGTGATACAGAATCTGCATCCCAACCTAGACCACCTTTAAAATCTAATGGGTTCATCGACAGCCCAAGGGCTACCTCTGCAGAAAGTTTCATAAAAATCTGTTCAGTAGTTTTTGTGTAGTCCTGTACACAAACAGACACACAAACAAACCAACAACATGAAAACATTACCTCCTTGGCAGATGTAATAAATGCCATTACTAAAACAAAATGTATCAAAGACCAGCTGTTTATTTACAAAACAGCCTCTCTCATAACAATACAGAACAATAAGCACTGTGACATGTACGCATCTGATAACTGGCTGTAATCAGCAGAATTCATGTTAGTACTCTGAATGGACAGGAAGTCACTGAATAAAGCTGTCACTTATTGTTAAGATCAAATACCGTTACATTAATTTCCATCCATCCATCCATCTTCTACCGCTTTTCCGGAGGTCCGGGTCGCGTAGGCAGCAGTTCAAGCAGAGAAGCCCAGACTTCCCTCTCCCCAGCCACCTGCTCCAGTTCTTCAGACAGGATACCAAGGCGTTCCCAGACCAGCTGGGACACATAGTCTCTCCATCGAGTCCTGGGTCTGCCCCGGGGTCTCCTCCCAGTGGGACGTGCCTGAAACACCTCAAGTGGGAGGCGTCCAGGCGTCCCCCTCATGGATCGTCACCTTATCGTGGTGGGGGGGTTTGCGTGCCCCAGTGATCCCAGGAGCTATGTTGTCCGGGGCAATTTGCCTCTGATAGGGTCTCCCAAGACAAACTGGTCCTGGGTGAAGGGCCAGACTAAGAACGATCCAACAGACTCTCATGATAAATTGTATATCAAGGATTCAGTGTACCCCGCCCGGTATGGGGTTACCAGGGCCCCACCCTGGAGCCAGGCCTGGGGGAGGGGCTCGAAGGCTAGTGTCTGGTGGCCGGGTTTCCACCCATGGGACCCGGCCGGGCTCAGCCCAAAGGAGTTACATGGGTCCGCCCTCCAGTGGGCTCACCACCTGCAGGAGGGATCATGGGGATCCGGTGCTATGTGGATTAGGTGGCGGTCAAAGGCGGAGACTTTGGCGGACTGATCCCAAGCTTTCTAAACTGGCTTTACCTTAATTTCATATTTTTTAATTGCCCTTAACATAAAACCACTTTATAATCATGGATGGGACAGGACAAGACAAGCGTTTGGCTTCAATCCTGTTCCATTTCAGACTGCATTTGGATTTTTTGTTTTTATTCTTGTTTTTATGTTGTATTGTTCGAAATAAATAGTATCAATCAATCAATCAATTAATCAATGTACAGTACATTTAATCAAATAATCCTACAAAGTATTAAAAACAAGTCTGTAAATTTTATTTTAAGCTCAATAGAAAGAGGAGGAAGTATAAATCCAATTAAATAAATATAACAGATTAGTTACACACTGTGATGTATTTCAAGTGTTTATTTCTTTTAAATTTGACAGTTAGGGTTTATAGCTCATGAAAACCCAAAATTCAGTTCCTTGAAAAATTAGAATATAGTGAAAAAGTTCAACATTGTAGTCTCATGGTATCACATTCTAATCAGCTACTTAATTCCAAACACCTGTAAAGGTTTCCTGAGCCTTTAAATGGTCTCAGTCTAGTTCAGTAGTCTACACAATCATGGGGAAGACTGCTGGACAGTCGTCCAGAAGACCGTCACTGACACCCTCCACAAGAAGGGTAAGACACAAAGGTCACTGCTGAAGAAGCTGGCTGTTCACAGGGTGCTGTATCCAAGCATGTTAATGGAAAGTTGAGTGGAAGGAAAAAGTGTGGCAGAAAAAGGTGCACAAGCAACAGGGATAACCATAGTCTTGAGATGTGAAGCAAAGCCCATTCAAGAGTTTGAGGGAGATTCACAAGGTGTGGACAGTGGCTGGAGTCAGAGCTTCAAGAGTGTCCACACACAGACGTATCCAGGACATGGACCACAACTGTCACATTCATTGTGTCCAGCCACTCCTGAACCAGAGACAGCATCAGAAGCACCTTACCTGGGCTAAGGAGGAAACAGTGCTCAGTGGTTCAAAGTTTTCTTTTCAGATGAGAGTAAATTTTGCATTTTATTTGTAAATCAAGGTCCCAGAGTCTGGAGGAAGAGTGCAGAGGCACAGAATCCAAGTTGCTTAAGGTCCAGTGTGAAGTTTTCAGTCACTGATGCTTTGGGGGCCATGTCATCTGCTGGTGTTGGTCCACTGTGTTTTATCAAGTTCAAAGTCAGCACAGCCATCTATCAGGAAATTTTAGAGCACTTCATGGTTCCCTCTGCTGACAAGCTTTATGGAGAATCTGATTTCTTTTTCCAGCAAGACTTGGTATCTGCCCACTCTGCCAAAAGTACCAAAACCTGGTTTAATGACCATGGTATCACTGTGCTTGATTGGCCAGCAAACCCTCCTGACCTAAACCTCATAGAGAACCTATAGAGTATTGTCAAGAGGAAGATGAGAGACACCAGACCCAACAATGCGGAGTTCAGTAGCAATGCAATGTTCAGTAGTGGTCAGAGAGGCTGTTGGTGCAGATTGGCAGCCACGTTTCTGTCAGTCTGCCCCAGAGCAGCTGTGGCTACAGAGGTAGCTTACCACTATCAATGTCTGACTGGAGTGAATGAATAACGGACTCACTGTAAACGCTTTGAGATGTCACCACATGCAAAGTGCCATATAAATCTAATTCATTACTGATGCAGTAATTCATGCAAAAAGAGCCCCGACCAAGTAGAGTGTGTACATGGACATACTTTTCAGTCAGCAAACATTTCTTTTATAAGTCCTTTTTTTATTAATTTGATGTAATGTTTTAATTTTTCAAGAAATGAATTTTGGGGTTTTCATGAACTGTAAACCATATCTATCAAAATTAAAGGAAATAAACACTTGAAATATATCACTCTGTGTGTAATGTATTTAATTTGAGTTTCATTTTTTGAATTGATGAGGATTGCCCGTAGCAACGCATGCTGTCATAAAAGAAAATATCAACGAGATGGGGACACATTACCTCTGGGGCAGAAGAAATAAGGCTGTATCCACCAAGAGCATAAAAATGCTTCAGGTCTGTTTTTGTGGATGCTTCACAGGCAGTCTTACAAAAAAAGGTCTCCATCCTGTATCCTAGCAACCACTTGACGTGCCACTCAAAGTACATATTTTGCTCTGAAGCTCTCCACTGACTGCACTGAACCACATCAGACCGATGAGAAGACACACACCCTTAGGAGCTTTTGCTGTTAAATATTGATTATGGCGTACAATTAGCCTGATTCTGATTAGCTAGCTAGAGGTACTGTGTGTGTCACTCCAAACGTTTTTTCCAACTTTTTTCAACTTTCAGCATCCTGAGTGCAGCAGCAAAAAATGCTCACCGCTAACCACATTTTTGCACCGAGGGCACTGAGTGCATTAAGCGCTGGATTGCATAGAAAATGAAGGGAAAATAGAAGCTCAGAGCGGGGAAATAAGACACTTGGTGGACACACAGCCTTATTCAACCTCCTTTGCAAGTTATTTTTTACATTTTTTTTAAATCACACAACAAACATTGTTTTTTTGTTTTCACAAACAGCTGTAAAATTATACACTATTGTAAATTGTATTTGAAAATACAATTGCAGCATGGAATGAATAATTTTGAACGGAAAAGTACACTTGCGGCGGCATGAAATAAAGCGGCGTTGTTGGAGGTTTTAAGTAGAGTTTTATTATATCATACCACCGTCACGAGCTCCTCTCCCGGCGCCGTGCGTGCGCGCCGGGAGCGAGCCCACGGCTCTCAGAGAAGGGACACACGGATCTGTGTCCTGCAGCAGGGTTGAAGTCAGATGAGAGAGAGAGCGTGTTACAGGACCTGTGCAGTATTTATACCCAACTCAAACAATACATCAAAGCAGATTCACAGCAGTTTGTCTGATCAAAGGGACTGCAGAACAGGCATGAGATATTTGCATTTGTGAGACACAGACAGGATGCATGAACACAATACATGAAAGGTGACACATTAACCTCACAGCAGTGAAATGCATAAATGGCTGATTAAATCACAGCATGCAGCGGAAAAAACCAGAAGTAGCGAGCTGTCTGTCCTTAGTCTGTTTGTGGGGGTTTTCCCAAACCGCCACACACTTGCATATAAAGACATAAATTTTTCAAAAATCAGTTTGATGAAAATGAGTCGGAACACCATGATGAATTTCACATATAGTAACTGACACGTATTTTATAACTATTTAGGAGTCATTTTCTTCATTATCACACTAAATTGAAAATGCATCATTTATTCATTCATTCTTTTTCTTGCATTATCAAGCTCTACTATACTTTCCAATGATGTCAAACTCAGGGCCGCGGCAGGTTTCTCTCTAGACACCAGTGCAGATGTGTTCACTGATCAGATATCATTGGAAAGAAATTCAATGAAATCACCTGTTGAACAGAAATCCTGCAGGATCTTGGGCCTCCATGGCACTGAGTTGGTCATTCCTGTTTTAGATTATTCCTCTAATTTAGGGTGCTTTCACACCTAAATTTGTTTAATTTGGTCCAAATCAGTTGACAAGTTTGTTACTTTGTATCATTTTCTCCTCTGTTCGGTCCTCTTTCCCTCAGGCAAAAATTGAGGCAGACCATAAGCAGACCAACCTGCGTCACGTTAAATCCCGCGAGACTTACGTCAGAGCGTTCTCTGTTCTTATTGGTCAGATCTTTTTTTCCGCAAGAACAAAAAAAGTAAATACAGGAAGTAGGATGACAACCACATATTTATGCATTTCGGGGAGAAAATAATACAAATCGTAGCGTAATTACGGGGGTTTTCTGTCAAGGATAGCAAGAGCGCGCCCCTCCCATCCTGCCGCACGTTCACAAACTCATCACTGCACCTGAGGCAGAGGACACACCTGCACCCGCTCATCAGCCAGCGTACTTAAGGAGGCTCCCTCCGCGCAGTCAATGCTGGCTCATCTGGGTATACTGCCCTTAATTCAGGCAAGCAGGTCATTTTTTGCTAGCTTTAGACACATCGTCTAAACTGCTCTCTCGTGTTGTTTCAGGTTGCTGCCATCGTGCGGGTGTGTCTCGGGACTGCATGCGCTCTCCTGCCACCTCATCACTTCCCCAGCAACAGATCTTCACCCGGGTCAGGCACTCCAAGTTCATTCCCCCTTCCCTACTGGTTCCTCTATTCTCCGGTGGAGTCCTGCTGGTCCTCCCTTGGAGTCCCGAGTAAGTGGCAATTTGGCTCACCCATTTCCCTTTCTCTGCTTCTCCACTGACAGCTCTCGCTTTTCTCTTCGCAGATGGATTGAATCTTCTGGCGAGTGGCTGTTTCTCTAACGTAGCACTGTTTTCTACATTTAATAAATTATTGAACGTTCTCCCCTTGTGTGGTTTCATCTTGTGCTCGCATCGTGCACGTGAGCTGTCAGCTAATCATGGCAGAATGAGCCAGCCAAGATGATAGCTCAGCCGGTGCCTCGTCACAGGAGCTGTCAGCTCTGGATCGCTTGTCAGCGACCCAGCACTAGCTCGCTGTGCTGACCCAACAGGTGTCAAACTTAATCCAGCTTTGGTCTCAATCGTCTCCCCCGGCTCCGCCTCCTCGACCTGCTCCCCGCGCTACGGTGCGGTGTACCACCTCCATTCCCACACCTACCCCGTACGCGGGGGAGGTGGGGAGATGTAAGACTTTCTTAATCCAGGTACATGTGTATTTGTAGCAGGTCGGGGAGGAGTACCCGGGAGATACGGCCAAGATACAGTTTTTTACACTGTTGCTTAGGGACTGAGCCCTTGACTGGGCATGCTCCACACTAGACAACCCGGAGGGGTGGCGCCATATGTTCGACCAATTTGTTGACGCCTTCATTTGCGCGTTCGATTGGTCTGAGAGTGAGGGCAATGTGTTGAGCCGCCTATTGACGCTCCTCCAAGGTACCTGGTCAGCGGCTGAGTACTCGGTGGAGTTCCGAGTTGTTGCTGCAGACTCAGGGTGGAATGAAATTGGCTTGCGCAGTGCATTCCTCCACTGGTCGAACGAACACCTGCGGGACGAATTGGCGGTTCACCCTGTCCCTAAGACTCTCGATGATCTGATAGCTCTAGCTGTTGGTTTGGATAACCGGCACCGTGAGTTTGTGAGGGAGCGCGAGTCCTCTTCTCACCGACGCGCCGCGCGGGAATCAGCCGTGCTTACTGACACTGGCGGCGCCTCGCTCAAGCCAGTGAAGCTCTCTCGGCATCTGACCAACAATGAGCGCTGGCAAAGGTGAGAGGCTGGCGCGTGTGCGTACTGCAGTTTGCCGAACCACAGTGGGGACGAATGCCACCAGCAGCCTAAAAGACGCGGCCCGTCAGTGACCATGGGGGGTCTGGCGGGTGGGACTAAAGACACTCCCCCCGGTAATTTGTCTATTTCGGCCCTAGTACAGCTGTCGGGGGTCGAGAGGAGGGTTAAGGCGCTGGTTGATTTGGGGTTGGAGGGTAATTTTGTATCTGCTGAATTTGTGAAGCAGGTGGGCATTCCCACACGTAAATTGCCCCGTGATCAGAGAATCACAACCATATCTGGCCAGGAGGTCGCGGTAGTCACACGTAACACGGTGCCGATCTCCATCCTCCTTTCCGGGAACCACCAGGAGGAACTAACTTTCTTAGTTCTCCCTATTTCATCTTCCCTGGTCCTTGGGTATCCATGGCTCCGGAGGCACAACCCTATGATAAACTGGGTTCAAAACACCATCTCCTCCTGGAGCCCCTTTTGTATGGCCCATTGTATGCCCTCAGCAAAGTGCTTCCGCTCTCTATCCGTCTCCCTCCCTCCGGTCAAGCCACTGGACCTCAGCCTCGTTCCCCGAGCTTATCACCATCTTGGAGAGATCTTTAGCAAGTCTAGAGCATTGTTGCTGCTGCCTCACCGCTCTTATGACTGTGCCATAGACCTCATCCCGGGGGCGAGGCTGCCGTCCAGTAGGCTATACAGCATTTCTGGGCCGGAGAGGGAGGCGATGGAGAGGTATGTAAAGGAGTCTCTGAACGCCAGCCTAATTCGACCATCTTCGGCTCCTCTCGGAGCCGGGTTCTTCTTCGTCGGAAAGAAGGATGGCTCGGTGCACCCGTGTATCACCTACCGGGAGCTTAACGCAATTGTCATTAAGGACAAGTACCCTCTACCCTTAATTAATCCAGTATTCGAGCTCCTTCAGCGCTCATGGGTATTCACCAAATTGGATATCTTAGGAACGCGTATCATTTGGTTCGCATTCACGAGGGCGATGAGTGGAAGATGGCATTTAAGACACACCAGGGGCAGTTCGAGTACCTGGTGATGCCTTTTGGGCTCACTAACACCCCCGCCATCTTCCAGTGGTTAATTAATGACATCCTCCACAATATGCTGTAACAATTCTGTTTATGTACCTTGATGAATCTTCTCCTGCTCGCTAGAAGAACATGAAGCTCATGTAAGGGCTGTTCTGCAACGGCTCTTGGAGAACCGGCTGTATGTAAAAGTCGAGAAGTGTGAGTTTTCAACTCCATCCACCACCTTCTTGGGCTTCATAGTAGCCGAGGGGAGACTGATTGCCAACCCGGCCAAGATGAAGGCAGTGGTGGATTGGCCAACTACCCACTCCTGTAAGGAGCTCCAACACTTCCTCGGGTTTGCGAACTTTTATCGCCAGTTCATAAGAAACTATAGTGGGGTGGCACTACCTTTAACTCAGCTGACCTCCATTAAGGTTCTCTTTTGCTGGACCGAGGCAGCAGAGCAGGTATTTAACAAATTAAAATGCCTGTTGACGGACACACCCATCTTGGCACAGGTCGACACACAGCTCCAATTCGTTGTCGAGGTGGACGCATCTGACACGGGGGGTGGCGCTGTGCGGTCACAGCGCATGTCCTTGGATCAGAAGCTCCACCAATGCGCATATCTCTCTCGTCGGCTTACGACAGCCAAGAGGAATTATGATGTGGGGGACAGACAGCTGCTGGCTATTAAGTTGGCACTGGAGGAGTGGAGACATTGGTTGGAGGGTGCCATTCACCCCATCATCATGTGGACCAACCACAAGAATCTTGAATACTTGCAGTCGGCCCACCGATTAAATGCCAGGCAGTCCCGCTGGTCCTTATTTTTCCAGCGGTTCAATTTTCTTACCGGCTTTCTTACCTGGTGCCCGGAACGTCAAACCGGATGCACTATCGCACCAGTTTGACTACAGGGAGGTAGATCCCCCTCCCCAAACCATCATTCCGCCTTTGTGCGTCCTTGGTGCCCTTACTTGGGACATCGAGTGGAGGGTCCGGGAGGCCCAGTCCTGGGAGCCCGTGCCAGTAGGGTGCCCCCGGAATTGCCTCTACGTCCCGGCCGCCCTCCGCAGTGACGTTCTACAGTGGGCCCACATCAGCCATTTCGCCTACCATCCTGACATCGTCCGCACTGTGGACTTCGTCCAGCGGGCATTCTGGTGGCCCACAGTGTGGCGGGACACACGGGACTACGTCAGAGCTTGTCAAACCTGTGTCAGGGGGAAATCGGACTCCTCTCCCCTCTCAGGACTCCTCCATCCCCTTCCCACCCTGGGTTGTCCTTGGTCTCATATCACCGTGGACTTTGTGACCGGACCCCTCCCCCCTCCCGTGGGAAGACTGTTATCCTGACGATCGTGGATCGCTTCTCCAAGGTGGTGCATTTGGTGGCCTTCCCGAAGCTCCCCTTAACCTTGGAGATGGTGGTCCTACTAACTGACCACGTGATCAAGGTCCACGGCATCACTATCGACATCGTGTCTGACTGGGGTCCACAATTTATGTCCCGGGTCTGGAGGGCCGTTTGTCGGACACTGGGCACCACCGTGAGTCTCTCATCTGGGAATCATCCTCAGAGTAACGGGCAGGCAGATCGTGCCAATCAGTCCCTGGAGGCCTCCCTGCGGTGCATAGCAGCTGAGAACCCGGCTTCATGGAGCTCGCACCTGACCTGGGTGGAGTGTTCTCTCAACTCGGCCGTTTCAGCATCCACAGGACTCACTCCATTCGAGGCATCCCTGGGCTACACCCCGCCCCTTCTTCCCATGGCCGAGAGGGAGGTGGCGGTTCTGTCCATGGATGCCCATGCTTGTCGCTGCTGACACGTCTGGAGGTCTAACCGGGCTGCCCTGACACACTCCACGGAACTCACCCGGGCCGCCACAGACAGGAAATGGGTCCCCGCTCCCAAATACACCATGGGACAGTAAGTCTGGTTGGCGGCGAGTCAAATCCCGCTGAAGGAGAAATCAAAGAAGCTTTCTCCCCACTTTCTGGGCCTGTTTCCCATCACCCGGATTATCAGTGATGTATCAGTTCAGCTGAAGCTCCCTCCTCTGCTACGGGTGAACCCCACCTTCCACGTGTCCCACATTAAGCCCCTCTCGGTCACTCATCTCTGTCCCTTCCCAAGCCACCTCGTCCTCCCCGAATCATCGACAGCCACCCCGCCTACATGGTCGGCCAGATTCTGGATGTTCGCCGTCGGTGCCGGGGACTGCAGTACCTGGTGGACTGGGATGGCTATGGCCAGGAGGAACGATCCTGGACCCCATCATCACGGGTTCTGGACAAGGAAATGCTCTGGGTATTCCACTTAACCCACCCAGAGAAGCCCTCTGGACCATTGGGAGGTGCTCCTAGAAGGGGGGGCCCTGTCGTGGGCAGTGAGAGTGCGCCCCTCCCATCCTGCCGCACATTCACGAACTCATCACTGCACCTGAGGCAGAGGACACACCTGCACTTGCTCATCAGCCAGCGTACTTAACCCTTTGAGTGTGAGAATTTGTGTGCCCCTAGTGGCAGACCACGGCACTGCACCTGTCTTCTCACTCTGACTTTGTCAAAAGTAAGTGAGAAATTTCTGATATTTTTTTTAAATGTACTGATTTCTTGTTCATATACTTTGAAGATAAGATGATGAGGTACCTCTGTACAAAAAACGGTCTCAAAAGACTGAACCATATTTTGTGTAAATACATCCAAAATCCAGTTTTGATTGAGTTATGGAATTTAAAGAGGTGACGTGACATTATGCAAATTAGATGCATAAATTTATTCCTATCTGAAACTTTGGATCATATTTACATCTTTCTAATTGACAGTAAGCCATTATCTCTTACCACTTTCAAGTTATAGCCTTGGAAATCTGAACTATTTTATTGACAAAAAATATTTACCACTCTTGACCACTAGGGGGTATGTCACAGTTTGGCAACATACACACTCATAGGGTTAAGGAGACCTCCTCTGCGCAGTCAACGCTGGCTTGTCTGGGTATACTGCCCTTAATTCAGGCAAGCAGGCCGTTTTTTTGCTAGCTTTAGACATGTCGTCTAAACTGCTCTCTCGTGTTGTTTCAAGTTGCTGCCATCGTGCGGGTGTGTCTCGGAACTGCGTGCACTCTCCTGCCACCTCATCACTTCCCTAGCAACAGATCTTCACCCAGGTCAGGCACTCCAAGCTCATTCCCCCTTCCCTACTGGTTCGTCTATTTCCCGGTGGAGTCCTGCTGGTCCTCCCTTGGAGTCCCAAGTAAGTGGCAATTTGGCTCGCCCATTTCCCTTTCTCTGCTTCTCCACTGACAGCTCTTGCTTTTCTCTCCGCAGGTGGATTGAATCGTCTGGCGAGTGGCTGTTTCTCTAACATAGCGCTGTTTTCTACATTTAATAAATTATTTAATGTTCCCCCCTTGTGTTGTTTCATCTTGTGCTCGCATTGTGCACATGAGCTGTCAGCTAATCATGACAGCTTTCATTACCCTGGTAATCATTTATTACATACGTGCATATACCACTTTTGGCAAATCGTGCAGTTTGAAAATGAAGCGCTGCTACGGATGGCAAATAACATGTTAACGTTCATTTATCCTCCAGAACTGTGACATGCTCAGCCACAGATATTTTCAAAGATCTATCAGGTATGTACAGTGACATAAAATGTTTTACCATTTGCCACTGATCCCGTTTTAGTGCGATCGAGGTTTTCTCACCTGCAGGACCACACCAGAGTTCGCCATTTAATTCGAACAGAGACCACCCCTTTCAGGTGGTCTCGGTACAGTTGTTTTAGTACGTACTTGAGTGCGATTACCGTGTTCTCACCAGACAAAACGAACCGCACTAATGGAGAAAACGAACTTGAGTTGGACTGAAATGGACTAAAGCCTGCAGGTGTGAAAGCACCCTTATATCATTTTATTATAAGATAAGATAAGATAAGATAAGCCTTTATTAGTCCCACAACGGGGAAATTCCAGGATTGCAACAGCACAGGGATAGCAACCACTCAGAGCAACAATCAGAAGGCAAGAAAAAAAAAAAAAAAAAAAAAAAAAAAAAAACAAGCAAGCAAGAGCAGCTAATATACATATGTACATATTACTATAAAATATTATATACACACACACACACACAGACACACAGTGCAGAGCATTGTAGCTGGATGGAATAAATATATGAATATTATGAACACACAGTGCAGAGCATTGTAGCTAGATGGAATAAATATGTAAATATATAACACCCACAGTACGGAGCATTGCAGCTAGGTGGAATAAATATGCAAGTATATAACACACACAGTGCGGAGCAATGTAGCTAGATGGAATAATATGTAGATATTTAAAAACACAGTGCGGAGCATTGTAAGCTAGATGGAATAAATATATAGATATATAAATATAAACACACCCCAGTGCTGAGCATTGTAGCTAGATGGAATAAATATAAAGTATATAAATATAAACACACCCAGTGCAGAGCATTGTAGCTAGATGGAATAAATATGTAAATATATAAAACACACACAGTGCAGAGCATTGTTGCTAGGTGGGATGAAACAGCATAACCGTCTATTTAGTTATCCTACATGGTATGATTATGTGCCCATACATATTCTCACCTCCATAGCGACCGGTATGTACCTAGTTGTATGCCGGAGAGGACCAGTGTGTAAGTCTATTGCATCTTTTCTGCATTCAAAAAAAACTATTAGTTTGTTACGTCCTTTTTGGCTATCTCTGCGAGCCAGCCCTGCTTAGGTTGTACAGTCTGACAGCCGTTGGTAGGAAAGGACCTACGAAACCTTCTCGGTTGTGCACCTGGGATGAATGTAGTCTGCTGCTAAATGAGCTCCTCAGTGCATCCAGTATGTCCTGCATAGGGTGGAACTCGGACTCCAGCAGAGATGACAGTTTAGCCACCGTCCTTCTCTCTCCTATCTCCTCCATCGGATCAAGGCGTTGTCCCCAGGACAGAGCTAGCTTTCATAATCAGTTTTGTTCAGTCTCTTCCTATCGGCTGCAGTAATGCCACTGCCCCCAGCAAGACCACTCCAAAAGTGATGGTGATGCCACCACCGTGTCATAGAATGACATCAGCAGCGCCCCTTGTAACCAAAAGACCTGAGTCTCCTCAGACAGGAACAAGCCTGCGCTGTCCTCTCTTGTAGAGTGCGTCAGTATTGTGTTGACCCAGTTAGTTTATTGTTAGAATGAATACCCAGGTACTTGTATGATGTCACCCATCTCGATGTCTGTTCCCTGTATATTTACTGGTGCTGTGAGGGGGCTGCCCATGCCTGCGGCAGTCACCACCAGCTCCTTAGTTTTCCTCGCGTTGATCTGGAGGCAGTTCCCGATGGCACCAGTCCACAAGATCCTGGATAAGCCCTCATGTACTCAGCTTCATCTCGCTGGAGATGAGACCCACGATCGCAGAGTCATCAGAGAACTTCTGTAGATGGGCAATGTGTTGTGTTGTGTGAGAAGTCCGCAGTATAAGATGTGAACAGGAAGGGAGCCAGACCGTTCCCTGGGGGGCCCCCCGTGCTACAGATGATCGTGTCGGAAACACAGTCCCGGGTTCTCACAAACTGAGGCCGGTTCGTGAGGTAGTCCAGGATCCATGATGACAGGTGCTGGTCCCACCCCTAGCGCGCAGCCAGTCTTGTCCTTCAGGATCATCGGTTGGATGGTGTTGAAAGCACTGGAGAAGTCAAAGAACATGATCCTCACCATATTCCCGGGCTTCTCCAGGTGGGACAGAGAACGGTGAAGGAGGAAGATCACCGCATCCTCACCCCAATGCCATGCTGGTAGGCGAACTGGAGTGGATCCATCGCTGGTTCCACCAGGGGGGCGGAGATGAGCAAGGAGCAGTCCTCCTCCAGGGTCTTCATCAAGTGGGACGTCAAGGCCACCGGTCTCGAAGCTGTTCAGGTCTTTGGGGTGGGAAGTTTTTGGTACAGGTACCACACAAGATGTTTTCCCACAGCTGTGTACCCTCCCCAGTTTCAGGCTCATGTTGAAGATATACGTCACAATCCACACCAGCTGGTCTGCACAGGACTTGAGGAGCTTTGCGCTGATGCCGTCCGGTCCCGACGCCATCCCTCGCCTTGATCTTCCTCAGCTCCATCCTCACCTGGGTCTTGGTCAGGGTCAGGATGGGGGCTGTGTGTTGGGTAGGGGGGGGGGGGGTGTCGTGGAGTGTGGGAGTGGGTAGCACGGACTTGATTTCTTAGAGGCAGCAGTGGTAGTTGTGCAGACAGGGGGGAGGGCGGTTGGTCAATCTATTGAACAACAGATTAGGTTGTTTCGCCCACTCCCTGCCCCCCGTGGCCTGGGGGGAGGTATTCTGGAGCCCCGAGATGGTTTTGAGGTTTCTCCAGACCCCCGCTGATGTCGCTCTGTTGCAGCTTGTCCTCCATCTTCTTCCTGAAGCTGTCCTTGCCTTCTCTGATCTTTCTCCTCAGCTCCCTCTGTACGGACTTCAGCATCTCCCTGTTCCCCGACCTGAAGATCCTCTTCTTCTCTCTCAGAAGTGTTTTTATCTCAGGGTTGATCCAGGGTTTGTTGTTTGAGGTGACGCCGTATGGTCATGGTGGGAACGGATTTGTCCACACAGAAGCTGAGGTAGCCCGTGAAGGTGGTGAATGAGGCCATCGATGTCCTCACCATGTGGATCGCAGAGCTGCTTCCAGGCAGTGGCTTCAAACTACAGTCCTTTAGAGTGTCCATTGTTCCTCAGACTCCACAGTGTGCATGGCCGGAGGTTGTCCTGTGCCCTAGGGGTATGTACACGGTCGGAGATGAACCAAGTTGTGATCGATCTCCCAAGTGGGGGGAGTTGTGATGAGGTGTACGCCCTCTTGTGTTTGCGTAGAACAAATCCAGTGTTTTCTTGTCTCTAGTTTGGGATGTGACATACTGGGTGAAAGTGGGCAGAATGGGAGGACAGTGAAACGTGGTTGAAGATCACCTGAGATGAGGAGAAGAGCATCTCTGGGTGTTCTGTCTGCAGCTGCTGGTTACTGAATGGATGACGTCCGCGCTGTCCCAGCGTTCGCCGTTCGGGATTTGCATAACAACAATGCAGATCACGTGTGAGTGTTCTCTCGGGAGATATGTAGGCCGCATGCTAACAGCTAGCAACTCAATGTCTTTGCTGCAGTTGTCGTTGTTTAACAGTGATATGTCCCGGTCCTGACCAGTTGTTGTTAACATACATTATCACTCCACCGCCCCTAGTTTGCCACTCTCTGGTGTTCGCGTCAGCTCGTATCCTGTGAAAACCCCTCCAGCTCAATGTTAGCATCTGCTGCTAGTTCAGTTAGCCACGTCTCAGTAAACAAAAGGAGAGAGCACTTCCCGGTAAGTGCTATCATAACGGGAGATAGCCGCTAGCTCATCTAACTTTCCCAGTATCGACCGTACATTTCCCATGACAACAGATGGAAGGGAGGGTCTGTACCTTATATTTTTTGTCCTCCGCCTTACTCCAGCCCGGCAGCCGCGGCGTTTTCGCCTCAGTTCTCTCGGTATGTCGAGTTTTTCCAGTGGGACCGTGTGGCGGTTAAATGCTAGCAGCTCTTCCCTGTTATATCGTATCCTGCTATAAACAGTGGCTCCGTCCACCGGCTCAGGAGACATTTGGGACGATCTGTGTGTCCGTGATATAAGTGGGGTGAAAAAAAAAAAAAGTGATCAAAAGAGAGAGGAAGGGAAAAAAAACTCGGAATCGAGCCGCTGTTGCAAAAGGCAGCCGACTGGTGTGGCGCCGAGAGGAGAGAGTACACCTAATCTATGGAACGCTGAGTTACAAATATCCACCCCCTGTCTTCAAAATTTGGATCTTTGTGGGACTTAAAATATTCTGCAGGAGGCTGAACTGCAAAATTATCAAGTTCAAAGACCCAAAATTCTACATTAAAACTGAGCAACAGTTTTGAACATCCATATTCCTGATGTCATAGTTGCATATACTGTACTTGCACCAAAATAAAGGACATTTTCAGTTGTCTTCGTTTATAAGACCAAGCTGTTTAATCCTCCTGAACTTTATCACAAGCCTTTTAGACAGCTAAAATTTGTTCTCTTTTCTCAGTAAGATGTGTTTGCACATTTGAAATTTCTCCAGGTAAATCAAAATGGATGGGGTAAGGATTTTTTCTTCATTTTGATAATTTAAACTGGAATTATCAAAAAAAAAATGCACTTATTACATTTATAGGCGAGCAATGATAAACTTTCAGCTCTGTGCTGGTGTAGCGTCCATGACTTGCATTCATCCTGGTTTTAGACATAATGATGGTAACTAGCACACTCAGTTTGAATACTATTCCACTTGATCAGATGTGGTGTTAACATACCTGTGTAGTCTCATACAGCAGTCTGATGCCTCCGTGGGAAGTGAAAGCCTGTCTACCTGCGGCACTGTTGGTAGCCATATGGAAGCAGCACAGCAGTGAATGGCGGATTGCTATGGCAACACGATGAGTATCCTTATTGTGCCAGTCCTCATAGAGCCATAAAAGGCCTGAGATGTAACCCTTGGAAAGTGCTGAAGAAAGGTTTGCCTCTGTAAAAGACACAAACACAGGCACGGATGAAAAGATGTATCACTGCATTTATCACTTTGATTCTTTTTCTGTTGACTTACACTTAATGAACTGGATGGACACAGGCTAAGATGAACCAAATTCACATTTAATCCGCCAAAAATATGGGGTGAGGATTCCCAAATGCAAATTTGGACCTGGGAAATCCTGCTAGCTAGCTTTGTTAAAAATATTATTCTGTTTAACTATGAATGCAGTGATACAATGGCATCACTTGATATTCACCTTGTTAACAAATATCAGCCTATCAGCAAAGATGATAAGGTTCACTGAAAACATTAAAGATGGAATAGATACAAACAAAAACAAAATCCTACAACCTACAAATAAGATAAGATAAGATAAGATAAGATAAGATAAGCCTTTATTAGTCCCACACGGGGAAATTCCAGGATTGCAACAGCACAGGGATAGCAACACTCAGAGCAACAATCAGAAGGCAAGAAAAAACAAGCAAGCAAGAGCAGCTAATATACATATGTACATATTACTATAAAATATATATATACACACACACACACACACAGACACACAGTGCAGAGCATTGTAGCTGGATGGAATAAATATATGAATATATGAACACACAGTGCAGAGCATTGTAGCTAGATGGAATAAATATGTAAATATATAAACACCCACAGTATGGAGCATTGCAGCTAGGTGGAATAAAATATGCAAGTATATAAACACACACAGTGCGGAGCAATGTAGCTAGATGGAATAATATGTAGATATATAAAAACACAGTGCGGAGCATTGTAGCTAGATGGAATAAATATATAGATATATAAATATAAACACACCCAGTGCAGAGGCATTGTAGCTAGATGGAATAAATATGTAAATATATAAACACACACAGTGCAGAGCATTGTTGCTAGGTGGGATGAAACAGCATAACCGTCTATTTAGTTATCCTACATGGTATGATTATGTGCCCATACATATTCTCACCCTCCATAGCGACCGGTATGTTCCTAGTTGTATGCCGGAGAGGACCATTGTGTAAGTCTATTGCATCTTTTGCATTAAAAAAAAAAAAAAAAATAAGTGCTCTACCTTTAGTCTATAGCACCACAAGAAAAAATGGGGAGTGGAATCCTCTAAAAGATGGCAGCTGGAGTCAGAAAAGGACTAATTTATCTTTAAGCTAGAAAGAATTTGACTGTTGTTCTATAGATATAGATATAGACGCGAGGAAAACTAAGGAGCTGGTGGTGGACTGCCGCAGGCATGGGCAGCCCCTCACAGTACCAGTAAATATACAGGGAACAGACATCGAGATGGTGACATCCTATAAGTACCTGGGTATTCATCTGAACAATAAACTAGACTGGTCACACAATACTGATGCACTCTACAAGAAGGGACAGCGCAGGCTGTTCCTGCTGAGGAGACTCAGGTCTTTTGGTGTACAAGGGGCGCTGCTGAAGTCATTCTATGACACGGTGGTGGCATCAGCCATCACTTTTGGAGTGGTCTGCTGGGGCAGTGGCATTACTGCAGCCGATAGGAAGAGACTGAACAAACTGATTAAGAAAGCTAGCTCTGTCCTGGGGCAGCGCCTTGATCCGATGGAGGAGATAGGAGAGAGAAGGACGGTGGCTAAACTGTCATCTCTGCTGGAGTCCGAGTTCCACCCTATGCAGGACATACTGAATGCACTGAGGAGCTCATTTAGCAGCAGACTACATCATCCCAGGTGCACAACCGAGAGGTTTCGTAGGTCCTTCCTACCAACGGCTGTCAGACTGTACAACCTAAGCAGGGCTGCTCGCAGAGATAGCAAAAAAGACGTAACAAACTAATAGTTTTTTGAATGCAGAAGATGCAATAGACTTACACAGTGGTCCTCTCCGCATACAACTAGGAGCATGCCGGTCGCTATGGAGGGTGAGAGTGTGTATGGGCACATAATCATACCATGCAGGATAGCTGGGTAGACGGTTATGCTGTTTCATTCCATCTAGCGGCAATGCTCTGCACTGTGTGTGTTTATATATTTGCATATTTGTTCCGTCTAGCTGCAATGCTCCGTACTGTGGGTGTTTATATATTTATATATCTACATGTTATTCCATCTAGCTACATTGCTCCGCACTGTGTGTGTTTATATACTTGCATATTTATTCCACCTAGCTGCAATGCTCCGTACTGTGGGTGTTATATATTTACATATTTATTCCATCTAGCTACAATGCTCTGCACTGTGTGTTCATATATTCATATATTTATTCCATCCAGCTACAATGCTCTGCACTGTGTGTCTGTGTGTGTGTGTATATATATATATTTTATAGTAATACGTACATATGTTTATTAGCTGCTCTTGCTTGCTTGTTTTTTTTTCTTGCCTTCTGATTGTTGCTCTGAGTGTTGCTATCCCTGTGCTGTTGCAATCCTGGAATTTCCCCGTTGTGGGACTAATAAAGGCTTATCTTATCTTATCTTATCTTATCTTATCTTAGATAGATCAATAGACTGAGTTATGAGATGTTCCAATAGAGGGTATGCATATGATGTCACCAAACAGAACTCAGCAGTTAAAGAACACTGAGTGGCAAAAATGAGTGGCAGCATTAGGGGTATGCATTAAAACACACACACACACACACATACACACGCACACACAAAAAAAAAATACTCAGTATTCAGTCATAGCAGTACACAAAGTACCTGCTTGCATTGTGGAGAGCTAATCTTGTCATTTAATCTTGTATTGGCAAAAAAAATAAAGGCTTTGAATTAGTTCTTCACTTACCATGTGCTCCTTGGTCTTTAAACACAGATCACTCCAGTCAAGTAAATGGTGTAGTATTAACACCTAAAGTTAAAAAAAAGTACTCTGTGCACTGTTGTGACTAAATATTTTGTGTGATTTTTTTAATGTTTTGCTACATACAAAATAAAGCTGTCACATGTGATTGCCACTCAGTGCTGTGTTGCTATGATAACTGTTCTGTAACTTCCAAGAATTCTGTTCCAATGCATCCCCTCTATAAGAATTGAGATAAATCAGGAAATGGTCTCTGAACTGCAAACATTGTCACCATCACTTCAGAGTGATTGGACAGCTATAGTGCAGTAATGATGATGGATACTATCATCCATCTATCCATCTTCTACCACTTGTTGAGGGATCCGGGTCATGGGGGCATCAGTCCAGGCAGAGTAGCCCCCACTGTGGCACAGTTCACACAGCACTATGATCCCCATGATTCCTCCTGCAGGTGGTGAGCCCACTGGAGGGTGGACCGATATGCCTCCTTTTGGATACACTGGGTCCTTGATGTAACCTTTTTCATAGGGATCTGCTAGACCACTCTTGGTCTGGCCCTTCACCCAGGACCTGTTTTTCTTGAGAAACCCCACCGGGAATAAGTTGCCCCTGACAACAGACCTCCTAGCATCATTAAGGCACCCGAACCCCTCCACCATGATAAGGTGGTGACCCATGGAGGGGTGGATACTATCAGTTGATGAATAATTAAAGTCCATGAAAACTTACTTGTGCACAGCAAAGCAGAAAAGGCATTAATGGCTGCCCTGAAAAAGAAAGGGAAAAAAATTGTCTTAGGTATTTGAATTTGCACACTTTTCTTAATAAAAAACACAAAATGCATATATGATTGTCCAAACAAATCTGTGGGATAGAACTTTTCACCAAGTCAGATTTCAAAATACCCACACATATGTACATAATTGTCTGTATGTCATAATCCGTTTTCTTGATTACACTACTGTATCTAGTTTCACTTGATAATGAACAGTTCCCACAGAGACTAATATATATATTTAGGGATGCCTAATATTATTGGCACTTCACTGGTTTCAGCTGATAAAACACTTAAAATTATATCAGCATAAATATTTACATCCAATAAAACATAATTCAGCGGAGAGTCAAGAGTGATGCTTTGCTGGTGATGTTATACTTTTCCCGTCGAATGACGCCATCATGCCAGCCATATGTAACAAAACAACAATAATAATAATAATGCATTTTATTTTTAATGCACTTTACATTTCAAAGAAATCTCAAAGTGCTACAGATTAAACAACAAAATTTAAAAAGACAACAACAATAAAAACCTAAAAGTTTAACAAAGGTTAAAATCAGATTACAGAGACTTTAGTAAGCTTTGGTGAATAAAAAAAAAAGTCTTTAAGTGTTTTCTGTTTTTTGTTGGGTTTTTTTAAGTCTCAACAGATTGTGGAATCCTCAAATGTTCTGGAAGGGAATTCCACAAATGTTGGGGCAGTTTCCTGAAAGGCCCGGTCTCCTATGTTACAAAGCTTGGTAAGCAGGCAGATTTTAAATTAAATACTGAGATGAACAGGAAACCAATGAAGACTCTGGAGAACAGGCGTGATATGGTCATAATTCCACACCCTCATCAGGACCCTGGCAGCACTGTTTTGAATGTATTGGAGCTTTAAAAGGTTCCTGCCAGACATCCAGACGAGGAGTCCTTTACAGTAGTCCAGCCTGGAGGAGATAAAGGCGTAGACCAGTCTCTCAGCATCAGAGAGGGAAAAAGAGGGGCGGAGTTTGGCAATGTTTCTAAGATGAAAAAAGGAGACTTTACAGAGGTATTGGATGTGAGTTTCAAATGATAAATGAGAGTCAAATTTAACTCCCAGATTATTAACAGAGGAGGAGAGGGGCATGGTGTGACCAGATAATGAAATACTGCCAATAAGGGCAGATCTGAGCTGTTGGGGCTGTGCCAAAGAGGATGGCCTCAGTTTTGGAGATGTTAAAGTGGAGAAAGTTCTCACTCATCCACACCTTTATCTCCTCCAGGTAGGAGGTGAGGACCAGTAGGGTAGTGGAAGAGGCCGGATCCAATCTCATATGGGGGGGGCTGAAAAGTTCATAGGCTGACCATGATGACCACTGGAGTGGTGGCCTAGTTGATAGACCATCCGCTCCATGACCGGGAGGTTGGAGGTTCAAGTCCTGGTTGGGTCATACCAAAAACCATATAAAAATGGTACTTCCCATCTTCTAGCTTGGTGCTCAGCGTAATAGAATGGGGGGAGGAAAAGTTGTCTGTGTTGGTGCCTTGCATGGCAGCGACCCCTCTGATTCTAGATGTGATTAACATTGTAGATAGGAGAAAGGTAATTTCGTTCTACTGTACATGAATGGCTTTTTGGATTGAATGACAATAAAGTTGTCTTCTTCATGATGCAGTGGTCAAATTTGACCAAATGTGGTTTATTTTTCAACATAGTCTTCAATGTCAGTGTATCTGAAATGACACAATGCAGTTAGTATTAGAAAAGGTTGAATTTAATGCATGACTAGTTTCGTTGCTGTAGCATAATTCCTTCTTAGTCAGCCTATGAACTTTTCAGCACCCCCTCCCCCCACAGAGCTGAGTATCATCAGCGTAGCAATGGAACGCAATTCCATACGTACTAATGATGCAGCCCAGTGGGAGCATGTAGCTGGTGAAAAGGGTCAGCCCTAGGATGATCCCCGAGGGACCCCACAGGTCACAGTAAGGGGCAATTATTTAGCATCCCCCACGGCCACATACTCAGCTGTACCCGAGAGATAGGACCCAAACCATTTGAGAACGGTTCCAGAAAGTCCAATAAATTTTTTAAGTCAGTACAGGAGAATGTTATGGTCAACAGTATCAAATGTGGCTGTAAAATCAAGGAGGATGAGGATTGATGGGAAGCCCTGATCAGCAGCCACAAGCAAGTCATTCACCACTCTGACCACAAACATGTCTGCCTCCACAATACCAACACTGCAGTTCACTGCTCCCTCAAACAATGATTGTGGTGGATGTCTGATGCACTCCAAAAGCACTTACCACAAAAAATTAGTACAAACATCTTCTACAGTAGAGAGGAATTAATGTTCTTTGGAAGAAAATTCCAAGTAAAAAAATAATAAAGATGATATGCACATCATATGATCCAACTGGTAGGGTGCTGCATCCCCCAAAAGGTTTATTGGAAAATCAAAGAAGATCTGCACACCGAAAAGCTCCGATTAGTTATTTTTTTAATTTTTTAGTAATGTTTTGGGCCACCTGCCCTTCCTCAGACTTCAGAATAGAAGTTGAAGGACGGGCAGGTGGCCCAAAACATTACTAATAAAAAAAGGAAATTCCAAGTTCCCATACCGAGTACCTACCAACACTCACGCAGAATACTCCTGAGAATAGCCAGAGCACCTGCATCTCCATGGATAGCTACATCGAGTGGAAAGCCCCAGAGAAGGAGTCAAGAACATAAACAGAAACAGGGGTGTGGTTCTGGCTACATGGCTTAGCTAAAGGACCCTCCGAACAGACCACGACTACATAGCCTTTTTGTCACAAATACCTGGTCCCTCGAAAACAAGACTGATGAACTACAACAGGATATATAAACCCGAAAAACCATGCAAGACAGTTCTGCCGTAATCATCACTGAAAGCTTGCTGCACCCCAGGATCACAGATGCCACAGTTGAGCTAGCGGGCCACTCACTCCACCAACGTGATAGGACAGAGGACTCTGGTAAGCGCTGTGCAAACAATGTGAACATATGTGAATAAGGGTGGGTCATCGATAAATAGAGCTCACCCGACCCAGAGCTGCTGGCAGTTAAATATAGACCGTCTTACCTGCCACGGGAGATTTCTGTTGCCATGGTAACAGTGAAACAGTGATCTACATCCCTCCAGGTGCTAATGCTATATATATATATATATATATATATATATATATATATATATATATGTACTGTATATACTCAGCTATATACTACACAAACAGCAGAGTGCTTACCGGACAACACACTCGACTGTGTATACCCTAATATTAATGAGTCAACATACAAGAGGGAGAAGGAACATTTAGCAGCCTGGTACAATGACCATAACTTGGCCCTCAATATAAAAAAAGACCAAGGTTATAACAGTGGCCACATTTCAAGGGACTGACTATGGCTGTCCCTCTGATATACTCATTTCTAATTCTGTCCCTCCCAATCACTCACAATGAGAATCTTCGCATCTTCAACTCTGCCACCTCCAGCTCAGCCCCGTGTTTTCTGTCGGTGCCACCGTCTCCAAACCATACATCATAGCAGCTCTCATTACCGTCTTGTAAATCTTCACTTTCACTCTAGCTGCTGTCCTTCTGCCACAAATCACCGCTGACACTCGCCTTCACCCACTCCACCCTGCCAGCATGCTCTTCTTCACCTCTCTTGTGCACTGTCCATTGCTTTGGATGGTTGACCCCATGTATTTAAACTCATCCACCTTCAACCTCGAGTTCTTTCATCTTTACTATTACACCTGCCTCCCTCTCATTTATTCTCATTTATTTTGTCAAGTTTTGAACATCTCTCAGACATGGGACTCGGATATTCCTACCTTGCTTACTTGCTTACTACTGTTGCAGGATGAGGGCTGGGTGGCCATCACCATGCGTAGAGCCAATCAGGTTAACCAGTGCATGCCAATATTGCCAGTTTTGTGCCAGCTTCTCTGCATCATCAGCAGTGACTTCGAGCTGTTGGAAGTCTCTCTCCTCCACATCAAACTATCTTATGCGTGACTTGCCCGAGGTCTTTTCCACCTTGAGGCCCTGGGGTCAAACCTGGGCCACACCTGGGCAGTGCGGTGGCACAGTGGTTAGCACTGTGGCAGGACAGCAATTCACCCTTGGCCATGGGATCCCGGATTCAAACCCAGCCCCTGACCAACAGTGGTCTGTGTGGAGTTTGCATGTTCTCCCCCTGTCTGCGTGGGTTTACTCCGGGATTTCTCCGGTTTCCTCCCACAGGCCAAAAACATGCAGGGTAGGTTAACTGGAGACTTTAAAGCCGCCGTAGGCATGAATGTGTGTGTGAATGGTGAAGGGATAGCGCCGTACCATGGCTGCTTCATCCATCCAGGTGGATGCCCTGAATTTCCCCTCTTGGGATCAATAAAGTATACAAAATCAAAAGAAAAAAAACAAAACAAAACAGGAGGATGGCTTTTCTCGGGTGTTCTGGAGGAAGGCAGAGGACATGGCCAAATCAGCAGATGCACCACTGTGTAATAAGGTGGGATGCTACAGGCTGATGTGTGCAGGCTTGGAGCACATCATTAGAGGTGTGCTGGGGCCACCTGATGTTCTCAATGGTTCTGAGGGCCTGACTATCAAACCCATCCACTCTCAAGCCCAGAGTCTTATTCAATGGCCATGTCTCTGACCCATAGAGTTGTCCGTCAGTTGTTCTCGATGATGACAAAGAACATCACAAGGAAGAGGACTGGGTGTGGTGTGTCCGGTTGAGCTGATCAGTCCGATACGGGTACAGAAGGCTCTGCCACAGGTCTGGCACAGGTGGTCTGCACAGGCTGAAGATACAGGGGTGGCTCTGGATTTGCGAAGCTCTCATTTTCTCTGGGCCTTGGCAATCCTGTTCAGCTCAAAGTAGGCAGCACCTTTGCTGGTACAGCTACACCAGTCTGGTTGGTCTAGCACTAGGGTCTCCCAGGTGTGAGGACTGATGTGAAAGCTCTTCAGGGAGGCCTTAAGAGTGTCTTTGTAGCACTTCTTCTGGTCACCTTGTGAGTGCTTGCCCTCTGCTAGTTCACCGTAGAACAGTCTCTTTGGGAGGCGTGAGTCAGGCTTACGAACAAGGTGGCCAGCCCACCTAATCTGTGCTCTCTTAAGCACGGTGTGGATGCTAGGCAGCTCAGCTCGGGAGAGGACCTCTGTGTCAGGGATTTTGTCATGCCAGGTAATCTTCAGGAGCTTTCTGAGGGAGTTCAGGTGGAAATGGTTTAGATTTCTGGCATGGCGCTCGTAGACTGTCCAGGTCTTACTGCAGGTACAGTATACAGTAGGGATGGCAGGACAACTGCCTTGTACACCTTCAGTTTTGTGGTCAGCCTGATGCCTCTCCTTTCCCACACTGTTGCATGTAGCCGTCCGAATGGTAAGCTTGCCTTGGCAATGCACAAATCGACCTCGCCATCAATGTTGACAGACGAGGAGAGTGTGCTGCCGAGGTACGTGAACTTGTCGACTGCCTTGAGGGTCTCCCCGTTGACAGTGATGGCTGGATCCACGTAAATCTTCTGCGGTGTGGGTTGGTGCTGGACCTTGGTTTTCTTCATACTGATTGTGAGCCCAAAGTTGTTGCAAGCAGTGGAGAAGCAGTTCATGCTCTGCTGCATCTGGGCCTCTGTAGCTGTGTTGAGTGTGCAGTTGTCTGCAAACAGGAAGTCACGCACTGAGTCCCCTTCCATCTTGGTTTTGGCTTGGAGCCTCCGCAGGTTGAAGAGCCTGCCGTCCATCCTGTACCTGATCCTGATGGTGCTTTCTTCATCATTGCAGAAGGCATCAGACAGCATGGCTGTGAACATCATGCTGAAAGTGTGGGCGCGAGTACACAGCCCTGCTTGACCCTGTTGGTGACTGGGAAAGCTTCGGAGGAGTCTCCATTTTCCAGTACTTGAGCAAGCATGCCATTGTGGAACTGGTGCACTATGCTGCTGAACTTGTCTGGGCAGCCGAACTTCGCCATAATCTTCCACAGTCCCCCACGACTGATGGTATTAAAAGTATTTGGTCAGATCTACAAATGTTGTGTAGAGGTCCCTGTTCTGCTCTTGACACTTCTCCTGAAGGTGGCGTGCGGCGAAGATCATGTCAGCAGTTCCATAACCCTCTCTGAAGCCACACTGGCTCTCCAGCAGGTGACTGCCTTCCATGTGCTGAAAAAGACGGTTGAGAAGGACTCTTGTGAGGATCTTGACGGTGATGGCGAGGAGAGAGATCCCACGGTGGTTGTTGCAGGACTGCCTGTTTCCTTTTGTCTTGTAGAGATAGACAATGGAGGCATCCTTGAGCCCCTGGGGGATAATTTCCTGCTGCCACATGGTCTGAAACAGTTTGGTGAGTTTCTGTATTAGAACTGGTCCTCCTGCCTTGTAGATTTCAGCTGGGATGGAGTCAGAACCTGGTGCTTTGCAGTTTGAAAGGAATTTGATCGCTTTTTGGACTTCTGATTCCGTTGGAGGTTCTGCCAGAGACATGTTCACCTCTACTTGGGACATGCAAGTGATGGCTTCTGCATTGATGGACGAAGGTCTGTTCAGGACACTGCTGAAATGTTCTGCCCATCTTTCCAGGATTGTGTTCTTGTCTTGCACTGTGTGTCTGTGTGTGTGTGTGTGTATATATATATTTTATAGTAATATGTACATATGTATATTAGCTGCTCTTGCTTGCTTGTTTTTTCTTGCCTTCTGATTGTTGCTCTGAGTGTTGCTATCCCTGTGCTGTTGCAATCCTGGAATTTCCCCGTTGTGGGACTAATAAAGGCTTATCTTATCTTATCTTATCTTATCTTGTCAGTGAGGAGAGTGGACCTGTCAGCACTGAGCAGTGGTGATGTTCCAGAAGACGGAGGCCTGTAGATGGTCTTAAGGGCATCGTAGAAGTGTTTGGAGTTGTTGCTGTAAGTGTACTGCTGCATTTCATCTGTCTTTTTGCTGAGCCAGAAGTCCTGCATCTCTCTGAGCTTTGCCTGCACCTTTCCTTTGATGGAGTCGAAGGTTGCCTTCTTAGAGGCAGATCTGCTGTCTTGCTGGTACACTCTGTGGGCATCACGTTTCTTGTCAAGCAGCTTTTGGATGTCCTCATCATTTTCATCAAACTAGTCTTGGTGTTTGTGCATGTTCTGGCCCAGTTGAGTGAGTGAGGTGTCGTACACCATGTCTCTGAAAGCTTCCCAGTCTTCTTCTGATTTGTACGCCCCGAGGTTGAGCTGACTAAGCTTGCTGTCCAGGTCCTCACTGTGGTTCTGTCACACAGAGTGCTGTTCCAACTTGCTGACATTGAGTTGCCTGTTTGCATTTTCCCCTGTAGACGCTGTTTGGGCTAGATGTGCATGTTGAGCTTTGAAAGAATGAGTCTGTGATCTGCCCAGCAGTCTGCGCCACACATCACCTTCGTCACTATAACGTCCTGCCTGTCTCTCCTACTCACAATGATGTAATCGATCAGATGCCAATGCTTGCGACGTGGATGCATCCAGGAGGTATTGTTGCGATTTGGCAAGCTGTAAACAGTTTTAGTGATCAGAAGGTCATGAGAGGTGCATGTCTTCAACAGGAGAAGATTGTTGCTGTTGCACTTTCCAACTCCATTTCTCCCAAGGGCTCCCTCCAGTGTCTGGTAGTCTGTACCAACTCTGGCGTTAAAGTCTAGAAAGAACAATGAGTTTGTCTTCCTTTGGTATGCTTTCAATGAGAGTCTTTAAGTCCTTGTAAAACATATCTTTGATCTCATCTAGGTTTGTCATGGTGGGGGCATATGCACTCATGAATGTGGAATGGCATTTTCCTCAGAAGGGAACCCGCAAGGTCATGAGACAGTCATTGGTTCCTTTGGGGAGGCTGGTAAGCTTCCTGATCAGATTGGATCTGATCGCAAAAGCCACTCCTGCTTCACAGCGTTCTTCACTGCCTCGGCTGCTCCAGAAAAAGGTGACTTCTGTCAGCTGACCTTCATCTGCAAACCTGGTCTTGCTCAGAGCTGCGATGTGGATGTTGTACCTGCTGAGTTCTCTAGCGAGAAGTGCTGTCCGTCTCTCAGGTCTGCCTGCTTTGGAGCTGTCCATGAACATTTGCACATTCCAAGTGCCAATGGTGAGTGATGTCATCTTAGTTGATTTCTTCTGAGAATTTCGACCACTAGGGTGGGATCCCTGCCAGCCATGCCTTGCTGGCCAGGGTGTAGTGAATCAGGCCATGTTTAGGGCACCTTTTCTAGCCCCTTCCTCGGGTCATGGAGGTGAGCAGAGCAAATCCTAAAGAGGGCTGCTCAGACACCCAGGGGGCTGCCAAACTCCACTGCTGCTTCCGTCCAGCAGAGAACCACCCTATGCCCTGGGCTGCCTGTGTATGGGATTGTGGCTACAGCTTCCAGTGTATCCGCAGCTGCTGCTTCGTCACTTGCCCATCACTACAGGACTTGGGGGGGGGGGGGTGAGAAAGAAATGGGAGAGTGATGTCTTGACTTGCGTGTGAATTTGATTTAAGTGAGAGAGAGTTGTGGAGGGTTGTCAGCCTCACTCTCTTGTCCCAGCCTATCTGGATCCAGTGGCAAGATGTAGTCAAGACGGCTGGAGATAGGTAAGGATGCAGTGGATGGCCAGCAGTGTCCTACATGTCTCATTGTGCCCTAGTTGCATTCCACAATGCTTTACTGGGCCTGCCTTCCTGCCCGTTGAGCCAATCTGGTGGTTTCCTCCACGCAGTCCTTGCAGGTCCAGTCTAAGCATGCGTAGGTAGACAAGCCCTACCTCACTGAGAGTTTCAAACTCATCGGCTACCCTCACTGGTTTCGCCTGCCAGTCGAAGCGGTTTACTGGGGTGTGGCCTCTGTTGCATGCAAACAGGTACATGGTGCCATAAGTGAGAGTTGAGTGCCAAATGGGAACCAAAGTGGACCGACCACCTGGAGGTGCGACTGTTGCCCCGTTGGTACTATCCCTCCCTGACACTCCATACACCCCAGGATGGTGAGGACTGCCGTGTATGCAGGGCTGATGCAGCGAGGCCACGTTTGTGGTTGATCTCTGGTTCCATGTCCCCATTGTTGGTCACTGTGGAGCTCAGGTACACAAAGGAATTGACAAACTCAATGGCATCATTCCCAAGCTGTAACAAGGGTGGGTCCGGTTTGTCGCAAACATGCATTAGCTTAGTCTTTGTTCAGCTCACCCGAAGGCCCAGCTTCACTGCCTCTTCGTGGTAGAAAAGCAGAGCATCTCTAAGCTGACGGTAGGATGGGCTGAACAGGGTGGTATTGCCAGCATATTCAAGGTCAGCCAGGTGGTAGTTGCCAAACTGCATGCCAGGGACCCGCTCGCAGACCTTGGTCATCAGATAGTCTATGACACAGTTGAAGAGATCAGGAGTGGCCACACAACCTTGTCGGACCCCGCTGTTGATGGGAAATCAGCCGGCCTCCTTTCCGTTCACACGGACACAGCTCTCCAAGCTGCTGTAGAGCTGCTTGAACAGGGCTACGATCTTGGGTGGGGCTCCGAGGGTATGCAGGATACTCCACAGAGAAGTGTGGTCCATGGTGTTAAAAGCAACCTTAAGATCTATAAAGGCTATATAGAGATGACGGTCCTTGTGGAATTCATAGGCCTTCTCTATTAATAGGTGAACAGCAGAGATGTGTCTGAGGTCAAGTGGTTTGCCATGAAGCCTGCCTGCTGAGGGCGACGGCTGTTTCTGATGGCTGGAAGGACATGACTGAGGAGGATCCTGGTGAAGAGCTTAACAGGAATGGACGAAAGAGTGATGTCTCTGTGATTGCAGCAATCACAAATGTTCCTACCACACCCTCATTCTATGTTTGGGTCTGCTGGGTCTGAATGGCATCCTCCAATCCCATCTGAGTCAACTCACTACCAGGTGGTGATCAGTTAACACAGTTAACAGCTCTGCACCTCTCTACACCAAAGTGTCCAAGACATACTGTCTGATGACATAAACAAAATCGATCATTGACCTGTAATAATAAACCAAACAAGAGTAAGTTTTCATTTCACTAAAGCGATTCAGTATTTTATGTCATGTTCGGGGTCGTCACCCCGAGCATGACTTGTGGCTGCTGGGGCTAATTATTGCTTATTAATTTAGGCTGGTGGATTGAGCCTTGCCCTCCGTCAGTCCCTCAGCCATGCCTTCTCTTCTCACCAGGCATTCACCAGCTGTCTGGTTCGCCACATACACACTCATGCACACACACACACACACACACACACACACACACACACACACACACACACACACACACACACACACACACATTCTCATACTTATACTCACATACGCGCACACACACACTTAGTTCAATCAGTCATGCACCTGTTGCAACATGGCTGGTCCTACTTGCTGTCATTTGGGCTTGGTATTAATAGCAGGGCAGTACGACCAGCTTGCGTGGCAACTTAGCAATGTCAACTCTGGACATCCAGCCTTGCTTTTGTTGGTTTACCCCTGGACTGAATCATGTTGTTCCCTCAGAGCCTTTCCGCTCCAACACTGTTGTAAGTCTTTCCTTGTGCCTTTTTCTCCGCTCCTGCCTAATTGGAGTGCATTAGGCATTCCCGTACACCAACCAAGTTTGTAGCTGGGTGTCTTCCCCTCTTCTACTGTGACTGTTTTTTGGACTAACTGTACATTCACCCAATATAAATAAACACGTTACTTACTCTGCGTTTTGGGCTCGCTGCTATTTCATATGTTCGCTGTGAAGTTACGCAGTGAACATGACAATTCTATACATTGTGAGTTATTTGAGTGTCACTTTGAGATACATACATAATATAAAAGACTGTAAAAAAAAACCCACTGTGTGTATGTGATAAATGTGCCATCTAAAGTGCAGTGTGTTTAATGACTCTAAAATGTATCATAGATGGCAAATAGTTTGCAATCTATGCAACTTTTATTCTTTATTCCATAGCACTATAGCAGATGCCTTCTAGGTTTGATTGGCTTACAATATTGACCAAGCAGATTAATTTAGTCTTGGTTATTTTCTTCTTCTTCTTCTTTTAGATTTCATTGGCAGTTGGCAACCAGCTTACAGGTGCAGTACCGCCACGTACTTCACTGTATATCATTTATTTATCTTTTGTTCATATAAAAGACAAAAAATAAAATAGAAAGGAGATGTCTTTACCTTCTTTACCTTCTAAGAAGGTAATGACATCTCCTTTCTATTTTATTTTTTGTCTTTTATGTGAACAAAAGATAAACTAGAAAAGCACTCGGAGAGCGCAGACCTCTGCCAAGCGCCACAGTTCACCCCATACAGTGTTTGTGTGTACGTTTTCAGATTCCTTGACCATGAAAACTTATGACTAGCAATTGGATTCACAATGATAGGATTAGTGGTTCAATAGTTATTGACAAAAATGTCATTTTCCGTAATGGCAGTTTTCTTCTGGACGGTGATCTGGATCATCACCAAAATCTAATCATCTGTAGGATACCCCATTTCTGACAATCTGTGAAAATTTCATGAAAATCCGTCCATAACTTTTTGAGTTATCTTGCTAACAAACAAACAGACAGACAAACAGACAGACAGACAAACAGACAGACAGACAAACAGACAGACAAACCAACGCCGATGAAAACATAACCTCCTTGGCGGAGGTGGTAATTTAAAGAAGACTAAATGAACCTATTTGACCTTTCACTATACAGTATATCGTCACTCTATCTCGTCTTGGTTATCATTTACAGTTGTGATCAAAGTCATTCATCCTCTATTGTATTTTAGGTTTATTGGCAAAATTTAAAAAAAATTCAGGTGTTTGCAATAAACAGATTACACAAGAACGGTTAAAAAAAATTAAATAAAACTAATATTAGAAGGATTTTATTCAAATTTAACAGCAAATCCTACTTTCAGCTACTACTGAGACTACTGCAGTCTCAAAAGTATTCTACCCCTCAACAGAGTTCCTCATAAAAGCACACATCTGCAAATCAGGTGTGGTCTCAAGCACACCTGATGCAACTAATAAAGCCCTTGATTGGTTGCATCAATTGTGCTTGAGATAGAACACCTCAAATACCTAGACTGCAGTTTATTGATCAGGGTATTCAGCATGATCATGTTGAAAGCTGAGCTGTAGTCCAAAGAGAGCATCCTCACATAGCTCCTTGGGTTCTCCAGGTGGCTCAGTGCTCTGTGGACTGTGGTGGTGATGGCACCTTACGTAGACCAGTTCTCCCTGTCGGCGAATTGGTGGGGGTCGAAGGAGGGAGGAAGACAGTCCCTAATGTGCTGGAACACAAGTCACTCAAAATACTTCATGACTACAGACGTGAGTGCTATGGGTCTGTAGTCATTCAGGCTGTCAATTGTGGACTTTTTGGGGATGGGGATAATGGTGGAGTCCTTGAGGCAGGAAGGGACGGTGGCGAGTGTCAGGGAGAGGTTGATCAGCTTGGTAAGGATCTCTGCAAGCTGGTCTGCACATGTTTTGACCACTAGTCCTGGGATGTCGTCGGGGCCAGTGGCTTTGCAGGGGTTCCCTGCTCACAGTTTCCTTCATACCTCGTGCACCTGTAGAGAGAAAGGGTAGGGTGGGGGGAGAGCGGGGGGGTGACGAGCTGGGGGAGGAGGTGAGCTCAAATGGCAAAGAAGCTGTTAAGCTCCTCTGCCAGAGTGAGGCTGCTATCCGATGTTGGTGGGGGGGGGGGCATTGGCTCCTGTTGTTGGTAAGGACCTGGATGCCTCTCCACATCTGTCAGGGATTGCCCTCTGTGACTAAGCCCTTCACCTTCCTCCTGTAAGTGTTCTTTGGGTGTTTTATGCCTCTTTTCAGGTTGGCTCTGGCAGTGCTGTACAGAGACCTGTCCCTCTGCCTGAAGTCTGAGTTGCGAGTTCTGATCAGAGCCTGGACCTCACTGGTCTTCCAGGGTTTCTGGTTTGGAAAGACCCGGATGTGTTTGGTGACTGTCACAGTTTCTACACAACATTTAATGTAGAAGAGGACAGACTTGGTGTAGAAGTCCAGATCCTGCTGTTCAAGGATGTTCCAATCTGTGCAGCTAAAGCAATCCTGGAGCTGTAGGAGAGCATTTTCAGGCCAGGTTTTAATTGTTTGTTTGGTTGGGGGGGAGAACTCTTCCTGAGGGGGGTGTAAGCAGGTATTAGAAGCAGAGAGAGATGGTCTGATTGTCCAAGGTGAGGGAGGGGTTGGCTCTGTAGGTGTGCTTAATGTTGCTGTAAACATAATCCAGTGTTCCTTCCCTTCTTGTGAGACACTTAACATGTTGGCGGAATTTGGGGAGTACAGTATTTAAGCATGCATTGTTAAAATCCCCTGCAACAATGTGGACTGCATCGGGATGGTCTTTCTGTTGCCTGCTAATGATGTGCTGGAGGTGACCGAGTGCTAAACTAACACTAGCATCTGGAGGGACAAAAACAGTTGTTACAGTTACTGCCGTTAGCTCGCGAGGTAGATAGAAGGGCCCACACAGAGAAGACATGGCCTCTAAATCTGGTGAATCGTGGCTTTGAATTATTCTGCTGTTATTACACCAAGTCTGAAGCACTTAGACACAGAGCCCACCACCCCTGCCATTTCCGGAATTGGCATTGTGGTTGAAACAGAGTGTAGTTCGGCCAGGTAATTCCACAGTGGCGTCTGGGTAACGTGGATGCTGCCATGATTTGGTCACAATCAGAATAGTACAGTCCCAGACATAGCAATTATAGGCGATCTCGGATCCCAGCACATCTATTTTGATGGTGAGGGATCTGGCGTTGGTGAGGAAAATTGAAGGACAGGAGGACAGAAAAAGGCAGGAAAAACATAAAACAAGGGTTGCAGTCTGTAGTGTCTAGCCGCAACATGTGAACGAGCAGTAAATTGAAATCCAAGAAGGTTTGGCTTCAGAAGAAGTCCTAGAAAATATTAGAGTGGCTACCACAGTCGCCTGACTAGAACCCCATTGAAAATCTCTGGTGGGATTTGAAAAAGGCAGTTGCAGCACATAAACCCAAGAATATTAATGAACTGGAGGTCTTTGCCCATGATGAATGGACTAAGATTTCTCAGAAACGCTGCCAGAAGCTGGTCTCTGGCTATGCCTCACATTAACAGCAGATCACAACAGCAAAAGGGTGCTCTACTAAGCCCTAAACATGCTTGTCATGAAGGGGTTGAAAAATTTTGAGACTGCAGTAATCAATAAAAGTGGCATTTTGTGTTGAATTTGCAGAAACCACTTGTAATATTAGTTGTGTTGAGTTATTTAAATTGTTCTTGTTTATTGCAAACAGCTGCTAGTTTTTACATTTTGCCAATAAACCTAATTTGCACTGGAGGTTGAATAATTTTGATTGCGACTGTAACAAATATGTCAATACTGCTGTGAGGTGGGAAATGGACACAATGCTTACCTGATGGTGTGCCAATGCTTGGTTGTGTACTGAGGTATGAGGTGGTAAATGATATCCAGTCCATGGTTTTCTCCTATAAGGTTTGCTGTGTGAACTGCAAAACAAATACAGCAGACATTAGCATACAAGTCAAGATCAGCAGCACTGTATACTACATATTCTTCAACGCTTGCACTGACCCCCAAAATAATTAATAAGAGATAACACCCAGAGTGGAAGAAACACAAGACAGAAATACTAACTGATACAACACCACCATAAAATCTTGCAAACACACCAATGGGCATCTAAATATCTTTATATCATGACCCAGAGAAAATGCAATAAAAGTCACATTAAAGAAGCAATGGATTAACTCATTTGGACATTATTCTATAATGCTTTATTCTTTCGGACAATCAGAATTTGACTGCAATTAAAAGGGAAAGAGTGTTGAAATTTTCAAAACTGGTAATACTGTCTTACATGCTGTAGGACATCCATCTTAAAACACTGTATAGTGCTCTTTCACTGTGTGTGTGGGTGTGTGTGCGTGCACATGCACAAGCATGTGCATACCTGATGAAGAGAAGACCTGGATGACCCAGAGACAGGCAGCAGCTCTCTTGGCATGATTACAGTTGTGCTTGAGCAGATTCAAAGTCAGCAGAACAGCTCCAGCCTCCTCTGCCTTTATACCAATACGACGGTCTGTAAATATATTTAGACAGGCTGTTTGGTCAGCGTTGAATCTACATCAACTGGAGTTCTCACAAATATATTTACAACCAATGTTGGTGTCCTTTTTCATCATCATTAGTTTAATTCAGTGGTGATTTTAGACTGTGGGATGATACGTCAGCATGGTGGTGTAGTGGTTAGCACTGTGGCAGCATAGCAAGAAGATCACAGGATCGATTTCACCCCTGACCATCATGGGTTTGATCCCACCCCCAGAACACTGGTGACCCTTCTATGTGGAGTTTGCATGTTTTCCCCGTGTCTGCGTGGGTTTTACTTCGGTTTCCTCCCACAGGCCAAAGACATGTAGGTTAGGTTAATCGGTATCAGCTGGGGATTCTAAATTTTCCTTAGGTGTGAAAGTGAATGGTTGTCTGTCTCTCTGTGTTGGCCCTGCAATGGACTGGCGATCTGTCCAGGGTGTACCCTGCCTCTTGCCCAAAGATAATGGGATAGGCTCCAGCACCCCGTGACCCAAAAAGGATTAAGCGGAAGAAGATGGGTGAATAGGATGGTGTGTACAAAATGTACTAGTACATCTCAACAAAAGTTTATGTTGTGAAAGTTATTTTAATCATTCAATTAAAAAATGTTAAACTTCTATGTACTCTATATTCCTCACATTATAAAATTTGCCATTTAAAGCCTTTTTGTCTTAAATTTCTTTGATTATGGCTGAGCACTTTAAAAGAAATTATGACTCATGATATTCTTACTTTTTGAGTTTTAAAAAACATTTCTTCATCTTCTACTTGTACCAATGCAATAATGTTTCTACACATCTGTGTTTGTTCTATATTTAGTGCTGCCAAAATGGTGTCAAACCTTTGCCTGTTAGCCACCCAAAACTAGCTTAACTGGTCTTTGTTGGTGTTAGCTCTCCCCACCAGGTTGGTGTAGCAGGCTACCTGTGATGTTGTGAATTATACTTTTATTGTGAAGTGCGGTGTAGTGGCGCCACTTCCTCTTCCTCCACTGCACCGCCCTATAAATGCCAGGGGGCATCCATTTTAGGGTCTGTTGCTGATGCCCCTGTCTGGTGGCTGCGTTGTGTGTCTGGATGCTAATAAAGCTGAGTTTATACGTTCACCTGGCCTCATCCTTGTATAAGGTATTTATCCATACATAACATTTTAGTGACGAGAATAAACCATGAAGGCATGTATTTCACCGCTCCGGCCCTTCCTGGAGCTCCCAGGCGAGCCGCCTGTGCCTTGGCCAAGATGGTTTGCAGCCTTCCAAAACTACATCATTGCGCTCGATCTGGGTGAGTTAAATACAGGTTCATCTCAAAAAATTAGAATATCAGGAAAAAGTTCAGATTGGAGTTCGGATTGGAGCAGCATCTGCAGCATCTGCAGTGATGCGGACGTTGTACCGGTCTGTTGTGGTGAAGAGGGAGCTTAGTTCTAAGGCAAAGCTGTCGATTTACCAGTCAATCTACGTTCCTACTCTCACCTATGGTCACGAGCTTTGGGTAATGACCGAAAGAACGAGATCGCGGATACAAGCGGCTGAAATGAGCTTTCTCCGTAGGATTGCTGGACTCACCCTCAGAGATAGGGTGAGGAGCTCAGTCATCCGGGAGAGGCTCAGAGTAGAACCGCTGCTCCTCCACATTGAAAGGAGTCAGTTGAGGTGGTATGGGCATCTGATTAGAATGCCTCCTGGACGTCTCCCACTTGAGGTGTTTCAGGCACGTCCCACTGGGAGGAGACCCCGGGGCAGACCCAGGACTCGGTGGAGAGACTATGTCTCCCAGCTGGTCTGGGAACGCCTTGGTATCCCCTCTGAAGAGCTGGAGCAGGTGGCTGGGGAGAGGGAAGTCTGGGCTTCTCTGCTTGAACTGCTGCCTCCGCGACCCGGACCTCCGGAAAAGCGGTAGAAGATGGATGGATGGATGGATGGAAAAAGTTCAATATTTTTTGTCATTCATTTCAGAAAGTGAAACCCAAGATCGCCCCAAAACGTCTCCCGAGTCGGCGGACGGAGCCTCTGTTTACAGCAGGAGACGATACAGCAGGGAAGAGCTAGTGCTAGCTAGCACTCGGCCGCCACCCGATGCTAGCGGAGAGACTCGATATACCGGGAGCTGTAGCGAAAACAACGCGGGTGCCGGGCTGGAGTTCTGGCGGCGTGCGGGAAATATAAGACGGAATGATAAAGAGCGATGGCAAGAACCAGGCAGACCGCCCGTAAAAATCTGCTGGAGGAGAGGGCCCCCCGGGAGGCAGCTGGCCACCAAGGCTGCTCGGAGAAGCGCTCCGGCCACCGGTGGAGTGAAGAAGCCTCACCGTTACAGGCCCGTGGCTCCGAGAGAGATCCGTCGCTGCCAGATATCCACGGAGCTGCTCATCCGTAAGCAGCCCATCCAGCGCCTGGTGAGGGAGATCGCTCTGGACTTCCAAGACCGACCTGCGCTTCCTGAGCTTTGCCGTCGTGGCTCTCTGCAGGAGGCCGGCGAGGCCTACCTGGTGGTCTCTTCTTCGCTAAGGGGGTCGCCATCATGCCCAAAGACTTCCAGCTGGCCCGCCGCATCCGCGGAGAGAGAGCTTGGACTTTCTGCTGCACATTCACCAACCATAATGCTTCGCACTGTGTCTATATATATATATATATATATATATATATATATATATATATATATTTATTTATAGTAATATGTACATATGTTTACTAGCTGTTTTTTTTTTCTTGCCTTCTGATTGTTGCTCTGTGTGTTGCTATCCCTGTGCTGTTGCAATCCTGGAATTTCCCCATTGTGGGACTAATAAAGGCTTATCTTATATAGATTCATTACACAGAGAGTGATATATTTCAAGTGTTTATTTATTTTAATTTTGATGATTATGGCTTACAGCCCATGAAAACCCCAAATTCAGTTTCTCAAAAAAATTAGAATGTTACATAAAATTAATTTTAAAAAAATATTTTTTTAATAGAAATGTTAGCCGACTGAAAAGTATGTCTGTGTACACACTCAGTACTTGGTCGGGGCTCCTTTTGGATTAATTACTATATCAATGCAGCGTGGCATGGAGGTGATCAGCCTGTGGCACTGCTGAGGTATTATGAAGGCCCAGGCTGCTTTGATAGTGACCTTCAGCTCGTCTGCATTCTTGGGTCTGGTGCCTCTCATTTTCCTCTTGATAATACTCCATAGATTGTCTATGGAGTTTAGGTCAGGAGAGTTTACTGACCAATCAAACACAGTGATGCCATGGTCATTAATCCAGGTTGTGATATTTTTGGCAGTGTGTTTGTGTGTGTGTGTGTGTGGGGGGGGCAAGTCCTGCTGGAAAGTGAAATCAGGTTCTCCATAAAGCTCGTCAGCACAGGGAAGCATGAAGTGCTCTAAAATTTCCTGGTAGATGACTGCACTGACTTTGGTCTTGAGAAATAAGTACAGGGTCAGTACATGCGTAAGCTCCTCCTCTTATCCCATCCTCCCCCGCTTTCTCCTACCTATATACAGTATATCAGACTTATAAGAATGGATCTTTTAGGGATTCTAAGGGTGTCTGAATGCCATACTTTGTAATTCTTCCCCCAAAGTGGCCATTGGGGTGACACCTTATATTTTTGTAATAAATGTACATAAATTCAACCTTCCGCCTGATTTTGACTTTGAATAATTTAAGCTCTAAATTATTCTAACAACCTGACAATAGTGAATTATAACAATCTTATCTAGAAGTGACAAAGGCATGGACTAATTTCTCTGCATCAGTTTGGGACAGGATCATGGCCAGATTAAGGAGGTTGTGTGCACCTGGGCTAAAGCAATTTTGGGGCCCTCCTACATATTTATGGGAGTATGATATGCGAAATGGCCATGGTTTCACACGCAGTAATAAAAACTTTATAATCTGATTTCTCGAGTTACCAGATTATTAACGTAGCCATGTAAAAACAGTAATCAGATAAAAGGAAATTATTGTGTTATATAAAGTAAAATTACATTTACACACAGTTTATTGTCCAATAATCCATTCCTTCAGTGCATGTAAACATGTCAAATCTGATTACCATTATCTGATTATTCCTAGTTATTAGATTATTGTGGCCATGTAGCCAGGGCCATTGATGGATCAGCTTGACCTTCAAAGTCCTAAATTACAAAGGCAGTGGCTATGGATACAGAACAGTACCCATAGACTTCTTGTTACAGATATGGCTCGAATCTTACTGGCCAGTACATTCTATTAATGCGTATCTTAAAAGCAGCAAGCTACAGGTATGGAAAGCTGAAGCATATATTTATTTCAAAATTTTAATCAATATCTACTGTATGTACCACCTTTTTAATCTTACCCACTCCAAAATCCTAAAGCTAACCCCTTAATTTTAAGCCTGACTTTCATCTCATATGAAGTAAAATGGTTTGGACAAGGTGCTGATAGCAGAACACAAACCCGCAACCTTCTGATCACAGGACCAACATACTATAGTGGTGTGAAAAAGGGTTTGCCCCCTTCCTGATTTCTCATTTTTTTTGTATGTTTGTCACACTTAAATGTTTTAGATCATCAAACAAATTTGAATATTAGACAAAGATAATACAAGTAAATACAAATTGCAGTTTTTAAATGAAGGTGTTTACTATTAAGGGGGAAAAAATTCAAACATGATGTTTGGACCTATGTGAAAAAGTGATTGCTCCCTAAACCTAATAACTGGTTGGGCCATCCTTAGCAGCAACAACTGCAATCAAGCATTTGCGATAACTGGTAATGAGTCATTTACAGCGCTGTGCAGGAATTGTTGTAATTAAGCCACATTAGAGGGTTTCCAAGCATGAACCGCTTTTTTAAAGTCATGCCACAACATGTCAATTGGATTCAGGTCAGGACTTTGACTAGGCCACTACAAAGTCTCCAGTTTGTTTTTCTTAAGCCATTCAGAGGTGGACTTGCTGGTTTGTTTTGGATCATTGTCCTGCTGTAGAACCCAAGTGCACTTCAGCTTGAGGTCATGAACAGATGGCTGGACATTCTCCTTCAGGATTTTGTGATAGACAGCAGAATTCAAGGTTCCATTTACCACAGGAAGTCTTGCAGGTCCTGAAGCAGCAAAACAGCCCCAGACCATCACACTATCACCACTATATTTTACTGTTGGTATGATGTTCATTTTCTGAAATACTGTGTTACTTTTACATCGGATGTAAAGGGACACACAACTTCCAAAAACTTTTGTCTCGTCAGTCCACAGAGTATTTTCATAAACGTCTTAGAGATCATCAAGATGTTTTCTGGCAAAACTGAGACGAGTCCTTATGTTCTTTTTGCTCAGCAGTGGTTTTCGACTTGGAACTCTGCCATGCAGGCCATTTTTGCCCAGTCTCTTTCTTATGGTGGAGTCATGAATACTGAGCTTAACTGAGGCAAGTGAGGCCTGCAGTTCTTTGAATGTTGTTGTGGGGTCTTTTGTGACCTCTTGGATGAGTTGTCGCTGCACTCTTGGGGTAAATTTGGTCGGTCGGCCACTCCTGGGAAGGTTCACCACTGTTCCATGTTTTCTCCATTTGTGGATAATGGCTCTCACTGTGGTTTGCTGGAATCCCAAAGCTTTAGAAATGGCTTTATTGTGGAAATGTGAAAATGACGAGGCAGAGTTTATCTCACGAGTCAGGTTTATTCACATCTTCCAACATCAGCAAAGCAGAAAGAGGAAGAACACAGACATTCGTCCTTTATATATCCAGGACCTTCAAAGCTCACAGTCACATTGCATTTAATCCCAAGTAACAATGCATCTTCTCTTAAATCCTATAACATCCTCCTCAGAGTCTCTGGCAGACCAGGAAATCCTCCAAGGCCGTCTCTTGCATACCAAAGACTAAATTTTCACATCCTCCTGTTATCTCCAAGGAGGCCCAGTTCTTTGTTCTCTCTGAGATGTGAAGCTTAAAGTGATACATATGAGTCCCACATGACCCCCCCCAAACATCTAAGATGGAACAACAGAATAACAGTCTGCATGTCATGATAAAATCATTACACATTAACCCACGTGCTGCTTGGGCCTCAGTCTCCTCCCGTATCTGCTGTAAGCGGGCTTCGCCACCTCTGCGGTGCCATCCTGCTGGGGAGCTGCTGTCTGGGGGTGAGAACTGTTTGTCACTCCCTATGGGTGTTCTGGGGGATGTCCCCGAGGGGGTCTGCCACGCCGAGGAGCCCTGGCCAACAGCACATCCTCGTCCGCCACCACAAAGGCCGGTTTGAGCCTGTTTATGCCAATCTTTTCCTTCCTGCCCCCCCAAATCTAGCAAAAAATGCTTGTCCCCTGTTTCCAGCACTCTAAATAGTCTATCATAAAGTGGTCGCAGTGGTGGATGATGGACATCGTGTCTGACAAAAACAAACTCCACGTTTTTCAAAGCCTTAGGCACAAAAACGCGCGGAAAACTGTGGTGAACGGGGCCAGGCAGCATGCCCGATTCCGTGCCACGCTGCAACCGCTGAGATGGGGAGCTAGCTGGCGCAGGATTATCTGGGAGAAACTCCCTGGGCAGCCGAAGTGGCTGCGCAAAAACTAACTCAGCCGGGGAGGCTTCTAAGTCCTCTTTAGGTGCAGAACGCAACCCCAATAAAACCCACGGTAGCCTGTCTACCCAATTTGCATCCGTCAGCGACGCTCTGAGAGCCGCTTTCAATGACCTATGAAAACGCTCGCATAACCCATTAGCCTGCGGATTGTACGCGGCTGTGCGGTGGATCGTTACCCCCAGGCTGCGGGCCATTGCTGACCAAAGTTCGGAAACAAATTGAGGACCTCTGTCGGACGTAATGTCCTACGGGACTCCAAAACGCGCTACCCATGCTGTTAAAAACGCGCGCGCCACCTCCTCGGCTGTGGTTGACGCCAGTGGGACCACTTCCGGCCAGCGCGTGGTGCGGTCCACCATTGTCAGAAGGTGTGTGCACCCCTGTGACGGCGGGAGGGGGCCTACGAGGTCCACGTGAACATGATCAAACCTCTTAGCCGGGATGTGAAACGGCTCCAAGGGAGCTCTCGTGTGTCTGTGTACCTTGGCTCGTTGACAAGCCATGCAGGCTGCTGCCCACTCCTTAACTTGTTTGCACAGGCTTGGCCATACAAATTTCTCTCCTACCATTTTGACCGACGCGCGCACTCCCGGGTGCGCCAGAGAATGAATCGAGTCAAAAACGCGGAGGCGCCACGTGGCCGGTACCACAGGACGTAGTCGCCCCGTGGAGACATCGCAGATTAGGGGGGGCATACCATCTTGCAGCACCCTGTTCTCCAGCCTTAACCCTGTTGGTCCAGACTGGAGCGCGCGCACGTCCACGTCGCTAACCTGATCCGCGGCCATGGCTGCATAATCTATCTCTATGCGGACTGGGGCCGCCACGGCGCACGAGAGACAGTCTGCCACTACATTCAGTTTACCCGCCACGTGCTGAATATCGGTAGTAAACTCTGAGATGGCGGCCAGCTGTCTTTGCTGCCGGACCGACCACGGTTCTGAAACCTTGGTCATCGCGAATGTCAGCGGCTTGTGGTCAACGAACGCGGTGAAACGGCGTCCCTCCAGCCAGAACTGGAAGTGGCGAATGGCCAAGTGGAGAGCTAACAACTCCCTGTCGAATGCGCTGTATTTTCGTTCACTATCGCGCAAAGTCCTGCTGAAAAAGGCGAGCGGCTGCCAAGCCCCGGCTACATGCTGCTCCATGACCGCCCCTATGGCCACATCTGACGCGTCAGTAGTGAGCGCTATGCAGGCCGTTGGGTCTGGATGTGCTAACAACGCAGCGTTTGCCAGGGCTGTTTTGACCTCCGAGAATGCTCGCTCTCGCTCTGGAGGCCATTAGATCTTATTTGTGGGTTATTGTTTTTTGAGTGCTGCATACAATGGTTGCATGAGCTGCGCTGTGCGGGGGAGGAAACGGTTATAAAAATTCACCATTCCCAAAAACTCCTGTAACGCCTTGACCGTTTGTGGCTGGGGAATATTTGCTACCGTGCGCACTTTGTCAGGCAGCGGAACCGCTCCTTCTGGAGAGACGCGATGCCCCAAAAAATCAATCTGCGTCACCCCGAACTGACACTTCGCTGGGTTGATTATTAAACCGTGCTCTCCCAACCTCCGGAAAACTGCCGTGAGGTGGTTTTCGTGTTCGTCTTCGGACGCGCTGGCTACTAAGATGTCGTCCAGGTAGATGAATATGAAGGGGAGATCGCGCAACACCGCGTCCATCATGCGTTGGAACATCTGCGCAGCGCCTTTAAGCCCAAATGGCATGCGCAAAAACTCGAATAGACCAAACAGAGTTATTACCGCTGTTTTGGGTATGTACTCAGCGCGCACTGGGACTTGGTGGTAACCGCGGACCAAGTCTATCTTAGAAAAAATGCGCGCCCCCTCCAAATGAACGGAAAAATCTTGGATATGCGGGATTGGGTAGCAGTCGTGCGCTGTGGCGTTGTTCAACCTGCGGAAATCTCTTCAAGGTCGCCACGAGCCGTCAGCTTTCGGGACCATGTGAAGCGGGGAAGCCCGTGGGCTGTTCGAACGCCTGATGATGCCCAACCTTTCCAGGTTGGCGAACTCCACGCGCGCTATGGTCAGTTTAGCTGAATCCAAGCGCCGAGCTTTTGCAAAAACGGGCGGTCCGGTGGTAGTAATAAAATGTTCCACCCCGTGTTTAGCGAGGGCTGCTTAAAATGTGGGAACCGTGAGTGCTGGGAACTGAGTGAGCAGTGTGTGGAACTTACCGCTTGCAGCTGTGACGTTGGCTTGTGCTGTTGGCGGGGCCACTTGGGCTGTACAGGGAATAGAATAAAAAGAAAGTGCATTAACCAGGCGCCTGTTAGCAAGATCAACCAACAAACCATGTGAGCACAGAAAATCAGCCCCCAACATATTGAAATTCACTGCAGCTATGACAAAAGTCCACTCAAATGTACGGCCGTGTAGGGACAGAAGCAGAGTCCTCTCACCAAAGGTCTTAATCTCCGAGCTGTTCGCTGCTGACACCCCGGGACCTCTGGAAACTGCCAGCCGGTCAGCGGAGGAAGGTGTGATGAAACTCAACTGGGAGCCTGTGTCCACGAGGAAATGCCTCCCCGAGCGCGCATCCTTCAAGTAGAGCAGCTTGTTCTCCTCCCCGAGGGCCGCAGCTGCTACCGACCCCCGGTCTTGGCATTTCCCGAGCGCTTGAACTGGCACAGTGGTATACATTTGCGTGCCTTCTCTGCAAAGCGGCGATGGTAGAAACAGAGGGTGTCTCCTCTGCGGTCCTTGGCCCCCGCCGCCGCCGTCGTCGGTAGTTCTGCTACCGCCATCTCTGGCCCCCCGCCATCTCCGGCCGTCGCGCCGAACTCCGTCGCTGCTGCGGTGGCTGTGCGCTGTTTGCTGGCGTTGAGAATCCGGTGCGCCTCCTGGGCCAGCGCGCGGAAGTCCCGCTGGGCCAACAACGGCAAACTGGCCAGGGCCGCTCTCGTGGCCGATGGTAGTGTCCTAGGAAAATGTGGGTGAAGATGAAGTTGTCGCCGTCTGAGCCCCTCAACCTCAGCATGTTCTCCATCAGGTCAACGGGCATGCCATCTCCCAAGTCGTTCAGAGCCAGGAGCCTCTCCGCTCTCTCCTCGACTGAGAGAGTGAAACGCTGGATAAGCGCAGCCTTCAACCCGCCGTATTTGTCATTGTCAGGTGGCCGCTCCAATAGGCTCTGCACATGCCGAGCCGTGCGGTTGTCGAGCTTTGCAATCACATGGTAGAACTTCGTGTCATCTACCGTTATCCCCCGGAGGGCGAACTGTGCTTCGACCAAGTGGAACCAGGAGTGCGGGTTGTCTTGCCAAAAGTCCGGTAGCTGGACGGTAGCAGCATACGCTTGGCTGGGAGCTCCTGACTCGGCTGGCCCGGGGGAATTTCTTTCATCCATGATACGTCTTAGGGTCACCAGTGTGGAAATGTGAAAATGACGAGGCAGAGTTTATCTCATGAGTCAGGTTTATTCACATCTTCCAACATCAGCAAAGCAGAAAGAGGAAAAACACAGACATTCGTCCTTTATATATCCAGGACCTTCAAAGCTCACAGTCACATTGCATTTAATCCCAAGTAACAATGCATCTTCTCTTAAATCCTATAACATCCTCCTCAGAGTCTCTGGCAGACCAGGAAATCCCCCAAGGCCGTCTCTTGCATGCCAAAGACTAAATTTTCACATCCTCCTGTTATCTCCAAGGAGGCCCAGTTCTTTGTTCTCTCTGAGATGTGAAGCTTAAAGTGATACATATGAGTCCCACATTATAACTTTTTCCAGACTAGTAGATCTCAATGACTTTGTTTCTCATATGTTCCTGAATTTCTTTGGATCGCAGCATGATGTCTAGCTTTTGAGGATCTTTTGGTCTACTTCACTTTGTCAGGCAGGTCCTATTTAAGTGATGTCTTGATTTTTTTAACGGGGGGGGGGGGATCACTTTTTCACACAGGACCATGTAGATTTGAATTTTGTTTCCTTAATAATAAACACTGTGGAGAGAAATAACCAGGCTGAACTTTTCTGAGCAGATGAAACTTTATTCCACTCTCTCTCACATTCACCAGAATCAGAAAACCTCTCACCAGGTTGCAGGCACTCTCTTTTATATCACAGCACTGGCACTTCTCTGCTACCTGGGGGCTGCATTAACAAATCATCCCCACACTCCCCACCTTTGATCTGGCACTTCAGTCTGAAGGAAAACTACTGAGTAACTACTGAGTGGGTTCCCCACAACACCTTCATTTAAAAACTGCATTTTGTGTTTACTAGTGTTGTCTTTGTCTAATATTTAAATTTGTTTGATGATCTGAAACATTAAGTGTAACAAACATACAAAAAAATGAGAAATCAAGAAGGGGGCAAACACTTTTTCACATCACTGTATCTACCTAAGCAACAGCAGAAGTTGTCTTGGAGATGATCTGCCTGAAAAAGCTTTGTTTGATTGTCAACTCTTCTGTATCAACAAACATTTTGTATTAGTATACAGATTCCATAGCCATAGCCACTGCCAGTTACTAAATAAAGTGAATGACCACAAAGTTCTAGGTTTAGCTAGAACAGCAGAAAAATGTAGTGCTATGAGGACTAAAAACCCCAAAAAATATTGCATCAACCCACAACTTTAATTATGATAATGAAAAAACACACTCAGCCAGTGTATTCTGTTCAAGGGTTAAATAATAACTATTTGAAGCCAGAGCAGACAAAGTTTTTCACTACACAGAGGAAAAAAAAACCATTGCCAGACCAGTCTGTTATGTATGTAGAATACCTGGGTGAAGGATGTGTAGCATTGTTTTTTATGCCATTATTGTGAAGTGCGGTGAAGTGGTGGCCACTTCCTCCTCCACCACTGCACCACCCCTATAAATATCAGTGGGCATCTTCATTCGGCCTCTTTGCCGATGCCCCTGCCTGGTGGCTGTGTTGTATGTTTCCAACCCCTGTTAATAAAGCTGAGTTCTATCGTCATTGGAGAGGTAATTCCATACATAACATTTTGGCGACAAGAATAAAAAATGGAGGTGTGTGTTTCACCACTTCGGCCCTTCCTGGAGCTCCCGAGCGAGCCACCTGTGCCTTGATCAAGATGGTTTGCCACCTTTCAAAACTACATTGTGGCGCTCGACCTGGGTGAGCTAGATAGACGGAGGGCACGTGTGCTTCTGGTGCATAATTTGGGGTTCGAGGGCCAGCGCATCCTGCGTACACTCGGGGCTACCGACTCATATGAGGATGTGGTCGAGTTGCTAGCATGCCACTTCCACACCCCGGACAACGTCACCGTCCAGAGCACAGGTGTCAAACTTATTCCATGGAGGGCCAAGACCCTGCAGGTTTTACCTCCACCCAGTGTCTTCAACAGGTGATTTCACTGAATTTCTTCCCACTGATTGCTGATCAGTGAAAACACCTGCTGATGACACTGGGTAGAAGCAAAACATGCAGGGTCCTGGCCCTCCATGGAATGAGTTTGACACCCCTGGTCCAGAGGATTCGGTTCCGACAACGACACCAGTGAGTGGGTGAGCCTGTCCGCCAGCTTGTCGCCGACCAACTGCAGCTGGCCAGTGAGTGTTGTTTTGGGACATTGTAGGAGGAAATGGTACATGATCAGCTGGCGGAATACACAACCAGCAATGCTTTGTGAGCTGGGCTGCTTTTGGCGCCGAGTGACCTGATGTTAGCCAAGGCTGTCGAGCTAGCTCTCCAGGTGGAGACCACAGACAAGCTAGCTTAGGAGCTAAAGTGGCGCCAATCACAATGGCAGCTGGGACCTGCCGCCACGGCATTAGTGGCGGACCCTGACAGTGAGGATAGTGCAGCTGATGACAACGCAGAAACATGCGCCATCAACCTGAGGTCTGCCCTGAAAAAGCCCGTGTGTATGGGCTGTGGATCCGTGAAGCACCAATACAAGGCTAGGGAATGCCCGGCTAGAGGGAAGCGCTGTGGCATGTATGGACGCTTGAACCATTATTCCAGGCTGTGTTGTGTGTCCGAGCCGGAGAGCCCACGGAGAATAACAACTGCACCCGCCCCGATAACGGTCCATGCGGTGTCCCCGAGTACCAGTGTGTTCAAGTACTGTATGGTGATGCTGGATGACGGGGAGGTGCCACTGATGATCGACAAAGGGGCGGAGAAATCATTATTGAATTGGACCATGGTAAGGAAATTTTCCCCTACTACAGAATAAGAGAAAACCCAGTGCCGCTCTACTTTTATGGAGGTGGCAGACTGTGCACAGTTGGAACGCTTGAGCTGACAGCTCGGTACAAGTCGGTGATGATGACTGACTACACATTCCATGTGATGGCCCGAGGCAACAACATTATGGGCTGTGACCTGTTTTATGGACTGGGGTTCGCCATTAGAGACGACGCTGGGAAAGAGTGGACTGGTTGTGGCTGGTGGAACTGTCTGGTTCCGGTGGTGGAGGACGACACAGTGTGGGAGAAGGATTTATCTTGCACCACGGTGGTCAAGCAGGGCCAGCCTCACTCAGGTTTGACACAAGAGGGTCTCAGCACCGGCGCTTGGGATGCCTTGAACGAAGGTACCAAGCATGATGGCGAGGCATCTGCGTTGACGAGTGATGCCGACGAACGAGCCTCAGTTTCCTCTGGAGCTCGGCCGCAGTGGGCTGGAGGATCTGGAGCTTCAACAGCGACTGCTGCAGCAGCTTTGCAAAGAGTCGGGGCCAGACCGATAGGCACTGAGGGACCGAGTGCCGATCAGCAACACTGCAGGCCGAGCAAAGCTCCCCTGAGAGACGTCAGGAGATGGGAGAGACTGGGAGAGACGTCCACGGCAGATGTGGGCCAAACAGTCAGAGGGTCACCAGGAGTGGCTGGCCATTGTGGCTAAGCATGGTGCAGCCTACTTCCAGTTGTCGAACAGCTTGTGGAGACATGCCAGTGAACTGCGGCATGCTTGGGAGGAGGCTTCAGATGGTGGGTCTGGACGAGAGAGGTGGTCGATGGCGAAGATAAGATTCGCCCCTCTCTATGACGTCAGCTGCAATCCTGGGGGCATGCCTCTTCCAGGAGCAGATCTGCTGAGGCCCCCACAAGCCAGTTCTACCCCTTTCTGCCAAATGGACAGTAGTGTTTTTTTTGAAATAATAGTAATGATAAAAATGTTCTAGTGTTCAAATGTTTGCATGTGTTTAAAAAAAAACAGTGAAAGTAGTTCTATGTTCACGTGTTTGTGCATGATTGTGAAAAGGATGTTATGGAATTGTTTTATATATTTTTCTTTTTCTTTAGTCTAGGAACACGGCAGTATTTTAAGTTTAATGAACTTTTATTTACAGGTGCCTTGCCGTATGAGGTAGGACAGTAGTCCACCCGTCTTCCTAGTTTTTGGTTTTGTTGTATGAATGCGATAGGCCATTTAGTGATTTCAGTTTAGTTCTGTTCATGCGTGATTCGGACCCTAAATTTGAGAGGGTCTTAATTTTATGTGTTTTTGGACTTTTCTGGGGGGGGGGGGACATTGTTATTTATACCATTATTGTGAAGTGTGGTGTAGTGGTGGCCACTTCCTCCTCCGCCACTATACCGCCCCTATAAATACCAGTGGGCATCTTCATTTGGTCTCTCTGCCGATGCCCCTGCCTGGTGGCTGTGTTGTATGCTTCCAACCCCTGTTAATAAAGCTGAGTTCTATCATGCACCTGGCCTCGTCATTGGAGAGGTAATTCCATACATAACAGGATGAGGCACAATGATGGTTGGACAAGCACAGCTTTATTATGAACTATGTACATACAGCATATGGCAGGCACCAGCATGGGCATCCGGCGTAAGAGAGACGTAAAATGGATGCCCTCTGTTTTAAAGAGGGCGGTGTGGTGATGTGATGGGAAGCATATGTCACCACACCGCACTTCACAATAATGTGACTTTTAATATCCAATACCCCCCCTTTAGAAAAGTCCAAAACCATACACACAATTGAAATCCCCCCAAATTTGGGCCCCAAATCACGCACTAAAATAACAAATAAACATGTACTAAATTGGCTGATCACATTCACACAAAACAACCTAGAATAGAGCTGAAGGGTGGACTACCGAGCAGCCCGCACGGCGGGGTGGATTATTCTGCCACCCAATAAACTAAAAAAAAAGTCCTTTATTAAACTAAAATAACATGCCATGCTTCTAAACTAAACAAAACACACAAAACAATCCCATATGACACAAAATATCTATCAGAACACAAGAACTATAAACATAGTGCCACCGCACAGTCATTTGGGTAAAAAAAAACTAGAACTCGCATGGAGGAGTCCAGGGCAGGCCCTCAGCAGGCGTGCCCCTGGAGACCACAGACCTCCTGAGCAATGGCCGATCCTCTGGATGACAGAGCCTGGATCCCACACCACCATCACCAATTCCTGTCCAGCCTTGCCACCTGGAGTGTCTTCCTGGACACGCCAAAGCTGACTGGCGTGCCTCGACAAGCCATTGGACAACCCGAAGCACACTGTGCCCAGCTTAGCCACTATGCACAGTTTTGCTGGCTGTCATTTGGCCCATCTTCACCGTGGACATCCTTCACCCCAAACCTGAACCAAGTCCATAACCATCCATCCATCCATCCATCCATCTTCTACCGCTTTTCCGGAGGTCCGGGTCGCGGAGGCAGCAGTTCAAGCAGAGAAGCCCAGACTTCCCTCTCCCCAGCCACCTGCTCCAGCTCTTCAGAGGGGATACCAAGGCGTTCCCAGACTAGCTGGGAGACATAGTCTCTCCACCGAGTCCTGGGTCTGCCCCGGGGTCTCCTCCCAGTGGGACGTGCCTGAAACACCTCAAGTGGGAGGCGTCCAGGAGGCATCCTAATCAGATGCCCATACCACCTCAACTGACTCCTTTCAATGTGGAGGAGCAGCGGTTCTACTCTGAGCCTCTCCCGGATGACTGAGCTCCTCACCCTATCTCTGAGGGTGAGTCCAGCAATCCTACGGAGAAAGCTCATTTCAGCCGCTTGTATCCGCGATCTCGTTCTTTCGGTCATTACCCAAAGCTCGTGACCATAGGTGAGAGTAGGAACGTAGATTGACTGGTAAATCGACAGCTTTGCCTTAGAACTAAGCTCCCTCTTCACCACAACAGACCGGTACAACGTCCGCATCACTGCAGATGCTGCTCCAATCCGTCTGTCGATCTCTCGCTCCATTTTCCCCTCACTCGTGAACAAGACCCCAAGATACTTAAACTCCTCCACTTGGGGCAGGAGCCTGTCCCCAACCCGGAGAGGACAATCCACCTTTTTCCGGCTGAGGACCATGGACTCGGACTTGGAGGTGCTGATTCTCATCCCAGCCGCTTCACACTCAGCGGCAAACCGTCCCAGCAAGAGCTGTAGGTCATTGCTGGATGAAGCCAACAGGACAACATCATCTGCAAACAACAGAGATGAGATCCTGTGGTCACCAAGCATGACACCCTCCATTCCCTGGCTGCGCCTAGAAATCCTGTCCATAAAAATTATGAACAGGACCGGTGACAAAGGGCAGCCCTGGCGGAGTCCAACTCTCACTGGGAATGACTCCGACCGAGTGTTGGCAATGCAAACTAAACTCTCACAACGGTCGTACAGAGACCGAATAGCTCGTAACAACAAGCCCGATACCCCATACTCCCGAAGCACCCCCCACAAAAATCCACGAGGGACGCCAAATCCAAGTCCATAACCCGGAGTGGAATTTTACTCGGCCCGATGTGCTGCTGCTGAGCATGTGGTAACTCCATACTTGTCGGTCTGGCCCCGTCCTCTTCTATAAATGTTGCAGTGTTCACCGTAGTAGCTGTAGACCCCCCCATCCAACTGTGGCCAAGAACCGGAGGCATCTGGGGCTAGCATGGTGTCACTCATCGGCATGGGTACCGACCCTGAGCGAGAACTGCTCGACTTGAAAGCGAGGGTGTCTGTTAGCTTTTCGTACTGTTTGCTCCCAGTCTCTGTCGGGGGCGAGTGAGGAAATTTCTCCCTTGGGTTCCCCGGGTAAGACGAACAGCACACCTTGGCATAGTGACTGAAGCGTCCACATCTACCACAACGTCTTCCTGTAGCCAGGCATTTCTTAGCTTTATGCTGCGGACCCACAACCCCTGCAACAGGAGTTTTCCGGGGCAAACCTTTGGCTGGCAACATTGACTTCCCAAAAATCTTCGTCCGAGCTATCCTTGCTATCAGGGTCCACAACATTAGCTGAGGCAACCAGTTCCGGCATCTTCTGTCTTCTGTCTTCTGTCCTCTCTGGTGCCAATTTAGCTCCACAGCTAGCTTATCAATGGCTTCCCACCGAAAAGCTAGCTCCATTGCTTTAGCTAGCGTTAAGTCATTAGGCACCCTGAATAGCCTAGCATGCAGCTCAGCATTACGCGTATGCTCTGCTAGTTGGTCGCGTACCATTTCATCTTCAAGCGGTCCAAAACGACACTCGCTGGCTAGCTGCTTCAAGTCAATGACATACTTGCAGATAGGCTCACCTACCCGCTGGCGTCTCCAGTGAAAACGAATTCTCCAAACAGTCACGTCTGGGGTGGAGAAACGTATAGCTAACACCTCCACAACTTCCTCATATGACTCCGCTTTGCCAAGCGTCTGTAGGACCCTCCGGCCCTCAATACCCAGGTTGTGAATGAGAAGAGCTTGCACTCTCGCCCCATCGAGATTCCCGTGGCCCAGTGCCAAAATATGCATCTGATAGGCCTTCAGCCAATGCAGCCATAAAACTGGTGGTTCGCCCGGGAGCCCGAGAAAGGGATGAAGCAGTGTAATGTATGCTTCCATGAGTTAATCCTCGATCGCCAAATATTATGTATGTAAAATACCTGGGTGAAGGATGAGGCAAGAGGATGGTTGGACGAACACAGATTTAATACGAAATATGTACACTATGCACACGGCAGACACCAGCGTGGCCATCCGGCATAAGAGAGCCGTAAAATGGATGCCCTCTACCTTAAATAGGGCGGTGCGGTAACATGACGGGAAGTGAGCATCACCGCACTGCACTTCACAGTAATGTGCCTTTTAATATCCAACACAGTCTAACCTACCAGGAAAACAGCTACTCTTCTCCACAACCCAGGAGAAGAGCAGGTTATGTGTGCAGAAACCCGATATTCATTATCTAATGAAAGATTTTACAATTTTAACCTCATTCACTGTCATTCTTTTAAAAGAATGATTCAAAATGAAAATATCCCAACAGTTGTTTTGAATTAAATCTACAATTTTGCATTCACCGGAGCAGATTAAAATAACTCTTCCCGAGATGAACAATAATATAACTGAAGGAAATTTTACTGTCATTTGTCCGTGTGCTGACTTTGTCGGCACTCGGATTGTCCGGTTGTTCTCCGTTCTCTCCTCAGGCACACCACTAGGCCTCCGGACTTTTATTCTGACAGCGTCTCGGCGGGGCTTCCGGCTGTTGGAGCAGAGCTCCGCTGAATGACGAGATTCTAATCAGCTGATGACCTTTCATCAGCTGATTAATCTGTCAAAGCCCTATTTAAGGGAGCAGCTCTGTTTGCTCGGGGCTGCGACCTCGTGAATGGACTAACGCTGGTCTCCCCAACGTTAGGCTGGAGTCCCTACGTCCCGGCTCCAGTCATCTTCTAATTCCTCACAATCCTCTGTAAGTTTATTCCTTAACCTGTGTTTATCGTCAGTGTGTTCTTGCCTTTGTCCTTATTTGTGTTTTGCCCCTCGTGGCTCATTATTTTGTACCTTTTGTCCCGTGTTAATAAATACGCAAACTCACTGGTTGCCTATAGCGTCTCATTAGCGGTCCGTGAGGGCCACACCATAACATTTACAACTACTGGACAAAGAGAAACACTGGCATCATCTCTGAATTTTAGTGGACAGCTCTCATCCATGGCCAAGCAAGGCTATGGAGTTAAAAAGCTCTAAAGTTTGTAAAAGTTGGTTTGCGCTGGATTGAAAAAAAAAAAAACTGCTCATGAACGTAATTTCACGACATTTGGACTAATTTCTCAGATTTTTCAAAACATCTGTAAAAGTCGATCCAAATGTTATAGTTTGAACCTAGCGTAGTGGGGAAAAAAATCGCTATATGCAGCAGGCAAAACAATACAAACAGCAGGAGAAAATAGAAGCCAGTGTATTGAAACGTACTCACCATTTGGAAGTTTGCAATTGAAATGGCACTTGGAGAAAAAAAACATTTCTGCCGTTTATAATGTTCAGATGCTCTGAAATCAGCATCCTTATTCTGGCAGCTCTTTGGTCTTTTTCTGGCCAAGTATTCGAGTTTTACAACTTCGATGACCTGGACCTTCTGCCCACTGTGACTGAAGGATTTTCAGACAGCAGCTCTGCTGGTGCGTCCCATGTTAGCATTTGTAAAGCTAACAGTTTGACAGACATCTTGTTATGACTGTAAAGTTGACATTGTCTGTCTGTATTGCAACTTTAAAAAATCCTGTCAATTTAGGAGTCTTTTTTAAAACCTCCTTCTCACGTTCCTGTTTTTCTTTCTTCTTTTTTCTCTTTTGGATGCCGCTATCATACATTCATTCATTCATTTGTCCATGGACTCAGTACCGGCCCACGTCCAACCTTAATGAGGTCAAATGTCAACTCTTAACCAGTTAAAGTGAGCACGCAAGACAGATGTACACCTTAATAAATAAAAAAGTTGATATACCAAAACAAACCCTCCAATAAACGTTGGGCATTGCAGAATTAGCAAAAAAAAAAAAAAAGTGTTTCTTTCGGGGCCCCCAAACAAGCTGGGGCCCCGGGGCTCCTGCCCCAGTAAGCCCTCTTGATAATTCGGGGCAGGTCAGGATGTTCTTAATTTTAGCAATAATCCGTAAGTGGAAGTCAGCAATTTTTGAGATTTGTTTGATGTGTTAATTAAAGGACAAATCCTGATCAAAAATTACTCCAAGATTCCTGACAGTGGTGCTCGGGGCTAGAGTAAAACCATCTAAGCTACATTTCTGATCAGACACAGAGTCTCTGATGTTTTTCAGGCCAATTACAATAACTTCAGTTTTGTCTGAGTTAAGTAGTAAAAGTTATGGTTCATCCAAGTTCTAATGTCTTTAAGACATGCATATAACCTTGTCAATTGATTTCTGTCTTCTGGTTTCATTGTCAGGTACAACTGTGTGTCATCTGCATAACAGTGGACATTTATGGCATGTTTCTGATAATATCACCCAAGGGGAGAATATATGGGGGGGCTTAAAAGTTCATAGTGGTCAAATTTGACCAAATCTGGTTTATTTTTCAACAGAGTCTCCCCTTCGGTCCACACACTTCTTCCATCATTGTTGCAGTGCTTGGATCCCTGCGGTTGAAAAATAAACCACACTTGATCAAATGACCACTATGAACACAGAGCACTGAGGGACTCCTTGATTGAGTTCTGTGAATAGAGATGGCTCATCATGAACATGACCACACTGACATCTATCTGACAAATATGATTTAAACCACTGCAAAGGTGATCCTTTAAGTCCTACAGAATGCTCCAGTTTATGACAAAAAATGTTATGGTCAATAGTGTCAAAAGCTGCCCTGAGATCAAAAAGTACAAGTATGGGAACAAGTCCATTATCAGATGCTATCAGCAAATCATTACTGACTTTCACTAGAGCAGTTTCACTACTATGATGAACTCTACAACTGGATTGGAACTCTTCAAATAAATTATTACATTGTAAATAATCACACAGCTGACTTACTGTCTCATTATGATGATGTCATTGAAGGTGCCACTAAAATAAGAAGAGTAGTGTCTGAAAGCTAAAAATGTTATTCTTATATTGAGTTATGCTTCCGTTAGGCAACATCATTAGAAAGCACTGTATACATTTTCATTGTTACGCTGATGACACACAATTATACCTGTCAATGAAGCCCAATGATTGCAATCAATTACCCAAGTTAGATGCCTGTCTTAAGGAAATCAAAGCCTGGATGACTTGTAATTTTCTGATATTAAACCCAGATAAGACTGAAGTCATTCTTGTTGGTCCAAAAAACCTTAGAAATACCTTTCCTAATCAAACTCTTAATTTGGATGCAGCTACTCTTACTCTGAATAGTTCTGTGAGGAACCTTATAGTTATTTTTGATCAAGATCTGTTTTTTAATTCACATATTAAATTTGTTTCTAAGACTGCCCTCTATCATTTGCGCAATATTGCCAAGATTAGGAGCATCTTGTCTCTGAGTGATGCTGAGAAACTGATCCACACTTTTGTTAGCTCTAGATTAGATTATTGCAACTCGTTATTGTCAGGTTGTCCTAAAATATATTTAAAAAGTCTTCAGTTGATCCAAAATGCAGCTGCAAGAGTTTTAACAGGTACTAGCGAGAGAGATCATATCTCTCCGGTTCTGACCTCCCTTCATTGGCTTCCCATAGAGTTTAGAATTAAGTTTAAAATCCTTCTTCTCACTTACAAAGCTCTTAATAATCAGGCCCCCTTTTATATAAAAGATCCTGATATTACCCTTTCATCCTAACAGAGCACTACGCTCCCAAAATGCTGGCTTACTTGTAATACCTAGAATCTCCAAAAGTACAATGGGAGGCAGAGCCTTCAGCTATCAAGCTCCTTTCCTGTGGAACCAGTTACCAATGTGGGTTCGGGAGTCAGACTCGATCTCTGTTTTTAAGAATAGGGTAAAAACCTTCCTCTTTATTTTGCTGTTAATAGATTTAGACTGCCGGGTGACCTCCAATAATGTACTTGGCTTCTCTCCTTAATGTTTGCTCTCTTTATGTCTGCTCTTTTCATCCTCTCTATCCCCTCACCCCTCAGCCAGTCGCAGCAGATGACTGCCCCTCCCTGAGCCTGGTTCTGCTAGAGATTTCTTCCTGTTAAAAGGGAGTTTTTCATCTCCACCATCACCAAGTGCTTGCTTACAGGGGATCGCCTGATTGCTGGGGTCTTTCTGCAATTGTGGGGTTTCCCCTACCTTTGAAAGTGCTGTGAGATGACTATTGTTGTGATATGGCGCTATATAAATAAAGTTGAATTGAACTGAATTTAATACTTCTTAAATTCATTTAAGGCTGAAGTCATTCTAGTTGGCTCAAAAAACCTTAAAAATAATAACCCAAACCAGACAAAGTGTTTGAAATGTTCACCTTTCCCTAAATAGTCAGCCATTTTCTAGTGATGTTCAAAATCATAAATGGTAATTTGATTCACTATATAGTGCACTGAAAATATCCCACTGTGCATTTTGAAAGTAGTGTACAACCAAGGGTCACTATAGTAGCCAATGTATCCCATATGTAATGCACAGCCAATGAAGCAGTGAGAGGAGAGCTTCACATCACAGCCTAAACTGGCATAAGAATTTTTATTTATTATTACAGTAAAAATGATTTGATTATATATTTTTTACAAGATACATGCCGGAATTCACTGTTTAACTACATTAATCTGTTACTTTTACTGTCTCACTATGATGGTGTCATTGAAGGTGCTACTAAAATAAGAAGAGTAGTGTCCAAAAGCTGAAAATTTTATTCTTATATCGAGTTCAATATATAGTCCAGTACATCAGAATTCATTGCATAGTGACTAGGGAGGGGACATTTCAAACACAGCATTTGTTTAGATGGTATTTTTCTCACAGTTCTGAGGAATCTTGGAGTTATTTTTGATCAGTACCTTTAATTCACACATTAAAGGGCCTATATCATGCAAAATCGACTTTTTTGAGCTTTTAAGCATGTTATAATGTTAATTCCCCACCAAAAACACCCCCAAAGTGGTATTTTGCTCCATTCACGCATCTCTGAGTATTCCTCCTCAACCCTGCTCTCTGAGCTGCTACTCCGCCCTGTCCCTGATAATGACTGGGTCCCTACGTTCATACGTATGAACGTGGGTGAGCCGCCCACTCCAGGAAGTGCCTGTGAAGCACCGCCCCCAGGCTAACGCACATACCCACTTTCTCCGCGCAGCTAACGGAGCGGTGATCGGCAAAACTCTTTCACTTTAGCACTGACGCTGTGAAGAAGTAGTTCCTCTCGCACCTAATCTGCTCAGTGACAACAACTGTTTGCTTTTTTTACGTAAGACAATGTCTTCTAAGTGGCGTAAATGTATCTTTGGCTGTGAGAGATTTAGGAGTTTGTTCAGCCTTCCTTGTTTTCGTGGCTGGAACCCAGCGACACGCTGCAGCAGCCGGCTCAGGGGTTACGTCATGAAATGGATGGCAGCCACAAGAAGGAGAGGCAGAGCCTCAGAGATCGAGGCATCTTACTTCCGGGCTCGCGAAAATAACTCATATTTCATAAGAAATTCATTCTCCAGTGTACCAAAGGTAATATACTATCACATACATGCATATAGTTTACTCTGAAAGGCTTAAAATAGCATGATATAGGCCCTTTAAAAACCCTGTTGCAGAATAATGCTAAAAAACTAATCCACACTTTTGTTAGTTCTAGATTAGATTATTATTAGATTATTGTAACGCTTTACTATCAGGCTGTCCTAAAATGTCTCTAAAGAATCTTCAGCTGATCCAAAAACTGCAGCTACAGTTTTAATAAGTACTAGAAAGAGAGATCATATCTGTCCTGTTTTGGCCTCCCTTCATTCCTATACAATCTAGAATTAAATTTAAAATCCCTCTCCTCATTTACAAAGCTCTAAATGTGCCCTTCAGAGGTAAAGTGGGCTATCCCACAAAACCATTATTTTGAGAAAATGAGCTCTAAAGTTGAAATATTCTCAAAAAATCAGTGTGCCTATATCATTAAAAAGTTACCCCCTATAATTTTAACTTTTTAATGATATAGGCATACTGATTTTTTGAGAATATTTCAACTTTAGAGCTCATTTTCTCAAAATAATGGTTTTGTGGGATAGCCCACTTTACCTCTGAAGGGCACAAATGATCATGCCCCTTGTTATTTAAAAGGTCTGATAGTACCTTATCATCTTATCATAGCACTGTGGTATTACTTGTAATACCTAAAATCTCTAAAAGTACAATGGGAGGCAGAGCTTTCAGTTATCAGGCTCCTCTCCTTTGGAACCAGCTGCCAATCTGGATTCAGGAGACAAACTCGATCTCTCTTTTTAAGAACAGGGTTAAAACTTTTCTTTTTGACAAAGCTTATAGTTAGTGTTGGATCAGGTGACCCTGAACCTTAGTTATGCTGCTACAGGCTTAGACCACTGGGGGACCTCCCATGATGCACTGGGCTTTCACTTCTTTCTTCTTTCTCAAAACATGTTGTAAGATTTTTGCTCTTCACTAACATTTGTCTGCACTCTCCAATAGATTGAGTCCCCGTCATGTTGTTTGTTTTCTACATATCTTCTTCTTTGTTATCCCCTCACCCCACAGCCAGTCGCAATGGATGACTGCCCCTCCCTCAGCCTGGCTCTGCTAGAGATTTCTTTCTGTTAAAAGGGAGTTTTTCCTCTCCACGATCACCAAGTGTTTGCTCACAGAGGATCATCTGATTTTTGGGGTCTTTACCCTACAGTTGAAAGTGCTATGAGATTGTGGGAATCGACTCAGTATGTTTCCACTCAGACAGAAGGACAAGGGAAATTGTCATGGGGGATTTGTGTGTTGATGCGGGGGTTGGTGTGTTGATGTGAACAGTGACAAAGAGAATGGGAACTGTAAAGGCTTTTATGTAAATGCAGCACCACAGGTCGTGGAGCGAGTTGTATGCTATAAAAGGAGAGGTGCCTGCGACCTGTGAGTTTTTTTGATGCTTGTGATGCTGGTGAATGTGTGAGAGAGAGATTAATAAAGCCTGCTCTGCTCTGGACCGCTCTGCCTGATTATTTCTCTCTCCACACTGGTGACCCTTGACGCACAATGGAACTCGAGGCAAACACCCCGGAGACGACTCGGACGGGAGGTGTCAGCAACGCGTGCACCGTTTCGGTCAAACTTTTGGCTACATGACCCAAAGTCTTGGTTCCTCCACACCGAGGCCCAGTTCGTGCTCCGGGGAATAACGACGGATGACACCAGATACTACTACGTGGTTGCAGCACTGGACGCACGCACAACTCAGCAGGTGGTGAGCCTTCTCCAATGGCCCCCAGCCCACGACAAATATGAGGCTCTCAAAACCGCGCTGAACTGGCGCTATACGCTCTCAGACTGCGAGAGAGCGGAAACACTCCTGACACGCTCCCAGTCAGGAGACGAGTTGGCGATCAAGTTAATGGAGAAGATGTTGGCGTTGATGGGCACAGATGACGGGCATTTCCTCTTTGTGCACCTTTTCCTCCGGAACCTACCGACGACGGCCAGGGCGGTCCTTGCCAATTCGCCGCAGCTGGCTGTGCGCAACTACTGGGCACTAGAGCAAGAGGCAGATCAGATTATCCTCACCACCAGAGCCCTTGCAGTGAACGCAGCGGCGTCGGAACCCAGTGAGATGGCCAGCGGAGGCAAGGAGCCAACGACGGTGGCTGCAGCGGAGGCCAAGAAGCACCGGAGAGACACACTCTGCTTCTACCACCGCCGTTTTGGAGAGGACACACGCTGATGCATGCCACCGTGCCAATTCAAGCGCTCGGAAAACGCCAGGGCCGGCAGTCGGTAGCAGCTGCGACTGCCAGTGAAGCAAGCAAGCTGCTCTATGTGACAGACTCATGCTCGGGGAGACGGTTCCTCGTGGACTCCGGCTCCCAAAAGTCTCATCCTGCTGACCTACGCAGACCGGCTGGCGGGAACTAGCGGCCCAGAGCTGACAGCCACAAATGGCTCAGACATTAAGACTTTTGGTGAGAGGACACTGACTGTATCCTTGCACGGCCGTACATACCAATGGACATTCGTCATAGCGGCATGCAGCTTCCCCATTTTGGGCACTGATTTTTTGTGTGCACACGGTCTACTAGTCGATGTGGCTAACAGACGACTGATTAAAAAAATCCAAGATGGCGCCCACAGCGGTCGACATGGTGCTTCGCTGCGCTCTTTGTTTGTTTTTGTTTGTCAATTGTGTGTCTGCTTGCACTTATACCCGTGAAGAACTTTTAAATATCAGGACTTTGACCCCCACGGACCTCCTCCCAGTTTTTCTAGCCCCTGCCGCCGATCTGGTTTATTGTTTGGCTCGGAAAGTGAGACGGCGGAAGAGAGGTAGACGAGCGGGCGCTCTCGTACGACTTCGCAGGAGAGGCTCGCGAACGGCGCTGCCTGGCATATTTCTGTCCAATACCAACTCTCTCTCTAACAAGGTGGATGAACTGAGACTGCTGATGCGTTTTAAGGACCTCGCCTCCTCAGCTGTCCTCTGCTTTACTGAGACCTGGCTCCGGGAAAATATACCGGACAGCGCGCTGCGCCTCGACGGCTTCCAGCTCTTCCGTGCTGATCGTGACACAGAGCTTTCCGGCAAGACCACAGGAGGCGGTGTCTGCTTCTACATCAACTGTAGCTGGTGCTCTGATGTAACGGAAATTTCCAAACACTGTTCTCCTGCCTTGGAATTTCTTGTTATCAACTGCAAGCCTTTTTATTCCCCACGGGAGTTTGCTTCTTTTATACTGATCGCTGTGTACGCCCCTCCCGACGCGGACACGCGCGAAGCTCAGCGCGTGCTCGCGGATCACATTCAACACACAGAGCGGAGTTTTCCAGACTCGCTGATTATTGTGGCTGGCGACTTTAATCAGTGCAATCTGAGCCACGATCTCCCCCGCTACAAACAGTTTATTAAATGCCCCACCAGAGGATTAAACACACTGGATCACTGTTACACCACAGTGAAAGACGCATATCGCGCTGTCCCTCGAGCTGCGCTGGGATTATCTGATCACGTGATGGTTCACCTCATTCCCACATACAGACAGAGATTGAAGCTCACTAAACCTGTTGTGAGCACTACGAAGATACGGACCAGTGATGCTGAGGAGAAGCTGGAAACGTGCATGGAAATATCTGACTGGGGCATGCTTAAAGGAGCCACGCATGATCTGGATGAGTACACGGACACTGTGAACTCATATATCCACTTTTGTGAAGAGAACATTCTTCCATCACGCACCAGGGTGAGTTACTCTAATGACAAACCCTGGTTCACAGCTAAGCTCAGACAGATCAGGAAGGAGAAGGAAGCAGCGCTGAAAAGTGGAGACAGGGACTGCTACAGGGAGGTTAAATACCGGTTTAACAGAGAGCTGAAGAGGGCTAAATCTGTGTACTCAGAGAGACTCCAGCAGCAGTTCACTGCTAATGATTCGGCTTCCGTGTGGAGAGGACTGAGGCAGATCACCAACTATCGGCCTCAGGCTCCTAAAGGTCAGGATGACAAAGCCCTTTGTCAGAGACTGTCCCAACACTATGCCCATTTTGACACCTCGTCATCTGTGTCCAACTCCCCCCCTCCCTCCAGCTCCACAGCCTCCACATTCCCTACTTCATTTAAGGCACCCCCCCCCCACCTCCCCCCCCTCCCCTTATCATCAGTGAGCAGGATGTGCTCAAACAGTTCTCCAGACTGAACCCGCGCAAGGCCCCCGGCCCAGACGGCGTGTCTCCCTCCACCCTGAGACTCTGTGCGAAACAGCTGGCTCCTGTATTCACAGACATTTTTAACACCTCCCTTAAGTTATGCCACGTGCCGTCCTGCCTCAAATCCTCCACCATCATCCCTGTCCCCAAGAAGCCACGGATCACTGGACTTAATGACTACAGACCTGTAGCGCTCACCTCTGTAGTCATGAAGTCCTTTGAGCGCCTGGTCCTGTCCCACCTCAAGTCCATCACCACCCCTCTCCTGGACCCGCTGCAGTTTGCCTACCGAGCCAACAGGTCTGTAGACGATGCAGTCAACCTGGCCCTCCACTCCATCCTGCAGCACCTGGACTCCCCGGGAACCTACGCCAGGATCCTGTTTGTGGACTTCAGCTCCGCATTCAACACCATCCGCCCCGCTCTGCTCCGGGACAAGCTGTCCCTGCTCAACGTGCCTGACTCCCTCTGCAGGTGGATCATCGACTTCCTGACGGACCGGAGGCAGCATGTGCGGCTGGGAAAGACTGTCTCAGACTATACTAGCATCAGCACCGGATCACCCCAGGGCTGTGTACTTTCCCCCCTACTCTTCTCCCTTTACACCAACTCCTGCACCTCCAGCCACCAGTCTGTCAAGTTGATCAAGTTTGCGGACGACACCACCCTCATCGGGCTCATCTCCAACGGCGACGAGTCCGCCTACAGGAGAGAGGTGGCCCAGCTGGCGTCCTGGTGCAGCAATAACAACCTGCAGCTGAACGCTCTGAAGACAGTGGAGATGATTGTAGACTTCAGGAAAGTCACTACTCCTCTGCCCCCCCTCACCCTCTCAGGCTCTCCCATCACCACTGCTGATTCCTTCCGCTTCCTAGGCACTACCATCACCAGGGACCTCAAATGGGAGCTGACCATCAGCTCACTCATCAAAAAAGCCCAGCAGAGGATGTTCTTCCTGCGGCAGCTGAGGAAGCTCAAGCTACCCACCAAGATGTTAGTGCAGTTCTACACAGCCATCATCGAGTCCATCCTCACCACCTCCATAACCGTGTGGTACGCAGGAGCCACTGCCAGGGACAGACTAAGGCTGCAGCGCGTCGTGCGCACTGCTGAGAAGGTGATCGGCTGCAAGCTCCCATCTCTCCAGGATCTGTACATCTCCAGGACCCGGAGGCGTGCTGGCCGGATCATAGCCGATCCCTCACACCCTGGTCATGTACTGTTTGCCCCCCTCCCCTCTGGTAGAAGACTTCGGTCCATCCAGACTAAAACCTCCCGTCACATGAACAGCTTCTTCCCCTCTGCCATTAGACTGCTGAACACTAAGTGACTCTCGTGCACCATGTACAGCAGCTCAACCAGACTCATGTCAATCATCACTGTTTTCTTCCTGCATTACCGACTGCACTATATAGTTCTCCACAGTATCTGCTGCTGGCTAATATATATTTTAACTGTTGACCAGTATCACTTAATCTTATCCTACACTTTATTACATGTATAGTTTATTTCTCTTATCTTATCATGTTTAATGTTGCAGCATTGTACCGAGACAAATTCCTAGTTTGTGTACTACATGAACAATGGCAATAAACCTGATTCTGATTCTGATTCTGATTCTGATTAACGCAATGTCTTTTGATTCTCTCCCCTGTACAGCTAGAGGAGCAGGGTCCACAACGCTAGCCATCATCACAGCTCCAGGGGGTAAGTTCCACACACTACTCACCCAGTTCCCAGCACTCACGGTCCCGACGTTTTCAGCGACCGTCACTAAACACGGGGTGGAGCACTTCATTACCACCATGGGGCCGCCCATTTTTGCATGACCTCGCCGCCTGGACGCAGCTAAACTGGCCATAGCGCGCGAGGAGTTTGCCAACTTGGAAAAGTTGGGCATCGTCAGACGCTCAAACAGTCCATGGGCATCCCCGCTCCATATGGATTGTAAAGCCGAGGGATCGTGGCGACCGTGTGGAGATTTCCACAGATTAAACAACGCCACAGCACATGACCGCTACCCGATCCCCCATATTCAGGATTTTTCCATTCACCTCACTGGGGCATGCATTTTTTCTAAGATAGACTTGGTCCACGGTTACCACCAGGTCCCAGTGTGCGCTGAGGACATACCTAAGACAGCAGTAATAACCCCGTTTGGTCTTTTTGAGTTTTTACGCATGCCTTTCGGGTTAGAAGGTGCTGCACAGACATTCCAATGCATGGTGCATGCGGTGTTATGCAATCTGCTGTTTGTGTTCGTCTACGTGGATGACATCCTGGTGGCCAGCGCGTCCGAGGACGAACACGTAGCCCACCTTAGGACAGTTTTCCAGAGGTTGGAGGAGCACGGATTAATAATCAACCCGGCGAAGTGCCAGTTCGGGGTGATGGGAATTGATTTTTTGGGCCACTGCATCTCACCGGAGGGCGCGATACCCTTACCAGACAAAATGCTCGCAGTGGCAGATTTTCCCCAGCCTCAGACGGTCAGGGCTCTGCAGGAGTTTTTGGGGATGGCTAACTTTTACAACCGTTTCCTTCCCCGCGCAGCCCAGCTCATGCAGCCACTGTACGCGGCGCTTAAGAAATGGAAACTGGTGGACAGAGTCAACTGGACTCCTGAGTGACAGCAGGTGTTTTCCAAGGTTAAAACAGCTCTGGCGAATGCCGCACTGCTGGCGCACCCGGACCCGGCGACTCGGATAGCGCTCACTACCGACACATCGGACGTGGCCATAGGAGCCGTCGTGGAGCAGGCCGTTGCCGGTTCTTGGCAGCTGCTTGCTTTTTTTTAGCAGGTCTTGGCATGACAGTGAGCATAAATACAACGCATTCGACAGGAAGTTACTGGCTCTCCACCTGGCCATGCACCACTTCCAGTTCTGGCTGGAAGGGCGCACCTTCACTGCATTCATGGACCACAAGCTGCTAACGTACGCGATGACCAAGGTTTCAGAACCATGATCGGGCCGGCAGCAGAGACAGCTGGCCGCAATCTTGGAGTTTACGACCGACATTCAGCATGTGGCCGGTAAACTCAATGTGGTGGCGGACTGCCTCTCATGCGCATTAGTGGGGATACGTGGGGATAGATTACTCGGCCATGGCCGCTGCGCAGAGTGGCGATGCGGACGTTTGTGTGCTCCAGTCTGGCCCAACAGGGTAAAGGCTGGAGAGCAGAGTACTGCAAGATGGGCCCCCCCCCCCCAATCTGTGATGTCTCCATGGGCCGCCCGCGCCTGGTGGTCCCACGCGCATGGCGCCGCTGCGTTTTTGAGTTGGTTCACTCCCTGGCACACCCAGGAGTGCGCGCGTCAGTCAAAATGGTGGGAGCAAAGTTCGTCTGGCCGAGCCTGCGCAAACAGGTGAAAGAGCGGGCTGCAGCCTGCATAGCGTGCCAAGGAACCAAAGTGCACAGGCACACAAAGGCCCCCTTGGAGCCGTTCCATATCCCTGCTAAGAGGTTTGACCACATTCACGTGGACCTCGTGGGCTCCCTCCCGCCATTGTAGGGTTTTACGCACCTCCTGACAGTGGTGGTCCACCGTGTCCGCAGAAGTTGCACACACTTTTTTGATGACACGGGTGGCATGTTTCGGCACCCCTTCGGATATCGCGTCTGATCGGGCCTGCAGTTTGTTTCCGACCTCTGGTCCACGATGGCCCGGAGCCTGGGTGTCGCACTTCATCATACGACTGCGTACAACCCCCAGGCCAATGGGTTATGCGAGCGTTTCCATAGGTCGCTTAAAGCAGCTCTCAGGGCTTCATTTACGGATGCAAATTGGGTGGACTGATTGCCGTGGGTTCTATTAGGGTTGTGTTCAGCACCGAAGGAGGATTTGGCAGCCTGCCCAGCAGAGCTGTTTTTTTCCCAGCCACTGCAGCTCCCAGGGGAATTTTTGCCGGACAGTCCCGCTCCAAACACCGACCCATCCCTGCTTTCGCTGCATAGCGCAGCATTCGCTGCATAGCGCAGAGGCAGGGACGGTACCCGGTCTGGTCCACCACTGTTTTCCACGCGCTTTTGTGCCAAAGACCTTGAAGGACGCGGCGTTCATATTTGTCAGGCACGATGCCCACCGGACCCCCTTGCGCCCGCCCTACAATGGCCCGTTCAGAGTGCTGGAACCCAGGGAGAAACATTTTGTGTTAGACTTGGGGGGACACAGGGAAACAGTCTGTATAGACAGGCTTAAGCCCGCTTTCATTTTAGCAGACAAGCAGGTGGTGTTGGCCCAAGCTCCTCGGCACAGACAACCCCCACTGAGAACTTCCCAGGTACGTGACTCGTCAGATCAGTCACAATGGCATGCTAAAGATGTTTACCCCCCTCCCAATGTCCCCCCACAGACGGACGCACCTCCAAGAGCGCCCCACCGGGACAGCAGCAGCACCGGCACAGCAGCGCCTCGGAGCCGCAGACCCCCCATTACAGCCGCTACGGACATAGGCTGAAGCTCAAAGGACATGAGGGTTAAGGCTCAGTCTGAGTTTCTGGGGGGGGGGGGGGCGGTGTGGGAATTGACTCAGTATGTTTCCACTCCAGACGGAAGGACAAGGGGAATTGTCATGGGGGGTCTGTGTGTTGATGCGGGGGTTGGTGTGTTGGGGCGGCAGTGGCTCAGGAGGTAGAGCAGGTCGTCCAATAACCCGATGGTTGGCGGTTCGAATCCCGCTCTCCCCAGATATCCTGCCGTTGTGTCCCTGGGCAAGACACTTCACCCGCATTGCCTCCAGTACCCATAACACTGGGTATGAATGTGTATAAATGTATAAAATGTTCGGTGGTGGCCGGAAAGGCCGTTGGCGCAGATTGGCTGCCACGTTTCCATCAGCCTGCCCCAGGGCAGCTGTGGCTGCAGAAGTAGCTTGCCACTACCATTGTCTGTGTGGAGTGAATGAATAATGTACCTAATTGTAAAGCGTCTTTGAGTATATATGATAAAGCGCTATATAAAACCGATGCATTATTATTATTGATGCGACCAGTGACAAAGAGAATGGGAATTGCAATGGCTTTTATGTTAATGCAGCACCACAGGTCATGGAGCAAGTTGTATGCTATAAAAGGAGAGGTGCCTGTGACCTGTGAGTTTTTTGATGCTTGTGATTCTGGTGAATGTGAGAGAAAGAGATTAATAAAGCCTGCTCTGCTCTGGACTGCTCTGCCTGATTATTTCTCTCTCCACAAGATGACTGTTATTGTGAACTTGCACTATATAAATAAAGTTGAATTGCACAGTTACAGTTGCTCCAGGGTTTTAGAAAGTTTTAGAAAGCCCTTGCTTATCTGCTCAAGGTCATCCCCTCTGACTATACCTGCACATCATTTGAGCTCCTAAGCTTCTTTCTCCTCTTATACCATATTATGTAAAAAAAAAAAAAAAAAAAACTGTAGGGAGCTTGAAATGACGAAGCGATGTGATTTTATAAATCAAAGTTTAATATCAGCTTCACCTCCCAAACAAGTCTCATCTCGGTGCAGAAGCAGAAGAAGAGGTCGAACGCAGTCAGACCTTCATACTTATACCCACACTCAACAAAAGACATTGCATATCAAAGCCGACATCCCGCATTAACATAATCCCCCCTCCATTGTCCTCCGTCTCCTCCACCTGACCCTGGGTGGTCAGGAAGTTCGATCCGGTCTCCACCGCTGCGACTCCGTCTGTTCTTTGATCCTCGCTGGCGGTTGAGACCTCTTGTCCTGTTCTGAGGCGTGAGGTCATTCCACATATGTAATCACTAAACATTCTAATATGTCTATACATATGTAGGTATGGAATATATGATTAATATAAGCCACAGCCCCCCCCCCAAACGACTAAGAAAAGGACAATCGAATTAAGTTTACAGTTTAAGATAATCTCTGTGACATATTATACTGTTAAACATCTTGACAGGGAAAACAAGGAAAAATCTTTCCAGCAGTCATGATCCTGTAGAAAATTCAGTGGCAAAAACAACAGTATAGTAATATCACAAATCCGCCTTAAAACTGTCACGGCACAATCTGATAACATAGTTAACAACTCTGTCAATTTTGCATCAGTCCCTGTGCCGTCTGGGTTTTAATCTTCTCCCGAATCTGCTGTAAGTCCGCTTTGGCGTCCTGGTGGGACCCTCCTGTAAGGAATCTGTAGCTTGGGGAGGAGAGTGGTTATTTGTTCCCTGCAGGGGGGCTGAGTTTTTTTTCTTGGGGGGTCTACCCCGCCGAGGTGCTCTCGCCACCCGTGCAGGTTCGTCACTCAACAAGAAAGCAGGTTTAAGTCTGTCAATGCTGACTGTTTCTTTTCTGTCCTCCGGTTCTGCCGGACCGGTGGCACCACACGAGTAGGCTGCCCGTTGCAACAGCCTTTTTTTTTTTATCTTCCTTCTTCTTTCTACACCTTTCACTCTGTATATATATCACGGACGCACGGATCGCCCCGGGGGTCTCCCGGGTCGGCGGACGGAGCCACGGTTTGCAGCGGGAGACGCTACAGCAGGGAGGAGCTAGTGCTAGCTAGCACTTGGCCGCCGCCCAGTGCTAATGGGAAACTCAACATACCGGGAGCTGTAGCAAAAACGACGCGGGTGCCGGGCTGGAGTTTAGGCGGCGTGCAAGAAATATAAGACAGAATAATAAAGAGCGATGGCAAGAACCAAGCAGACCGCCCGTAAAATCTACTGGAGGAAGAAGCCCGCCAGGAGACAGCTAGCCACCAGGGCTGCTCGGAGAGGCTCTCCGGCCACCGGCAGAGTGAAGAGGCCTCGCCGTCACAGGCCCGTGGCTCTGAGAGAGATCCGTCGCTACCAGAAATCCACGGAGCTGCTCATCCGTAAGCTGCCCGCCCAGCGCCTGGTGAGGGAGATCGTTCAGGACTTCAAGACCGTCCTGCGTTTCCTGAGCTTCGCCGTCATGGCTCTGCAGGAGACCAGCGAGGCCCACCTGGTGGTCTCTTCTTCGCTAAGGGGGTCACCATCATGCCCAAAGACTTCCAGCTGGCCCACCGCATCCGCGGAGAGAGAACTTAGACTTTCTGCTGCACATTCACCAACCAACCATAATGCTCTGCACTGTGTGTCTATATATATACATTTATAGTAATATGGACATATGTTTACTAGATGATGTTTTTTCTTGCCTTCTGATTGTTGCTATTCCTGTGCTGTTGCAATCCTGGAATTTCCCCATTGTGGGACTAATAAAGGCTTATCTTATCTTAAATCAAGCACAAAATGCTTATCACCAGGTTCCAGCACTCTGAATGGTCCGTCGTATGGTGGACGGAGGGTTGATTTTAAAGCTTCGTGCCTAACAAAAACGAACTCGGCATTTTTTAAAGCTTGGGGGACAAAAACCCCTGGAAAAGAGTGATGTGCCAGTCCGGGGAGCGTGTCCGGTCCTGTGCTGCCTAAGGGCCTCAGGGCTGGAAGATGCCCAGGCTCTGGATGCTCTGGTAAAAACTCACCTGGGAGTCTGAGAGGTTGTGCAAAAACTAATTCTGCTGGGGAGGCGTCTAGATCCTCTTTAGGCGCAGAACGCAACCCTAATAAAACCCAGGGAAGTTTATTCACCCAATCTGTATCCGTTAGTGAGGCCCTGAGGGCGGCCTTTAAAGATCTGTGAAAACGCTCGCATAACCCATTAGCCTGAGGGTGATACGCGGTGGTGCGGTGAATTGTCGCTCCCAAGCTGCTGGCCATGGCTGACCACAGTTCAGAGACAAATTGAGGCCCCCTATCGGACGTGATGTCCGATGGGATGCCGAAACGTGCCACCCAGTTCGTTAAAAAAATGCGGGCGACTTCCGCGGCTGTGGTTGACACCAAAGGGACCGCTTCGGGCCAGCGTGTAGTACGGTCTATCATTGTTAACAGGTATGTGAAACCTTGAGACGAAGGTAGCGGTCCCACAAGGTCGACATGAACGTGGTCAAACCTCCTGGCTGGGATTCGAAAAGGCTCTAGAGGGGCTTTTGTGTGTTTGTGTATTTTGGCGTGTTGGCAAGACATGCAAGTCTTTGCCCATTCCTTTACATTTTTGCGCAGGCCCGGCCAAACAAACTTTTCCGCGACCATTTTAACTGAGGCGCGCACCCCTGGGTGCGCGAGGGAGTGAACCGAGTCAAAAATGCGGCGGCGCCATGCAGCTGGGACTACCGGGCGAGGTCGGCCGGTTGACACGTCGCAGATTAGGGGGGGTACACCGTCCCGTAAACCCCTTTCCTCCAGTCTTAACCCTGTTGATCCAGACAGGAGCGCACGCACGTCCGCGTCACTGCTTTGTTCCTCTGCCATGGCTGCGTAATCTATCCCTATGTGAACTGGGGCCGCGTACGCGTCCGCGTTGGCGAAGAGTTCTGCGGCTGAGGTAGTATAATCTGCCTCTTCGTGCTCTGGCGATGTCACAGCGTGAGAGAGGCAGTCTGCTACTACGTTAAGTTTGCCTGCCACATGTCGAATGTCTGTGGTGAACTCTGAAATTGCAGCTAGCTGTCTTTGTTGCCTGCCTGACCATGGTTCTGAAATTTTAGCCATCGCAAAAGTGAGTGGTTTATGGTCTACAAAAGCTGTGAAACGCCGCCCTTCCACCAGAACTGAAAGTGGCGGATGGATAAATGAAGCGCTAGCAGCTCTCTGTCAAAAGTGCTGTATTTGCGCTCGGTTTGGTTTAAGGATTTGCTAAAGAATGCTAACGGTTGCCAGGTTCCACAACTGCCCCTATGGCCACGTCTGAAGCATCTTTGGTTAGCGCTATGCGGGCCGAGGGATCAGGGTGAACCAACAATGTGGCATTCGCTAGAGCACTCTTTACTTCCGCGAAGGCGCTTTCGCGCTCCGGGGTCCATTCGACCGCGTTGGAAGGCTTTTGTTTTCTGAGCGCGGCATACAGGGGTTGCATGAGTTCAGCTGCGCGGGGGAGGAAACGGTTGTAAAAGTTCACCATTCCCAAAAATTCTTGCAACGATCTGACCGTTTGTGGTCGTGGAAAATTTTTTACCGCGCGGACTTTGTCTGGCAATGGGACTGCCCCCTTTGGTGAAACTCTATGTCCCAAAAAATCAATTTGTGACACGCCGAATTTGCATTTGGCTGGGTTGATTATTAACCTGTGCTCTTCTAGTCTCTGAAAAACCGTAGTGAGGTGTTGTTCGTGTTCTTCCTCTGACAGGCTGGCTACCAGCATATCGTTGAGGTAGACGAACACGAAGGGGAGGTTGCGTAATACCGCGTCCATCATACGCTGAAAGGTTTGAGCAGCGCCTTTGAGGCCGAACAGCATTCGCAAAAATTCAAAAAGACCGAAAGGGGTTATTACAGCCGTTTTAGGAATGTCTTCCGCTCGAACGGGGACTTGGTGATAGCCGCGGACCAGGTCTATTTTAGAAAAAATGCGCGCACCCGCCAGATGTAGTGAAAAATCTTGGATGTGAGGAATTGGGTAGCGGTCATGTGCTGTCGCATTGTTTAATCTGCGGTAATCGCCGCAAGGTCTCCAAGAACCGTCGGTTTTTGGGACCATGTGTAGTGGTGATGCCCAAGGGCTTTTCGAGCGCCTAATAATGTCTAATTTTTCCAGGGTGGTAAACTCGTCACGTGCTATGGCGAGCTTGGTCGCGTCTAAGCGCCGAGCTTTGGCAAACACGGGTGGGCCTGCTGTGGGGATGAAGTGTTCAACCCCGTGTTTCGCTACTGTTGCTGAAAATTTGGGAACTGTGAGTGCTGGAAATTGGGTGAGGAGTTGGTCAAACTTACCTCCTGCTGTTGTGACGCTGGCCTGCACGGGTGGTGGAGAAACTCGAGCTGAGCAGGGGAATGAAGAAAATGACAGTGCATTAACCAAGCGTCTGTTTGCTAGATCGACTAACAACCCATGTGCACACAAAAAATCAGCGCCCAACAAGTTAAAACTCACCGCCGCTATAATAAATGTCCATCTGTAGTTGCGGCCGTGGATGCAAAGAGGCAGGTTTCTTTCACCGAAGGTGTCGATGATTGAGCTGTTGGCTGCCATCGCTCCATTCCCCCGGGGACCCATGGCCTGGTCTGCGTGGGAAGGGGTGATAAAGCTCAGTTGAGCTCCGGTGTCGATAAGGAACTGTCTCCCGGTGTGTCCGTCAGTCACATAAAGCAGCTTATTCGTCTCGCCGAGAGCCGCAGCTGTTAACGGTTCTCGGCTTTTGGCGTTTCCCGAATTTTTGAATTTGCAGGGGGGGACGCATTTGTATGCCCTCTCGGCGAAACGGTGGTGGTAATAGCAGAGGTCGTTCCGCCTGCTGTGCCTTGGTCGTGTCGCCGCCATGGTGGGCGGGCCCTGCTCCGTTGTCTGTGGTTCTCCGCTGCTCTGGGCTTTCGCGCTGAGATCTGCAGATGCTGCTGTGGCCATCTGTTCGCCGCAGGCGTTGATGAGCCGCTGCGCTTCTCGGGCCAGCGCGCGGAAGTCCTGCTGGGTGCTGCACCGCATGTTGAGCAGTGTCCCTCTCATGTGTGGCGGCAGAGTGCTGAGGAAGATATGTTGGAAGAGGAAGTTGTCGTTGTCCTCTTCCTTAAGCTGCAGCATGTCCTCCTTGAGGGCCTTGGGTCTGCATCCTCTGTGGCCGTAGATCGCCAGGATCTTCTCTGCTCTCTCCTCGGCTGAGGGGATGAAGTTCTCAATGATGGTCGCCTTAAGTTCTCTGTATTTGTCCTGGGCGGGCGGTTGCTGAATTATGCTCCGCGCGCATCTTGACGTGGCAGCGTCGAGTTTGGCGACGATGTGATAAAATTTCGTCTCGTCCGCCATTATGCCCGCCAGTGCAAACTGAGCCTCAGCTTGCTGGAACCACGAGCTCGGGTCGTTTTGCCAGAATTCTGGCAGCTTGACGGTGACGCCGCTTGTGTGGGCCGTCTCTGATGTGTCCGCCGGGTGAGAGCGCCTTTCTTCTGCCCTCACGGCGGAGCTGGGGATGGTGCTCGATTGAGCCCTCTCTGTGGATTCTGCCGTGGGGGAACGTCTTCCATCCGTTCCCCTGTCTGCATGGGCGCCGGCGCTTGCCTGGGTCGCCTCCGATGAGTTCATCGTGGGAGAACGTCTCTGTTCCATCCTCACGTCTGGTCACCAGTGTAGGGAGCTTGAAATGACGAAGCGATGTGATTTTATAAATCAAAGTTGAATATCAGCTTTACCTCCCTAACAAGTCTCATCTCGGTGCAGAAGCAGAAGAAGAGGTCGAACGCAGTCAGACCTTCATACTTATACCCACACTCAACAAAAGACATTGCATATCAAAGCCGACATCCCGCATTAACATAATCCCCCCTCCATTGTCCTCCGTCTCCTCCACCTGACCCTGGGTGGTCAGGAAGTTCGATCCGGTCTCCACCGCTGCAACTCCGTCTGTTCTTTGATCCTCGCTGGCGGTTGAGACCTCTTGTCCTGTTCTGAGGCGTGAGGTCATTCCACATATGTAATCACTAAACATTCTAATATGTCTATACATATGTAGGTATGGAATATATGATTAATATAAGCCACAAAAACAACTTAAAAACAAAAAAACAAGCTAAAGAGCATTGAGAGGCTGACCATTAAAAGCTAAATTTTAATTAGTGCTTGGAAGTTTGCTACTTTCATTTGTATTTCTTAAAACTTAAGATTTTACACATAGAGCACTGTGGTTTTATAAAGGACAATGGCTTTGGTCTAGTGGTACAACTGATTTGTTATGATGCTATAATTGCTTAGTACCTAATTTGAATCAATACATGCATGATGAATCAATGAATTATTTCAAAGGCACTAGATGAATAAAAACATTAATGGGTTAAATATACTGTGGAGAATTTAATGGGAGCAGCTGATTTTTTTAGAAGAGGTCATCAACTTAATGTTTACAATTATTATTACTACATATGGAACCCTAAAAATGTATTTTTCAGTGATTTTGAATAAATAGTTGGAACAGCTATATTTTAATGAGTGAGCAACTTTAGTGTGTTTATTCTAAAAACAAGCAAGTTGTGATTAAAAATACCTTTCCTTTTTGAGATTAAAGTTTTTCTACTGACTCAGTGTAGCTTATTGAATGAAGTTTTATTAAAATTATTGGATGAAGATGAACAGATTAGAAGCTATCATAATTTAAAAAGAAACATAACCAAAGGTAACTTATTGCTTCCTTGGAATTACCTACAAATGTATCTCATACAACATCTGAATTTTTTGGTCTTTAGCATATCACCTCTGTGTCCAACTTTAGCCAAAAGGTGCAGCAGTGGGAGCAGGATGGTGTAGTTGGGATTGAACGAGCGACCATTGTTGACTAGTGCAGTAAGCAAAGATTCGCTGCCTCCTTTCTTGATCATGTAGTGGATTCGCTGGTCTGTACCTAAACAAAGAGAAGCACGAGTAGGAATCAGGAGTAAATTTTTATTATTTAGAATAATATATAATTCTATCTTAATAAATATTGCTAAAGCAACACTATGTATGATTTTCACCTTAAACTAATGCGTCAAAAATCATTTTAATGGTACATGAACCTTTAATCTGGTGAATATCATTTCCACCATACCCTGAGTGGGCCTGCATCACCTGCAACAGTACCATGGAACTTTCTTGTTGCTGGTAGGAACACTGAAAAAACACCTGGCACATTTTACAGTCTGAGTGCCTCTTCTTTGGCAGTCCATCAGCGAATGATAATGACGTGTGGGATTCCTCAAGTTCCCTGATTTTGGTGGACTCTTAAATGGCTGAGGAGTCCAATTCCAGAGCGGCAGGTCTTTTGACATATTTCACATGTTGATGGTAGTCTGCTCCTGACTGGGTTTTGCTGACACTCTTTTCTTTTCCTTTTTTCCACAATTTCATGATTTCTTCTTGTTGTTTCAAAGGTTTCCACAGCAGTATGCATGTTTCTCCAATGCTTTTGATCAGTTGCTTATGTTCCCCATGTCCTGAAGTTTCCTTGTTTCATGTACGACTTCAGTGAGTCCTTCCACAGTTTGATCTGTCCTCCACGTTTTCTCCGACCTTAATGGAGTTTTGAAAGAAGAACCTGCTCCAGAAGTCTTGTGTCAGTCATAAAGAGACAGTGGCCAGCCCATCAGAGTTGATGCTCCATGATGCGAGCTTCGTCACTTGCTTCTTCTAGAATGCTTAGGTTAGTGTGATAATCTTCCCAAGAGATGTTCAGTGTTTTTCAAAGACATCCTTGATGGAATCATTCAAAACTTCTTAGTTGTTTACAGTATCTTGCCCATGTTTCAGAACCATAGAGCAGGACAGGTATGATAACTGAGTTACATCAAGCTTTTTCCCATTGTCTGAGTCCCGTTAGCCAATCATAGGGCATGACTTTAAAACCCTTTCAATACTATAATTATGGTAGTTCACCTGTTTTTTTCTCATCTTTTTTTCAATAAAAGTGTCAAGAAAATGTGTAACTTATTTTGCCCTTTTTTCCAGGAGCAATGTAACTTTAGAAGTCTGGCAAGCATTTGTCATCATTTTATGTTATAAATTCTTAAAACAGTGTGTGACAACAAAAAAGTAAAAAAAAGAAAAAAGGGGGGGGGGGGTTGAATTTTCATCAGGTTTCTCTGTAAATATTTCAAATATACATGAACAAAACTTTTGAGATTACAAAATAAAACAACCTGTTATACATCTTCTCAAACTTTTGTGTTTACCACATTCCAAAACTCTCTCAAACATTATTAATACTACTATTTGCAATACTAAACTATTATTTAGACAGAAAACACTGCTATAACACCACAAAAATACTTGAAGAGCTCCTCTCCCCTCTTTCCTCCTCTCTGCCTGCAGATCTCCTGCTGTGCTTACTTCCTCCTTCACTCGCTCAGGCACTTCCATGATTCCTATAATGTACCATATAGTATCAATGGAAAGCTCCGCTTCTCAGCTTTCAGAATACATTGAATGCATAGGAATTATGTCACTAGGGTGAATGGTCGAGGAGTTATGGTAATATGAATGCATTACATCACTTGGTATTGCCAAAGGTTCTTTAAGTGTCAAGGTCTGAGCATGGGGTGGGGACCATGGTCCCTCTTTAAGTTTTTTTTTTTTTTTTTTCCATTCCGTGTTTCTCCTGCCTCAGCTCAGTTGCTGTTTTTTGTTTGTTTTTTTTAATTTTCTGTATTTATTCATTATCAATCATAAGATAAGATAAGATAAGCCTTTATTAGTCCCACAGTGGGGAAATTCCAGGATTACAGCAGCAAAGGAATAGCAGCACTCAGAGCAATAGCTAATAAGATAATAAGAACTGGTTAGCCAAAGCAGTAGATGAATATACATATGTACACAGATATATACACAGTGCAGGAGCATTAGGGTTGTCTAAATGGGTTAGAACGTGCTGGGGTGGAATGCAGAAATGAGCACCTACATTTCCACTGAAATACCCCACTCATAGCACAGCATCTCTCCTATAGCCTCTCTTAACCAAATCCTACTGTCTGGCTTCTCGTGCCGACTCTGTTTTCACTAAATGACAGAGGGTGTCAGCAAGTCTCTGGCGCTATAACCAGGTTGCTCTGGATAGGTGGGGCTCGTCAGACTTAGGTGTCAGTCCACCTAGGAGAAGGACCACTCTGATTTCAAATCTGGGCAGGTGGTGCCTGTTAGCCTTGGCCGGCAAACTACCTAGAAGAAGGTAAACTCTGATTCCAAACCTCCGCTGCCTTGCGGCTATACCTGATTACAGGAAAGACTTTGGGAGTAAACCTCGAGGATAAATCCGGAGTGGAGCCCTAAGGAGGTTGGCAGATGCTCAGCACTACGTCCGGCAACTCCTGCAGTGGAACTGGTCCCAAACTGTATTGGATCATCCTTTCCTTTGAACTCAGCCAGTGACACTGAGAGGGGGACACTGACGTATGGGCAGCCCAGTGTCTCCATACTACCCCGCCGAGGCTTTTTAGCGCAAACTGGAGAGGCCACTCCAGCGGTGTCGCAAGATTCCGGCACAACATGGGATGAGGCAGTTACCGGTTATAAGCTCCAACTGATTGGCGTAGGGAGGAGTGCCAGGGGTCTCGTCCGATGGTGGGAGAAGCCTTTGCAGCTTCATTGGGCAGCTACCGCCCGCCTCAAGCTGGGCAGCCCCCAGCCAGTAAGGTGCCGCCTCGCCATGGCTTGCCTGCCCTACTGGGTGCATAGAGCTTAGGGGTCTCTCCCGACAAGCAAGCGTCAATGTGCACCAGGCAGTCAAAAGGAGAAACATACAAAGACTCCAGCTCTTCAATTTGCAAGCTGGAACGTTCGCACCATGCGCCCCGGACTTACCGCTGATCTCCAACAAATGGATGACTCTCGCAAGACCGTCATCATCAATAAAGAACTGGCACGACTTAACATTCAGGAAACCCGCCTGGTCGACAGCGGCTCTCTTAGAGAATCAGACCACACCTTTTATTGGCAGGGCCTGTCCCAGGATGAGTCCAGGCAGCATGGTGTAGGTTTTGCAGTGAGGAACTCGCTGATCGCCACCACAGAAACCCCTACAGGATGGTCCGAAAGAATCCTCACCCTCCGCATGAAGACATTGTCGGGCTTTGTGAACATCCTTTCTGTGTATGCCCCAACCCTCACTTCCACTCCAGAAGACAAAAATCAGTTCTACGAGGCACTAGAGGAAGTGCTATCTAGAATCCCCTGCTCTGAAGGCTTATTTTTGCTAGGCGACTTCAACACTTGCATCGGAGCAGACTGGCAAGTGTGGTCATCCTGTCTTGGCCACTTTGGCATAGGCAGGGTGAACAAGAGTGGACAGAGGCTGTTGGAATTCTGTTGTCATCACGGCCTCTGCATTACAAACTCCTACTTCAAGTGTAAAGAGCTGCGAAAAGTGTCTTGGAGACACCCCTGGTCCCATCACTGGCACCAGCTAGATCTTGTCATCACCAGAAGAGCGGACCTCAGCAGTGTTCTTCACATGAGAAGCTATCACAGCGCTGATTGTGATACAGATCATTCCCTTGTTGCCAGTAAGGTTAGACTGAAGCCAAGGAAGATCCACCATGCCAAGACTAAGGGTCACCCCCACATCAACACCTGCAGAATTTCCGATCCGATCTAGGCTCAGACCTTCACTGACAGCTTTCAGAGGAAACTTGAAGCTCACCTCCAGTCCAATATCCCAGGCGACGTGGACGCCAAGTGGAACCACCTTCGCAACGTCATCTATGACTCAGCCATGACCGCATTCTGAACGAAAGAATGCAAGAATGCTGGCTGGTTTGAGGATCACTGGGATGAAACGCAACCAGTCACAGAGGCCAAAAGAGAAGCACTGCTGGCTCACAAGCAAAATCCTTGCTCTGGCACATGCAACGCCCTTCGAGCAGCAAGGAGCAAGGCACAGCAGATTGCAAGCTGTTGCACCAGTGAGTACTGGCAGAACCTGTGCACCAACATCCAGGTAGCTGCTGATTGCGGATATGCCAAAGGAATGTATGAGGGCATCAAAACAGCTATCGGCCCCACAAGCATCAAAACAGCACTGCTCAAAGCCAAGACAGGCGAAGCCATCACCGACAAGAGCAAGCAACTTCAGTATTGGGTCGAGCATTATCTTGAATTGTACTCGACCTAGAACATTGTGACAGACGTTGCCCTCGACGCTTTGCCTGGCCTACCAGTCATGGAAGAGCTTGACAAAATCCCCATGCTGGAAGAGCTCAGCAAAGCCATAGACTACCTCTCCTGTGGCAAGGCTCCGGGGAAAGACGGTATCCCCCCAGAAGTTCTGAAACATGGGAAAACAGCCATCTTACAACCACTATATGATCTCCTCTGCCTTTGCTGGGAGCAAGGTCACATTCCCCAAGATATGAGAGATGCCAACATAGTCACGCTGTATAAGAACAAAGGCGACCGCAGTGACTGCAACAATTACCGCGGCATCTCTCTTCTGAGCATAGTTGACAAAGTCTTTGCCCGGGTCACTCTGTTCCGCCTGCAGATGCTCGCTTTGCGAGTCTATCCTGAGTCTCAGTGTGGCTTCAGAGCCAGAAGGTCCACAGTGGATATGCTCTTCTCCCTCCGTCAGCTGCAGGAGAAGTGTCAAGAGCAGCAGCAGCCATTGTTCCTTGCGTTCGAGGACTTGACCAAAGTCTTTGACTTAGTTAGTTGAAGCGGGCTCTTCCAGATCCTGTGAAAGATTGGTTGTCCCCCAAAGCTCCTTGCAATCATCTCCTTCTTGCTTTGATGGAGCCACCTCAGATGCCTTCCCAATCAGCAGTGGAATGAAGCAGGGTTGCGTTCTAGCACCGACTCTCTTTGGGATTTTTTTCTCAATGCTCCTCCACTATGCCTTCCGCCGACTGTCCTGAAGGTGTCTACGTCCGCACGAGATCAGATGGAAAATTCCTCAACATCGCAAGACTTCGTGCTAAAACCAAAGTCTACGAGGTCCTCATACATGAACTGCTGTTTGCAGACGACGCTGCTCTAGCATCGCACAGTGAGGAGGGCCTGCAGCACCTGGTCGACAAACTGTCCCACGCCTACAAGGAGTTTGGGCTCATGATCAGCCTTAAGAAAACAAACATCATGGCGCAAAATGCTGTCTCCTCTCCTGTCATTACCATTTACAACACACAGCTGGAGGTTGTGGACACCTTCACCTACCTAGGGTCCACTGTTTCAAACACGCTCTCGCTGGACACTGAGATCAGCTCCAGAATCGCCAAAGCAGCAGCTGTCATGGCCAAACTAAACAAGCATGTGTGGAACAACAATCTGCTGAGTTTGAAGACGAAGTTACTCGTATACCAAGCTTGCATCCTGTCCACTCTCCTGTACGGCAGCAAGTCCTGGACAGCCTGTGCCAGGCAGGAGAAGCGGTTAAACGGGTTCCACCTCCACTGTCTTCAGCGCCTTATGCACATCAAGTGGCAGGACAGAGTCCCCAACACCGAGGTCTTTGAGAGCATCCCTGAATTTCTCAGCCAGAGACGACTCCGGCGCCTCAGCCACGTGCACGGCATGCAGCCTGACCATCTGCCTAGAGAAATCCTTTACAGAGAATTGCCAGTGGGTGTCCGCCGTGTGGGCCGACCGCTGTTGCATTTTAAAGATGTCTGCAAACGCAACATGCGGTGTGTGCAGATCAACACCAATAACTGGGAGGTTATTGCCAAAGATCGAGCCACCTGGTGTCACAGTGTCAAAGAGGATGTTCTCAAGATGGAAGAGAACACGAGAGTCCAGATGGTAACAAAGCGTGTGGCGAGGAAAGAACGTGCAGCATCAGCACGTGCACCATCAATCTTCATCTGCGCCAACTGCTCCAAAGACTGCCACTCAAGGATTGGGCTGTATAGTCATTCCATGCGCTGCTCCAACCCTTCATGCGCTAACCATTGCCTCTTCGAGACGAGGATGCCAGAGAGCAGGAGCATTGTAGCTACATGGAATAAACAGCATTACGTTTTTTTTTAATTACCCTGCAGAATATGAATATGTACCCAGACAGTATATTTCACATTTGAATCAGTGTTGTTGCCACCGTCAGTAGTGATTGTTATTGTCCTAGTTGTGTATTGGCGGCGGCGATCTCTATTGTGCAAAGTTGTTAAGTTTAGTACATTTAATACGACCTCTATGAGCAGCCCTAGTTAGGTTATAAAGTCTGACAGCTGTAGTTAGGAAGGACCTGCGGAACCTCTCGATCGAACACCTAGGATGGCACAGCCTACCGCTAAATGAGATCCTCAGTGCTTTCAGCATGTCCTGCATGGGGTGACATCAAGGCATCACCCCAGAACAGAGCTAGCTTTTTTGATCAGCCTGTTCAGTCTCTTCCTGTTGGCTGCCATGATGCCGCTACCCCAGCAGACCACTCCAAATGAGATGGCTGATGCCATCACCAAATCATAGAAGGTCTTCAGGAGTGCCCCTTGCACTCCAAAAGACCTGAGTCTCCTCAGGAGGAACAGCCTGCGCTGCCTCTTCTTGTAGAGTGTGATGGTGTTGTGTGACCAGTCCAGTTTATTGTTCAGGTGAAAACCCAGGTACTTGTAAGATGTCACCATCTCAATGTCTGTTCCCTGGATGTTTACTGGTGCTGTGGTGGGTTGTCCTCCCCTGCGGCAGTCCACCACCAGTTCCTTAGCTTTCCTCGCATTGATCCGGAGACATCATGTTATGCTCTTTATTTTGGTCTGGGGTTTGAGTTTAATGTTTTTGACTCCGTTTAGTATTTTCATTTGTCATGGTTGTATATTCCCTGGTCATGTGTTCATGTTTTGGTTTGCCTTTTATCTCTGCCCTCATGTTCCCATGTCTGTAGCCACTCCCTGCTGTGTCTGATTCTCCTGGTTGCTCCCATCTGTCTCGTGTTGTCTTGATTGCTCCCCTGTACCTACATAAACCAGTGTTCGGTCCATGTCAGTTGTGGTGTCCTTGTTTGCTGTTTCATGTTGGCGTGTTCTCCCTGCTTCGGTCCAGTTTGTTCCCGTCCTGTTATGAATTATTCTGCCACTGTGAAAGTCTGCCTAGTTTGCAGCTGTTCAGCCCACGTGCTGCTTTATTTTCTGTTTTTTGTTATTTAATAAATGATGGTCTGTCAAATCCGCCTCGCAATTTGAGTCTTTTTCCTCGCCCCGGAGGGGCAACCCTGACAGTAAAATTTAGAGGGTTTAACTACCAACTAACAAAGCACCCTGTGACTGACTGTTGGGTCTCAGGCCATACCAGCTGTAGTCTATTGAGTGTTCCCACCAAAAACAGCAAAGGTCCATATTACTGCTTTGAGCAGTTGAAAGCTGATCTAATCTGAGCTTACCAGCTGACAAAAGTTCATCCAGGACATTGAGGATATATAATGTGCTTTCCACACCCTGTTCATTCTGCAAAGACCAAACACAGACAAAAATACAATAAAACAGAATACTGTGTAACTCACATATTCAAATAATCTGGGTGCTGTGTGTGACAAAACAGTTGAATAGTCAGTATTTTGGACAAAAACACAACACGCTGTACACTGAAGGAACTGCATTGGCTTGCATGCACCCCTCTGATGCCTCATTTGGTCTGGGTGTGTTTACTCAAAGATTTTCTCAGCCAAAATGTCCAGATGCTCTCTTGATGACGAGGAGCTGTTGGTGTAGCTGACCGTCATATCTGCCTGATTAAATTTTGCAGTTTCAACATAAATCTTTTGAGGCTGCCAAACCTCTCCCTCATTAAAGGTGTGTTGTATGAGGAGACCTTCTCCTGTGGCCAACTATCTGTGATATAAATAGCTGAAATCTTGCATCCAGTCTCTTCAGGTAGCCAAAAATATTGTTTTTTAAACAGAGACTAAACTTGTGTTTCAAACATGAACTTTCCACAAGGCTAAGGAACCTTTGTGGGAACCTTAGACCAGCATCTAAATCAAGCTCCTCTGAAATTATTTTACCACAAAAGAAAAGTCTCTGCTAAGTCAATATTTTCTGAATTTCAGGAACTTTCAGGATGGAGCTTCCAACTTGTTCATTTCAAGATTTACAATATTTTATTTCCCTTTGTCTATCTTACACTGATGTGAACTATTAGCAACTGCAGTACACACGGAAATTTGTTTGGTTGCATTTTGTCTGGACTTATTGTGTATATATATACACTACCGTTCAAAAGTTTGGGGTCACCCAGACAATTATTTTGCGTTTTCCATTAAAAGTCACACTTATTTACCACCATGAGTTGTAAAATGAATAGAAAATATAGTCAAGACATTGACAAGGTTAGAATTAATGATTTGTATTTGAAATAATAATTTTTTCCTTCAAACTTGCTTTCGTCAAAGAATCCTCCATTTGCAGCAATTACAGCATTGCAGACCTAACATGATTGCACAAGGGTTTTCTAATCATCCATTAGCCTTCTGACGCAATGAGCAAACACATTGTACCATTAGAACACTGGAGTGACAGTTGCTGGAAATGGGCCTCTATACACCTATGTAGATATTGCACCAAAAACCAGGCATTTGCAGCTAGAATAGTCATTTACCACATTAGCAATGTATAGAGTGTATTTCTGATTAGTTTAAAGTTATCTTCATTGAAAAAAAGTGCTTTTCTTTCAAAAATAAGGAAATTTCTAAGTGACCCCAAACTTTTGAACGGTAGTGTATATATACAGTATATATATATATATACACACACACACACACACACACACACACACACACACACACATATATACACATATAAAGCTAGAACTTCGTGGTCATTCACTTCAGCAAATGGCAGTGGCTGTGGCTTATATTAATCATATACTCCATACCTACACATGTATAGACATATTAGAATGTTTAGAGATTACATATGTAGAATGACCTCACGCCTCAGAACAGGACAAGAGGTCTCGGCCACTGGCGAAGATCAAAGAACAGACTGAGTCACAGCGGTGGAGACCGGATCGAACTTCCTGACCCCCCAGGGTCAGGGGAAGGAGAGAGAGGACAATGGAGGGGGATTATGTTAATGCGGGATGTCAGCTTTGATATGCAATGTCTTTTGTTGAGTGTGGGTATAAGTATGAAGGTCTGACTGCGCTCGATCTCTCATTCTGCTTCTGCATCGAGATGAGACATGTTAGGGAGATGAAGCTGATAATAAATCTTGATTTATAAAATCACATCGCTTCTTCATTTCAAGCTCCCAACACTGGTGACCAGACATGAGGATGGAACAAAGAGTTCTCCGCGACAAACTCATCAGAGGCGACCCAGGAAAGCGCCGTCGCCAATGCAGACAGGGGAACGGATGGAAGACGTTCCCCCACGGCAGAATCTACAGAGAGGGCTCAACTGAGCACCATCCCCACGCTCCGCCCGTGAGAACAGAAGAAAGGCGTTCTCACCCGGCCGACACATCAGAGACGGCCCCACACAAGCACCGTCACCATCAAAGCTGCCAGAGTTCTGGCAAAGCGACCCGAACTCGTGGTATCCAGCAAGCTGAGGCCTCCAGTTTGCACTGGCAGCGCATAACGGCGGATGAAACAAAATTTTACACATCGTCGCCCAGACTCGATGCCGCCACATCAAGATGCGCGCGGAGCGTGATTCAACACCGCCCCGCCCACGATAAATAAAAGAACTGAAGGCGACCCTCACTCGAGAGTTTCGTCCCCCCTCAGCCGAGGAGAGAGCAGGGAAGATTCTGGCGATTTACGGTCACGGAGGACGCAGGACCAAGGGCCCTCATGGAAGGACATGCTGCAGCTGAAGGATGCAGGACCACGACAAACTTCCTCTTTCAGCATATCTTCCTCAGCACTCTGCCGCCACACATGAGAGGGACACTGGCCAACATGCGGTGCAGCACCCAGCAGGACTTCCGCGCGCTGGCCCGAGAAGCGCAGCGGCTCATCAACTCCTGCAGCGAACAGATGGCCACAGCAGCATCTGCAGATCTCAGCTCGGAAGCCCAGAGCAGCGGAGAACCGCGGACAATGGAGCAGAGCCCGCCCACCATGGCAGCGACGCGGACCAAGGCGCAGCAAGCGGAACGACCCTCTGCTATTATCATCAGCGTTTCACCGTGAGGGCGCACAAATGCGTGCCCCCCTGCAGTTTCAAGAGCCGAGAACCGTTAACAGCTGCGGCTCTCGGCGAGACGAATAAGCTGTTTTATGTGACTGACGGACACACCGGGAGACAGTTCCTCATCGACACCGGAGCTCAGGTGAGCTTCATCACCCCTTCCAACGCCAGGACGGGCCATGGACCCCGGGGAAACGGAGCGATGGCAGCCAACGGCTCGATCATCAACACTTTTGGTGAAAGGAACCTGCCTCTTCTCATTCACGGCCGCAACTATAGATGGACATTTATTATAGCGGCGGTGAGTTTTAACTTGTTGGGCGCTAATTTTTTGTGTGCACATGGGTTGTTAGTCGATCTTGCAAATAGACGCTTGGTTAATGCACTATCATTTTCTTCTATCCCCTGCTCAGCTCAAGTTTCTCCACCACCCGTGCAGGCCAGCGTCACCACAGCAGGAGTAAGTTTGACCAACTCCTCGCACCCAATTTCCAGCACTCACAGTTCCCAAATTTTCAGCAACAATAGCGAAACACGGGGTGAACACTAATCCCCACAGCAGCCCACCCGTGTTGCCAAAGCCTCGGCGCCTTAGACGCGACCATGATCGCCAGATGAGTTGACTGCCTTCAGTGACTGGGATCGTCACTTCCTTGGGGGTAACGTATCGGTCACTTCCTGTTTTGCTGTCTGCCTGTGTGGTTTGCTTTGTGGTTTGCTCTCTAGCCACTAGCTATGGCTACTAGCTCTCTTTCCTCTCCTCCTCTGGTGTGCTCCTCTCTGTCAGATGTTTAGCTACACCTCTGCGCCTCTTTTAGCGACACACGGAAATGTAATAAATGTTGTCTTTTTGAGGCACTCAAGGCGAGGTTGTCTGATTTGGAATCCCGGCTTCCGCTGCATTGAAACACCGGTCTGCGCCAGTTAATCTTGACGGACCGCCCATTTAGCTGCAGCGGAGCTAGCTAGCTTAGGCCCCCCTGTCAGCGGTTCCCCGGGCTCTCCTCAACAGCGAGGAGACTGGGTGGGTGACGGTGAGAAGGAAGCCTAGTCGCAAAGCCCCCGGTACACCACCAACCTGTTCACGTTTCTAATCGTTTTTCCCCGCTCAGCGACATACCCGCTGAGGAAAAAACTCTGATCATTGGCGACTCTGTAGTCAGAAACGTGAACCTAGAGACTCCAGCGGCCATAGGCCAATGCATTCCTGGGGCCAGAAGCAGGCGACATCGAGTCAAATTTGAAAATGCTGGCTAAAAGTAACTGTAAATATTCCACAATGTTATTCACGCCGGCATTAATGACATCCGTCTCCGGCAGTCGGAAGTCACGAAACTTAATATAGAATCGGTGTGTGACTTTGCAAAAACGATGTCTGCCACTGTAGTATTCTCTGGGCCCCTCCCCAATCTGACCAGTGATGACATGTTAAGCCGCTCGTCATCCTTGAACCGCTGGCTGTCTGTGTGGTGTCCTAAAAATGACGTGGGCTACATTGACAATTGGAGCTCTTTTTGGGAAAACCTGGTCTTATGAGACGAGACAGCATTCATCCCACTTTGGATGGGTGCTTCTCATTTATCTAACAATCTGGCATCTTTTTAATCCAAATTTCCAAAACCATGACTACTCAGAGTTGGGACCAGGAAGCAGAGTTGCAGTCTTACACGCCTCTCTGCAGCTCCTCTTCATCCGCCACCCCTCAGCTTAGCCCCTGTCTTCCCCCATCAGAGAATCGTTGTCTGCTCCCTCCAAAGTGAATAAAAATATAATGTATAAGCATCCCAAAGTGATAAAGCAAAATATTGGTAAAACTCAAATTAAACATAAAGCCTCTAAATGAATGATTTGGCCTCTGTTCCTCCTCATAATTTAAAAATTAAATGTGGTTTATTAATATTAGGTCTCTAACCTCCCAAGTCTCTGTTAGTCCATGATTTGTTAATTGATCATCAGATTGATTTAATTTCCCTTACAGAGACTTGGTTAGGACAAGAGATTATGTTGGTTTAAATGAATCAACTCCCTCTGGTTATTTAAACTGTCAAATCCCAGAAGTTCTGGTCGTGGAGGAGGAGTAGCAACAATTTACCATTCCAAATTACTAGTTAATGTAAAGCAAAAAACATGTTATAATTCCTTTGAGGGCCTGGTCCTCAGTATTGGGCACTTTAGCAATTTTAGGTTAAACCCAATTCTATTTGCCATAATTTATCGTCCCCCATCAACCTACTCAGAATTTTTATCCGAATTTGCTGATTTCTTAGCTGATTTAGTGCTGAAATCTGATAGAATAATTATAGTAGGGGACTTTAATATACATGTGGATGTAGATAGTGACTGCCTTAATGTGGTATTCAATTCAATATTAGATTCGATTGGGTTTTCTCAGAAAGTAGGAAATTCTACTTGTTTTGACATATGGCATAGAAATAGAAAATCTTGTAGTGTCTCCTCATAACCCTGTACTGTCAGACCATTGTCTGTTAACCTTTGATTTTACTATTTCTGACTATTTGGCTCCTAAAGAATAATATTATTACAGTAGATGCCTCTCAGATGATGCTGTTTCCAAATTTATGCAGATTGTTTCCTCTATGCCATGTGTCAACACAACGGAAATAAGCTATAGACAGCTTGCTCCTTCTGTAATTGATAACATGGTGGATATTGTTTCAGCTTCTCTGCATCAGACTTGGTGGCCCCCTTAAAAAAGAAAAAGTCTAATCAGAGATTTCTAACTCCTTGGTTCAACACAGAAACTCGTACCTTAAAACAGAAGACTCGTCAATTAGAAAGAAAATGGCGCTCTACTAATTTAGATGAAATCTATTTAGCTTGGAGAAATCATCTTTTAATTTATAAAAAATCTCTTAGAAAAGCTAGAACGAGTTATACTCTGCATTAATAGAAGAGAACAAGAATAATCCCAGGTTTCTTTTCAGTACTGTAGCCAGGTTGACAAAGAGTCAGGACTCTGTCAATCCTAGCATTCCCTTAGAGCTTACTAGTCAGGACTTTATGAACTTTTTCAATAATAAAATTTCATCCATTAGAGATAAAATCAATCATATTCTTCCCACAGTTAACTTAAATACTGTAACTACTACAACTCCTTCTATTGATGTCTGTCTTGATGAGTTTACTCCAATCGACCTTTGTGAGTTAGACAAAATAGTTTCCTCATCCAAACCTTCAACTTGTCTTTTAGACCCTATTCCTACCAGGTTATTTAAAGAAGTCTTCCCACTTATTGGTAGCTTTATTCTTTATATAATCAATTCTTCATTAACTTTAGGCTATGTACCGCAGGCTTTTAAAACGGCTGTAATTAAACCCTTACTCAAAAAGCCAACGCTAGATCCAGGAGCTTTAGCTAACTATAGACCAATCTCTAATCTCCCTTTCATTTCAAAAATCTTAGAAAAAGTTGTTGCTATGCAATTATTTGACCACCTGCAGGGAAATGGTTTACTTGAAGAGTTTCAATCTGGGTTTAGAATCCATCATAGTACTGAAACAGCCTTAGCGAAGGTCACTAACGACCTCCTCATTGCATCTGATAATAGACTAGTTTCTGTACTTGTCCTTTTAGACCAGAGGTGTCCAACCAGGTGCCATGGACAGCCAAGACCCTGCAGGTTTTCTCTTCTACCCAGTCTCTTCAGCAGGTGTTTTCACTTATCAGCAATCAGTGGGAAGAAGTTCACAGAAATCTGCTGTTGAAGACACTGGTTGGAGGTAAAACCTGCAGGGTCTTGGCTCTCCATGGCACATGGTTGGACACCCCTGTTTTAGACCTTAGTGCAGCTTTTGATACTATCGATCATAATATTCACTTGATAGATTAGAACACTATGTTGGACTTTAATGGAACTTCGTTGCAAGTGGTTTAGATCTTATTTATCTGATAGGTTCCAGTTTGTTCATGTAAATAATGAGTTTTCTTTCAACTCAAAGCTTAGTCATGGAGTCCACAGGGATCTGTGCTAGGCCCTACTCTTTTTAGTTTATATATGCTTCCGTTAGGCAACATTATTAGAAAGCACTGTATACATTTTCATTGTTATGCAGATGATACACAATTATACCTGTCAATGAAGCCGGATGATAGTAATCAATTAGCCAAGTTAGAAGCCTGTCTTAAGGAAATCAAAGCTTGGATGGCTTGTAATTTCCTGCTATTAAATTCAGATAAGACTGAAGTCATTCTTGTTGGTCCCAAAAAACCTTAGAAATTCCTTTCCAAATCAAACTTTCAGTTTGGATGCGGTTACTCTTTGTCTTAATAGCTCTGTGAGGAACCTTGGAGTTATTTTGATCAGGATTTGTCCTTCAATTCACATATTAAATTTGTTTCTAAGACTGCCTTCTATCATTTGCGTAATATTGCCAAGATTAGGAGCATCTTGTCTCAGAGTGATGCTGAGAAACTGATCCACGCTTTTGTTAGCTCGAGGATTAGATTATTGTAATTCTTTATTATCAGGCTGTCCTAAAACATCTTTAAAAAGTCTTCAGGCTGATCCAAAATGCTGCAGCAAGAGTTTTAACAGGTACTAGAAAGAGAGATCATATCTCTCCGGTTCTGGCCTCCCTTCATTGGCTTCCCCATAGAGTTTAGAATTAAGTTTAAAATCCTTCTTCTTACTTACAAAGCTCTAAACAATCAGGCTCCTTTTTATTTAAAAGATCTGATACTACCGTATTATCCTACAGAGCACTACGCTCCCAAAATGCAGGATTACTTGTAATACCTAGAATCTCCAAAAGTACAATGGGAGGCAGAGCCTTCAGTTATCAAGCTCCTCTCCTGTGGAATCAGCTGCCAATCTGGATTCGGGAGTCCAGACTCGATCTCTGTTTTTAAGAATAGGGCTACAACCTACCTTTTTGATATAGCCTACCAATTAGGGAGGGATCATGTGTTTCTGAACCCTCCCTTAGTTATGCTGCTAATAGGTTTAGTCAGCCGGGGGACCTCCAGTAATGCACTGGGCCTCACTCCTTTCCTCACTCTCTATGAAATATTTTTTTTTTGCTGGTCATTAACATTTGTTTGTTCTCTCCCATAGATTGAGTCCCCATCGTGCTGTTTGCTCTCTACATGTCTGTACTTTTCTTCTTCTCTATCCCCTCACCCCCCCAGCCAGTCGCAGCAGATGACTGCCCCTCCCTGAGCCTGGTTCTGCTGGAGGTTTCTTCCTGTTAAAAGGGAGTTTTTCCTCTCCACCGTTGCCAAGTGCTTGCTCACAGGGGATCGCCTGATTGCTGGGGTCTTTCTGCAACTGTGGGGGTTCCCCCCTACAGTTGATAGTGCTATGAGATGACTGTTGTTGTGAAATGGTGCTATATAAATAAAGTTGAATTGAATTGAATAGCACGGGACGAGTTTGCCAGCCTGGAAAAATTAGGCATTATTAGGCGCTCAAAAAGCCCTTGGGCATCACCACTACACATGGTCCCGAAAACCGACGGTTCTTGGAGACCTTGTGGTGATTACCGCAGATTAAACAATGCGACAGCGCACGACCGCTACCCAATCCCTCACATTCAAGATTTTTCACTACATCTGGCGGGTGCGCGCATTTTCTCTAAAATAGACCTGGTCCGCGGCTACCACCAAGTCCCGGTTCGAGTGGAAGACATTCCTAAAACTGCTGTAATAACCCCTTTTGGTCTTTTTGAATTTTTGCGAATGCTGTTTGGCCTCAAAGGCGCTGCTCAAACCTTTCAGCGTATGATGGACGCTGTATTACGCAACCTCCCCTTCGTGTTCGTCTACCTCAACGATATTCTGGTTGCCAGCCCGTCAGAGGAAGAACACGAACAACACCTCACTACGGTTTTTTCAGAGACTAGAAGAGCACGGGTTAATAATCAACCCCAGCTAAATGCCGATTCGGCGTGTCACAAATTGATTTTTTGGGACACAGAGTTTCACCAAAGGGGCAGTCCATTGCAGAACAAAGTCGGCCGGCGCGTAGAAAATTTTCCACAACCACAAACGGTCAGATCGCTGCAAGAATTTTTGAGAATGGTGAATTTTTACAACCGTTTCCTCCCCCGCGCAGCTCAACTCATGCAGCCCCTGTATGCCATGCTCAGAAAACAAAAGCCTTCCAACGCGGTCGAATGGACCCCGGAGCGCGAAAGCGCCTTCGCGGAAGTAAAAAGTGCTCTAGCGAATGCCACATTGTTGGTTCACCCTGACCCCTCGGCCCGCATAGCGTTAACCACAGACGCTTCAGACCTGGCCATAGGGGCAGTCGTGGAACAACATGTTGGTGGAACCTGGCAACCGTTAGCATTTTTTAGCAAATCTTTAAACCAAACCGAGCGCAAATACAGCACTTTTGACAGGGAGTTGCTAGCGCTTCATTTATCCATCCGCCACTTCCAGTTCTGGCTGGAAGGACGGCGTTTCACGGCATTTGTAGACCATAAACCACTTACTTTTGCGATGGCTAAAATTTCAGAACCATGGTCAGGCAGGCAACAAAGACAGCTAGCTGCAATTTCAGAGTTCACCACAGACATTCGACATGTGGCAGGCAAACTTAACGTAGTAGCAGACTGCCTCTCTCACGCTGTGACATCGTCAGAGCACGAGGAGGCAGATTATACTACCGCAGCCGCAGAACTCTTGGCCAACGTGGACGCGTACGCGGCCCCAATTCACGTAGAGATAGATTACGTAGCCATGGCAGAGGAACAAAGCAGTGACGCGGACGTGCGCGCGCTCCAGTCTGGACCAACAGGGTTAAGACTGGAGGAAAGGGGTTTGCGTGACGGTGTACCCCCCCAATCTGCGACATGTCAACCGGCTGACCTCGCCCGGTAGTTCCAGCTGCATGGCGCCGCCGCATTTTTGACTTGGTTCACTCCCTCGCGCACCCAGGGGTGCGTGCCTCGGTTAAAATGGTCGCGGAAAACTTTGTTTGGCCGGGCCTGCGCAAAAATGTAAAGGAATGGGCAAAGACTTGCATGTCTTGCCAACGCGCCAAAATACACAAACACACAAAAGCTCCTCTAGAGCCTTTTTGAATCCCAGCCAGGAGGTTTGACCATGTTCATGTCGACCTCGTGGGCCCGCTACCTTCGTCTCAAGGGTTCACACACCTGTTAACAATGATAGACCGTACTACGCGCTGGCCTGAGGCGGTCCCTTTGGCGTCAACCACAGCCGCAGAAGTCGCTCGCGTTTTTTTAACAAACTGAGTGGCGCGTTTCGGCGTCCCATCAGACATCACGTCCGATAGGGGGCCTCAATTTGTCTCAGAGCTGTGGTCAGCCATGGCCAGCAGTTTAGGAGCGACAATTCACCGCGCCACCGCGTATCACCCTCAGGCTAATGGGTTATGCGAGCGTTTTCACAGATCTTTAAAGGCCGCCCTCAGGGCCTCACTAACGGATACAGATTGGGTGAATAAACTTCCCTGGGTTTTATTAGGGTTGCGTTCTGCGCCTAAAGAGGATCTAGACGCTTCCCCAGCAGAATTAGTTTTTGCACAACCTCTCAGGCTACCAGGTGAGTTCTTACCAGAACATCCAGAGCCCGGGCACCTTCCAGCCCTGAGGCCCTTAAGCAGCACCGGACCGGACATGCTCCCCGGTCCCGCACATCACTCTTTTCCACGGGTTTTTGTCCCCCAAGCTTTGAAAAACGCCAAGTTCGTTTTTGTTAGACACGAAGCTTTAAAATCAACCTTCCGTCCACCATACGATGGACCATTCAGAGTGCTGGAACCTGGTGATAAGCATTTTGTGCTTGATTTGGGGGACAGAAAAGAAACAGTCAGCATTGACAGACTTAAACCTGCTTTCTTGTTGAGCGACGAGCCTGCACGGGTGGCGAGAGCACCTTGGCGGGGTAGACCCCCCAAGAGAAAAGACTCAGCCCCCCTACAGGGAACAAATAACCACTCTCCTCCCCAAGCTGCAGATTCCTTACAGGATGGTCCCGCCAGGACGCCAAAGCGGACCTACAGCAGTTTCGGGAGAAGATTAAAACCCAGACAGCACATGGACTGATGCAAAATTGACAAAGAGTGTTAACTATGTTGTCAGATTGTGCCGTGACAGTTTTAAGGCGGATTTGTGACATTACTATACTGTTGTTGTTACCACTGAATTCTTAACAGGATCAGACTGCATAACCTGAGGGTTAACATGACTGCTGGGAAGATTTTTTCCTTGTTTTCCCTGTCAAGATGTTTAACAGTATAATATGTCATGGAGGTTATCTTAAGCTGTAAACTTAATTTGATTGTCCTTTTCTTAGTCGTTTGGGGGGGGCTGTGGCTTATATTAATCATATACTCCATACCTACACATGTATAGACGTATTAGAATGTTTAGAGATTACAAATGTAGAATGACCTCACGCCTCAGAACAGGACAAGAGGTCTCGACCACTGACGAAGATCAAAGAACAGACGGAGTCACAGCAGTGGAGACCGGATCGAACTTCCTGATCCCCCAGGGTCAGGGGAAGGAGAGAGAGGACAATGGAGGGGGATTATGTTAATGCGGGATGTCAGCTTTGATATGCAATGTCTTTTGTTGAGTGTGGGTATAAGTATGAAGGTCTGACTGCGCTCGACCTCTCATTCTGCTTCTGTATCGAAATGAGACATGTTAGGGAGATGAAGCTGATAATAAATCTTGATTTATAAAATCACATCGCTTCTTCATTTCAAGCTCCCTACAGTGGCTATGGATATGGAAGCTGTATCCCTATAAGAAATTTGTGTTGGTACAGAAGAGTTGACAATCCAACAAAACCTTTTCAGATCAGATCAAAGCCAACTTCTGCTGTGGCTTAGGTAGATACAGTGGTGTGAAAAGTGTTTGCCCCCTAAACCTATTAACTGGTTGGGCCACCCTTAGCGGCAACAACTGCAATCAAGTGTTTGCGATAACTGGCATTGAGTCTTTTACAGTGCTGTGGAGGAATTTTGGCCCACTCATCTTTGCAGAATTGTTGTAATTCAGCCACATTTGAGGGTTTTCGAGCATGAACCACATTTTTAAGATCATGCCACAGCATCTCATTCGGATTAAGGTCAGGATTTTGGCTAGGCCACTCCAAAGTCTTGATTTTGTTTTTCTTAAGCCATTCAGAGGTGGACTTGCTGGTGTGTTATGGATCATTGTCCTGCTGCAGAATCCAAGTGTGCTTCAGCATGAGGTCATGAACAGATGGCCGGACATTCTCCTTCAGGATTTTTTGGTAGACAGCAGAATTCATTCCATTAACCACAGCAAGTCTTTTAAGTCCTGAAGCAGCAAAATAGCCCCAGACCATCACACTACCACCACCATATTTTACTGTTGGTATGATGTTCATTTTCTGAAATACTGTGTTACTTTCACACTGGATGTAATGGGACACACAGCTTCCAAAAAGTTCAACTTTTGTCTCATTAGTCCACAGAGTATTTCCCAAAAGTCTTGGGGATCATCAAGATATTTTCTGGAAAAACTGAGACGAGCCTTTATGTTCTTTTTGCTCAGCAGTGGTTTTTTGTCCTGGAACTCTGCCATGCAAGCCATTTCTGCCCCGTCTCTTTCTTATGGTGGAGTCATGAACACTGACCTTAACTGAAGTAAATGAGGCCTGCAGTTCTTTGGATGGTGTTATGGGGTTTTTTGTGACCTCTTGGATGAGTCGTCACTGCTGTCTTGGGGTAATTTTGGTCAGCCGGCCACTCCTGGGAAGGCTCACCACTGTTCCATGTTTTTGCCATTTGTGGATAATGGCTCTCACTGTAGTTCGCTGGAGTCCCAAAGCTTTAGAAATGGCTTTATAACCTTTTTCAGACTGATAGATCTCAATTACCCTGTTTCTCATTTGTTCATGAATTGGATGATCCTTGAAGAGCATGATGTGTAGCTTTTGAGGATCTTTTGGTCTACTTCACTTACTCAGACAGGTCCTATTTAAGTGATTTCTTGATAGAGAACAGGTGCGGCAGTAATTGAAATTGAACTCAGCTTTCAAAAGATGTGATAAACCAAAGTTAATTTATGTTTTAATGGGGGGTGGGGGGTGGGCAATCACTTTTTCACACAGGGCCATGTAGGTTTGGATTTTTTTTTACCCTTAATAATAAACACCTTCATTTAAAAACTGCATTTTTTTTGTTTACTTGTGTTACCTTTGTTTAATATTTAAATTTGTTTGATGATCTGAAACATTTAAGTGTGACAAACATACAGAAAAATGAGAAATCAGGAAGGGGGAAAACACTTTTTCACACCAGTGTGTATATGTATATATATGGGCTGCACGGTGGCGCAGTGGTTAGCACTGCGGCAGCACAGTTTACACTTGGCCGGGGGATTGTGGGGATCGTGGGATCGTGGGTTCGATCCCAGCCCCCGACCAACAGTGATCTGTGTGGAGTTTGCATGTTCTCCCCGTGTTGCGTGGGTTTACTCCGGGATTTCTCCGGTTTCCTCCCACATGCCAAAGACATGCATGTTAGGTTAATTGGCTGTTCTAAATTGTCCCTAGATATCTGTTTCCTATAGGCCCTTAGAATAGAGGGTTAGTATTAATGAAAGCGCTTTGAGTGGTCTTTGTGACTAGAAAAGCGCTATATAAGTGCAGGTTAGTTAGTTAGTTAGTTAGATATATACTGTATATATGTATATATATATATATATATATATATATATACACACACTGCTCAAAAAAATTAAAGGAACACTTTGAAAACACATCAGATTTTAATGGGAAAAAATAAGCTGGATATCTACGCTGATATGGACTGGATAATGTGTTAAGAATGAAAAGACGCCATGTCTTTTGATGGAAATGAAAACACTCCAAAAAAACACTCCAAAACTTAAAGTGAAGAAATTGTGGCAGGCTAGTCCAGCTTACTCAGATTAAAAAGTGTTCCTTTGTGGCACTTGTTGACATAACGCACGGCTCAGGAGACGCACACACACAGGCTTAGAGTAGTTCAAAGAGTTTATTAACAGCAGGAGTGAATGAGTGCGTGTCTGCGGGATGTAAATGTGTTGGTGATGGTGTCTGCTCCAGGCACAGAGGCAGGTGACCGTACAGCCGAGCAACCCTATGGAGAGAGCACAGGGAGAGGGTGACGGGCATACACCAACACAGGAGGGATTTATGGCGAGAGAAGGACTTACTTGGTGGGTCAGGACAGCTGGCACAACAAGGGGGCGAAGCCCGGAAGACAGCCACCTGGAGAGCTCCGTACAGCAGCGAGGATTGGGCGATGGAGTGGAGATGTCCGCCGCTGGGGAATCCACCTGTGCACAGGGGAGAAGACTGAAGAAGAGAGGTAAGCGATCTTCTTACCAAAAAGGTGATGCTGAAGAGAAGTATGCTCACAACGGTGAGGGACGAAGTCTGACGGCTTCAGGCCGAGCCTCCGGGCGAGACGGCCTTTATCCCTCGCCGCTGATGATTGTCAGGTGCATGAGCAGGTGGCGCCGCTGATGAATGGCGCGGCGTGACAGTACTCCCCCCTCTAGCAGCGCCTCCTGGCGATGGCTTATCCGGGTGCGCTCGGTGGAAGTCCGCGATGAGCGATGGGTCCAACACAAATGACGGGGGCACCCATTGTCGATGCTCGGGCCCATAGCCCTCCCAGTCCACCAGGTATTGCAACCCACGACCTCGGCGCCGGGAGTCCAGGATGGAGGAGACGGACCAGGCCGGATGGCCACCAATCATCCGGGGCGCGGGTTGCGCTGCAGGAGGAGGGCAAAGGGGGTCAGTGACTGCCAGTTTCACCTTCGACACATGGAAGTGGAATGGATTGCGGAGGGAGGGGGGAATAGCCACGCGCACAGCCACCGGGTTGATGATCCGGGTGATGGGAAAGGGACCCATGAATCGCTGTGCCAGCTTCCTCCTCTCGCCTTTTAATGTGACGTCCTGGGTAGACACATACACGAGTTGCCCAACTCTGTACGCCGGGGCAGGTCTTCTGTGCCGGTCCGCCACGGTCCTGTTGCGCTCCGCTGTGCGTAAAAGCGCATGACGCGCGGCAGCCCAGGTGGAGCGGAACTGCCTAAGGTGCGCCCTAACAGAGGGGACAGTTAACTCGTTCTCCTGCGCTGGAAACAGCAGGGGGTCGTAACCCAGGGACGCCTTGAAGGGGGACATCCCCGTTGCAGAAGAGCGGGCGGTGTTGTGGGCATACTCCACCCAGGCGAGATGGTTGCTCCAGGACGTCGGCTTGGATCTAGTAACACAGCGGAGCGCAGCCTCCAGCTCCTGATTGGTCCTCTCACACTGCCCGTTAGACTGGGGGTGATGGCCGGAGGAGAGGCTCACCTTGGCTCCGATGGCGTTACAAAAGGATCTCCAAACCTCGGATGAAAATTGGGGACCCCGGTCCGAGACCACGTCCACCGGAATCCCGTGCAGCCTGACCACGTGTTGGACGAGGAGGCCCGCCGTCTCCAGGGCAGTAGGGAGACCTCGCAGGGGGATGAAGTGCGCCGCCTTGGAGAACGGTCCACGATGGTCAGGATGGTTTCAAAGGAGTTGGAAACGGGGGAGTCCGGTGACGAAGTCCAGTGCGATGTGCGACCAGGGCCTGCCGGGGACGGGCAGAGGCTGGAGCAGACCCCGCTGGGGGGGCATTTCCCGACTTGCTGGTGGCACAGATTGGGCAAAGCCCGGGCGTAGCGGGCTGCATCCCTCCGCAGGCCTGGCCACCAAAAGGACCGTTGGAGGAGGCTGATCATCCGAGAGGTGCCGGGATGACAGGTGAGCCGGGAGGTGTGGAGCCAGTGGATGACCTCTCCTCGGACCGCAGATGGGACGAACAGTCTTCCCTCCGGTCCGCCGCCAGGATCAGGTTCCACCTCCTGCGCCTTCCGGATCTTGTCTTCAATGTCCCAAGAGATGGCACCGAGGACGCACGACCTGGGCAGGATAGTGTGGGGCGTCTCCTCAGCCTCCACGGGGGGTGAACTGCCTAGAGAGGGCGTCAGGCAGGCCGTTTTTGGAGCCCGGCCTGAAGGTGATTGAGAAGCGGAACCTGGCGAAGAACAAAGACCAGCGCGCCTGGCGGGCATTCAGGCGCTTGGCAGATCGTAAGTACTCTAAGTTCTTGTGGTCCGTCAGGACCACAAACGGCAGGTCCGCCCCCTCTAGCCAGTGGCGCCACTCCTGTAAGGCGAGTTTAATGGCCAGGAGCTCTCTGTCCCCCACATCGTAGTTTTCTCTCCGCCAGGGGACAGGCGCCGGGGAGAAGAAGGCGCTCGGCCGTTTGGCGCAATCGTCAGGTGACCGCTGGGATAACACTGCTCCCACTCCGTGTCCGATGCGTCCACCCTCCACAATGCACTGCAGCGCGGGGTCGACCTGGCGAAGGACCCGGGGAGGAGGAGAGAAGTCCGCCTTCAGCGCCCTAAAGGCAGCAGCGACCTCTTCAGTCCACCGGAACAGGACCTTCGGGGACGTGAGGCGGGTCAGCGGTCCGACGATCGAGCTGAAATTTGGGACAAAGCGGCGGTAAAAACTGGCGAAGCCAACAAACTGTTGCACCTGCTTCCGGGATGCGGGAGTAGGCCACTCCACCACTGCCTTCACCTTCTCTGGGTCTGGAGCACCTGATCTTGAGCGATGATGAATCCCAGGAAGGATGTGGTCCTAGCGTAGAATTCGCATTTCTCAGCCTTCACGTACAGACGATTCTCCAGCAGTCTTTGGAGGACCCGCCTCACATGGACCTGGTGCTCGTCCCTGGACCTGGAGAAGATAAGGATGTCATCCAGGTAGAAGAACACAAAAAGGCCGATGAAATCCCGGAGGACGTCATTAATGAGGCGCTGAAAGACGGCAGGAGCGTTGGTCAGCCCGAACGGCATGACGAGATACTCAAAGTGGCCGTTCGGGGTACGGAAGGCTGTCTTCCATTCATCTCCCTCCCGGATCCGGACGAGGTGGTAAGCGCTGCGTAAATCCAGCTTGGTAAACCAGGTCGCCCCCTGGATGGAGTGAAAGGCAGTGTCCATGAGGGGCAGGGTGTAACGGTCCCTCTCAGTGATGTCATTTAGCGCTCGGTAGTCTATGCAGGGGCGGAGGGATCCGTCCTTTTTCCCGACAAAGAAAAACCCTGCCCCCACGGGTGACGACGATGGGCGAATAATCCCAGCGCTCAGTGATTCCTTCAGGTATGTATTCATGGTCTCCTTCTCCGGCGCCGACAGGCTGTAGAGCCGACCAGATGGCAGGGGAGCCCCCTGGCGGAGATTGATGGCACAGTCATATGGTCGATGCGGGGGAAGAGACATAGCTTTCGATTTACTAAATACCATACCCAGGTCGTGAAATTCTGGAGGCACCAGTGACAGGTCCGGAGGTGCTGAATCCGCCACAGGGGGAGCCGCGGATGGGGAGCAGGCAGCGGACTGAAGGCAGGTGCCCATACAGAAGGTACTCCATGCCGATACCCCAGCGGACCTCCAGTCCAGGACAGGGTTGTGGAGGCGTAGCCAGGGATACCCCAGGATGACGGGCGACACAGAGTTGGGCAGGACGTAAAATACCATCTCCTCCCGGTGGTTCCCTGAGATGATGACTGGGACAGGCATGGTTTGGTGAGAAACTCTCCCAAGGGAGGCACGGGAGAGATGGACCAGGGAGATGGGGTGTTTTAATGCCTGACAGCGGATGCCCCAATCGGGTTTGCCAGGCCTTGTGAAATGAAGCTGCCCTCTGCGCCCGAATCCACCAGGTGCGTGGGTGAGGTGCCCAGTGGGATTGTGGCAAAAACGGATGGGCAGCTTTAATTGAGTGAGAGTGTCTAACCGGTTGGGATCCGCGAGGCTCCCTACAGCGATTCGCGGACCCCCGCCGACTGGCTTTCCGCGGGCAACGCTCCACAGTGTGTTGGTCACCTCCGCAATACATGCAGAGGCCCAACTCACGGCGGCGTTGTTTCTCCGCAGGGGAAAGCTTGGTCCAGCCCGTCACCATCGGCTCCGGGACTCCTCGGGGCACGATGCTGGCGGCGCCGCCAGGGGGCGAGCTTGGAACAGGTGCGGCGAGACTCCACGAGGGCGAGAAGAAGAAGACTTCCGCCCCGAGGAGCGCTCGCGCAACCTGTTATCCAAACTTATCGCTAAGGATGTCAGCTCCGCTAGCGTCCCAGGGATATCCCGTCCAGCCAGTTCATCCCTCAGATCACTATTGAGGCTGCGGAGGAACAGGCCACAGAGGGAGCGTTCCTCCCAGCCCAATTCCTCCGCCGCTACCCGGAAGTCGACCGAGTAGTCCGCTGCCGACCGGCCTCCCTGCTGGAGAGCGAGAAGCCGATCGACCTGGACCGTCTCGGTTTGAGAATGGTCAAAGACCTCCAGAAAGCGCCTCACGAACTGGTCATAGGTGAGGGTGGCATAACTGGGCCTCGCCATTACGGCGTAGGTCCAAGTTAACGCATGCCCCTCCAGAAGATTCCCTATGTAACCAATTCGACTGTGATCCGAGGGAAAATCTCCGGGCACACGGTGGAACACGGACTCACACTGCATAATGAACCCCCGCGCTCCGCCGAGCTTACCGCTAAAGCGGGCGGGGGTCGGAATCGGTGTGAGCCGAACCGGTGCCACTGGAGCCGGCTGGACGGCCGCTGGAACAGCAGGAACCGCGCCACCCTGACGAGCCGGGGGAAACGGCTGTTGAGGATCTAAGCGGCCCAACCGGTTAGTTAAGTTTAATAATTGATTTAGGATAACCTGCTGTTGATAAGCAATCTGATCCACTCTAGCCTCGAGAGTGGTAAACCGGTGTGTGAGCCCGCCGTCCGCCGAGCCGCTCTGCTGAAGCCGTACTGACATAACGCACGGCTCAGGAGACGCACACACACAGGCTTAGAGTAGTTCAAAGAGTTTATTAACAGCAGGAGTGAATGAGTGCGTGTCTGCGGGATGTAAATGTGTTGGTGATGGTGTCTGCTCCAGGCACAGAGGCAGGTGACCATACAGCGAGCAACCCTATGGAGAGAGCACAGGGAGAGGGTGGACGGGCATACACCAACACAGGAGGGATTTATGGCGAGAGAGACTTACTTGGTTGGGTCAGGACAGCTGGCACAACAAGGGGCGAAGCCCAGAAGACAGCCACCTGGAGAGCTCCGTACAGCAGCGAGGATTGGGCGATGGAGTGGAGATGTCCGCCGCTGGGGAATCCACCTGTGCACAGGGGAGAAGACTGAAGAAGAGAGGTAAGCGCTCTTCTTACCAAAAGGTGATGCTGAAAGAGAAGTATGCTCACAACGGTGAGGACGAAGTCTGACGGCTTCAGGCCGAGCCTCCGGGCGAGACGGCCTTTATCCCTCGCCGCTGATGATTGTCAGGTGCGTGAGCAGGTGGCGCCGCTGATGAATGGCGCGGCGTGACACTTGTGGGCTCACATTTTCCACAAAGGTATGACTGCATGTTTATTGGAGGCTTCACGTCTCGAAGGACAAAAGGCTCGAATCTGCAGAGGATGACGAGGAGGTGTGAGATTTGGCCTTTGTCTCGGACAAGATGCCCCAGAGAGATTTCCGGTTCATCAATGAATAAGAGACAATGGTGAAAGTTCAAAGGGTTGCATTGTGGCTGGGATTAAGTACCATGTGACTGTATGTTTACTGAAGCACCATGTGACTTGAGTTCCTATGCTGGAAACATATAAAGAGGTGATGTGATATAGTTCTTTCTCTTCTTCCTGCTTTGAGAATGCTAGAGTATGTGTTCTGTCAATAAAGCTGAACCTGAGAATTAAAACTCAGCCTCATCATTGAACGCATCCTCTACACTGGTGACCCTACGACAAAGAATGAGCAGACAGAATTCTCCCGAGCGGGGCTCGGCGGAAGCCAGCCTGATGGCTGCCTCCACACTCCGGCTGCCCGACTTCTGGCAGCATAGTCCGCGCTCCTGGTTTTAGTGCAGTCTAAGGCACAGTTCAACCTCCAGAGAATCTCAAAGGACGACACAAAATTCTACCATGTGGTAGCAAAGCTGGACAGCCACACGGTCCAGAGGGTGGAAGATCTGGTCAATCATCCACCGGACAGCGACAAGTACAGCGCATTGAAGGACACGCTGATCAGCCATTTCACCCCTTCGGTACAACAGCAGATTTGGCAGAAGGATAAGACCTAGGCATCTGGTGGATTGATTTGTAATATGTGGAGTGTTTTTTTATGCCATGCATGTTTTGTCCTTTAATAGACGTTTGGGGGGGGGGGTTATGTGGCACATATGTTGGGCTCACATTTTCCACAAAGGAATGACTGCACGTTTATTGGAGGCTTCACGTCTCGAAGGACAAAAGGCTCGAATCTGCAGAGGATGACGAGGAGGTGTGAGATTTGGCCTTTGTCTCGGACAAGATGCCCCAGAGAGATTTCCGGTTCATCAATGAATAAGAGACAATGGTGAAAGTTCAAAGGGTTGCATTGTGGCTGGGATTAAGTACCATGTGACTGTATGTTTACTGAAGCACCATGTGACTTGAGTTCCAATGCTGGAAACATATAAAGAGGTGATGTGATATAGTTCTTTCTCTTCTTCCTGCTTTGAGAATGCTAGAGTATGTGTTCTGTCAATAAAGCTGCACCTGAGAAATAAAACTCAGCCTCATCATTGAACGCATCCTCTGCACCTTTAATTTTTTTGAGCAGTGTATATATATATATATCCATCCATCCATCATTTATTGGTTATCCAGGGTTCTTGGTCGTGGAGACAGCAGTTTAAGTAGAGAAGCCCAGACTTCCCTCTCCCCAGCCACCTCCTCCAGCTCTTCAGGGAGGACACAGAGGTGTTCCCAGGTCAGCTGACAGACATAGTCTCTCCAGTGTGTCCTGAATCTGCCTCGGAGTCTCGTACTAATGGGACGTTCCTAAAACACCTCAAGTGGGAGGTGTCCGGGACGCATCCTGATCCGATGCCCAAACCACCTCAAATGGCTGAGGAGCTCTACTCTGAGCCTCTTACGGATAACTGAGCTCCTCACCCTATCTCTAAGAGTGAGTCCAGCCACCCGAGGGAGAAAGCTCATCTCAGCCACCAATGGATCAGATTGCCACTTTAGGGTGGTGGTAGAGATTGTGTGCTCTAGTGATCCTAGGGGCTATGTTGTCAGGGGCAATTTGCCCCTGGTAGGGTCTCCTAAGGCAATCAGATCCTGGCTGAAGGGCCAGACTAAAAGTAGTCCAATGGATTCCTATGATATTCAAAAAATTAAGGATTCAGTGTATCCTACCCGGTATGGGGTTACTGGGGCCCCACCCTGAAGCCAGGCCAAGCACCTTTTGGCTGGATTTCTGCCCATGGAACCCAGTCAAGCTCAACCCAAAAGAGCCACATGGATCTGCCCTTATGTGGACTCACCACCTGTGATAGGGCTCATGGGGGTTTGATGCTGAGCAGATTGGGTGGCAGTTGAAGGCAGAGACTTTGGCAGTCCTATCCTTGGCTTACAAAAGTCACTTTTAGAAAATGATTACTACTTTTTTTATCCATCCATCCATCCATCCATCCATTTTCTACCGCTTTTCTAGACGTCTGGGTCACGGAGGCAGCAGCACAAGCAGAGAAACCCAGACTTCCAGCTCTTCAGAGAGGATACCAAGATATTCCCAGGCCAGCTGGGAGACATAATCTCTCCAGCGTAGCCATGGTCTGCCCTGGGGTCTCCTCCAAGTGGGACGTGCCCAAAACACCTCAAGTGGGAGGCGTCCAGGAGGCATCCTGATCAGATTCCCATACCACCTCAACAGGCTCCTTTTGATGTGGAGGAGCAGCGGTTCTACTCTGAGCCTCTCCCAAATGACTGAGCGCTTCACCCTATCTCTAAGGGTGAGTCCAGAAATTCTACTCAGAAAGCTCATTTCAACTGCTTGTATCTGCAATCTCATTCTTTCAGTCATTACCCAAAGCTCATGACCATAGGTGAGGGTAGGAATGTAGATTGACTGGTAAATTGACAGCTTTGGTTTAGAGCTCAGCTCCCTTTTCACCACAACAGACTGGTACAACATCCACATCACTGCAGATGCTGCTCAGGTCCACTTGTCAATCTCTTGCTCCATTCTCCCCTCACTTGTGAATTAGACCCCGAGATACTTAGCCTCCTTCACTTGGGGCAAGAGCCCATCCCCAAACTGGAGAGAACAATCCTCCCTTTTCCAGGTGAGAACCATGGACTCAGACTTGGAGGTGCTGATTCTCATCTGAGCTGCTTCACACTCAGTAGCAAACAATCCCAGCAAGAGCTGTAGGTCATTGCCTGATGAAGCCAAAAGGACAATATCATCTGCAAACAGCAGAGATGAGATCCTGTGGTCACTGAGCATGACACTGTTTGTTCCTTGGCTGTGCCTAGAAATCCTGTCCATAAAAATTCTGAATAGGATCGGTAACAAAGGGCAGCCCTGGTGGAGTCCAACCCTCACTGGAAACAATTTCGACTGGGTGCTGGCAATACGAACCAAACTCTTACAACGGTAGTATAGGGGCTGGATAGCTTGTAACAATAAGCCCGATACCCCATACTCCAGCAGCACTCCTCACAAGAGACCATGAAGGAAGCTGTTGAATGCTTTCTCCAAGTCCACAAAACACATGTGGACTGGTTGGTGCAAACCTCCACGAACCCTCAAGGATTCTCGAGAGGGTAAAGAGCTGGTCTGATGTGTCACGGCCTGGACGAAAACCACATTGCTCCTCCTGAATCCAAGGTTCGACCAATGGCTGGACTCTCCTATCCAGTACTGTGGCATAGACCTTCCCAGGGAGGTTGACAAGTGTGATCCCCCTAAAGTTGGAGCAAACCCTTCGGTCCCCATTTTTGAAGAGCGGAACCACCACCCCGGCTTACCATGCCAAAGGCAGTGTCCCCAGCTTCCACACAATGTTGCAGAGGCGTGTCAACCATGACAGCCCTACAACATCCAGAGCCTTGAAGTACTCAAAGTGAATCTCATCCACTCCTGTGGCCCAGCCACCAAAGAGTTTTTTTAACCACTTTGGTGGCCTCAGCCCCTGTGATTGGCGAATTGTCCCCCTCGTCCACAAGCTCTGCCTCCTCTTTGGAAGGTGTGTCAGTGGGATTGAGGAGATCCTCAAAATATTAATAATAATAATAATAATAATAATAATAATAATAATAATAATAACAATAATAATAATTTTTTGTAGAGCACTTTTCACAGACAGGTGTCACAAAGTTCTTTCCATAAAATCAAATAGTTAATAAATAAAATACAATAAAAGATATAAGAATAAAAAACAGTAAACATTAAAAGACACAAGAACAATGTACAACCAGCAGAGGATTAATAAAACGCTAAAGTAAAAAAATGAGTTTTTAACTGCTTCTTAAAATGAGCAAGTGAAGGTGCAAATCTTAAAATGAGGGATAGGGAGTTTCATAAATTTGATGCCACAGCTGCAAAGGCTGTGACATCTTTGGTCTTGAGTCTAGTTTTTGGTATTGAGAGAAGGTGAAGAAGACTCAAAGACTTAAGAGACCTGCTATGAGATTAGGGATGCAGTAGGTCACAGATATCAGAAGGAGCCTCACCATGAATCGCTTTATAGGTAAAAACAAGAATTTTAAATTTAATTATAAAATTAATGGGAAGCCAATGCAGAGAGGATAAAATGGGTGTTATATGACAGAACCTACTAGATGGAGTTAGGAGATGAGCAGCAGCATTCTGGGCTGACTGTAAGCAATCTATAGAAGACTTATTCAAACATGTAAAAAGAGCATTACAGTAGTACAGATGTGAAGAGACAACGGCATGCATAATAGTTTCCAGCTGATTCTGTGAGACCAATGATCTAATTTTAGAGATATTTTGGAGATGGCAAAAACACGACTTAGTTAACGACTTTATATGTTTATCAAAACACATGGACTGATCAAAAATGGCTCCTAGATTTTTAAGATCAGCCCATACATGTGGTATTCCTTCACCGTCCGACAATACCCCAGATGAAGTCAGAAGAGCCCCATCCGTACCATACACAGTGTGGACAAGGAGCTGTTTCCCCCTCCTGAGTTGCCGGACAGTTTGCCAGAATCTCTTCGATGCCTTGTTCCATGGCCTCACTGAACTCCTCCTACACCTGAGTATTTGCTTCAGCAACCACCTGAGCTGCACACCGTTTGGCCTGCCAGTACACCTCAGCTGCTTCAGGAGTCCCACAAGCCAACCAAGCTCGATAGGACTCCTTCTTCAGCTTGATGGCCCCCATCACCACTGGTGTCCACCACTTGGTTCGGGGGTTGCCACCACGAGATGTACCAACAACCTTGTGGCTGCAGCTCTGGACAGCTGCTTCAACGATGGAGGTGGAGAACATGGCCCATTAAGACTCCATGTCTCCAGACTCCCTCGGAAAGTGGTTGAAGTTCTTCCGGAGGTAGAAGTTGAAGACCTCCTGAATCAGGGCTTCAGCCAAGCATTCCCAGCACACCCTCACTATACATTTGGGTCTACCAGGTCTGAATGGCATCCTCCCCTTCCATCAGATCCAACTCACCACCAGGTGGTGATCAGTTGACAGCTCTGCTACTCTCTTTACCTGAGTGTCCAAGATATATGGTCACAGGTCTGATGACACAATAACAAAATCGATCATCAACCTGCGACCTAGGGTGTCCTGGTGCCAGGTGCACATATGGACACCCTTGTGTTTGAACATGGTGTTTGTTATGGACAAACTGTGGTTGGCACAGAAGTCCATTAACTGAACACCACTGAAGTTCAGATCGAGCAGGCCATTCCCCCCAGTCACACCCCTCCAGGTTTCATTGTCGTTGTCCATATGTGCATTGAAGTCCCCCACTAGGACAATGGAGTCTCCAAGAGGACCACTCTTTTCAAGATGCCTGAAGGTCCCTCGTTCATCTACTCATTGTACTCAAGGATGAACTAGACTTGTGGAGGTCCACAATTCTCTTCCTGATATCTTGGCAAATTTCTTTTCATTTTCCCATAATATCCCACAAGGCATCAATGTGTCTGAGGTGTGCTTTAAAATACATTCACAGTTGTGTCTCCAATTAACTCAGATGTTGTCAATTAACCTATCAGAAGGTTCCAAAGCCATGACATCATCATCTGAACTTTCCCAATTTGCTTAAAGGCATAGCAGTTTTAGGCTTCGTTCACACTGCAGGTCTTAATGCTCAATTCCGATTTTTTTGCACAAATGTGACCATATCTGATTTGTTTTTTACAGTCTGAGCAGCACACATCTGATTTTTTCACACCAGACCCAGGCCACTTTCATATGTGGTCCTAATTCGTATAAGTATCTGATATTTTCCAAAGTGGCCTCAGTCTGAGTGGTCATGTTGCATTTCATCCGACTTTTTACTCAAGAGACAGATGCAACAATTCTACGGTGGAGGATGCAGCAAGCATGGTCATCAGTCTTCTTCGCTTTATCACTGGATTGTAATTTTGTTAGCTCTGACTGCACAACTTCAGAATGTGGGGGGTGGGGGGGCTGAAACCGTCACATATTACAGGTGCAAAGTAACGGCACATTTGCAGGCCACTGCAAATTCCTTTTTCCCTGTAAACAACACAGTGTGAGTCCTGGCCACTGTAATATTTAAAATGTAAAGTTAATGCCCACATGACTGTCGAGCGGAATGGCGAAATAGGGGCATATGAGGAAATACAGTCTGGGAGCGGGGAGTCTCTGGCAGCTTTTCCTTCCTGTGTGGGACTGGTGTTACGCTGCTGGTACTAGCCATGCTGTTTATTATATTATTAAACTTATTTATACAGGGAATCCCATTGAGACACGGGGTCTCATTTTCAAGTGAGCTCTTTAATTGATCAGTTCTGTTAAAGCAGAGGTGATCACAGTGGTTATCTGAAGTGTAGAGGAATGAAGCTGGTCTCATTTATTTTGTGCATAATCATTTCTGAATGATTTAAACATTTTATTTTGCTGCTCTGCATCAAGGTGAAGAAGTTCTGTCCCCTTCAATCGTTCAGGGCTCATATTTACTTCCGTAAACACAATGCTGTGTCTGACGTTACATGTTCTTCTGCGCATGCGGGTCATTTCATAGCTGTAGACCGTTCACAGTGGAGACTGATGGGGTCATGTATTCCTAGTGCCCGTCGCAAGCTTGGGTAAATGGGGAGGGTTGCGTCATGATAAATCCTTGCCAAATCCTGTATATGGATCATCACAATATCAGATGATGATCTGTTGTGGCGACACCGAATAGGGAGAACATAAAGAAGAAGAGGACTTACCATCCTATGTAAATGACTTTTGGAAACAAAAACAGAAGCTGGACTAAATCTTTATCTCTTAAGTCTGCTGTGATAATTTAACTTTATTTTTCACTGACTCATTCCTTTCCTTTATGTGTTTTTTTTTGTCTGTTAGTTGGTGAAGCAGGTTTATAATGTAATGTTCACAGTACTGATGCTATTCTTCTTCCCAGTAAATTATTAAAAACATTGTTATTAAGAGAAGTGCTTTTTATCTTATTGTCTTTTGATGCGCATGATGCCAGATGATTTTGATATTTGTACTTGTTTACTTTGGATAAATATACTGCACTCTGAAAGGTCAGAGTGGAGCAGTTGATCCCCAAATCTAGTGGGGGATGATGACTAATTCTGGGCTCTGCGGTCTCATCACCTAATGCCAATGCTGTTTCATATGATGGTTTCACATATTGTGCACTCTGTTGAATAGACATCCAGGGCAATTTATGATTTCTAAATTAGTCTTTTTGTGGTGGTGTTTGCAAATGTTACACACCTCCTAAACACAGATAATGTGCTGTATTTTGATTATATAATTTTGATTATATAATTACAGGTGCATCTCAATAAATTAGAATGTCATCAAAAAGTTGATTTATTTCAGTAATTCACTTCACAAAATTAAACTCATATATTGTATAGATTCATTACACACCGTGATATATTTCAAGTGTTTATTTCTTTTAATTTTGATAGTTATGGCTTACAGCTCATGAAATCCCCAAATTCAGTTTCTCAAAAAATGTGAATATTGTAAAAAAGTTCATTGTTAGAGTCATGGTGTCGCATTGTAATCAGCTACTTAATTCCAAACACCTTCAAAGGTTTCCTGAGCCTTTAAATGGTCTCTGTCTGGTTCAGTAGTCTACACAATCATGGGGAAGACTGTTGACTGGACAGCTGTCCAGAAGACCGTCACTGACACCCTCCACAAGGAGGGTAAGCCACAAAGGTCACTGCTGAAGAAGCTGGCTGTTCACAGGGTGCTGCACAGGGTCCATTAACATGCTCCAAGCATGTTAATGGAAAGTTGCATGGAAGGAAAAAGTGTGGCAAAAAATGTACACAAGCAACAGGGAAAACCACAGTCTTGAGAGGATGTGAAGCAAAGCCCATTCAAGAGTTTGGGGGAGAGTCACAAGGAGTGGACAGCGGATGGAGTCAGAGCTTCAAGAGCCACCACACACAGACGTATCCAGGACATGGACTACAACTGTCGCATCCATTGTGTCCAGCCACTCCTGAACCAGAGACAGCATCACAAGCATTTTGCCTAGACTAAGGAAGAGACAGACTGGACTTTTGCTCAGTGGTCCAACATTTTCTTTTGAGATAGATAGATAGATAGATAGATAGATAGATAGATAGATAGATAGATAGATAGATAGATAGATAGATAGATAGATAGATAGATAGATAGATAGATAGATAGATAGATTTATTTATTGTACTTTTAACTCTCTTTTAAGATGAGAGTAAATTTTACGTTTCATATGGAAATCAAGGTCCCAGAGTGTGGAGGAAGAGTGGAGAGGTACAGAATCCAAATTATTTGAGGTCCAATGTGAAGTTTCCACAGTCACTGATGCTTTGGGGGCCATGTCATCTGCTGGTGTTGGTCCACTGTGTTTTATCAAGTTCAAAGTCAGTACAGCTGTCTACCAGGAAATTTTTGAGCACTTCATGCTTCCCTCTGCTGACAAGCTTTATGGACATTCTGATTTCTTTTTCTAGCAAGACTTGGCACCTGCCCACACTGCCAAAACTACCAAAACCTGGTCTAATGACCATGGTTTGATTGGCCAGCAAACTCTCCTGACCTAAAGCCCATAGAGAATATATGGAGCATTGTCATGAGGAAGATGAGAGACACCAGACACAACAATGCAGATGAGCCGAAGGCCGGTATCAAAGCAACCTGGGCCTCCATAACATCTCAGCAGTACCACAGGCTCATTGCCTCCATGCCACGCTGTATTGATGCAGTAATTCATGCGAAAGGAGCCTCGACCAAGTATTGAGTGTGTACATGGACATACTTTTCAGTCAGCCAACATTTCTATTAAAAATCAGTTTTTCTAATTAATTTTATGTAATATTCAAACTTTTTGAGAAACTGAATTTGGGTTTTTCATGACCTATAAGCCATAACCATCAAAATTAAAAGAAATAAACTCTTGGAATATGTCATTCTGTGTGTAATAAATCTGTAATATATGAGTTTCCTTTTTTTGCATTCAATTACTGAAATAAATCAACTCTTCAGTGACATTCTAATTTATTGAGATGCACCTGTATGTTTAAAACAAATGAACAGCACCAAATAGTACAGGGTGTACTGCACCACAACTAAGGGTTTGTATATATTTGCCAAACACAGCACACACAGAAGTACATATGCATACCAACACATTGTTGAGGATCCCTACCTTCAGAGTGGCGAGGAGGACCTCCAAGCCGCTGGATGAGCATGCAGGGGCTGTCATTCTTGGTCGACTTTGTTCTGTTTAAGTAAAGCAGGTGGAGAAATAAACACTGAAGCAGAAATATACACAAACTGTTACACAAGCATGCAAGCAAGAGAGGAGGACGCTAATAGCCAGAAATGTCAATCAAAGAAGACAAAGAGGAAGTCTTAAGAGAAATTTCAAGCATCTTGGCTCTCTTGTTTTCTCTCTCACTCTGACACAGACATGACACAAAGTAGCGCTGCTGTATATAAAGAGAGAGAAGTGACAGAGACTCAACTTGACTTAACTTGACTGGGAATATCCAGCAGGCCCAGGGAGGGGCATGTGGTTTGGTGTATGTGTGTCATAGCAACACTCATAAGTACAGTAGATGCTTTGCCCAGTCCTCTTGCACTTTCCAATCACACTACTGAACATTTACCTTCAGCTCTAAAACATAAGCAAAGTATAGTATATTGTAATATTTTAGTAGTGAGAAACTGCTTTGCATGCTATTAAATAAGAATGTATTATGCTTGTTGGGTCTCAGTGCACACACATGCCAGTGCGTGTGTAACCTTACCCCTCCAGGATAAAGCGCTCTAGAAAACATTTGTGCTCTAGCACTGAGAAGACTGGCACTATAAAAAGGCCCTGACAAGATCAGCAGGGCAGGTGCAGGACACAAAATATATTCAGGGGTAGACTTAACACAAATGTGGACTTGGACTATCAACTAATCAATCACAGTGTATGACTGACAGAAATTAGCAAGCAGTGTTCCTTGTTGTAGGGTTTAATTTTGCAAATGTGAGTTATTACCTTCAGTCACCTTCAACAGCATGTTGGACACTGTAGTGTATAGTTGTACCACCGCTGTATTTCTATTTCTGTGACCCTAGGCCACACATATACTGTAAGTGGTGAAAGCTACAGTAGGGGTCAGTTCTCTGGTAGCTCTGTGTGTTAACTTTTCCATGGATCGTCATCTTATTGTGTGTGTGTGTGTGTGTGTGTGTGTGTGTGTGTGTGTGTGTGTGTGTGTGTGTGTGTGTGTGTGTGTGGGAGGGGGGGGCTGGTAATCTCAGGAGCTATGTTGTTGGGGGCAAGTTGCCCCTGGTATTGTCTCCCAAGACAAATTGGTCCTGGGTGAAGGGCCAGACAAAGAGCGATCCAATAGACTCTTACGATGGATGCACAATCAAAGATTCAGTGTACCCCGCCTGATACAGGGTTACCGGGGCCCCATCTTGGAGCCAGGCCAGTGGGAGGTGCTCATTGGCAAGCAGCTGGTGGGCAGGTTTCTGCCCATCGTACTCAGCCCGGCTCAGCCCGAAAGCACAATATGGGTCCGCCCTCCAGCCGACCCATGTTCACCTACAGGAAGGATCATGGGGGTCCATGCTATGTGGATCAGGTGGTATAGCCAGAGACCTTGGCGATCTGATCTCCGGTTTTCTAAACTAGCTTCTGGGATGTGGAACCTCACCTCTCTGCTGGGGGAGGAGCTTGAGTTGGTGTGTAAGGTTGAGGGCTGAGGTTGCATTGGACTTTATTGTTATCTATTGTTCTGACAGACAGGGTTGTAAAAATTCTGTCATAATCTATTATTAGCTATCATTTTAATTGATTTTAATTAGATAACCCTCAGTGTAATCTGTCAAAATGATAGATAGCTTTCAGATTTTTCTGTCATTGCTGAAAAATCTGTCAATGAATGACAATTTTCAGTTTACACAACCTCAGGTTGAGAGATACAGGCTAGATATAGTTTGGCTCACCTCAATGCACAGCTCAGGTTCTGGAACCAGGATCCTGGAGAGGGGCTGAAACTTGGCCTATTCTGGAATTGCCCCAGGCGAGAGGTGGCGAGCAGGGGTGAGTATTCTTATATGGGCGCCATCCCAGGAGCAGTGGTCAAAGCATGTGCTGACCAGCTGGCAGAGATTCTCACCAAGCTGTTCAACCTCTCATTGATGCATGCCACCATCCCTTCCTGCGTCAAGGCCTCCACCATCATCCCCATCCCCAAAAAGTTGGCAGTTGACAACCTGAATGACTATAGACCCATAGCACTCACGTCTGTAGTCATGAAGTGTTTTGAGTGACTGGTGTCCCAGCACATCAGGGACTGTCTTCCCCCCTCCTTCAACCCCCACTAGTTCGCCTACAGGTACAGGGAGAACTGGTCTACAGAAGATGCCATCACTACCGCACTCCACAGAGTGCTGAGCTACCTGGAGAACCCAAAGAACTATGTGAGGATGCTCTTTGTGGACTACAGCTCAGCTTTCAACACCATCATCCCAGACATTCTGATCAATAAACTGCACCTCCTCCAGATCCCCACCCCACCCCACCTGCTCCTGGATAAAAAAAAAAACAAAAAAAAAACTTTCTCACCAACAGCTCACAAACAGTCAGACTTTGCCCTCCACACTGTCTCTCAGCACTGGCTCCCCCCAGGGCTGCGTACTAAGCCCACTACTGTACTCCCTGTAGACCTTGACTGTATTCCAACCTGCCCAACCACCGTCATTGCGAAGTGTGCGGATGACACCACCTTGGTCGGGCTCATCACTGACGATTATGAGAAGGGATACAGGGGGGAGGTAGAGAATCTGCTGCTGTGGTGCCAAGCAAACATCCTGAAACTGAATGTCCAAAAATCCAAAGAACTCATACTGGACTTTAGAAAGAACAGACAGGACCACAGCCCCCTCCTCATAAATGGCGACCCCATGGAAACCGTACCCACTTTCAGGTTCCTGGGCACCCACGTCTTCTCTGACCTCTCCTGTTCAGTCAATACCAAGGCCCTTTTGAAGAAAGCCCAGCAGCGGCTGCACTTCCTCCGTGCCCCTAGGACGAACAATCTGGACCAGAAGCTACTGCTGGTCTTCTACCACTGCTCATTAGAGAGCATGCTCACCTACTGTCTGAGTGTGTGGTACGTTGGATCCACGGCCAAGAACAAGAAGGCTGTGCAGAGGGTCATCAACACCACCCAAAAAATCATCGCCGGCCCTCTGGTCTCCCTGGAGGACATCTCCAGATCTTTCTGTCTCAGATAGATCAAGGCCATCACAAGTGACCCCTCACATCCTGCCCACCACCTGTTAGACCTCTTCTCTCGGGATGACGGTTCAGATCAATGAGGTCCCACACCTCCAGACTAACAAACAGTTTCTTCTCCTGGGCCATCCAAACTGCAGTCACAGGCCCCACCTCCTCCCCGCAAATGCTCACATGCACAGAACTGAGGACCTTTTCAGTTATCATAATAATCACACCTGTCTTTGCATCTGCACTTTCATGTACATTGACCCATCCGTGAAACCACTTCCATACCTATGTATATTTTCCATAATCCTTGGGCTATTTTATTCAATCTTGTGTTCAGTTGTGCTTTCTGCTCTCCACACTTTTATGTACAATTTTTCATCTGTGAAGCCACTAGTTTCTGTGTATATTTCCATAATCCTTTGCTATTTTTATTTTAGTTATGTATTTAATCATGTGCTCTGTAACTGTGTTTTATCTAATCCTTCTCTCTTACTTTATTGTGTAGTAGCCTGGTGGAGCACCCACAATTTTGTTGTATTGTACAATGACAATAAAGCCTATTCTATTCTATTCTATTCTATTCTATTCTATTCTATTCTATTCTATTCCTCCTGAGGAGACACAGGTCTTTTGGAGTATAAAGAGAACTCCTGAAGACCTTCTACAATTTGGTGGTGGCATCAGCCAACACATTTGGAGTGGTCTGCTGGGGCAGGGGCATCATGGCGGCCGACGGGAACAGGACAGGACTGAGCAGACTGATCAAAAAAGCTAGCTCTGTTCTGGGGCGACACCTCAACCCAGTGGAGGAGATAGGAGAGAGGAGGATGGTGGCTAAGCTGTCATCTCTGCTGGAGTCCGAGTCCCACCCCATGCAGGACACGCTGAACTCACTGAGGAGTTCATTTAGCAGTAGGCTGTGCCATCCTACAGCTTTCAGACTTTATAGCCTAACCAGGGCTGCTCGTAGAGGTCGTATTGAATGTACTAAACATAACAAACTTGCACAATAAACCATCCCCTCCATTATACAACTAAGACAATATCAATCATTACTGAGGATGGCAACAACACTGTTGATTCAAATACGAAATATACTGTGTAGGTAGAAATTCATATTCTGCAGGGTAACTTAACAAACCATAATGCTGTTTATTCCAGCTAGCTGCAATGCTCCTGCACTGTGTATATATCTGTGAACATACAGTATGCATATTCATTTACTGCTTTAGCTAACCAGTTCTTATTATCTTACTAATTATTGCTCTGAGTGCTGCTGTCCCTTTGTTGCTGTAATTCAGGAATTTCCCCATTGTGGGACTAATAAAGGCTCATCTTATCTTCTATTCTATCTCCCGTCTTGCTGCCTCTATGTTGGAATTCACTCCATTGGAAGAAAGGTTATTGCCATGTGCCCTTCAGGCTGAGAAACGTGTCCCGACCATAATATTTTTCTATGCGCCAAATGATGGTTTCGAGTTTCCACCGTTTTGGGAGTCCCTGACAAGTGTGTTGGAAAGTGTTCCTCTTGGAGACTCCATTGTCATACTGGGGGACTTCAATCAATGCATCAATGCATCAGATTTATATAGCGCTTTATCATAGACACTCAAAGACGCTTTACAGAAATTAAGGGTCATCCACCACCTGGATGGATGAAGCAGCCACAATACGGCGCCATCCCTTTTTAACTATTCACGCACACACATTGGGCCACTTTAAAGTCTCCAATTAACCTAACCTAGCAGCCACAATACGGCGCCATCCCTTTTTAACTATTCACACACACACATTGGGCCACTTTAGAGTCTCCAATTAACCTAACCTAACATGTACTTCAATGTACATGTGTGTACATGTGTGCAATTACAGAGAAACCTGGAGGGGTGTGCTTGGGATGAACAGCCTGCCCAACCTGAACCCGGATGGGCGTTCAATTGTTGGACTTCTGGGCTAATCAGAGCTTGTCCATAACTAACTCCATATTCAAGAAAAAGGGTGTCCATATGCACACCACACCAGGATTGATAGGGGACTGACTTATATGTCACTGAGACCAAGATTAACTGAAGTTACCAAAAAATTCTTCAGTAGCAGAGTTCCTGAGGTGGATGACATTTGCCCTGAGTACCTCAAGGCTCTGGAAGTTGTAGAGCTGAAATGGTTGAGACACCTCTGAAATATTGCACAGAGGTTTGGGACAGTGCCTTTGACATGGCAAATTGGAGTGGTGGTTCCCCTCTTTAAGAAAGGGGGCTGGAGGGTGTGTTCCATCTTTAGAGGATCACACTCCTCATCCTCCCTGAGAAAGTCTACGCCAAGGTACTGGAGAGGCGAGTCTGGCCGTTGGTTGAACCTTGGACTCAGGATGAGAAATATGGTTTTCATTTTGGCACATTGGACCAACTCTTTACAATCTCGAGAACCCTCAAGGGTTTGTGGGAGTTTGCCCAACCAGTCTACATTTGTTTTGTGGACTTGGAGGAAGCATTCAAAGGCTCCTTTTTGGTTTCTTGGGGGGGGGGGGGGGTACTTCAGAAGTGTGGGGTATCAGGCTTGTTGCTAAGAGCTATCTGGTCCTTATGACTTTTGCAACAGTTTGGTTCATATTGTTAATCAGTCAAACTCGTTCCTAATGACAGTTGGACTCTGCAAGGACTGCTCCTTGTCACTGATCTCGTTCATTTTTATGGACAAACATTCTAGGTGCAGTCAAGGAAAAGAGGGTGTCATGTTTGGTGACCACAGGATCTCATCTCTGTTGTATATCTGGGCTTCTCTACTTAGACTGTTGCCTCTATGACCAGGATCCCTGGAAAAGTGGTAGAAGATGGATGAACACATCGCTACAATGCTGCCTACATCGCAAAGTGCACTGATGATGACCATCTCTGTTTGGGCCAATCAGAAACCATGGCTCACAGGAGAAGTCTAAAAGCTCCTAAAAGCTCAGAACACTGTCTTCTGAGCTGGGGACGAGGTGGGCCTGAGAACAGCTAGGGCCAACCTGTCCCGAGGCATCAGAGAGGCCAAGAGGATACCCCACTGTTTCAGTGACAGCAGAGTCACTTGGAGTCTGTGGCAGAGGATACAGGCCATCACGGACTACCAGCCCACAGTGCAGACCTGCGACATCTCCACCTCTCTGCTGAACAAGCTGAACGACTTCTTTGCTCGCTTCAAGGCACTCAACAGTACCCCTGCACAGAAGTCACCACCTCCTCCTGGTGACTTGGTGATTGCACTGTCCCCGGACAGTGTGAGGAGATCCCTTGGCAGGATCAATGCAATCAAAGCTCCAGGTCCTGACATCATACCTGGCTGCATACTGAGAGTCTGTGCAGAGGAATTCATAGGTGTTTTCACGGACATCTTCAACATCTCACTGAGACAGACTGTTTTCCCCACGTGCTTCAAAGCCACCACTATCTTTCCAGTCCCCAGGAAGTCGTCTCCCTCCTGCTACAATGACTATGGTCTGGTTGCACTCACTCCCATCATCATCAAGTGTTTCGAGCGGGTGGTCATGCAGCACATCATGTCTGCCATGCCCCCCTCCCTGGACCCGTTCCAGTTTGCATACCAGTCCAATCACTCGACCGATGATGCCATCTCTACTGCCCTCTACTCAGCACTCACACAGCTGGACAGAAAGGACTCCTATGTCAGAATGATGTTCATAGACTTTAGTTCAGCATTCAACACAATCATCTCCCAACAGCTCATTGACAAACTGGACCAGCTGGAGCTCAACACTTCACTGTGTAACTGGCTGTTGGACTTTCTGAAGGGGAGACCACAGGCAGTACGGGTTGGCAGTAACACATCCAGCACCATCACTCTGAACACAGGGGCACCACAAGAATGTGTGCAGAGCCCCCTCCTCTTCACACTGCTGACCCATGACTGTACACCGACACGCAGCTCCAACCTCTTCATCAAGTTTGTGGATGACACAACTGTGGTGGGTCTCATCAACAACGGAGGATGAGCGAGGTGAGCCACCTGGCCATGTGGTGCAGAGACAACAATCTCTCCCTGAATATGGAGAAGACAAATGAGATTGTTGTGGACTTCAGAAAAGCACACATCCAGCATGCTCTCCTGACTATCAATGGTGCTACTGTGGAGAGGGTGAGCAGTGCCAAATTCCTGGATGTGCACATTAGAGAGGACCTCTCCTGGACCACCAACACTGTATCACTGGCCAAGACAGCTCGGCAGTGTCTCTACTTCCTCTACAAACTGAGAAGCATGAAAGCCCCATCCTTCATCATGTGTACCTTCTGCAGAGTCACAATCGAGAGCATCCTGACCAGCTGCATCACTGTGTGGTACAGCACCTGCACCGCGTCCTGACGCAAAACCCTCCAACACATAGTAAGGACAGTCGAGAAGATTGTCGGTGCCTCTCTCCCCTCCCATGAGGCCATCTACAGCACCTGCCTCACCAGCAAAGCCCTCTGCATTGCAAGTGATCCTACCCACCAATCACACAGCTTCTTCAGTCTGCTGCCATCAGGGAGGAGACTGTGGAGTCTCCGAGCCAGGACCAGCAGACTCAAGGACAGGTTCATCCACCAGGCTGTCAGGAAGCTTAATTCTCTCCCTGCTCTGCCCCCTTTCCCTCTTCTGCCCCCCCCCCCCCCCACACACACACACAAGAATCCTGGACTCTGATTCTCCCCCTTCAGCAACTGAACTCTGCCATGCCCAGGTACTGTTCAGTCCCACACACGCACACACTGATTTCAGGAGCTTCAAAAACTGAACTGTCATCAAAGAGCTGTTCACTCCAACACACGCACACACACTGATCTCAGGGCTGCACCAGTCACTTTGTGCAGCAATGGACTGCTCTCTTTGCACTATATGCCACTTTAACCCTCTATGTGCCCTGATATGTGTCTTAAGTTACTACATGCTGTCTTAATTTTTATCGTATTTAGTTATTTTGCACACCCTTAGTATTTTTAGTTAGTTTCTGGTTGGGTTGGGGTTTTTTTGCACTGATGTTTGATGTTTAATGTTTGGTGTTAGATGTTATACTTTATATTCATATTTCCTACTTAGTGTTTACCTTGCTGCACCATGGGTCTCAGTAACATAATTTCAATTCTCTGTATGTGCTGTATGTATGGCAGAATTGACAATAAAGGCTGGGGGTTTCCGCCAGCTATCGTCGCAGAGGCCTGGGGACCTCCAGCCATTGTTCCCCCAGGCCTTGTGGTCCAGTGGCCCAAACACAGTGGTAGACCACCTGAATTATCCTGCATTTTGGTCTGAAGGGCCATGGACTGGGGAGGGTCTTCTGATCCATTCTGTTCTATGGCTTGGTGGCCCAGGAACGCTGGAAGGCCACCTGACACATCACGTTCTATTGTCTTGTGGTCCAAGGATGCTGGGAGACCACCTGACACATCACGCTCCTTGGTCTGGTGGTCCAGGGACTCTGGGAGATCACCCGATACATCACGCTTCACGGTCTGGTCGCCTACGGACACTGGGAGGCCACCTGACACGATTACATTCCTTGGTCTGGTGGACTCTGAGAGACCATCCAACACATCATGCTCTCTGGTTTTGGTGGTCCAGAAACACTATGAGGCAACCCGATGCATCATGCTTTATGGGTTGGTGGTCCGGGGAAGCTGGGAGACCACCCGAAACATCATGGTCTATGGTTTGGTGGCTCAGAGACTTTGGGAGACCACCTGGCACATGATGTTCTCGGGTTTGGTGGCTCTGGGACACTGGGAGGCCAGCTGAGGCATCACGCTCAATGGTCCAGTGGCCCAGGGACTCTGTTTGGCCACCAAACTTGCCAAGCTCTTTGGTCTTGGGCCAGGGACTCTGGTGGGTCCAACTAACTTGTTTTTGTTTTGGATTCTGGGGGGGGGGGGGGTGTTGGTATTCTTTTGGGGTGTCTGGATTCCACCCCTTAAAGGTGGGGCTCTGTCATGATTCTGAGTAGGGATAGGGACCATGCTCACACTTTAAGTTCATTTCTGTTATTTTCTGTATTTTCCTCTCCTCAGCTTAGTTTGGTTATTGCATTATTGTTCATGGTTATGTCCCCAATTATGTTCCTTCGAGTTTGCCGTTTATTCCTGTTTATGATTATCTTCTGAGTTCTGTTTTGCTATGTTTCTTATCTTAGTCTTGGTTTAATTCTTTATTAACAGTATCATATTTTTGGCTTCATTTGGGTTTTTACCTATCATGGTTATGACTATGTTTGGTTTTGGATTATTATTTTCATGGTTATGTCATCATGTTCATTCCTGTCTTGATCTGGGTTTTGACAGCATCTTTTGTTTACTTCCGGTTTTACATTATGAGTTTTGCTCTGTTAATTATTCACAGCTGTTTTTGATCTCTTGATTAAAGATTGTTCTTGGGTGTTGTTGATTTTGGTTCTCCTATTTATAGAAGTCGGGGGCTGCCTTCTGCATGACAACCTCATGCTATCACGTCTTATTCTCATTTTTGTATCTGGTTTTTTTTGTCATGTTTGGAATCTAGTTTTTGTTATTAAATCATGCCTCAACATCACTTCGCACTTGAGTCTGATTCTTTGTCCCAGACTGGCAATCATGACAGAGAATACAAATGGAGCTACTGTTACAGGATCACTGTTGGTTGGATTCATACTCATGGGCATATTTCTAACCCTAATCTATTAATATTAATTTCCTACTTACAAATATTCAATTGTTGACCACCAGAATTGGTACAATGGGAACCACATCCTCAAGACAGGACTGGGACTCTAAATGAGCAACATGGATTCTCCATGTCTGCTCATGACAAGAGTTATAGTTATCCCCCACAATGTTGTGCATTTTTAGAAACCTATTCTGAGATTAATTCTTCTTCATGATTTCTCTTTGAACGCAAACCTTCTTGCTGTTGAACAATATTTTTTTGGTTGTATAAAGCCTGGAAGGTCTCTTCTACTTTGTAGGGAACTGGAAGATGCCCTCCTCACACAGGGATGTCGGTACATAAACAGTAAGTTATTAAGTATAACATCAATTGCCACCACAGATACAGACCAATAATAGTTAAAGTATGTGCTGATGTTTGTCCTCGATACCAATCCGAGGCATTTAATTTTTAGGATTGCTTGATACAGACTCAAAATCTGATACTTACATTTTCCTACAATACATTCTTGCAAATTACACAGCACTGAGGTGCATTAATGTTATTAAAAAATAATGCCATGCATTTATTTACCTTTTGTTCTTATTAAAGACAAAAATAGAAAGATGTTTTTACCTTCTTTACATGTTTCGACTGTTCACTGCAGCCTTCGAAGACTGCAGTGAACAAATACTTAAATAATAATGTAAATAATTAAAAGAAGACAAAATGAACCTACTCGAGCTAATGCCATGTATTTGCTTGACACCTTAATACTCAAAGTATTCCACACGACAGATATGTTGGCAGCACCCTACCTGGAAGTCTCATTTGTGATGATCCACATATTTAATTTGGCAAAGATTTTATGTGGGTGCCATCCCCATTTTAAGCCGTGCTTGGGACCAGCACTGGGAGTAGACTGGATTCTTCTTCCCCTGTAGCAAATAATTACTTGCTATGATTTTTATTAGCAAATTTTACCTTTACTTATGACTTTTTTAATCACAATCCCAATTCAAAAAAGGCTGGGACACTGTATATAATTTAAATAATTACAGAATGAAATGATTTGCAAATCTCATGAAGGGTGGACAAGCAAGCAGTGTCAAGACTGCTGGTTTTCTTTCCAGAGGAGTCTCTTCAACAGGTGATTTCACTGTATTCCTTCCCAGTGACTGCTTATCAGTGAAAACATCTGCTTTCAGTGGCTGGTTGGAAATAAAATCTGTAGTGTCCTGGCACCTAATGGCACATGGTAGCTTATGCCTTTCATAAACCACCATTTCATTCACAACAGAACACAGAAAACAGACAGTATTAACATTACTAAAAGAAATCAAATCAAATCAAATCAAATCAAATCAAATCAAACTTTATTGTCATATTGCTGTACATACAACTGTAGTGCAGGCAAGATGAAATTGCGTTTCTCTCGGCATCCATATAAGAAGCAGCATGATTTAAGACACATTCCCACATAGCTCCCCCCCCACCCCCCCACCCATTCACACATCCCTGAGACATACTTGGGGGGAAAAAAGAATAACTAACTATAATATACAAAATGTCTGTAGGTGCAGTAGTGTGTATGAGAGATTCCGGGTCAACTGTTCAGCATCCTGACAGCTTGTGGAAGGAAGCTGTTGATCAGTCTGGTGGTTCTGCCTCTGATGCTCCGGAATCGTTTACCAGATGGAAGAAGTTCAAAGTGTTTATGCAGAGGGTGAGAACGGTCCTTGACAATGTTTAGTGCCCTGCTCCTACAACGGTTCTGAAAAAGTTCTTGGACAGAGGGGAGGGAGACTCCAATTATCCTCTCCGCCCCCTTGACTATCCTCTGCAGGGCTTTTTTGTCTGACATACTGCAGCTGGAGTACCATGTAGCAATGCAGTACGTCAGAACACTCTCCACCACACCTCTGTAGAAGGTCCTGAGGATGCAGATGGGGAGAGAGGCCTGTTTGAGTTTCCTCAAGAAGTGCAGTCTCTGCTGAGCCCGCTTCCTGATCTCCAAGGAATTCTTGTTCCAGGTCAGGTCCTGCGAGATCTGCACTCCGAGGAACTTGATGTTCTCTACTCTCTCCACTAAACGGCCGCCGATGCTGAGGGGGGCGTGCTCAGGCTGCGACCGCCGGAAGTCGATAATCATCTCCTTCGTTTTGTCCACGTTGAGCACCAGATTGTTCTCCCTGCACCAGCCCTCCAGGTCTCTCACTTCTTCCCTGTACATTGATTCCTCATCCCTCTGGATAAGTCCCACCACCGTGGTGTCATCTGCAAACTTAATAATCTGGTTCCCCTCGTGTCTGGATACACAGTCATGTGTTAGAAGTGTAAACAACAGTGGACTGAGTACACAGCCTTGAGGGGATCCGGTACTCAGCGTGACAGACTTGGAGATGTTGTTTCCAACCCGGGCAGACTGAGGTCTCTCAGTCAGAAAATCCAGGATCCAGAGACATGTGGCGGTGTTCAGACCGAGAAGGAGTAATTTCTCCATCAGTCTCTGGGGAATAATGGTGTTGAATGCTGAACTGAAATCAATGTACAGGAGTCTGGCGTAGGTGTCTTTCTGGTCCAGGTGGGTGATGACAGAGTGTAGGGTGGTGACTATAGCATCCTCCGTGGAGCGGTTTGAACGATATGCAAACTGGAGCGGGTCGTGTGATGCAGGGAGGCAGGCTGTAATGTATGGTTTGACAAGCCGCTCAAAACACTTCATCACAATTGGTGTCAGTGCAACAGGACGATAGTCATTCAAACAGGACACCACTGGTTTCTTTGCCACCGGTACAATGATAGAGGTCTTGAAGCATCTGGGAATGATGGCCTGACTCAGGGAGATGTTATAAATGTCAGTCAGGACATCCGCCAACTCGCTCGCGCAGTCTCGGAGCACACGTCCCGGAATGTTGTCTGGACCTGCAGCTTTGCGTGGGTTGACTCTGGTTAGGGTCCTCCGTGTGTTCGCTGTGTTGATGGTAAAAGCTGGTCCGACCGATGGTGGGGGAGGGCCAGCCCTCCCTCTGATTGTCGAGTTTGATGCTTCAAAACGTGCAAAGAAGTCATTAAGCCTGTCTGGAAGTGAAGTGTCGTCATCATCGACCCCCTGCCTAGGCTTAAAGCCCGTCAGTGTCCGAACTCCCTGCCAGATCTGCTTGGTGTTCCTAGTGTCACAGAGGTGTCCCTGGATTTTCTGCGCATAGGCGCGCTTTGCCGCCTTAATTCCCTTAGAAAGCGCAGACCTGGCTGAGCGGAGGGCGATCCTGTCCTTCGCTCTGAAGGCTGCATCTCTGGCTGTGAGCAGCGAGCGCACCTCTGCAGTCATCCAGGGCTTAAGATTACCCCGCATAGTGATGGTCTTCACTGTAGTGAAATCCTCTGTGCACTTTGCGATGTAGCTGGTGACCGAATCAGCATACTCCTCCACATCTGTCCTGTCTTCCTGGGAGGCTGCTGTTTTGAAGACCTTCCAGTCTGTGTGCTGAAAACAGTCTTTCAGTGCAGGGGTTGCACTCTCTGGCCAAATCCTGATTTGTTTCACTGCTGGCCTGCTGCGCTTCAATAAAGGTTTGTAGGCAGGCACCAGCATCACGGATATGTGATCAGAACGGCCGAGATGGGGGCGGGGTATCGCTTTATATGCATCTGTGTTTGTGTACACTAAGTCCAACATATTCTCTCCTCTGGTCTTAAAGTCTACACATTGTTTAAACTTGGGGAGCACAGTCTTCAGGCTGGTGTGGTTAAAATCCCCCACAACCACCACAAAACTGTCCGGGTGTGAAGTTTGGATTTCACTGATTGCATTGTGCAGTTCCCCGAGTGCCTTCTTAGCATTAGCTTTAGCGTTAGCGCTCGGCACTATGTAAACACCGACTACAAACACGTTGCTGAATTCCCTAGGCAGATAATAAGGCCGACAATTTACAATAAGGAACTCCGCCAACGGAGAGCAGTGTTTAGACACTAACGTGCCATTAACGCACCAGTTCTTGTTAACATAGATGCATAGCCCACCCCCCCGGCTCTTACCGGAGCTCGCCGTTTCCCTGTCGGCACGGAACATCGCCATATCTTCCAGTTGAATGGCCTCGTCAGGAATGTTGTCGTGGAGCCATGTCTCAGTGAAAACAAACACACAGCAGTCCCTCCACTCTCTCCGGGTTTCTCTCAGCAGATGCAGTTCGTCCACCTTGCTTTCGAGGGCGCGGACGTTTGAGAGAAGAAGCGACGGTACCGCTGGTCTGGAGGGGTTAGCCTTTAGCCTAGCATGGATCCTGGCCCTTTTTCCTCGCTTTTTCCTGCGTTCCCTCCGCTTCCGCTTCCTCCTCTCACGGGTAGCTTCCAGCGGGGACTCCGCCAGAATTCCGTACTGGCGTAGGATGTCCAAATCACAACCGATCGCCGCGATTCTTGCAGCGTGCAGTACCTTGATGTTTAATAAGGTCTCACGGTTGTAAGTTTTACAGAATGTACATCTGGGATGATCACAACACTCAAAACTCTCACACTCGCTGATGCCAAGAAGGGCCGCTGCGTCCGAGCGCGCTGCCGCCATCTTATTATGGTGGCAGCCGTAATAAGATGGCGGCATAATAAGAAATGTTACTATTTCTGTCATGGGCGGCAAGAGCGCGCCCCCTCCTTCCTGTTCATCTCTCCTCAGGTCATCATTGCACCTGAGTGAGAAGACGCACCTGCTCCCTCTCATTAGCCAGCGTTTATAAGGAAGTGCCCTTCGGTGACTCAACGCTGGCTTGTCTGGGTATACTGCCCGATTCACGGACAAGCGAGTATATTATTTACACAGGTTGTAGCATTACTCACCTAGAAAATCTCTTCTCTGTTCAGGTTGCTGCCATCGTGTGGGTGTGTCTCCGGGACTGCACGTGCTCTCCTGCCACATCATCCCCCATGTACGGCACTCAACCCCCACCCAGTCAGGCACCACCAGCTCCACTCCCCTCACCCTGCTGGTTTGTCTATTCCCCAATGGGGCCCTGCCGGTTCTCCCTTGGAGCTCATGTAAGTGGTAATTTGGTCAATCCATTTTCCCCTTACTCTGTTTCTCCACTCACAGCTCTTGTCTTCTCTCCACAGGCTGTTTCCTCTGGCGAGTGACTGTTTCTGCAGCTGTGCGTGTATTTTGACATTTAATAAAACTCTCAAGCGTGTGTTGCTGTTTGATTGCTCTTCTTTGTTGCTGCATCGCGTACGTGAGCTGATTGTTTACCACAATCATGACAATTTCATAAAAAGTACTAAAAGACTTGCTTGCTGTAAAGTTCATGTGGACTAAGAAATGGCTGAATTGAGTTGGGTAAAGTTACAGATGGACATTTTCGACGTTGTCTCGCCATTGCTGTCTCTTTCTTTCTAGCAGTTCTACATGCAAAAATGCACACATGGGCACACATATATTCCCAATATAGTTTCAAACACACAACATAAACACAGTCATTGAATCATCCCATGCCATTCCATTTTGGAACAGAATGCTAATCTAAAGCTGAAATTATAAACCAGTTAGGCCCAAAAATATCTGGACAGTGACACAAGTTTTGTTATTTTAGCTGTTTACAAAAACATATTCAGGATACAATTATATAATCAATATGGGCTTAAAGTGCAGACTCTCAGCTGTAATTTGAGAGTATTCACATCCAAACTGGAGCAAGGATTTAGGAATTACAGCTCTTTAATACGTAGCCGCCTCTTTTTCAAGGGACCAAAAGTAATTGGACAATTGACTCAGAAGGCTGCAAAAAAAAAAACCCAACAAGGCTGCATGGGCTGTTCCCTCGTTAACCTGTCATCAATTAAGCAGTTAAAAGGTCTGGAGTTGATTCCAGGTGTGGCGATTGCATTTGGAAGCCGTTGCTGTGAACACACAACATGCGGTCAAAGGAGCTCTCAATGGAGGTGAAACTGACCATCCTGAGGCTGAAAAAAAAGAAGAAATCCATCAGAGAGATAGCAGAAATGTTAGGAGTGGCCAAATCAACAGTTTGGTACATTCTGAGAAAAAAAGAGTGCACTGGTGAGCTTGGGAACTCAAAAAGGCCTGGACGTCCACGGAAAACAACAGTGGTGGATGATCACAGAATCCTTTCCATGGTGAAGAACAACCCCTACACAACATCCACTCAAGTGAAGAACACTCTCCAGGAAGTAGGTGTATCAGTATCTAAGTCTACCATAAAGAGAAGACTTGATGAGAGTAATTACAAAGGATTCACCACAAGGTGCAAACCATTAATCAGCCTCAAAAATAGAAAGGCCAGAATTGACTTTGCCAAAAAACACTTGAAGAAGCCAGCCCAGTTCTGAAACAGCATTCTTTGGACAGATGAGACTAAGATCAACCTGTACCAGAATGATGGGAAGAAGAAAGCTTGGAGAAGAATTGGAATAGCTCATGATCCAAAGCACTACATCTTCTGTAAAACATGGTGGAGGCAGTGTGATGGCATGGGCATGCATGGCTTCCAATGGCACTGGGTCACTTGTGTTTATTGATGATGTGACAAAAGACAGAAGCAGCCAGATGAATTCTGAAGTGTATAGGGATATACTTTCTGCTCAGATTCAGCTAAATGCAGCAAAGTTGACTGGACGGCGCTTCACAGTACAGATGGACAATGATCCAAAACATACTGCAAAAGCAACCCAGGAGTTTTTTAAAGCAAAGAAGTGGAATATTCTGCAATGGCCGAGTCAGTCACCGGATCTCAACCCAATCAAGCATGCATTTCACTTGCTCAAGACAGAACTTAAGGCAGAAAAATCCACAAACAAGCAACAACTGAAGACAGCTGCAGTAAAGGCCTGGCAAAGCGTCACAAAGGAGGAAACCCAGCGTTTGGTGATGTCCATGGGTTCCAGACTTCAGACAGTCATTGCCTGCAAAGGATTCTCAACAAAATATTGAAAAGTAACATTTTACTTAGGGTTATGTTTATTTGTCCAATTACTTTTGAGCCCCTGAAATGAGGAGCGTTTGTATAAAAATAGCTACAATTCCTACATGTTTAATCATATATTTTTGTTCAACCCCTTGAATTAAACCTTAAAGTCTGCACTTCAATTCCGTTGTAGTTGTTTCATTTCAAATCCAATGTGGTGGCATGCAGAGCCCAAATCATGAAGATTGTGTCACTGTCCAAATATTTCTGGGCCTAACTGTGGTTTCAAACACACAACATAAACAGTCATTGAATCATCCCATGCCATTCCATTTGGGAACAGAATGCTAATCTAAAGCTGAAATTATAAACACACTGCTTTCCCAGAGAGGATTCTTCAGGGTAGACATGTCTCACTATGTCACCCCCTCAATGCACGCGCGCGCACACGCACGCACACACACACACACACACACACACACACACACACACACACACACACACACCTCAGTGGTGAGGGAAAACCCTGAGTGTTTCTCCAGCTGTCAAGATTCACTGATGCCTGCAGACAGCAGGCTGGGACAGTGATAAGCATCTCTTTGTCTTTCAGTCATAACTCATTTGTGAAAGGAGAAAGAGAGCAGCTGGTCACATCTCATTCTTATGGTTTTATAAACAATAGAACTTAGGCACATTTTCTTTTATTTTCAGTGAGACTGATATCAAAATGATAAATGTTTCAGTTATATTGTACTTTTCTTATTCTGGTGATTTTTTTTTCTGATTTAATATTCAAACTAGAAAAGCACTCAGAGAGCGCAGACCTCGTCCAAGGCTCCATCATGGATCACCTCCAAAAGGTAATAGGTTTGTGTGTAGACCTAGAGCCACTTCTGGTGAAAATTGCATCAAAGTCTGTCCACTAGTTTTGGAATACTGTTGCTAACACTCTTTGAAAAGATAAGAGCCCTGGTGGAGGTATGCCTTCTCAGATCATCACCAAAATGTAATGAGTTCCTCTCTAGCCCAAGGACCAACTCTAGCAAAAAATTTCATCCAAATCCATACAGTACTTTTTGCATAATCCAGCTGACAGACAAACAAGCCAACAGACAAGAAAACCTGTTCTTACTAATTGCCTCCTTAGCAGAGGTAATTAGTAACAGCTTACTGTAACCCAGGGATAGACTCCCTAGGGTTAAAATATGCTCCTTCTTATAGTAATGGCTAGAAGATGCACGATATCCATAAATCAATGTTTTCTAATATTTGGTCATGTTGTGGAGTGTGTGAAATCAGAGGCGGAATCATTTCAGACGATTTATTACACACTCACATCTTTCAAGCACAGAACAGACTGACTATTCAAGCAGAAACTCTCGCCTTAAGTTTCATGGCATTTACATCACACACAACATGACATTTGCATCACACTGCATTCAACAACCTTCATCCCTGACTCCTTCCTGCTATCTCACCAGGAACCTCCTGCTCTTTGTTGTCCCAAGCTTATCACTTTCTTCTGTCTGAGATGCTAGATAATCTGGCTCACACAAGGTGCTACACCCCCCCCCCCCCAGCATCTTAGATAGGACAATAGAATAACAGTCCACATGCTGTGATAGAACAATTGAACATCAGTCCACATGCTGCTTGGGCTTCCGTCTCCTCCCGTATCTGCTGCAACTGGGGTTTACTGCCTCCGTGGCGCTGCTGTGCCGGTGGGGGGCTGCTGGGAGTGTGTCTGACTGTGGGTGGGCTGTTGCTGGGAGGGGGGGGGGCACTTCGGTCTGTCCTTGTGGCTGCTCTGGAGAATCGTCTCCCTGGGGAGCTCTCCGTGGGGGTCTTCCACGCCCCCCCTTATCCAACAGCACTTGCTCGTCCGCCACAACGAAAGCGGGTTTGAGTCTGTCTATGCCAATTTTTTCCCTCCTACCCCCCAAGTCTAGCAAAAAATGCTTATCCCCTGCTTCCAACACTCTGAACGGTCCATCATAGGGTGGGCGCAATGGAGGGTGGTGGGCGTCGTGTCCGATAAACACGAACTCCGCGCTCTTCAAAGTTTTAGGCACGAAAACACGCGGAAAACTGTGGTGGACAGAGCCTGGCAGTGTGCCTATGTTTGCGCTACGCTGCAAAAGCTGAGACGGGGAGCTGCCCGGCGCGGGATTATCTGGCAGAAATTCCCCGGGCAGCCGTAGTGGCTGCGCAAAAACAAGCTCTGCCGGGGAAGCTTCCAGATCCTCTTTTGGCGCAGAGCGCAACCCAATAAAGCCCATGGCAGCCTGTCTACCCAATTTGCATCCGTCAATGAAGCCCTGAGTGCCGCTTTCAGTGATCTATGAAAATGCTCGCATAACCCATTGGCCTGTGGGTTGTACGCGGCTGTGTGGTGAACTGTAACACCCAGGCTGCGGGCCATCGCGGACCAGAGTTCGGAAACAAATTGCGGGCCCCTGTCGGACGTAATGTCCGACGGAACTCCAAAACGCACCACCCATGCTGTTAAAAAAGCACGCGCTACGTCCGCGGACGTGGTTGCCGCCAGCGGGACCGCTTCTGGCCAGCGCGTGGTGCGGTCCACCACTGTCAGGAGGTGCGTGCACCCCTGTGATGGCGGGAGGGGGCCCACGAGGTCCACGTGAACATGGTCGAACCTCTTAGCTGGAATACGAAACGGCTCCAAGGGAGCCTTCGTGTGTCTGTGTACTTTGGCTCGTTGGCACGCCACGCAGGCTGCAGCCCACTCCTTCACTTGTTTGCGCAGGCTCGGCCAAACAAACTTCTCTCCCACCACTTTGACCGACGCGCGCACTCCTGGATGCGCCAGAGTGTGAACCAACTCAAACACGCGGCGGCGCCACGCGGCCGGGACTACCGGACGCGGGTGACCCGTGGAGACATCGCAGATTGGGGGGGAAACCGCCATCCTGCAGCACCCTGCTCTCCAGCCTTAACCCTGTTGGTCCAGACTGGAGCGCGCGCACGTCTGCATCACTAATCTGCTCCGCGGCCATGGCTGCGTAATCTATCCTCACGCAGACCAGGGCCACCACGGCTCGCGAGAGGCAGTCTGCCACTACATTCAGTTTACCAGACACATGCTGAATATCGGTAGTAAACTCTGAGATCGCGGCCAGCTGTCTCTGCTGCCGGCCCGACCACGGTTCTGAAACCTTGGCCATTGCGAATGTTAGCGGCTTGTGGTCCACGAACGCGGTGAAGCTGCGCCCTTCTAGCCAGAACTGGAAGTGGCGTATGGCCAGGTGGAGAGCCAGCAACTCTCTGTCGAACGTACTGTATTTACGTTCGCTGTCGCGCAAAGTTCTGCTGAAAAAGGCGAGCGGCTGCCAAACCCCGGCGACGCGCTGCTCCACAACAGCCCCTAGGGCCACGTCTCAAGCGTCGGTGGTGAGCGCTATGCGGGCCGTCGGGTCTGGATGCGCCAGCAGTGCGGCGTTTGCCAGGGCCACTTTAACTTCCCAGAACGCCCGCTCTCGCTCCGGGGTCCATTTGACCCTATCCGCAGGTTTCTGTTTCTTGAGCACGGCGTACAATGGTTGCATGAGCTGCACCGAGTGGGAAAGGAAACGGTTATAAAAGTTCACCATCCCCAAAAATTCCTGCAGCGCCCTGACCGTCTGAGGCCGGGGAAAATCCGCCACGGCACGCACTTTGTCGGGCAGCGGGATCGCTCCTTCCGGAGAGACGCGGTGCCCCAAAAAATCAATCCCCATCACGTCGAACTGGCATTTCACCGGGTTGATTATTAACCCGTGCTCCTCCAACCTCCGGAAAACCGTCGTGAGGTGGGTTTCGTGTTCGTCTTCGGATGCACTGGCTACCAGGATATCGTCCAGGTAGACGAACACAAATGGGAGATCGCGCAGCACTGCATCCATCATGCGCTGGAACGTCTGTGCCGCTCCTTTTAACCCGAATGGCATGCGCAGGAACTCGAATAGACTGAACGGAGTTATTACCGCTGTTTTGGGTATGTCCTCAGTGCGCACTGGGACTTGGTGGTAACTGCGGACCAGGTCTATTTTGGAAAAAATGCACGCTCCGGCGAGGTGAACGGAAAAATCCTGTATGTGGGGAATTGGGTAGCGGCCGTGTGCTGTGGCGTTGTTCAACCTGCGGAAATCCCTGCACGGTCACCACGATCCCTCAGCCTTAGGGACCATGTGTAGCGGGGAAGCCCATGGGCTGTTCAAGCGCCTGATGATGCCCAACCTTTCCAGGTTGGCGAACTCCTCTCGCGTTATGGCCAGTTTAGTTGCGTCCAAGCAACGAGGTCTTGCAAAAATGGGCGGCCCGGTGGTGGTGATAAAGTGCTCCACCCCGTGTTTAGAGATGGCCGCTGAAAACGTCGGGACCGTGAGTGCTGGGAACTGAGTGAGCAGTGTGTGGAACTTACCGCCTGGAGCTGTGACGCTGGCTTGTGCTGTTGGCTGGGTCATTCGAGCTATACAGGGGAGAAAGTCAAAGGACAGTGCATTAACCAAGCGCCTGTTAGCAACATCAACCAGTAAGCCATGTGCACACAGAAAATCAGCCCCCAGTATGTGGTAATTCAGTGCTGCTATGACAAAAGTCCACTCATATGTACAGCCGTGTAGAGATAAGAGCAGAGTCCTCTCACCAAAGGTCTTAATATCCGAGCCGTTTGCTGCCAACATCCCAGGGCCGCTAGATCCTGCCAGCCGGTCAGCGTAGGTCGGCCGGATGAAGCTCTTCTGGGCTCCGGTGTCCACGAGGAAACGCCTCCCAGATCGTGCATCCGTTAAGTAAAGCAGCTTGTTGTCTTCACCGAGGGTCGCAGCTGCTACCGACCCCCGACCTTGGCGTTTTCCCGAGCGCTTGAATTGGCACGGTGGCGCACATCTGCGTGCCTTCTCTCCGAAGCGTCGGTGGTAGAAACAGAGCGTGTCTCTCTGGCGCTCCTTGGCCCCCGCTGCCGCTACCGTCGGTGGCTCCTCACCTCCTCTGGTCGTCTCGCTGGGCTCTGCCGCTGCCGCATTGACTGTGATTGCCCTGGTGGTGATGATGATCCGGTCTGCCTCCTGGGCTAGCGCACGGTAGTCGCGCGTGGCCAGCCACGGCGAATTGGCCAGAACCGCTCTCGCTACTGTCGGAAGGTTCCAGAGGAAGAGGTGGGCAAACAGAAAGTGCCCGTCGTCCGTGCCCATTAACGCCAGCATCTTCTCCATCAGGTCTACGGCTGAACCATCTCCTAACTCGATCCGCGTCAGAAGCCTCTCCGCTCTCTCACATTCCGAGAGTGTGTAGCGCTGGATGAGCGCAGCCTTGAGCGCCTCATATTTGCTACTGGCTGGTAGCTGATCGAGCAGGCTCGCTACCTGCTGAGGTGTGCGGGCGTCGAGCGCTGTGACCACATGGTTGAATCTGGTATCATCTACCGTTACTCCCCGGAGGGCGAACTGGGCCTTGGTGAGGTGGAACCAAGAGCGCAGGTTGTGCTGCCAGAAATCCGGTAGCTTGACTGAAACCGCACACGCGTGGCTGTAGGTTCCAGTCCGGGCTGTGTGTGGGATGGCTGCCGCCTCGCTGTAGCTTCCTGACCGGGCCGGCTCCTGGGATCTTGCCTCGTGTTCCATAATACGTCTTGGGTCACCAGTGTGGAGTGTGTGAAATCAGAGGTGGAATCATTTCAGACGATTTATTGCACACTCACATCTTTCAAGCACAGAACAGACTGACTATTCAAGCAGAAACTCTCCCCTTAAGTTTCATGGCATTTACATCACTCACAACATGACATTTGCATCACACTGCATTCAACAACCTTGATCCCTGACTCCTTCCTGCTATCTCACCAGGAACCTCCTGCTCTTTGTTGTCCCAAGCTTATCACTGTCTCCTGTCTGAGATGCTAGATAATTTGGCTCACACAAGGTGCTACACCGTCACTTTAAGGTTTCATCCTTAAGTAGTCTGCGTGAGACACATCCTCAACATGAGGTGTGACGCCCTAATCTTGAAGATTTAACTTGGCTTTCTTGTTCTCAACCTCCAATTTGTCCATAGATAGACACCTCAAGCTTCTACTATTTTAATTGGTTGGAGGGTGGGATTAAGTGGAAAGCAGTGGCGGGCCGTGTATTTTACAACTAGGCCTTCATTGGTGATCTACCCGATTTAAGTGCCATTCACACCAAACACCATAAAAATAGCCTATAAGGCCATCCACACAAAGCATGTTAAAGATAACGTTAACAATAAAATAATAGTTTTAAAGCGAGGTAGTCGGATACTGATGGTGTGTAGAACACGTATATTAGGATTTGTAGGTGAAATTTCAGCATCGAAACTGCTCCCGTTTAGCTGTAATTAATATTCAAAAATGATATTTTCGGGACAAAAGAATTCAAGCGTCCCTGCATTTGTTTACTTCTCGTGGCCGCCGCCGGAGAGCGAGCCGTGTGCAAAATGTGATTGTGTCGTTAATATAGCACATTTTTTGTGGAAATATTATTATTAGTTGTGAAATGTGTTAAACGATCAGACGACGATACTATGGCTCTTCCTGCTGTTCCCGTTTCACTGTTCTTTTCCGGATGTAAAATATGGGATCCCTACGGCCCATCGGCACACGAAGTATCCTGGCCGATGTAAACAGCCACGGACCACAAAACGTACATTTGCTCGTGGAACAGATCATTCACACTCGCAGACAATCGCGCTATATGTGTCTATAGGATTTTCTTTCCATGCACGCAAAAAAAAAAATTTTTCCCGGATCCGACTACCTCACTTTAAAAATCTTTACCTTTTCATTGTAGAGCTGAATTTCCCTGTGCACTTGTTCGTTGAGCTGCAGATCCACTCTTGTTTCCCCAAAGGTTTAAAAGTACTGTTGCTTGTCCAGCTGGCAGCTATGCTTTGGTGCCTCGCTGCTGCCTTGGTTAAGGTCCTGTCACAACGAGGCAGTGTTTGCAAAATGTGTGAAAAATTTGGAGAATATGCTAGGGTACGGGAATCAGTTATGGCTCAGTTTTGTCTAAGTTAAGAGCCCGCTGAAGCACACTAGTATATGGCATTGTTCGCAAAACTCCTCTGAAAATTAATTTTAAGCATTCTGAAAATTTTCCAACGTATCCAGCATATGGTTGATATGTCCCGTATTCGGGGAGCAAATGGCATATTTGCAGGGTTGGTTCACGGGAAAAACCCATACATAGCTCTCTGCCTGCAGCGCATATGCACGCGCACACACACAGAGCTAAACACATGGGTCCTGTCGGGGATTTTTACGTTTAACTGAAGTCTTTACAATCATCTGTCCTGTGTTGTTCTAATAGATATGCCAAAATGTCAGAACACTGGAGGAGGAGGAATCAATCAGCTGATCACCTGAAGTGCAGAGCGCAGCTGTTTTCTTTGATGCTGGCTGCGCCTCCCAGCACAAGCACACTCCATGTATTATCTTGGTTTTATTTTTTCACTTTATTGAAAATGAACTTTTTATTGCCATCAGTTCGCGTGCCTTTGAGCCAGGTTTTGACAACTGTTATCTCATGTTCCTGATGTGGCACATCAGCTGTTTTAGGCGCAACCTGACAGATTTGACATCTTTGCCAGGTCGGTCATGCCCCCTGCCGTGGTCTTTGGAGGGGAGAATCATCTGGGTTGAACAGAGATGATCTCTCCCAAAACTGGGATTCATTAATCGGGCGGCAACGGCAGTTTGGCATGACTGCGCTATGCAGAAGTTAGACTGTTGTTGCACATAAGCTGTGAATGTCGGCAACATGCTAACCATTAGTTGGTTTAAGTTACTATTACTTAATTATATGTCCAAGTCATTATGGATACATGATGCATATGGCCAAAAATGAAAATTCCGGCGTATTTCCTCTCCCCTGTCAGCCATTGTGGGTGGAAAAACAGCTATTATATTTAAACAGATACAGTATATTGTAGCTGCTTAAGCAAGTCTTGGCACTGGTGTTTTGCCAGCTAGGATCCTCTGCATTGTGGGTGGAGGAGTCTAACCATCCAATCAAAAGACGGAAAAATGCCGACATTCTCGGATGCCTTCTATGCGTACCCTGGATGTACAGAAGACATCTGATTGGTTAAAGCAAAAAGAGAAGTTTAACAGTCAATTTAACCTACAAAGCTGCACTGTTATTTCCTGAAGGCCCAAGGCAGATTTGCTTGACCCTGGCAACACAGATGGCTGAAATATGATTGGACAAAAAACTCTAACATGCGTTGCACTACTGGAAGGAGTGCAAACAAGAGAAAAGCTACAAAATGAAGATAATAGACTACTGGAAATAATTTAATACACCCTCATGAAACAAATATGTTGCAAAGGTTGTAAATGTAACTCTGACAGTGTTTAAGCCAGCAGAGAAGGCTTCGCTGGCCCTGAGGGTCCACCACTGGTGGAACGAGAGGGGAATGAAGAAGAAGTGTTTTTCTTTTGCACTCTTTCTTCTCCCGGGCTGCCGAGGTGTTCGGGTGTACTGTATGTGTTTTTTTTCTTTTGGTAGCACAGAGCTACCAAGGGGAAACTGATATTGTCAACCGAGGGCTTTGATATATCTGCAAAGAGGTTACAGTACAGTACTGTGCTGGTATACTATTGCTGTCATTACGGGAGTACGCTGTATTTCTACAGACAGGGTAGTGTGCAAGTGTTTTGTTTTGTTTTTTTTTCTTCATTAGCCGACGAGCTAACTGGCTAGCTGCTCCTGCCAGCCAGAGAACATACACTCAAGACGAGCTGAGCCATGAGTTTCAACAGTCTGTGTTTAAGGGAAAATACTGCTGTTTTTTTTTTTCTCTACAAGTGCTTCTCCCGGAGCTGGGTTTTTTTGATTTGATGTTTTTTATTGTTAAAGACCATGAACAGTTCACGTTGAGTTTTTGTTTTAAAAGTGAGCACCGCGAAGGGAGGTGCCGCTGTGGTTTCTGGACAAAGGAGAGCGGGTGTGCATTGTTTTCCCCAGATGGTGAGGAGGAGGAGGAGCGGAGCAGGGATCCAGGAGGAGGACGAGAAGCACGGAGCAGGGTTCAGGAAGAGGACGAGGAGCACAGAGCGTGGCTCGAGTTGCTCTCTCCACGCGGAAGAGGCCATATAGGACCACTGGCGGGTACAGGCAGAGGACCACCAAGCACAATAAGAGGGCTGCCTAACGTTACTTTGGGTGAGCGAGAGCAATCACTAATCAGGCCTGCAACGATTTGTTTTGTTTTGTTTTGTTGTATTTGTCTATTGCCGGCTTATAGTACAGGTTGCCCACAGCTTTAACGTTCTATGTGAGATTGCTGATGTAAAATATTAAGCAGTTTGTTTTAGGGTTCTGACTCCAATTCATTATTATAACATTCTCTTAATATTACAGTGCAAACCACTGAGGGATTTCTTTTCTTTTTCTTTTTTTCATTTGGTTTGAAAAGTTTATACCTTGTTTGGTGTCAACCTTTGCTTTACTATCAGTATTACTTATTGGCAAGTTAGTAATTCTCCTGTTAATACTGAACATGATGAGGAGTAAATACATTTATGAAAAGCTATTTTTTTTTTCTGTTTGCTTCTTTGCCATTTTAACCAATGGGAATTTGCTGATCTAAGGTTAATGTGCTAAGGTTAAAGGGCAATATTCAGTCACATTTATCATATGTTGACAGTATTGGGAATATTTTTCATTTGCTTCACTGGTGAATTTCAAGGCTGGTTACTACTTTTAAGCGTAACAGTTCCAAGTATAAAAGTGTGATTAAGGGTAACAAATTCAGGGCGCTTTATCTCAGGTAATAGATGCGAAGAAAGCACTACATTACTGACCCATTCTAGTCAAAGCACAAAAAAGCACACAGAAAACAGGAATGCCACAGTCTAAAGTGGCCAGTAGGCTACCAGTTAAGTTGTATATCATGCATTCCACATTGCGATATATCAGTGATATATCATACATTTCACAGAAATCTGATCACCACAGCATGTCAGGAGGCAGAAATTGTGATGGTTCGCTCTGACTGCTTGTTATCATCAGCTGCGTGCACACCTGCTCTCCATCACGCCCAGGGCTATTTAGACCGCGCTGCCCTCGGATCAGCGCGGAGTCGTCTGTCTCCATTCCTCGATGAGACCTACACTTGCCTTTGTCTTCATTCCAGAGTCTCTTTTCCTTAGCCTACCCTCGTCTCAGAAACAAGCCTCCTGTCGTCCTCCGTCAGGAAGGATCACCACCACAGCTCCAAGTAAGCCCTCACTGTATTCACCTTGTCTTCACTTATTCCCCTGTGCACAGGCGGAGATCAATGGCGGCGGACCCCTCTCTCTCCTGGTGGCGAACCGAGCTGCACCACGCTTTCCCGGACTCTCCAACCACCTCCAGCTGCAACTGGGACAGCGGTCTTCCTGGCCTGAGCCTCCGAGCAGAACCTGAGCCTAACACCATCTCTACAGACAATAAGCGCTGGACTATTCTGTCTATTCCCTCCGGAGTCTAGCACTAACTCTCTCTGTCTCTGTCTGTCCATAGGGTTGCCAGGTAGCACAGTGCTCTGTTCACCCCCAGCTGCCACACACACACACACACACACACACACACACACACACACACACACACACACACACACACACACACACACACTAATACAATAAAGATAATTATATCTACTTTTGAGTCTGAGTCTGTTCTCTGGGTTGGTAAACCATGACAGAAATAGGGTAGAAATAGGGCTATGTGGCTGAAATGATAACATAATGCAAAGATGCACTTTTTAAATCAACATGGCCATCAGAAGAAATAAATTTAAATCAAAGTGGAGTCAGAGAATTTGCCTTCTTATACTTAGCCATCTCTATTTAAGAGTATTATACATTGTGCAATGACTGGTGAAATAAAACTGCAGAGCCTGTTGTATGTAGTGTTCAGTTGAACCAGATTTGTCTTTGTTGCAGTTTGATATGACATCACAGCAGTCAAAAACAGGAAGGATTAACTCAGAAGTGAGGTTCAAACAAACACTGTGTCATGACCCTCCTCGTGTGCTTTTACGCAGCACACCAAGGAGTGAGGAGGAAGGACGGATTTAAGCGCAGGGTTACACCACAAGCCCATTTATTAACAAAAAGGACAAACAGTTCCAAAATAGAGACATACACAAATGGTACAGGGTACACTTAAGGGTTCACACGACGGGCGTGCAGCGGGCAGACCACAGTGTACCGTGGCCACAAGACAAACAATACAAAAACTAGGCTGACTTACAAAAAAGATGACAAAGTTCACTTCAAGACTCACATGACGAAGTGCAACGGGCAGACCACAGTGAACGGTAGCAACACAATGTAGACAATACAATAGTCCAGCAGTATTTGACTGGCAAAGAGCTGCTTAAGTATAAGCATTGCTGGCACGAACAATTAGGTGCACCTGGGCAAAGCGCAGGAAGGGCAATCACCGGGGTAGAACCAGCTGGCTGTCATGAGAGAGGGGGAATGGTCGGCCAGCAAGTGTCAGACAGCGCCCACAAGAATGTAGGCCAAAGGAGGCTGCCTCACAGCTGCCGGCCCGAACAGTGGCTACAGGTACAGAAAAAATAAACTAGTGACAAAGAAACTGCAAGAACTCAAAAGACAGCACAATACACAAATACACAAATAACCCTAAGCCACAGCAGGTCAGAACCGAGCCCAAAAGTCAACCGGCTTGGTTCATGACACACTACACCTGAGTTACGGGATCGTTATAGAATACTAGCATTAAAATTTACATAATACACAGTCAGTGACATTTAAACAATAGCTCAGTGTCAAGATTTACACTGAAATATTTGAGATTGCTTGTATTGACAAGTGTGATTCTGTTTGTTGTTATTAACAAAAGGTAAAGGTTTTTATTAGCTTCCATTTGTGGCTAATTGTCCTATCATAGGACTTTGTTTTTGAACTTTATTAGATACAATGAGCTACTAATGTTCAAACCATGCATCAGAATGAGGAGGAAAGGTGATTTAAGTGACTTTGAAGATGGTGTAGAATCATCTTGCTTTGGCTCATCAATAAAATCATTCTTCGTCTTAAAGACATTGTTTCACCCAGGAAAAGGCCAGTCAAGAACTGCTTTTTCATCCCAGGACCACAGCTGAACCAACATTCCTTTATTAAGCAAACCTAAGGAATGCTTCCAATGGATTAACTCGCATCATAAATAAACTGGGAACTTCCTCAACTAAGACAGTTTTATATTCAACAGGCATACCATAAACTTTAAAGGCATTCCCTAAGGCGTTGGATTGGCCACAGCTCGACACTACCCCGGTGGACATCTCTGGAGTAGATGCTCACTTTTGACTTACACTGATTAACTAAAATTAACCCCTTGCACTCCGGTCAATTTCCCTAAAAACGCCAAAAAATAACGTACCCAAATTAAATCCAAAGCTGTTCTTCAAACCTTTGCTGTATCTTCATGGGGTTGGTCTCATTTAAAAGAAAACACTTTGAATTTTTTGGCAAAACAGTCATAATCTCTCTAAGTGCTCCGGCCACTGAGTTACAGTCATCTAAACATAGTGAACTTGAAGAAAATAAATTTCGCCTGGGTGTTTTTTTTGGATACAAATGCTTGCAAATAACACACAGCTTCAGATCCGGGCTGGAAAATGCAACAGAAATGTAGAACCAAGTGTTATCCAGCTGAGGTCCAAATTTTGTAACAATACCACAAAAAAATGAATATATTACACAGATTTTTCCTCAGGTAGTTCCCAGGCGTTTTGGAACTGTGCCAAATTGTGCCAAATGGCACAGTTTGGAAAAACGTCTGTAACTTTTGAATGCTTCAATGTAGAAGCTTCATTTTGGGCTCTAATGATAGGTCACACTCAGGGCTGTGTCTCTGTGTGTGTGTGTGGGGGGGGGGTTGTCCCCCCCCTCGCTACACAGGATGGACATCGGCCATCGCTACATGACGGATTAGCCTCATGTGGCGATGTGGGACAGCAGCGCAGTCACCGCGCCCCCCCCCCCCGCTATTTCACAGTCTGGACGCGGCGAATGACCCCTTGTACCGCAGCACACGAACTTCAGACTTCGTGCGCTGCACAGTTGTAATTTACCGATCGGTCAAAAGTCATTTTGGATTACAATTTTCAGGAGTAAAGAATAATTTAGCTTATAACACCTTACCGCTTCACAGCAGCAGTGTCCTGGCAATCTTCTCTTCCTCATTGTCAGACGAACGCGAACGCCGGTCCTCTCGTGGTTCTGGCCTCGCGACCCGATCAAAACATAATTCCATTATTGCGGTTTTGTGCTTCCATGATTGCGGTTTTTGGCGAACGATTTTTCAAAACAAATAACAATAGTAATTAAAAAAAGACTGGCAAACGCGCGTGCATCACTCAGCCTTCGTCGTCAGCCTCCGTCGGTCTATGATGACCATGGAAGAAATCATAACGTCTTCTCTGCTGGAACAAAAACAAAATAAGCACCGCCTGTGGCCGAACATGCCGATGCGCGAATGCTGTCACACAGGTTGCATTTGTGGGTGGTCTCCTTGCTGCTGGGTCTGTGACAGTTCTTCCTGCGGGTCCTTTTTTGATCTAATGCAGCAGTCTCTCTTCACCCAGCCTTAAAAAAAACAGCTCGCGAACTTCTCTGCTTCAATTGGCTCACTGCATTCACAGCGTTGGTAGGCGGGTCCTTCTTGCTAGGTTTTCAGTCATTGGTTCTTCAAGGTTTCAGAAACCCAATTCAAGGCTCTTATGAGCGCCCTCGTGCGCTCTGGGATGCAGAGACTTGCCCGCCTGCGGTACAACGGAGTGCAAGAGGTTAACTCTTTCTTCAAGTTTTATTTCTCAGGACAATTCTAAGGACGCTGTTTGTTGAAGATCACTGCCTCTGTGAGACTTTGATATTCTGTGGACAATCAATAATGGTTTTGAAAGAATATATTAATCCTTGATTTTAAATATGTGCATGTTAAAATGTTTAAATGAATGTTTATTCTTGCATGTTAATTTAAAAGCACTAGTTATAAGGTTGCATGCTCACTAAAGCTACCTTAGACTTTATACGTAAGTAGGTTAAGGAATCTCCAGTGTATTAAAATGTGTGTCATTCTGTGAGGACCGGTATCAGCCAATCATCACCCAGCATAATGCTGAGTTACAGCTCTTTCATTCCATTGGTTCCTTACAGACAAAAGACTGTTTGTTCATTGGACTAAAGTTCAAAAAACCCACCCACGAAGGAAGACTATTGGCTTGGGCTTATGTCAATCATCCTAATGGCGGGAAACTCATCTGCAGTTACAAAGAGGGAGACCCCCTCCTGCAAAAAAAGTTTCAGAGGGCTACAGACTACAGACTGGAGACCAGAGCACTTCAGAGCAGAGAACATGGAATATTGTGTTTGTGTAAACCTCTGTGTATTTTAATGTTTTTCTTTAAATGTCTAGGAATTAATTCTTTCTTTCCTGAGCTCAAATCTTGATTCAGAGTTAAAAACTCCCATTCCTAGGCTTTTCTCTATTTTTCTTCTTTTAAACTTTCTTTAAATCCACAGTGTGCTTTTCAAGGACTAACCATCTCCATACTGGAAGCTATTTTCAACTCCATGAAGTAAGAAAATTACCTTTTAATTTTTCTATTGAGATCAGATTTTGTAATTATTCTTTAATTCCCTAGGAAAGCCGCTTGCCAACGAAGAAGGAGAAGAAGCAGCCTCGTTGCCACTGCACTGAAGAAACCATCATCGCCATCTTTGTTTCGACCTAAGCTCCAACTGTGATTTATACAGTCAAGTTAGGTTATTTCGCACCTCAGACAGAGACAATGAATACACATGGGAGAACAATGCCCAAGAGGGTGAGAGGGGGTTGAATGAAGTGTAGTGTAAATATCATGTTGTGTATGAGGAAGTGCCTTGAGGCTTGTGAAGGTGACTTGTTATATAGAGAGGAGTGCTTGCTGTAACCAGTCAGTCCATTCTAAGCTTGTGAGATGTGAGAAGGCGGTGCGGTGGCACAGTGGTTAGCACTGCGCCAGCACAGCAATTCACCCTTGGCCATGGGATCCCTGGTTTGATCCCAGCCCCTGACCAACAGTGATCTGTGTGGAGTTTGCATGTTCTCCCCATATCTGCGTGGGTTTACTCCGGGATTTCTCCGGTTTCCTCCCACATGCCAAAAACATGCAGGTTAGGTTAATTGGAGACTTTAAAGTGGCCCTAGGTGTGAATGTGTGTGTGAATTGTTAAGGGATAGCACCGTACCGCGGCTGCTTCATCCATCCAGGTGGATGCCCTCAATTTCCCCTCTGGGGATCAATAAAGTATACAAAATCAAAAATCAAAATCAAAAAAAATCCAGCCTTGTGACTGCTCGACTGTAAAGGTTGAACTGTGGACTCCGGAAATCTGCGGGCAGATAATTCCCCTAAAATCCACGAAATCTTCAGCTGAGGAAGCCGCCGAAAGGGACTACCACACAAGGAGTCACGTGAGCTGTATTCAGTTCCATCTGTTGAAAGTAAATAAACACCTGAGATTTGGGAATAATTCAGCATCTGATCAGATACAAAATTAAAAGAGAAATAATATATTTTTTCTTATTAAAATTCCATTTTCATTTTCTTAAGAGTAATCCAGAATTTTCCATATAATTAGTTTAATTTTCCACATCAATTTGCGTTCAGTTTTTCATAATCTGTCAACTTCAAACTGATCTAAATTCAGCTTACATCTTCACCCTGGTTCTGCAAATGCTATCACATTGTTACTCTATCCTCAGTTACAAGTAATGTGATGGTTAAGGTTGGTCATTTAACCTGGTTGCAAATCATTTCAATGTCCTTTAACCATCATTTCTTTAATAAATCTTTAAAAATGAGAGAAGTTGTTGGGAATTTATTCCATTCTGAATCTGGTTTCGAAGCCCCAGTATCGAATTCAGTAATATTTTGAGACTGATTATTAATTAATTTATTGAGTGATTAAACAGGTATAAAGTGAAATTAATTAATCGTTCACCGAGAAAGAGGTGAGCTAGTGCCCCTACAAGTGTTTACATCAACTTTTTCTGTGTGTGGACCTAAAGTAAATCTCAGGTCCCGATACATTAATACAAATTAAATAATATTTATACCTGATCATAATTATAAATCACATATCGCTACAATGGCATAGTTGTTGCTGCCAGACAGGCTGGTCTGAGTATTTCCAAGGCTGTTTTCTGGTTATGGGGGCCTTCTGCAAGATTGTGTTTGGGGACCTCCTCATGCATCAGGCTGGTAAACAAGAAGAAAGCAGGCTTCCCATTTCTCAGCAGCCCTTGTGAGTGATGGGACACATTCACTGTTGGAAAACAAGCATTATCTCCTTAGTTAGTAATCTGTGTTCCTATAGTAGATATGTGCACAGTGTGGATGCTGTGATAATTGAGTTTTAAGTAACTTTTATGCACATTATAGCTCCTGTGGATCCTGAGCGCCCCCCCCCTTCCCATTACAGAAAGTGCAACACTTGGACTACATTTGTTGTGCTTGTAAAGCACTGCTCACTCACTTGGGGCCCATAGCATTTGCATACACTGCTCTATACAGGAAATAGCTGTGAGTTCAAGTATTTAAGAAACTGCTCACTACAGGGATTTTAAGGCACAACCATCCCTGCAATCTTTCAAATCCCTGCACCATTTCATTGTTTAACACATCACAATGATTTCTCCTCACAGTTGTTGACAAACATTGCAAACATAAACTGTCACCTTGCAATTGTGCTATCTTGCAGTATTCCACAAAGAACCAAATAGACATCTTTCTTGACAAGAACAGGACGTCAGTTTTTCAAGGTGCTGTTTGCTTGTTGAGGGGAGTTCCTAAGATTCTCTCAACTGCCCATAAATCCATAAAATATTATGGATTCTGTTGATCAGCAGTATTCTCAGGACCTCCTTATACCAGTCCTCTCTTATAGAGCTGTTTTTGCATTTCACTGAGATGAGATTTGCCCTGAGTGCCTCAAGGCTCTGGATATCGTGGGGCTGTCCCTCTTGGCATGCATTGCATGGAAGTTGGGGACAGTACCTTTGGCATGGCAAACTTGGGTGATGGTTCTCCCCTTCAATTAAAGGGACTGGAGGGTGTGTTCCAGTTTTAGAGGGATCACACTCCTCAGCCTCCCCGGAAAGGTCTGTGCAAAGGAACTGGAGTGGAGATTCCGGTCATTGGTCGAACCTCAGATTCAGGAGGAACAATGTGGTTTTTGTTCTGGTCATGGCACATCAGACCAACTCTTTAGCCTCTCAAGGATCCTTGAGGGTTCGTGGGAGTTGGTCTAACCAGTCTACATGTATTTTGTGGACTTGCAGAAAGCATTTGAATGCATCCCCTGTGGTTTCTTCTGAGGGTTGTTATAGCCGATGCCTTTTGTTTCTTTATTTTGAGAAAGTTGCTTATCTTTTTCTGTTTTCCTCCCTCATGTCGTCTAGTTATGCAGCTCTTTCTGTTTGGTGTCTGTCTCTCCCTCTATGGTTTGGTTGTCTCCTCCTTCCAGCCCCTGACTGAATCCTGTGTCTGACTGGACTGGTGCTGTGAAAGATTTCATTATTGCAAATTACACCTTGTTCCTGCTATTCCAAAACACAGCATATCATGTTTTGCTCTTTGACACTGTGTCTGACACTCAAGGTTAAACTGACAGGCAGTCAGGCTCTGCCTCCTACAAAAGACTCTTCTCAAATGCTGATTCAGCATTCTGTAATGTTTGCCCCTTTCAGGGCAAATGAGGCAGCAGATGCCGACAGTGAGTTTGTATGTATTTAAATTAAATTAAATCACCCTTATTGTCATTCAACCGTACAACCAATCATGTACAGCAGAACGAGATTGTGCTCCCTCAAAGATCAATTTGTGAACCCTCAAAGATCAAATAATAACAACAAAGGCTCAAGCACAAAATAGTGCGGCTAATACTCACATACAAACACAAAAGAAAAGTGGCAAAATACCAACCCCAACATGAAATGAGACCTTCCTCGTAGCCATGTCCAAAACCAGATAAATAGGTGAAAACAAAAATGTATATGTACACTTCAACTCAGAAAATGTTCAAGTCCAGATAAATAGGCGGACACAAAAATATATAAGTACACTACTACTCAGATATCAAGGCAAGGAAACAATCTCTTTTTAATAATATACGAGAGAGAAAAGAAACACCATGAATACACATGTATGGGGGATACCGTCAAAAAAAAAAAGGCAGCTCAGGTGGCCTACCGGCATCCAGACTCCACATTAGGAAAAAGGGTTCAGGTGGCCTACCGAAGTCCCAGAACCGGCGAAACAGTCCTTCAGGCGGCCCACCCAGGTCGCAGAGCCAGCGAAACAGTACCTCAGGTGGCTGACCCAGATCACAGAACCAGTGAAACAGTCCTTCGGGTGGCTGGCCCATGTCCTGAGACTACTAGGACCAGAGGGGTGAGCTCGGAGGTGGCTTCCCTACTGAGAGGCTCAACAAGGGGAAACCGGACCGAATGAGAGGGACCCCAGCGGCGTCTGATGGTGGAGAATGGGGGGGAGGGGGGACAGGGAACCAGTCCGGTGTCTAGCAGTGGAAGATCTGCAGCTACCTCACCGTCCTCGAATTGGACCAGTGCAGCACCCATGGTGGACCCCGATTGGGCCGACATAGCACATATGGTGGACCCCGATTGGGCCTGCGTAGCACCCATGGTGGGCCGGCGTAGCACCTGGAATGTCCTTCCGAAGTGAACCCGGAGCCCTGAAGACATCGGACGGAACTGATTCCTCTCTGGTGACCCTGGAAGAAGGCTCAGAAGGATAGGGAAAACAGGGATCAGGGTCACCGGTGGCAGCAGAGCCTGGCGAGACAAGCTCAGATGTAATGGCCGACTGCACCTGGCTCTCCTCCCGAAGAGACAGGCAAGATTGCTCTAACACAGAAAATAGGAAGACAACATAGAGTACTTGCCTGATCTCAGGCTCTACCGCTGTCCAGGACTCCGACGATCCAGGCTCAATGATCAGGAAGTCCACTTTTGGTTCCTACTTGACTGTGGTGGCCTCCGCAGCCGGCACGATGGTCTCCACAGTCCAAGAACCCCCTGGCGCTGAAAACCACACCAATGGCCCACTCGGTGTGGTGGCGGGGGAGCCCTTGCCTGCTGGGACTGACTGCTGCTCCACGGAGACCCGGGGACGCTTGATCGTTGGTGCAGGCTCCAAATGACAGTCAGCCCTCCTCCTCTGCCCATGACGTGGCTGCAGGGCTGGAACCAGGCTCTCCAGGGCTGCAGGCTCCTCCTCCATCTGGTGGTCTTCTCCTGGCACCTGGGAATGCTAGGAGAGAAGGGGAGGAAACATAGAGGTAGCATTTTCAATTTCAATGGCTGCAGCAGGTGGTGGGAGCTCAGTGGACTGTGAATCCTGAGCCCCACCCCCAGGAATCAGACAAGATAATTCATTAGACTGAGATTTAGAATTAAAAAACACTTGCCTTGTTTCCTGGGGAACGATGGTGACTGCTGCAGCGGGCTTGATTCCTCCCTCTCCCATAGGGATGGTGACGGAGGGCCCCTTGGGAAGACAAAGAGGAGCCGCCCCCGCAGGATTGGTGATGGGCGGAGCCAGACCAGGACTCGCCGGGCTCACAGCAGCTGAAGGGTGCGCTGAGGAGGAGAGGGGAGCAGCCGAGGCAGTCTGGGGACGTGGAGCTGACAGGACAGCAGGACAAGATGACCCGGAGGCTGAGTCTACTGTCTTCACCTTCCGTCGTGGCGCAGGGAAAACAGCTGGCTGGGAGGCGGAGTTCTTTTGGCGGCCGGGGGTAAGAGTCGGACGGGAACCTCACGAAGGACCGGCCCGTTCAGGAGGCTTCCCCCTCTTCGGAACGAATGTGTCCTGGGGAAGAGATGGAGGCTTCTTGGCCGGATTCTCCATCAGTTCCCAGTTCCTCTGATGCAGAGCCGTCAACGCCAGCAACCTCTCCCTGCTCTCTGGATATGAGGTCAGATGATAGCGCTTTAAAGCCCTTCCTGCGAGGTCCAGGTACCAGTGTGCGGATTTGGAGGGTGTGAACAGACGAGCATTAGACAAGAGGTCATCAATCTCCATCAGAGCCTCAATAGGATGCCCAGCCTCTGATGACACCATATCTCCAAATGAAACTGGCACCCAGAAAAGGGAAAAAAAACTCAAGCCCAAAAAACAAACTCACTGCAGCTGGCACCTTGCTTGGCTGCGACCTACTGTCATGTTTGCCCCTTTCAGGGCATTAATGAGGTGCCAGATGCCGACAGTGAGTTTGTGTGTACTTATTAAAGAAGAGTGAAAAAATAACAAGCCTCGTGGGGGGAAATACAAATACCTATATATGCGACCACGGAAGGTGAACTAAAGAGGGAAATAAAGGGACATTAAACACTTACGTACAGAGAGTGAGGGCGAAACCTGACACTGTACAAAGACTGGAACGGGGGATAGGGATCCCAGTCTGGAACGACGAGGTCGCAGCTAGGAGTGAGCCTCAGCTGCTCCCTTAAATACAGAACACAAAAGCTAAAGGCCAACAGGTGAAGAGAAAACGTTATCAGCAAATCATAGTCAGCTGTGACAGCGCCGGCTCAACATGACAGAGGGAAGTCCAGCCGCAGCGCTGTCACAGTAAAAGCACTGAAGGGACAAATAATAATAGAACTAGAAATACAGGGAAAAAAGGGAGAATACTGAGTGACTGGAGTGCGGATCAGCTCCACGCTCGGATCACCACACATTCCATGCTTATCTATTGGTTTTAAGGGCGTACTTTCACTGTAGGGGTGGTTCTGTGCTGACCGAGATTTGACCCTTAAAGTATGGAACCTCTGTCAGTGTGATCACTCCCTGCTGTTCTGAAGAAGGGCACCTTCCCCCAGCTATGGAATGGTTGGAAGAGGTGGTCTGTGGAAGAGAACGAATGCAAATGTTTGCTCATGTACAAGCACGTACGCACGCATGTATAGGACTGTCACTATAACCTTGCTATTGACAAGCCAACCAGAGGTTGCCAAGAAACTCTAATAGCTGCAGCTGGCTTGGATTATTTTTTTTGTGTGTGGGTGTAAATGTACATTTTTCCCTCACATAATTTTTTTCCCGGCAAATCTATAGCACTTTGGCCCTCTGTTCCTGACGTGGTGGCCTCAGACAGGGATGAGAGTGGGTTAACTTCATGTGCTTGTATTTTAAATAAATTATAAACTAAAAGTTGGCAGATTTTTTTTTTTTTTTTACCGCTTCCCACCACTCATGATGAGCTCCCGAGCAAAGGCATCTGCCCCGGTTTCATGGAGAGTCACTGTAGTGTGGGTAAGCAGTTTCAACTATTCAACTGTACATTAATTTGAGGATATTCTCCAAACTATTAATCATTTTGTTGCCACTTTTCAACAGTTAACTACAAACCTTTAATTAATTTTTAAAATGCACCTCCGATGGCAGGCCGCTGTGGCTGTTGGAAAGTTGGTGATAGAACAACTTAATATTAGGAATAAACTTAAATCAAACTCACCACTGCTGCCAAAAATAGTCTCTGTGCTGTTTTTAAACTCTCTTCTATGCTATTTTTTCTTGTAAATATGACCCCCCCCCACACGTCTGTTTTCTGCAAATTTACAGCTTTCTTTCTTTCATTAGACTTTTTCATGTCAGACTTTTTTTTTCTCTTCATTTTAATTGTTCTTTCTGATAGAAGGTTGATTGTTTATCTTGAAGCCAAGATGTAATACAGCCCTGAAGGGGGTGTCCCACGCTCCTCAATTTATTAATGTAGGCTACAAAATATCTGTTTCTATATATATTTTCATGCTGCTTGTGAACCACAAACTCCAAATTTTTAATTTTTAAAATGAATACTGTGTGCTCAGATGACTGTCAGCGCATCCTGTAGTGAAGCCACGTCAAGTCTGTGCTCCACCCACGTGCATGACACACTGCCTGTGCGTGACAAGATGGAGCAAAAAAAACAATGTGTGTACGGCTGTTGCTGAGACTGCTATGTCACTTCAGCATGGAACAAGGCAAACGGGACCAGTGAGAATACGACCTAAGTCTTTCTGTACTCTACTGTCAAGATCTTACTTCTCAAGATCACTCATAATGCTGTGTGTAGTGCTGCGTGTCTTTCCCTTTATGGCTAAAATAAATCACTGAAAATGCATCTTGGGACTAGAGCTTTTTATTTGTTCACCAGATCAAAGGTACATTTGTTAGTAAACCTAAACAGTGCTCCCAGCTCTCCACCAATCAACCCTTGACTCCAATCAGTTGCCTGCTATAAATTCCAGCTAAACAGTTAGTCATGGCGGCTGCAATTTAATGTGATAGATGACCATCTACAACAAAGCCATATAACAAACCAGACGTGCACATTTTTCTAAACTCATTCAAGACAACCATAAAAATACCCAAATCCTCTTCTCCACCATCGGCCGCTTAAGAGATCAACTGCTAAAATGCCATTGCAAAGCAGCAAACAGGTATCTGAAGTTGCTGGTGCCTCTGGATTCCCACAAACCTCAAGGTGTATCCTCCAGAGGCTTGCAGTTGTACATAAACCTACTATTCGGCCACCCCTAACTAATGCACACAAGCAGAAATGATTGTAGTGGGCCCAGAAATACATGAAGACTAATTTTCAAACAGTCTTGTTTACTGAGTGCCGTGCAACCCTGGATGGTCCAGATGGATGGAGTAGTGGATGGTTGGTGGATGGCCACCGTGTCCCAACAAGACTGCGACGTCAGCAAGAAGGTGGTGGAGTCATGTTTAGGGCTGGAATCAAGGGGAGAGAGCTGGTAGGCCCCTTTAGGGTCCCTGAAGGTATGAAAATGACCTTGGCAAAGTATATAGTGTTTCTGACTCACCACTTTCTTCCATGGTACAAAAAGAAGAACCATGCCTTCCATAGCAAAATTATCTTCATGCATGACAATGCACCATCTCATGCTGCAAAGAATACCTCTGTGTCATTGGCTGCTATGGCCATAAAAGGAGAGAAACTCATGGGGTAGCCCCCATCCTCCCCTGACCTCAACCTTACTGAGAACCTTTTGAGCATTCTCAAGCAAAAGCTCTATGAGGGTGAGAGGCAGTTCACATCAAAACAACAGCTTTGGGTGGCTATTCTGACATCTTGCAAAGAAATTCAAGCAGAAACTCTCCAAAAATTCACAAGTTCAATGGATGCAAGAATTGTGAGGGTTATATCAAAGAAAGACTCCTATGTTAACTTGGCCTGGTAAGATGTTTTTGATTGAAATAGCTTTTGATTTCAGTAAATATGACCTCCTAATGTTGCAAATACAACAAATGACCATTTTCAGTTCTTTACAACCAATACGATGTTTTGAATCTCTGTTGTGCATAATCATTTGGAACAGTGCATTTTGAATTTTTTTTATTTTTGCGAAAAAATGGTTATTATTGGGAGGTTTGTTCAATAAAATTTAAATTATGCTCTAAGGGTTGATGACTTGAAAATTATTCTGTCATTTGCATCTACTATTTAGGGAAATCAGAGACAAATATCATTTGCATAATAATTTTGAACGTGGTGTAATTCACCATTTTTTAAGTAAAAGTTTAGAGAAGATTGTTTCTAGTTGGTTACATAACTTTAATTTCACACAATACACAGTATGTGAGAAATATCAGTCTGGTTTTTGGGCTTACCACAGTACAGAGACTGCATTAGTCAAGATTTTAAATGATCTCAGACCCAAAATAGATCAGAATAAGCCTTCAGTTTTAGTGCAACTTGTCTTAATTGCAGCCTTTGATACTGTGGACCACTCAGTTCTTTTAGATAGACGTCATTTTTTTGGCCTTTCTAGTTCAGTTAAAATGGTTTCAATCATGTCTCACTAGCAGAGAGTCCTTTGTAAAATTTTAAGGGTCAGTCATCTAAAAGCTATAAGATAAATTACAGTGTTCCACAAGGTTAAATTTTAGGTCCATTACTTTTTAATCTCTATATGTTGCCACTGGGTGAGGTCATCAAGAGGCACGGCATAAATTTCCATAGTTATGCTGATGACACCCAGCTGTACATGGCTGTGTCTCCTGATGATGATTCTGTTTCAATCGACAACTTTTTACAGCTCAACCAGGATAAAACAGAAGTTTTAGTTATTGGGATGGAAGCTCATAGAGAGAAACTGTCAGCACATTTATAAATACTGGCAACAAAGTCCTCCAAAACTGTGAAAAATTTTGGACTGATCTTTGACCAGGATCTTAGTTTTAAACAACATATTAGAAATGTAACTAAGGCTGTTTTTTGATCATCTATAGAATATCTCCAGAGTGCGGTAGTTTCTCTATTGATCTGATGCAGAGACACTTTTACATGCTTTTATTTCTTCTAGAATAGATTATTGCAATGCTCTTCTTCTCTGGTCTTCCTAAAAAGACTATATCCCCTCTACAGCTACTCCAGAACTCAGACGCCCAGGTTCTGACCAAGACCAGAAAGCGAGCACACATGACACCCATTTTAAAGTCTCCATTGGCTTCCTGTCAACTTCAGAATAGATTTTAAGTTTTTTTTTGTTTTGTTTTGTTTTTTGAGGGGGGGGGGGGGGGTTAAGGCTCTTAATGGTCTTAGCCCTTATTATTTATCAGAACTGCTTTTATATTATGAGACTTCAAGAACCCTCAGGTCAAGGTTTTTAATCATTCCTAAAGTCAGAACTAAAACTCATGGTGAGATGGCTTTCTGTCATTATGGTCCACATCTGTGGAACAGCCTTCCTGTAGACCTGAAGGCAGCAGAGATTGTTGAGACTTTTTAAAACCTCTTCCACTCTGCGATTCCCCGGGCAGGCCATCTCAGTGTGCAATGAAAAAAAGCTGTATTTCTGGTCTTTCGGTACAGACACAGCCGTAAACAGAAAGCCAAAGGAGTGTTTGATTGGTTTAGAATGAGACTGACATCTCATTTGACCAATAAGAGCCTTGATTTGGTTTTTAAACTTTGAATAACCAATGACCGAAAACCTAGCAAGAAGGACCTGCACATCAACAACCGCGAATACAACGAGCCAGTTGAAGCTGAGTAATCTGACAATGGACGTGTCGTTTAGCCAATCAATTTCTGACTTCAATGATACCCTACATGTGCTTGTTCCGTGTTTATATTTCTGGTAAAATGTCATGCGTTCCCGTGCGTAAAATCTCTTTTGACTGAGCCGCTGTGTGAGCTGCTGTGGCACTGCCAGCGACAGTGCCAGCGACAGTGTGGTTGTGGACAAGTAAGTCTTATAATCTAAATTATTCTTTATCGATAAAAATAGTAATAAAAATAACGTTTGACCAGTTGGTAATTACAAGGGTCCCGCATGGCCACAAGTTTTTGTGTGCGCCGTGTTCCTCTGTAGCGGGGGGGTATTTGTTACTGTGTATATTGCAGAAAAATGTAATAATTTTTTAGTATAATTTTTATTTCACTGTAGGCTATTTTTTCCTGTAAAAAAAAGGAACTGTGCTGTGTATGTCTGAGGTTTTTTTTTTTGTTTTTTTTTTTTTACTCCCGGCGCCACAGGAGTCGGCTGCCTTTTGCAATAGCGGCTCAATTCTGAGTCTTTTTTATCTTCCTTCTTCTTTCTGATCCGGCACACCTTTCCCTCTATATATATCACGGACACACAGATCGCCCCAAAGGTCTCCCGAGTCGGCGGACGGAGCCACTGTTTACAGCAGGAGACGATACAGCAAGGAAGAGCTAGCTAGCACTCAACCCCCACCCGGTGCTAATGGAGAAACTCGACATATCGGGGAACTGAAGTGAAAACGACGCGGGTGCCAGGCTGGAGTTAAGGCGGCGTGCAAGAAATATAAGACAGAATAATAAAGAGCGATGGCAAGAACCAAGCAGACCGCCCGTAAATCTACTGGAGGAAAAGCCCCCAGGAAGCAGCTGGCCACCAAGGCTGCTCGGAAAAGTGCTCCGGCCACTGGCGGAGTGAAGAAGCCTCACCGTTACAGGCCCGGTACCGTGGCTCTGAGAGAGATCCGTCGCTACCAGAAATCCCCGGAGCTGCTCATCCGTAAGCTGCCCTTCCAGCGCCTGGTGAGGGAGATCGCTCAGGACTTCAAGACCGACCTGCGCTTTCCAGAGTTCCGCCGTCATGGCTCTGCAGGAGGCCAGCGAGGCCTACCTGGTGAGTCTCTTCGAGGACACCAACCTGTGCGCCATCCATGCCGAGAGGGTCACCATCATGCCCAAAGACATCCAGCTGGCCTGCCGCATCCGCAGAGAGAGAGCTTAGACTTTCTGCTGCACATCCACCAACCACAATGCTCTGCACTGTGTCTATATATATATATATATATATATATATATGAATGAATGAATGAATTTTATTTCGGACAGTACAGTACAGGTTAAAAGAAACTGTATAATATAACAACAAGGTCAAATTAGACAAAGACTCCTTCTTCTATACAATTCCACGTGAGTTATCCGAAATGGGTGATGGCTGAAGCCGCAGCTTATATTGCCCACCCATATTCCATCCAAGAATTCAAAAGAGAAAAAAGAGAAAACAAGACAAGAGCGATTACAATTTAAAACAAAGCTAAGACAAAATGTGACTGAGAGAAAAAAAAAGAAAACTAAGCTAAGTTAAGCGGTTACTATTCAAAACACATCTAAGACAAAATGTCACAGAGAAAAAAAAGAAAAAAAAAACAAAAAAAAAACAAAAAACAAAAAACAAAAAAAAACTAAGCTACAACACAATACAGGCTGGATATGTCAATTCTTATGTGAGTTTACATGTCGTCTTGTAAATATGTTTGGAGTATTTCTTCCTTTAGTTTTTGTTTAAATTGTCCAAGCGTTGTACATGATTTTAATTCAGGTCCAAAATCGTTCCATAATCTGACTCCTTGCACTGAAATACAGTGTTGCTTGGTGGTTGTTCTCACTGTAGGCTTTTGAAATATACATGTTCCTCTGAAGTGATATCGTTTCTCCCTTGTTTGGAACAACTTTTGGATATTTGCGGGCAGTGATAAATTCTTCACTTTGAACATTATTATTGCGGTTTTAAAGTCAACCAGATCTTTCAACTTGAGAGTTTTTTGTTTGAGAAAAAGTGGGTTTGTTGGTTCCCTGTAAGCTGCTTTGTTTATTATTCTAATAGCTCTCTTTTGAAGCATAAAGAGTGGATATATGTTTGTTTTATATGTATTTCCCCATACTTCATTACAATATGTCATGTATGGGAGTATTAATGAATGATACAAGGTGTATAGTGTGGGTTGATTCAGCAAATATTTCACTCTGTGTAATATTGCAATTGATTTGGATACTTTACCTTTAATATAATTAATATGTGACTTTCAACACAGTTTGTTATCAATTATTACTCCAAGGAATTTAGTTTCAGATACCCTTTCAATCTCTACACCATTTACATTGAGTTTGGGTACTGGGTTGTTGTGATGGTTGTTAAAGACTATAAATTTTGTCTTACTTAAATTGAGCATTAATTTGTTTGAATCAAACCACAGTTTAAGCTTTCCTAATTCCTTTCCGAGTGTATCCAGAAGTTGTTCCAAATTGTTTCCACTGCATAGCAGATTAGTGTCATCGGCAAACAATATTAAGTCCGTTTTTTCTGAAACTTTACATATATCATTTATATACATATTGAATAATAATGGTCCCAAAACTGAACCCTGTGGGATATATATATATATATATATATATATATATATATATATATATATATATATATATATATATATACTATATATATATATTAATATGTACATATGTATACTAGCTGCTCTTGTTTTTTCTTGCCTTCTGATTGTTGCTCTGAGTGTTGCTATCCCTGTGCTGTTGCAATCCTGGAATTTCCCCATTATGGGATTAATAAAGGCTTATCTTATCTTATCTTATTATGCCTTTGTTTTACTGTGTAAATGGGATCTGGTGAAATGGACCCCTGACCAAGTGAGCACACTAATATGAGCACCCCAGGTTGGGGTGGGTCCCGGTTGGGTCCTATTGTATCCTATTGTATCCACAGCATTTATTCTTTTTCTGCCTAAACAATTGGATTTTGACCCTCTAAACGTTAACCAAAATGTGATTTGTTTTTCGCACACACCTCAGACCCGGTGAAAAATTCAATAAGCTGGAAAAAAATATGTGCCCCCCACCCCCAAATTTTGTGGGCAGGGCCAAATGTACAAGGTCTATGGAGACTAGTGACCCTAATGTTTGCCGTAAAGACACGGAATTCGGGTGAGGTGTACATCACCTCATCATCATCATCATCATAGCAGTCTGTCGTGGGTGACAATGACTGTTTCATTTAGGTCTGATCAGATTCCTCCACACAGCTCTGTCTTTAGCCTTCTGCTGCCAGGAACTCCTTTCTATGTCCAACTTCTCCAAGTTTCTTTTTACAGTGTCTTTAAATCTGAGCCTTGGTCTACCCTGGTTGTGTTTGCCCTCGCATAACTGTGAGTAGAGTAACTGCAGAGGGAGATGCTGGTGGTCCATCCTCTCAACATGTCCGAGCCATCTCAGATTCATCTGTATTAGCATGTCCTCCATTGATGGTAGACCAGCTTGTTTCAACACTTCTATGTTGGTTACCTTCTCTTTCCATGAGATGTTCATTGTGGCTCGGAGGTGTCTCATCATGTACCCGTGGAGTTTCTTCACCTGCACTCTGTAGGCAGTCCAAGTTTCAGCACTGTACACTAGAGTAGCCAGTACTGTCGCTCTGTACACTTTGCATTTCACACGGATTGACACATGTTGATTGTTCCACAATCTCTCCCTCAAGTTTCCAAACACAGCGCTCGCTCTTCCCATTCTGAGAGATAGTTCATCCTCCAGCCTAGCATTCTCTGAAACAGTACTCCCTAGGTACTTGAAAGTCTTGCACTTGACTAGTGGCTCTGTACCAATACTGATCTCTTCTGGTAGTGATGTTGATAATTGGAACTTTGGTGGTTGATAAAGGCACTCTGTCTTCTTGATGTTGATTTTGAGGCTGAATTGGCCAGCTGCTCTTGCAAATTTCTCCACTAAAGATTGCATATCTTCCATGCTGTGTGCAATTAGAGCACTGTCATCGGCAAAGAGCATTTCTCTTACTATCTTTATCGATGTCTTACTCTTGGCTTTAAACTGTGCCACATTGAACAAGTCTGCTTCTTTCCTTGTTTGAATGTATACTCCTTCTGAAGTGTCTTTGAAGGCCACCTTAAGCATGGCTGCCAGGTATAGCGAGAAGAGTGTAGGTGCCAGCACACACCCTTGTTTCACCCCGTTGCTTACTGAAAAGTCTTTAGATACTGAACCACTCATTGCCACGTTTGCTTGCATACCTGTATGGAGTGCCTCGATCAGGCTGACAAACTTCTCTGTACAACCATATTTCTTGAGTACCTGCCAAAGTCCTTGTTGCGAAACAGTATCGAAGGCTTTACTGAAGTCTATGAAGACTACATAAAGCGGCATGTTCTGTTCGATACACTTTTCTTGAACCTGTTTCAAGCAGAAAATCATGTCCATTGTGCTTCTTCCACTTCTAAAGCCGCACTGGGTTTCCGGTAGTACATTCTGCGAGATGTGTTCACTGAGTCTGTTAAGTAGTACACGTGAGAGAATCTTATCAAAGGTGGCTAGTAGTGATATACCTCGGTAATTTCCACAATCTTTCCTGTCACCTTTCTTGAGCAAAGGCACAATACTTGCATCCTTCCAGTCTTGAGGTACTTTCTAGGCATCCCATATCTCTTGGATGAGCTTGTGCAGGCAGTTGGTCAGCTGAACACCACCAAATTTCCACAGTTTTGCTGGAATTCCATCCCTTCCTGGAGCTTTACCATCCTGTGTTGTCCTGATAGCTGCCGTTAGTTCATCAAAATTTGGTGGTTCATCCAGACTTGATACAACTGGTCGCTGCACTAGAGCTTCTTTAGCCTCTTCAGTGAGATCTCCAGGGTTGTTTAGTAGTTGGTCAAAGTGGTCTGCAAATCTGTCCAGGATCTTGTCTTTCTCCTGCAAAACTGTTTCACCATCCATAGCCTTTAGTTGGATCAATCCTCTTGGTTTAGGGCCATAGATTTCTCTTAAACCTGTGAAGAATGTTTTCATGTCCTTCCTGTCTGCTGCAGTTTGAAGTTTCTCTGCTTTTTCATCCCACCAGTTGGACTTCATCTCTCTGGTGTACTTCTGTAGCTCACTCTGAGCTTTTGAGTATTTCATCTTCTTTGACCTTGTGTTACACTGTAGGTTTTCCTGCCTAGCTGTATTCCTCATTTCTAGTAGTTTCTTCAGGTGCTCATCATGCTCATCAAACCAATCTTGATGTTTCCTCTCAGGGTAGCCTAATACATCACTCGCGGTCTGATATACCGTATCCTTCAGCATCACCTCAAGACATCCAAAAAACATAACTGTGGCCCTTACCCACGGCCAACAGGAAGTTTGCCATACTGTCTCAAAGCCACCCCGCCTCCAATATGGCCAAAAACCACCCCTCGTATTTGAATGCACTCCTCTTTGGGGACTGCTCCAACTGAGCTCATTTTCACATAGCGGCATCTATAGGCATAGGCCAAAGCTCAGAGGTGTGGCCAGGGCACAATGGCGAAGTTTGACTCCGCCCCTTACAACATCAGACTGCTGTAACTAAAGCAAAAGTTGTCCGATGTCCACCAAAGTTTCCATGATGGACAATAGTCCAACCCCAAACACATCTATGTAAAAATACCTGACAAAAGTTATAGTGCCACCTAGTGGATAAAGGAAGAATTGCTGAAAACTGTTTTATTTATTACTCCTGCACCACTTGCCAAAATGACGTGAAATTTTCTGAGGTTGATCAGACCACATGGATGATCATAACTGCACATCAACTTTAGCATGGCATTACTGCTGTTACCATGGACACGCCCTCCTCACAATTCAATTTGTGATCTTGTTGGAAGGGTTGGGAACGACCTGGAGTCATGAAATCTGGAACATAGGTCAAGGTCAATGTCATATGTAGTTCTATATGGGTGGGCAACACATAACTGATAGGTAAGTGTTGTGACATGGTGAAGGTTGACTCCTCGCCATGGAACATCAGACACTTGTAACTTAGACAAACTTTATCCTTTTCCTACAATGGATAATAGTCCCACCCTGCATGCTCCTCTATAAAAATACTTAACAAAAGTTATAGCACAACCTAGTGGTTAGACCAATGGCACTTTTAACTCTGACAAACTTTGTATGATTTCCACCAAAATTTCTATGATGATATTAGTCCCACCTTGCATGATCCTATGTAAAAAATAATTTACAAAACTTATAGTGCCACCTTGTGGTTAGAACAACAGACACTGGTAACTCAGACAAACTTTGTCCAATTTTCACCAAATTTCCTATGATGGATAATCTGACCCTGAGCGCACTTATGTAAAAATAATTTACAAAAGTTATTGCGCCACCTTGTGGTTAGAACAATGGACACTTGTAACTTGGACAAACTTTGTACAATTTTCACCAAATTTTCTACAATCGATATTAGTGCTTATATCGATATCCTGCTTTGAACGCATCTATACTGACAATGTGAGCAGAGACAGGTGTGAGAGCTGAGCTGCAGGTGAACTGATTATCAGCTGCTCACAGCTGAGGCTGGTGAGCTGTGAACAGCAAGTGGGAGTGCCGGGGAGAGAGGGGGCAAAACCAGAAACAATAATCAAAACAAACATATGAGCAGACAGTAGGCTGAAATACAAAACTCCCCAATTAGACTGTGTCTGAGCTCCAAGATGACACTGGAGCTCAGACATATGACAGATAACACTTCCTGAGTTCCTGAGTTTTAATGTTTTATATGTTGTTGTTTTTTTTGTTTTTTTTACATGGTTTTATATGGTAGGTCAATTAGTCAGTGTGTTGTGAGTGTATGTGTGTGTGGGTGGGTGAGACTATGTTTTGGCTTTTGGTGTATGTTGATTTGTATTTTATACAGCATTTTGAGCTGCTATGCTATATGAAAAGTGCTTTATAAATAAAGTCAGATTGATTGATTGATTGAGTGAGTGATTGAGCAGTCTGTCACTCTGATCCCAGTGCCAGTGAGCAGTAAAATGCTTGCTTTGTTTGGGTGTCTGTTTACCTGTTCACATACTCTGTCTTTTAGACTTGTATGTTTGTGTGGACCGGATGATACTTGTGTGCCTTTAGTTGTTTGTTTTTTGTTCTTCTCAGGCACATTTGGGCAATTAGGAACTTGCTGAATTTTGTTTTCCATTATCCTTTGTTTAACTCATCACTCATATTGTCTTTTTTCCAGGTTGAAAGACTGGGCCAAGGTTTAAGTTTTTCCATTTTCACAAACACTAAGGTAATTTGGTTGTTAGTCACATTTAGGTTTAGGTTTTTTTCTTTCTTTAGTTTGAGTAGTACTTTTTTAGGTATTTGCTGTCCAGCCACTTTATGTATTTATCATTTTGACAATTACCATCATTAACTCATTAAAATTTTGCTTTGCCAAACAGTCCCTTCAGGTTATTTGTTACTCCCCTCTCAACCTTAGACAGAGGGTTCATAGCATGGGTGCTTTGATAGTATGGGGTATTAAGCTCATTGTGTGAGGTTTAAGGCTTTGCCTCACATATAGAATATTCATATTCCAGGTTGGCTGTAGTAGGAGTCTATGTCAAATCTGACAGTTTTTCCTGTGCTTACAGGGATCTGCTCCAACAATCCATAGTTATTCATGTTAAGTTAATTGATTTCAATGTAGTAACTAAGCACTTTTAAGTGGTCTATCAGATTAGAAAAAGACATACAATGGTGTAAAAAAGTGTTTTCCCCCTTCCTGATTTCTCATTTTTGTGTGTTTGCCACACTTAAATGTTTCAGATCATCAAACAAATTTAAATATTAGACAAAGATAACACAAGTAAACACAAAATCCAGTTTTTAAATGAAGGTGTTTATTATTAAGGGAAAAAACAAAATCTAAACCTACATTGCCCTGTGTGAAAAAGTGATTGCCCCCTAAACCTAATAACTGGTTGGGCCACCCTTAGCAGCAACAACTGCAATCAAGCGTTTGCGATAACTGGCAATGAGTCTTTTACAGTGCTGTGGAGGAATTTTGGCCCGCTCATCTTTGCAGAATTGTTGGAATTCAGCCACATTGGAGGGTTTTCGAGCATGAACCGCCTTTTTAAGGTCACGCCACAGCATCTCAATCAGATTCAGGTCAAGACTTTGACTAGGCCACTCCAAAGCCTTCATTTTGTTTTTCTTAAGCCATTCAGAGGTGGACTTGTTGGCGTGCTTTGGTTCATTGTCCTGCTGCAGGACCTAAGTGTGCTTCAATTTGAGGTCATGAGCAGATGGCCATACATTCTCCTTCAGGATTTTTTGGAAGACAGCAGAATTCATGGTTCCATTTACCACAGCAAGACTTATAGGTCCTAAAGTGGCAAAACAGCCCCAGACCATCACACTACCACCACCATATTTTACTGTTGGTATGATGTTCCTTTTCTGAAATGCTGTGTTACTTTAATGCTGGATGTAATGGGACACACACCTTCCAGAAAGTTCAACTTTTGTCTCGTCAGTCCACAGAGTATTTTCCCAAAAGTCTTGAGGATCATCAAGATGTTTTCTGGTAAATCTGAGATGAGCTTTTATGTTCTTTTTGCTCAGCAGAGGTTTTCGTCTTGGAACTCTGCCATGCGGGCCAGTTTCTTTCTTATGGTTGAGTCATGAACACTGACCTTAACTGAGGCAAGTGAGGCCTGCAGTTCTTTGGATGGTGTTGTGGGGTCTTTTGTGACCTCTTGGATGAGTCATCGCTGTGCTTTTTGGGTAATTTTGGTCGGCCAGCCACTCCTGGGAAGGTTCACCACTGTTCCATATTTTTGCCATTTGTGGGTAATGGCCCTCACTGTGGTTTGCTGGAGTTCCAGAGCTTTGAGAAATATCTTTATAACCTTTTCCAGACTGATAGATCTCAGTTACTTTGTTTCTCATGTGTTCCTGAATTTCTTTGGATTGCAGCATGGTGTCTAGCTTTTGAGGATCTTTTGGTCTACTTCACTTTGTCAGGCAGGTCCTATTTAAGTGATTTCTTTATTGAGAACAGGTGTGGCAGTAATCAGGCCTGGGTGTGGCTAGAGAAATTGAACTCAGCTTTACAAAGATGTGATAAACCACAGTTAATTTACAGCCGTGGACAAAATTGTTGGTACCCCTCTGTTAATGAAAGAAAAACTCCACAGTGGTCACAGAAATAACTTGAATCTGACAAAAGTGGTAATAAATAAAAAATTCTATGAAAATTAACCAATGAAAATCAGACAATGCTTTTGAATTGTGGTTCAACAGAATTACTTTTAAAAACGAACTCATGAAACAGGCCTGGACAAGAGATGAAAGATGTAAATAATGAAAGATGAAAGTAATGATGATGAAAGATGAAAATAATGTGACCATAGGGACATGTTCAACCAAGACGTGTCCTCTAATTAACATCACAGGTGTCTACAGACTTGTAATCAGTCAGTTGGCCTATTTAAAGGGTGACAAGTAGTCACTGTGCTGTTTGGTGACATGGTGTGTACCACACTAAACATGGACCAGAGGAAGAAAAGGAGAGAGTTGTCTCAGGAGATTAGAAAGAAAATTATAGACAAGCATGTTAAAGGTAAAGGCTATAAGACCATCTCCAAGCAGCTTGATGTTCCTGTGACTACAGCTGCACATATTATTCCAAAGTTTAAGATCCACAGGACTGTAGCCAACCTCCCTGGATGTGGCCGCAGGAAGAGACGGATAATATAAATGGTAACAAAAGAACCCAGAACAACCTCTAAACACATTCATGGTGAACTCCAAGGTCAAGGTACATCAGTGTCAGATCGCACCATCCGTCGTTTTTTGAGCCAAAGTGGACTTCATGGGAGACGACCAAGGAGGACACCACTGTTGAAAACAAATCATAAAAAAGCCAGACTGGAATTTGACAAACTGCATGTTGACAAGCCACAGAGCTTCTAGGAGAATGTCCTATGGACAGACAAGACAAAACTGGAACTTTTCGGCAAGGCACATCAGCTCTATGTTCACAGACGCAAAAATGAAGCATACCAAGAAAAGAACTGTTCCTACTGTGAAACATGGAGGAGGTTCTGTTATGTTCTGGGGCTGCTTTGCTGCATCTGGCACAGGGTGTCTTGAATCTGTGCAGGGTACAATGAAATCTCAAGACTATCAAGGTATTCTAGAGAGAAATGTGCTGCCCAGTGTCAGACAGCTTGGTCTCAGTCGCAGGTCATGGGTCTTACAACAGGATAATGACCCAAAAGACACAGCTAAAAACACCCAAGAATGGCTAAGAGCAAAACATTGGACTATCCTAAAGTGGCCTTCTATGAGCCCTGATCTAAATCCTATTGAACATCTGTGGAAGGAGCTGAAACATGCCGTCTGGAGAAGCCGCCCTTCAAACCTGAGACAACTGGAGCAGTTTACTCATGAGGAGTGGGCCAAAATACCTGTTGAGAGGTGCAGAAGTCTCATTGACAGATACAGAAATCATTTTATTGCAGTGATTGCCTCAAAAGGTTGTGCAACAAAATATTAAGTTAAGGGTACCATCATTTTTGTCCCGGCCTGCTTCATGAGTTTGTTTTTTAAAATAATTCTGTTGAACCACAATTCAATGTTTTAAAAGGGGGGCAATCACTTTTTCACAAAGGGCCATGTAGGTTTTGATTTGTTTACTCTTCATAGTAAACACCTTCATTCTAAACCTGAAGTTTGTGTTTACTTGTGTTATCTTTGTCTAATATTTAAATTTGTTTTGATGATCTGAAACATCTAAGTGTGACAAACATACAAAAAATGAGAAATCAGGGCGAGTGCAAACACTTTGTCACACCACTGTACATACGGGCCCTACAACAGCAGTCACTCCAATGACATAAGAAGAGGAAACTGAGGCTACAATTTTCACGGGTTCACCAAAATAACACAATAGAAGATTGGATGAAAGCATGGATGCATCCTGTCCTGGATCAATTTTTTAGGCTTCTTCCCTTGTTTGAAGGTGGCTTTCCCACTGTGCTAAATAATTATCAATCCATTTCCAGCCTCTGCATCAAAGCTGTTAAATGATCAGATTGAGGAGTAAGGAGTATGGCATTTTATCTCCTCATCAGTCTGGCTTCAGAAAATTGCATAGTACTGGCTCCATAAAAGCTTTAAATGATGTTGTGGAAGCCTTGGACTCCAAAGATTACTGTGCCGCTCTTTTTATAGATCTGTCTACAGCATTTGACACCATGGTTGGCAACTTATGTGAGATATATATTCTTCTCAGACCATGCAGCAGGGTGGATTGCAGACTGTCTTTCAGGTTACAGTGGGGCTCACTCATGAAACATGAGCAGATCTGTTCATCAAAATGTTAGAAGCTCCAAACTTTTTGGAACTACAAAAAATCTACTCCTGTCTCCGACCACTCCTCGAGCTTGGGTAAATTTAGGTGGACTTAAATATCACTTGTCACTACTACAAAGTTCAGCTTTAATTAACCTAAAACTGTTCTGTGTCATGTTCACAATAAAAAAATTGTCTTTGAAATGATTTTTGTAAAAAAAATACGACTAAAATGCATTACATTACATTAACTGCAATAAGCAATTCATATATTTAAGCCTCAGATTAGATTTCTCAAAAATGTGGGTGAGTTAAATTAACTTAATATCCTATCCATTGTTTAGATTGTGTGCTAAATTAAAAAAAAATGAAAGAACTTTTGTGAGCAAGCTCACATACCCCACACATCTGCATTACAGGTGTCCCTAATGAGAACTGCAATTAACATAGAATGGACTAGAAAAAAAAAAAAAAAACCTCCCCCAAAAATGGAATCCCTTATTTCAGTCAAAGCTTCTGTATAAATATGAAGTCAATCCGATCAGAAATGCAGAAGCTAGAGTGGAGACAACATATCAAAGGAACAAATGGACGGACGGGTAAAAAACATTACACCCCACACAATGAAGTTGCATGGGGTATGATAATATGAAAACCGAAAAACTGAAGTGCACCATAAAAGTCCTGTCATGTTTAATCTTATTTAAGGCCATCTTTGTCATGACTTTAACTAAGACTGGACCCAGGAGCAAGCACAACACAGGGAAAACAGAAACAAGAGTCAAACGGATGTTTAACGTTTTTTTTGAAAAGAGTCACTGAGCGTTTAACAATGACCTCACCATGGGGAGACAGCCTAAGAGGATGAGAGGAGAAAGAAACCAGTGGTTGTTCAAGTCAGCGATAAGCTCAGTTTCTGACAGGTTCTTAAGGTGCAGTCACACCAACATGAAGCCAACTTCTGACGTGGCAAATACATGTTTACTCAATGTAAACATGTGAATACATGTGAATTTGTGCATTTATATCCAAGGGATTTGGTAGTGCTTGGGATCAGTCTGCCAAGGTCTCCGCCTTTGACCGCCACCTAATCCACATAGCACCGGACCCCCATGATCCCTCCTGCAGGTGGTGAGCCCACTGGAGGACGGACCCATGTAACTCCTTCGGGCTGAGCCCGGCCGGGTCCCATAGGTGGAAACCCGGCCACCAGACGGTAGCCTTCGAGCCCCTCCCCCAGGCCTGGCTCCAGGGTGGGGCCCCGGTAACCCCATACCAGGCGGGGTACACTGAATCCTTGATATAGAATTTATCATGAGAGTCTTTTGGATCGTTCTTAGTCTGGCCCTTCACCCAGGACCAGTTTGTCTTGGGTGACCCTATCAGAGGCAAATTGCCCCGGCAACATAGCTCCTGGGATTACTGGGGCACGCAAACCCCCCCACCACGATAAGGTGATGATCCATGAGGGGTCCTGGCCATGGCACATCGGACCAGCTCTTTACCCTCTCCAGAATTCTTGAGGGTTCGTGGGAGTTTGTCCACGTTTACATGTGTTTTGTGGACTTGGAGAAGGCATTTGACTGTGTCCCTCTTGGTTTTTTGTGGGGGGTGCTTCGGGAGTATGGGGTATCGGGATTGTACAGAGACTTACTCAGTCTCTGTACGACCGTTGTGACAGTTTGGTTCGTATTGCCAACACTCGATCGGACTCATTCCCAGTGAGAGTTGGGCTCCGCCAGGGCTGCCCTTTGTCACCGATCCTGTTCATAATTTTTATGGACAGGATTTCTAGGTGCAGCCAGGGAATGGAGGGTGTCATGCTTGGTGAGCACAGGATCTCATCTCTGTTGTTTGCAGATGATGTTGTCCTGTTGGCTTCATCCAGCAATGACCTACAGCTCTTGCTGGGACGGTTTGCCGCTGAGTGTGAAGCAGCTGGGATGAGAATCAGCACCTCCAAGTCCAAGTCCATGGTCCTCAGCCGGAAAAAGGTGGATTGTCCTCTCTGGGTTGGGGACAGGCTCCTGCCCCAAGTGGAGGTGTTTAAGTATCTTGGGGTCTTGTTCACGAGTGAGGGGAAAATGGAGCGAGAGATTGACAGACGGATTGGAGCAGCATCTGCAGTGATGCGGACGTTGTACCGGTCTGTTGTGGCGAAGAGGGAGCTTAGTTCTAAGGCAAAGCTGTCGATTTACCAGTCAATCTACGTTCCTACTCTCACCTATGGTCACGTGCTTTGGGTAATGACCAAAAGAACAAGATCGCGGATACAAGCGGCTGAAATGAGCTTTCTCCGTAGGATTGTTGGACTCACCCTCAGAGATAGGGTGAGGGCTCAGTCATCCGGGAGAGGCTCAGAGTAGAACCGCTGCTCCTCCACATTGGAAGGAGTCAGTTGAGGTGGTATGGGCATCTGATTAGGATGCCTCCTGGACGCCTCCCACTTGAGGTGTTTCAGGCACGTCCTGCTGGGAGGAGACCCCGGGGCAGACCCAGGACTCGGTGGAGAGACTATGTCTCCCAGCTGGTCTGGGAACGCCTTGGTATCCTCTCTGAAGAGCTGGAGCAGGTGGCTGGGGAGAGGGAAAGTCTGGGCTTCTCTGCTAGAACTGCTGCCTCCGCGACCCGGACCTCCGGAAAAGCGGTAGAAGATGGATGGATGGATGGATGGATTTGGTAGTGATAATTAGTAATCAGCCTTGAGATTCTGCCGTCACCAGAGTAAAAGTATCAACAGTAAACTAGTTTGAATTCACTCACCTGCAGACAGAAGTACCACTAGCTCTGGAGCTGAAACGGACTGACCAATAAAAAATAGTAATTAATTAGTTACTAGTTACTTCTTCTCAAAAGTAACTGAGTTACTTTACCAATTACTGCATGATTAAAGTAATGAGTTACTTGGAAAAGTAACTTTCACGTTACTTTTAAATGCATACTTAAATCATTTTGCACACATAGCAAGATAATTAATAGATTACATTATAAGCTTATTAATGTCAGGCTGAAAACAGATCAGACAGAGCTTCACAGATGTAGCTGAACATGTGTCAGTATGTGGGACATAAAGCTGTCCATGTTTATCTTACCTTTTTATAGATTAATCCGATGTGCAGTGATCCAAAGAAAATTTCATTATCCACAGTCTAAATGTCTGCTGTGACAGAGACATGATCCAGTCCCTCAAATTCCTTGTAGAGATCAAAATCCATTTGTTGAATAATCTTTATCTAGGGAGCAAGTAAATGTGTTTTAACTTCAGTGGCTCAGTCTCAGTTGACTGTTATCACATCTTCAGTCTGTAGCGACGTATCTGGCAATCAATCGGATTAATTCTTGCTGGGTCATAAACTGTCCAGATTCATACCTGTGATTGAAATCTAGCTGTGGGTGTTCAGATACAATGGTAGGCACAGTTCCTCCCATACAGTGTTTGTGTGTACGTTTTCAGATTCCTTGACCATGAAAACATATGACTAGCAATTGGACAGACGTCAGCCTCCTCTGGATGGGCCACTGCTGCATCGGTGTCCAGCGGGGCCAGGATGACGTCAACAGCCAGCTGCTGTTCAAATCGTCAACACGGCTCAGCCCAGCAAACATCCATTGCTGAAACAGCCACCGCTGCATCGGCATCTGGGGGAAAAGGACCAAAACCAACATGGCGCAGTGGTTTAGCACTGTGGCAGCACAGTTTTACCCTTGGCCGGGGGATCGTGGGGATCATGAGATCGTGGGTTCGATCCCAGCCCCCGACCAACAGTGAGCTGTGTGGAGTTTGCATGTTCTCCCCGTGTTGCGTGGGTTTACTCCGGGATTTCTCCAGTTTCCTCCCGCACACCAAAAACATGTAGGTTTAGGGCGCTCGCGCACGCAGCGACCAGCAGCCAGTGGCTTGTCACCAGACTGCAAACCAAGTCTACCTACGGGTACAAATAAGTAACCAAAAAAAAAAAAAATCCAGACATCGAGCTCCAAACCTTTGACGCAGCTCCATTTGATGGACATCCCCCGCTGGAAAAGCACCAACATCCCGGGTGCCCGAATCAGTGCCGACCTCCAATCATTGGATGTCGTGCTGTCTGCATGGGTATGCTGAAAGGGCCACTGTTGCTGTATTGGTGTTTGGAGGGACCATGTGATGTGGGTTCAATTGTAAATAGTTTAGCTGTGGTTGCCGAGTTAGCCACTTTAGCTGCTGTGCTGGCTGCAAGGGCCAGGTTGGCTAAATTTGCTGAAATTGACATTCTGGTTGCGGTATCCAGGTTTTCCAGTTTATTTGCTGTTGTTCGGCTAGTTGTGGTGACCAGGTTGAACAATTTAACAGTGATTGTTAGACTGGCTGCACCGACCCTGTCAGGTTTCCATTGTCCAAAAGCTGTGGGCCTGGGTTCAGCTCCACATCTCCCGCTAATACACTGCGTTCCAAATTATTATGCAAATAGGATTTTAGTGCCATAAACACTAAATTTTTTGTTTTTCAATTAAACTCATAGAGAGTATTGTGTCCCAGGGCTCTTTGCATCATTGATTTCAATCTCAGACCCCTGTCATAATTAGTTTTCCAGGTGAGCCCAATTAAAGGAAAACTACTTAACCCTTTGTCTGTCCGGCTGTCATAACACATCAGTGTCACCTGCTGTCCCTTGCACAGTTCAGCAGCTGTCACATGATGTGTTCAGAAAGCACAGAAAACCAAGTTGTGTAGAAGAGCTTGAAATGATGAGGCGATTTGATATATAAACCAAAGTTTATTTATCAGCTCTCCTAACAAGTCTCATCTAGTGCAGAGGTAGCAGAAGGAAAAAGAGACCGAATATCTCCGGCTCTCTGACTTTATACTTGCACATAACAAAAGACATGCATAACAAAGGCTGACATCCCTCATTATCTTAATCCCCCCATTGTCCTGGTACTTCCTCTCTTCGCCCTAGGGGGGTGAGGGTAGCTCCTCCGGTCTCCACCGCAGTGTCTGGGAACGTCTTTGTTCTTCACTTGGCGGTTGAGAGTCTTTGGCCTTTCAGAGGTGTGAAGTTGCCTTACATATGTAATCACCAAACATTCCCACATGCTTCAACATATGTAGGTTATGGAATATATGATTAATATAGCCCACAGCCCCCCCCCCCAAATGACTAAGAAAGGACAATAGAAAAATTCACAGTCTAAGATAATTACTTTGACATACTAAGTGTTACATCTCTTGCCACAGAAGAAACTTTCCAGCAGCCATGCCCCTAAGAGAGTTCAGTGGTAATCATAACAGCATAGTAAAATCACAAGTCGGTCCTAAACTGTTACAGCACAATCAGTGAACAACTGTGGAGTAGTTTGCATCAGTCCCTGTGCTGTCTGGGTTTTAATCTTCTCCCAAAACTGCTGTGGGTTCGTTTAGGCGTCCTGCTGGGACCTTCTTGTAAGGAATCTGCAGCGTGGGAAGGAGAGTGGTTAATTGTTCCCTGCAGGGGGGCTGAGTCTTTTCTCTCGGGGGGTCTACCCCGCCGAGGTGCTCTCGCCAACTGTGCAGGCTCGTCTTTCAACAAGAAGGCAGGTTTAAGTCTGTCAATGCTGACTGTTTCTTTTCTATCCCCAAAATCAAGCACAAGGTGTTTATCACCATGTTCCAGCACTCTGAATGGCCCATCGTATGCTGGGCGGAAAGTTGGTTTTGAAGCTTCATGCCTAACAAAAACGAATTCAGCGTTCTTTAAAGCTTGAGGGACAAAAACCCGTGGAAAGGAGTGATGAGCTGGACCGGGGAGAGAGTCCGGTCCGTTGCTGCCTAAAAACCTTGGGACTGGAAGATGCCCTGGCTCTGGATTCTCTGGTAAAAATTCACCTGGGAGCCTGAGAGGTTCTGCAAAAACTAATTCTGCTGGAGAGGCGTCTAGATCCTCTTTGGGCGCAGCACGCAACCCCAATAAAACCCAGGGAAGTTTATTTACCCAATTTGTATCCGTTAGTGAGGCTCTGAGGGCGGCTTTTAAAGACCTGTGAAAACGCTCGCATAACCCATTAGCCTGAGGGTGATAAGCGGTGGTGCGGTGAATTGTTGCCCCTAAGCTGCTGGACATGGCTGACCAAAGCTCTGAGACAAATTGAGGTCCTCTATCGGACGTGATGTCCGATGGGACGCCGAAACGTGCCACCCAGTTTGTCAAAAAAACGCGAGCGACTTCCTCTGCTGTGGTTGACGCCAGAGGGACTGCCTCTGGCCAGCGCGTGGTGCGGTCTATCATTGTTAACAGGTGTGTGAAACCTTGGGAGGAAGGTAGTGGCCCCACGAGGTCAACATGAACGTGGTCGAACCTTCTAGCAGGGATGGGAAAAGGCTCCAGAGGGGCTTTTGTGTGTTTGTGTATTTTGGCGCGCTGACAAGAAATGCAAGTTTTTGCCCATTCTTTTACGTTTTTGCGCAGGCCTGGCAACACAAACTTTTCGGCGACCATTTTAACCGAGGCGCGCACACCTGGGTGCGCGAGGGAGTGAATTGAGTCGAAAATACGGCGGCGCCATGTAGCTGGTACTAACGGGCGAGGTCGGCCGGTTGAAATATCGCATATTAGGGGGGGCACGCCATCGCGTAAACCCTTTTTCTCCAGCCTTAACCCTGTTGGTCCAGACAGGAGTGCGCGCATGTCCGCGTCACTGCTTTGTTCCTCTGCCATGGCTGCATAATCTATCCCTGCATGGATAGGTGCTGCGTATGTGTCCGCGTTAGTGAAGAGTTCTGCGGCTGAGGCAGTATAATCTGTCTCCTCGCGCTCTGGTGATGTCACAGCGCGAGAGGCAGTCTGCTACCACGTTAAGTTTGCCTGCCACATGTCGAATGTCTGTGGTTAGTGCAATGCGGGCCGAGGGATCGGGGTGAACTAACAATGTGGCGTTAGCTAGAGCGCTCTTTACGTCCGCGAAGGCGCGTTCGCGCTCCGGGGTCCATTCGACCGCGTTGGAAGCTTTCTTTTTTTTGAGTGCGTCATATAGGGGCTGCATGAGCTGAGCTGCGTGGGGGAGGAAACGGTTGTAAAAATTAACCAATCCTAAAAATTCTTGCAGCGATTTGACCGTTTGTGGCCGTGAGAAGCTTTTTATCGCGTGAACTTTGTCTGGAAGTGGAACTGCCCCGTTCAGAGAGACTCTGTGTCCTAAAAAATCAATTTGTGACACACCGAATTTGCATTTGGCTGGATTGATTATTAACCTGTGCTCTTCTAGTCTCTGAAAAACCATAGTGGGGTGCTGCTCGTGTTCTTCCTCAGACGAGCTGGCTACCAGCATGTCGTCGAGGTAGACGAAAACAAAAGAAAGGTCGCGTAATACCGCGTCCATCATCCGCTGAAAAGTTTGAGCGGCGCCTTTGAGGCCGAAAGACATTCGCAGGAATTCAAAAAGGCCGAAAGGGGTTATTACCGCTGTTTTAGGAATGTCCTCTGCTCGAACTGGGACTTGATGATAACCGCGGACCAGGTCTATTTTTGAAAAAATGCGCGCACCCGCCAGATGCAGTGAAAAATCCTGAATGTGAGGAATTGGGTAGCGGTCATGCGCTGTCGCATTGTTTAATCTCCGCACGGTCTCCAAGAACCGTCGGGTTTTGGAACCATGTGAAGTGGTGAGGCCCAAGGGCTCTTCGAGTGTCTAACAATGCCTAATTTTTCAAGGGTAGTAAACTCGTCCCGAGCTATGGTGAGTTTGGCCGCGTCTAAGCGGCGAGCTTTGGCAAATACGGGTGGGCCCGTTGTGGGAATAAAATGTTCAACCCCGTGTTTAGCCACAGTGGCTGAGAATTTGGGAATTGTGAGTGCTGGAAATTGGGTGAGGAGTTGCTCAAACTTACCTCTTGCCGTGGTGACGCTGGCCTGCACAGGTGGTGGAGAAACTCAGGCTGAGCAGGGAATAGAAGCAAAAGACAGTGCATTAACCAAGCGTCTATTCGCTATATCTACTAATAACCCATGTGCACACAAAAAAACTGCGCCTAACAAGTTAAACCTCACTGCCGCTACAACAAATGTCCATCTGTAGTTGCGGCCGTGGATGAGGAGGTGCAGGCTCTTTTCGCCGAAGGTGTCAATGTTGGAGCCGTTGGCTGCCACCGCTCCGTTGCCCCGGGTGCCCATGGCTCGATCTGCTTGGGAGGGCATGACGAAACTCAGCTGAGCTCCTGTGTCAATAAGGAACTGCTTGCCGGTGTGTCCATCCGTCACATATAACAGCTTACTCTTCTCGCCGAGAACCGCTGCCGTTAACGGCTTTCGGCTTTGGCGTTTTCCCGAAATCGTAAATTTGCAGGGGGGAACGCATTTGTGGGCCTTCTCGGCGAAGCGGTGGTGATAATAACAGACGTCGCTCCGTCCGTTACGTTTTGGCCGTGTCGCTGTCACCGCGGGCTGGATCTGCTCCGTGGGTTGAGGCTCGCCGTGGCTCTGGGCATCAGCGTTGAGGTCTGCGGATGCTGCTGTGGGTGTCTGTTCCCTGCAGGCGTTGACGAGCCGTTGAGCTTCTTTGGCGAGCACACAGAAGTCCTGCTGGGTGCTTCATCTCATGTTGGCGAGTGTCCCTCTCATGTGTGGCGGCAGCGTGCTGAGGAATATGAATTGGAAGAGGAAGTTGTCGTTGTCCTCTTCTTTAAGCTGTAGCAAATCCTCCATGAGGGCTTTAGGTTTGCACCCTCTGTGGCCGTAGACCGCCAGGATCTTCTCGGCTCTCTCTTCAGCTGAAGGGACGTAATTTGCCATGATGGTTGCTTTAAGTGTTTCATATTTGTCTTGGGCCGGCAGCCGCCGGATCATGCTCCGCACACACCTCGAAGTGGCGGCGTCGAGTTTGGAGACGATATGGTAGAATTTCGTATCGTCAGCCATGATGCCCACCAGTGTAAACTGGGCTTCAGCCTGTTGAAACCACGAGGCGGGGTCTTCTTGCCAGAAGTCCGGCAGCTTGACAGCGACGGCATTCGTGTAGACCATCACTGCTGTGCCCGCAGGATGAGAGTGCCTTGCTTCAGCTCTCTCAGCGGTGCTGGTGCTCGGTTGAGCCCTCTCAATCCCTTCTGCTGGGGGGGAAAGTCGTCCATCTGTTCCCCTGTCTGTGTGGGCGCTGTCGTCTGCCTGGGTCGCCACAGATGAGTCGATCGCGGGGGAACGCCTCAGGACCATACTCGCGTCAGGGGTCACCAGTGTAGAAGAGCTTGAAATGATGAGGCGATTTGATATATAAACCAAAGTTTATTTATCAGCTCTCCTAACAAGTCTCATCTAGTGCAGAGGTAGCAGAAGCAAAAAGAGACCGAATATCTCCGGCTCTCTGACTTTATACTTGCACATAACAAAAGACATGCATAACAAAGGCTGACATCCCTCATTATCTTAATCCCCCCATTGTCCTGGTACTTCCTCACTTTGCCCTAGGTGGGTGAGGGTAGCTCCTCCGGTCTCCACCGCAGTGTCTGGGAACATCTTTGTTCTTCACTTGGCGGTTGAGAGTCTTTGTCCTTTCAGAGGTGTGAAGTTGCCTTACATATGTAATCACCAAACATTCCCACATGCTTCAACATATGTAGGTTATGGAATATATGATTAATATAGCCCACAAGTTGTACCAAGCATTTTACATCACAAGATCTCAGACATGTATAGCTTACTGCTCTTCACGGGAGGACTGGAGGACTTCACCCAAATGAATCGCGTCAAATCTCATTTCTGGGAACGCGAAATAGAAAATGTAAACAAAGGATCCATCACAACATATATTTCCACACAGAGGAAGCATTTGCTCAGATTTTGCCAACTATGATTCTTAATCTTAATCACCCTTTATTGTCCTTCAACAATACAACTAATCATGTACAGTGGAACGAAATTGTGTTTCTCCTATCTATAGTGTTAATCACCCCCCCCCCCCCCCTTCCCGTATATAGAATCAGAGGGGCTGCAGCCATGCAAGGCGCCGCCACAGATTTCCCTCATCCATTCCATTATTGCTGAGCACCAAGCTGGACAGCAGGAAGTTCCGCTTTTATATGGTCTTTGGCATGACCCGGCTGGGATTTGAATCCCTGCCTCCCGGGTGTGGGGCGGATGCTCTACCAACTGAGCCACCACAGATTATTTAGCTTCTGAAGGGAAATATTTACCTTTTCTGACAGCAGAAGATGGCCTGGAGCATGTACACCTGTACACTTTCGTCTGCCATCAACGGAGCTGCGTATGACGAGAGAGAACAATAGCACCAGTTCGGCAGTGTTATGTAACCGGAATTGAGGTGGAATAAATCATAAGATAAATGTGAGAGTTTCTGGATGTGGGAGAGAATGCGAAAATGACAGATGATGAAATAAGGAACTAGGATGAGGAATTGGAGGCATAAAGATGTGAGGTGCGCGGTAGGTCTGATGTATTTGCCAATGCAATTTTCCAGTTTAGGATCAATAAAGAACATCTATCTATCTATCTATCTATCTATCTATCTATCTATCTATCTATCTATCTATCTATCTATCTATTTGTGTACATTCTACAGATTTTCTGGTTCATATACTTTGAAGATAAGATAGCAAAAACCAAAACCAAAAATGAAGAAAAAACAAAACAAAACCATCTTTTGCATAAATATGTCCAAAATCCACTTTTGACAGAATGTTACTGATAGAAAAATTCTATGTTACACTGAGTTATATGATTTTTTATGAATATGAATTTTTCTTTATAAAGCTTAATGTGTATACCTAGGAAATCCTGTTTCCATATTTGGCATTGTTGAGTAGTGGAAAAAAACAGACTGAAGGATGGTGATGTGACTGTGAATGTTCAGTTCTATCACTGACTGCTCAGCTTGTCACTAGTGTTTTCTGCATAGACTCAGCAGATACAATCTTAGTCATAAATGAAATAATCAGGAGGCTCAGCAAACCTTATCACACTGAGTCATGAATGAACTTATCAAGAAGAGACTCCACCCTGACGGTCCCTTGGATATATGTTAGCCAGAAACACTCTGTTCGTTAAGCCAATGCACTGCAGTAGTCTGTGGAAGCTGTACTCTGCATTGTCTTTCGCTAATCAGTGCATATTAAATTAGCTGAAACTTTAATCCTGCCTGTTTCTTGACAACTGATTGAAGAGATTTTTCTAACAGTTATATAATTTGATACAGCTGCCATCACATTATGCAAATTAGATGTGTAAATTTACTCCTATCTCAAACTTTGGATAATATTCTACATCTTTCCAATTGACAGTAAGCCATTATCTTTTACCACTTTCAAGTTACAGCCTTTGGAATTTGTGATATCTAAACTGAATATTTTCTTGAAAAAAAAAACTTGACCGCCAGAAGGTGATGAGTTGATGGGCGCGCTGGTGCTCCATAGACAGAAAATGAATTAAGATGGATGTCCCACATTATTATGCATGCCACAGGTTTCAAGCAATATGGGAAAGAAAAAGGATCTCTCTGCTGCCAAAAAGCATCAAATAGTGCAATGCATTGGACAGGGTATGAAAACATTAGATATTTCACAAAAAATTAAGCATGATCTGTGAAGAAATCTGTGGCTGATTAAGAGCACAGATAGATTTGTGCAGATAAAGGCATTATGAGGAAGGTTTCTGCCAGACAAATTTGTCGGATTAAGAAAGCAGCTGCTAAAATGCTATGAGAAAGCAGGAAACAGGTATTTGAAGTTGCTGCTGCCTCTAGAGTCCCATGATCCTCAAGGTGTAGGATCCTCCTGAAGCTTGCAGTTGTGCATAAACCTACTATTAAGCCACCCCTAACTAATGCTCACAAGCAGAAACAGTTGCAGTGGGCCCAGAAATACATCAAAACTAATTTTCAAACAGCCGTTTACTGATGAGTGCCGTACAACCCTGGATTGTCCAGATGGGTGGAGTAGTGGATGGTTGGTAAATGGCCACCGTGTCCCAAAAAGGCTGCAACATCAGCAAGGAGGTGGCGGAGTCATGTTTAGGGCCGGAATCATGGGGAGAGAGCTGGTAGGCCCCTTTAGGGTCCCTGAAGGTGTGACCACTTTCTTCCATGGTACAAATAGAACAACTGTGCCTTCTGTAGAAAAATTATCTTCATGCATGACAATGCACCATCTCATGCTGCAGAGAATACCTCTGGGTCACTGGCTGCTATGGGCATAAAAGGAGAGAAACACATGGTGTGGCCCCCATCCTCCCCTGACCTCAACCCTATTGAGAACCTTTGGAGCATCCTCAAGCAAAAGATCTATGAGGGTGGAAGGCAGTTCACATCGAAACAGCAGCTGTGGGAGACTATTTTTGTCAGATGTCTGTGTGCTAATACGCAGGGCATGGGGAAATAGATGGAAAGCCAATGCAGGAAAGTGTTGCGTGTGAATCTTTATTTTGTACAAAGGACATGCGCAAGTTGAACTAGATAAGGCTCCAATCAGCACACAGAGAAAAACACAGGTTTACCATTAACTGTACTCTCCGGTTCATTGAAAAAAAGGGAAAGAAGGCTGAGCCCCACGCACTCCCAGGCAGACTGGGAAGCAAAGAAAAGGGGAAATAAAAATATGGAAAAAAAAAAAAACGGCGGAACGGTAGGCAACAGTACTTACAACTGGTGACTCGACAGAGTGGGCTACTCTGGAGTGAATGACATCCAATGAACCGGCGAGTAACAGGAGAACTGAAAGGAAATAAATACTATTGACATAATGAGAAAAATGATTACCGATGTGCCTGGAGTGCAGACAGGTGCATGAGTGCATGTCAGAACCTATGAGTAAGAGTGAATGGATGTGCGTGTGCCGAATGATGCATGTATATGTGAGTGTGTGTGTGTGTGTGTGTGTGTGTGTGTGTGTGTGTGTGTGTGTGTGAATGAGAGTGCAGACAGAAAACACAAATGACAAACAGCTGCACACTGACAGGAGGAGGAGGCATGGCTGTCAGTGTCAAAGAGCGGGGCAGCCCAGAGGTGCTCAGAGCGCTGCCTGACAACAAATAAGGATAACGAACTAGTAAACAATAGACACAGAAAATAATAAAAGAAAGGCTGCTGCATCATGGAGCAGGGTTTGGAAAAATCCAAAACTCCGCTTATGACAATTTTGACATTTTGCAAGGAAATTCAAGCAGAAACTCTCCAAAAACTCATAAGTTCAATGGATGCAGGAATTGTGAAATTTATATCAAAGAAGGTGTCCTATGTTAACATGTAACTTGGCCTGTTAAGATGTTTTTGAATGAAATAGCTTTTGATTTCAGTAAATACGACCTCCTAATGCTGCAAATTCAGCAAATGACAGTTTTCAGTTCTTTACAACCAATAAAATGTATTGAATCTCTGTTGTGTAACAAATATCATTTGCATAATAATTTGGAACACGGTGCAAAATCATAGCTGCTAGGTAGATAGACCCCAAAGCTGTCCTTTCAGGGCTTTCTTGTACCCATTTTGCAGGAAGAAATGTCAAGAAGCGTAGAGTACAGCAGATGTTGTTGGTGGGTGACCGTAGCATTGTGGTTCTCAGTTGTGAGGTGCCGCCGCATTGATAGTAGAACTAAACACGGTGCAGGTGGAGCAGTGGTTAGCACTGCGGCAGCACAGTTTACCCTCGGCCGGGGGATCGCGGGGATCATGAGCTCGTGGGTTCAATCCCTGCCCCCAGCCAACAGTGATCTGTGTGGAGTTTGCATGTTCTCCCCGTGTTGCGTGGGTTTACTCCGGGATTTCTCCGGTTTCCTCCTGCATGCCAAAAACATGCAGGTTAGGGACGGGGCGCTTGCGCACGCAGCGACCGGCAGCTGGTGGCTTGTCACCAGACTGCAAAACAAATCTACCTACGGGTACAAAATAAGTACAAAAAAAAAAAAAAACAGTTAAAACACTGCCAATTATCCAGTGTCCCTGTGGCAGTAGAGTCTGTTTTGTGAAAAAAGTAGGTCTAAAAGATACAGGTTGGGGAGGTTAAAAAGGAGATTTAGAGAAGCACGTGCAGAGCCTGCCAGTCTGCATGTGCATTCAGCCGCCATGATGCATCAGTTACTGTATATACAATAAAAGGAATGAGGAAAAAAAATGCAAAAGTATAAGAAAAACAACTTTGAATTTAAAAAGATAAAAGTTACAAATTCATGGTAAAAGTTGCAAATTTATGAGGAAAAAAATTGCCATATGTACAATTACAGCCATTGAAAAAGATTAAAAGACAATAAATTCATTAAGAAAAAGTAAATTAATAACTTGTTGAGACAACATCATTGATTCAAGGTGGGGGTGGGATTACATCAGGGATTGGCTCTGAGCCCCTTCTTGTTTGCCATGGTGATGGACAGGCTGACAGATGAGGTCAGGCAGGAGTCTCCATGGACCATGATGTTTGCAGACGATATTGTGATCTGCAGTAAGAGTAGGGAGCAGGTGGAAGAGAACCTGGAGAGGTGGAGGTATGCTCTGGAGAGAAGAGGAATGGAAGTCAGTAGAAGCAAGACATAATATATGAGTGTGAATGACGGGAGGCAGGTGAAATGGTGAAGATGGAAGGAATAGAGGTAGTGAAAGTAGATGAGTTTAAATACCTGGGATCAACCATCCAAAGCAATGGAAAATGCACAAGAGAGGTGAAGAAGAGAGTGCAGGCAGGGAGGAGTGGGTGGAGACGAGTGTAAGGGGTGATTTGTGACAGAAAGGTAGCAGCAAGAATGAAAGGAAAGATTTGCAAGACGGTAGTGAGACCTGCTATGATGTATGGTTTTGAGACAATGGCGCTAACAAAACAAGAGGTGGAGTAGGAGGGGGCAGAGTTGAAGATGCTAAGATTCTCACTGGGAGTGACTAGGAGGGACAGGATTAGAAATGAGAATATCATAGGGACAGCTCAGGTTGAACAGTTTGGAGACAAAGTAAGAGAAGCAAGGCTGAGATGATTTGGACATGTACAGAGAGGGATAGTGGAAACACTGGACAAAGGATGTTGAAGATGGAGCTTCTAGGCAGGAGGAAAAGAGGAAGACCACAAAGAAGATTCATGGATGTAGTGAAGGAGGACATGGAGAGGGTTGGTGTTACAGAGGAAGATGCAAGGGATAGACTGAGATGGAGGCAGATGATCCTCTGCGGAGACCCCTAAAGGGAGCAGCCAAAAGAAAAAGAAGAAGTTGAGACAAAGGTCAGAAAATCACAAGAGAAATGTAACTCATTTGCAGTAATTAAAAGAATTAAGGAAAAAAATCAATGGAAAGATGAGGGGAGATTACTGAAGCAAAGCCAGAAGAAAAAAAAAAAGATGCCAGATTAAGATACAAAAGTCACAAATTCAATAAAAAAAAATGCCAATCCATGAAAAAAAAAATTTCATGAAGTTTTAATTTTTTTTAAAAAAAGTCTATAATTTTAAAAAAAGAATAAAAACCATCATAAGCTAAAGTAGGTAATTTATGAGAACTCACCAAATTGACATAAAAAATTTCCAAATTTTCAATTAAAAAATGTTTAATTTAGGTGGTAGTCTGAAACTGTGCACAAGTAAAAGTAGGTTATCTTCATATATTATCACTCAACTATACATAAGAATAGATACCCCAAAATAGTTACAACGTTACTGAGATGTGACTTTAGTCTTGATGGTTTGAGGTTTTCATCCAAAATTTATGGCAGTTTTATTCTAAATTTACGACCTTGTCCTTGTAAATATGAAAGATTTTTTTTTTTTTCTGACTTAAAATCACCTTTTTCTCATAATTTGTGTTTAGTGCTAATTTAGGCCCTTTTTTCTTGTACATGTCAGAGATTACTCTGATAAATTTGTGAGGTTTTCATCATAAATTAAAAATCAAAAATAAAATGAGCAAAGATGCAGTATTTTCTGTTATAGCCTAACTTACTTAATTATCCTCTTCATCCCCTGTGGGACATCAGACTGCATCAGATGTATGCTGTGGCGGTTTGGGAAAACCCCCACAACAGACTAAGGACAGACAGCTCGCTACTCTGGTTTTTTCCGCTGCACTACTGAGATGTAATGTGCCATTCATGCTTTGTGATGTTAATGTGCCATTCATGTATTGAGTTCATGCATCCTGTCCTTGCTGTGTCTCTGAAATGCAAATGCCCATACCAACTGCTGTGAAATGCTCTTTCATGTATTGTTGTAACTGGGTATATATGCTGCAAGAGCCTGTAACTCACTCTCTCATTCTCTGCTACTGCTCATCTGCACACTTTGCTGGAGGCCCGTGACGGTGGTATGATAATAAACCTATTTAAAGCCTCACTTCGCTGCTTCATTTTATCATCCGCTGCACTGGTGACCCGACGCTGAAAAGAACACGCTGCCAGCGAACGCAGCACCCGGCGGTGATTCTCTGACGACAAGCGAACGCGGCAGCCTGACTGATCTGCCCTCCCTTCTGCTTCAGGGAGACCTCAACGCGGAGTTTCCAGGCGAAACTCTCCGGAGAACACCCACGACCGGGAAAGCTGAGCAACGTTTCATGGTGAGATCTGCACGCCTAGATTGGCACATCCACACTGGACCGGCCGCGCTCGCAGCTCCTCCACATGAGAGCACATGCACCTCGTCCTTTCTCCGCGACGGCGACCCCCACGGCCGACGGAGCACACGTGGACCTGAACGCACCATGACCCATCCACAGCTCACCATGGATGATTATCGGCGCCGACCGCGCCACCAAGATTCTGCACCCTGGTTCTCCTCTCCAGCTGGCCCACCCACGCACGGAGCCCTCGCACACGCACCGGGGAGTTACGAGGACGGCGCACCACGCACGGGACAAATACGGCTCTTCAGACCGCCATCGTCCTTTGCCGCTGCACAAAGAACCTTCAGGGCTGCTCGCACACCTGAACCACGTACGCAGCTCGCCCACTGGATTTTCGAACGGTCTCAGCCAGGGTGCACAAGGGAAATTCAGCGGTTTGTGGTTCCCGAGAGCTTTAAGGTTGTGCCCGCACCTAAAGCCAACACGCCAGTCCCTCTGCTCTCATTACAGCCGCCACGCAGCCTCGTCTTTTCTTCACGGCCGCTATTAATCCTTGCAGGACTTAATCGCAGGAGGAGCCAGTGACTAATTTTTCTTCTTGTGGACCTCTGCACGTTCAACGGGACAGCCCTTCGACATCGCGGACCCACAAGCAATTTTTGCGCGGCCCGGACGATTTCACCGTCTCCGGCCGGCATTTACTACCCCCCCACCCCCCTCCACCCCCTCCTGCACAGAGCTTTTCCCTGCTCGCTGCCCAAGCTGCACTATCGAGGTCTCGGCCACCTGCCGAGCCCTCTGGGGGGGAGCTGTGGCGGTTTGGGAAAACCCCCACAACAGACTAAGGACAGACAGCTCGCTACTCCTGGTTTTTTCTGCTGCGCTACTGAGATGTAATGTGCCATTCATGCTTTGTGATGTTAATGTGCCATTCATGTATTGAGTTCATGCATCCTGTCCTTGCTGTGTCTCTGAAATGCAAATGCCCATACCAACTGCTGTGAAATGCTCTTTCATGTATTGTTGTAACTGGGTATATATGTTGCAAGAGCCTGTAACTCACTCTCTCATTCTCTGCTACTGCTCATCTGCACACTTTGCTGGAGAGCTCGAGGGCTCGCTCATGGAGCGAGCCCTGTGACGGCGGTTTTATAATAAACCTATTTAAAGCCTCACTTCGCTGCTTCATTTTATCATCTGCCGCATATGCCACTTCCCTCCGTCCTGTGCATGTTCTTCTGCTGAGGCCCAAGTGAGGTCTAGCTCCTTCACTTGGGCTATAGGCTTTATTTATTTTTTTATTGATTTATTGATTTATTTAAACACCAAGACAAAAAAAACAGCTAATAATAATTATCATAATAATAAGTAAATACTTCTGGTATGTTTAATATAATTATAGACAATATTATTATCATCATAATGCTGACAATAACCTGCTCCTTAACACCAGCAAAACCAAGGAGCTCATAGTGGACTACAGGAAGGAGACACATGACCCCATCCATATCAATGGCATAGCTGTTGAACGTGTCCCCAGCTTCAAATTCCTGGGGACCCACATCTCGGAGGACCTGTCCTGGTCAGTTAACACCACCAGCCTGATCAAGAAGGGCCCATCAGCGCCTCTTCTTCTTGAGGACACTGAAGAAGAACCATCTGTCAACTGACATCCTGGGCAACTTCTAACCGCTGCATGATAGAGAGCACCCTGACCAACTGTATCACACTCTGGTATGGAGCTGCTCTGTCGCTGACCGCAAGGCGCTGCAGCGGGTGGTGAAAACCGCCCAACGCATCACAGGGACTCCACTTCCAGTTATAGAGGACGTCTACAGGAAAAGATGTCTGCGCCGGGCACGCAGCATTCTAGGGACTCCAACCATCCTGCTCATGGACTGTTCCAGCTTCTCCCCTCCAGAAGACGTTTCAGAAGCCTTCGGACTAGAACCAGCAGGTTTAGGAACAGTTTCTTTCCAACAGCTGTCACGTTATTGAACTTAGTTCCCCGCTGACTCTCTTACCATCATCTCTTACCATCCTCACCTGTACATAACTGCATAACTACATAACTACATCTAACTTATTGCACATTATTTGCACATAAACAGTACTCTTAACTTTCTGCACTGCTGCATATATTGCATATATTTGCTTAAATTGCACATACTGTTAATTACCGTATATACTGCACTGCTGTCCTTTGCACTTCTGATTGGATGCTAAACTGTGTTCGTTACCTTGTATTCATACATGTGTAATGACAATAAAGTTGAATCTAATCTAATCTAATCTAATCTAATCATAATCACCATATATACCACCATATACCCCCACATGGCTTACAATACCTAGGCACAATAAGTAATCATATAAAAATAACCACAATAATAGATAGCCATATAGTAGATACAATAACAAAAACAACAACAACAACAACAACAACAACAACAACAACAACAATAATAATAATAATAACAATAATAATACACCTGGCCTATATAACAATTTAAATAATTACATCCAAAACAGCAATCATAATACTTTAATACCGTTGTAATAGTCTAGTAATAATAATATCAATAATAATAGTACTCAGCATTAGGCGGTGCGGTGGCGCAGTGGTTAGCACTGCGGCAGCACAGCAACTCATCCTTGGCCATGGGATCCCTGGTTCAATACCAGCCCCTGACCAACAGTGATCTGTGTGGAGTTTGCATGTTCTCCCCATATCTGCGTGGGTTTACTCCGGGATTTCTCCAGTTTCCTCCCACATGCAAAAACAAGCAGGTTAGGTTAAATGGAGACTCTAAAGTTGCCCTAGGTGTGAATGTGTGTGTGAATGGTTAAGGATAGCGCCATACCGTGGTTGCTTCATCCATCCAGGTGGATGCCCTCAATTCCCCCTCTGGGGATCAATAAAGTATACAAAATCAAATCAAAATCAAAATATATATTCAAGAATACCTCAGCATATATATATTCAACAATAACAACAATAACAATCTTTCTTCATTAAAGACACATTGTAATATTACTGTCAATTATTTTTATATTGTTAAAAAAATCATTTCTTTATGTGTTGATTTATATATATGGATGTTTGGACATTGCCTGTGTTTATATATATTGTGGGAATGTGGAAGGACGAGACAGAGTTTATCTCACGAGTCAGGTTTATTCACATTCTCCAACATGAGCAATACAGAAAGAGAGAGAAACCCAGACCTTCATCCCCTTTTTGTACCCCAGGAGCTTCAAAGCTCCAGTCACAATGCATTTAATCCCAAATAACAATGCATGCCTTTCAGATCTTCTCACCCCCACCCAAAGTCACTGTCAGCCAGAAAATCCCCCACGGCCATCTCTTTGCATATCAAAGACCACATTTCACATCCTCCTGTTATCTCCGAGGAGGCTCAGTCCTTTGTTCATCTGAGACGTGAAGCATACAGTAAGCATACAGTGATATACACATGAAGCATAAGGTGGTATACATTTGTGCATATGAAACCCACATATGTGTGCCACATGACCCCCCCAAACGTCTAAGATGTAACAATAGAATAACAGTCAGCCTGTCATGATAAAATCATTACACATCAGCCCACGTGTTGCTTGGGCCTCAGTCTCCTCCCGTATCTGCTGTAAGCCGGCTTCAACACTTCCGTGGCGCTATCCTGCTGGGGGGCTGCTGTCTGAGGGTGAGAATTGTTAGTCAATCCCTGTGGGTGTTCTCGGGGATGCTCCCTAGGGGGTCTGCCGCGTCGAGGAGCCTTGGCCAACAGCACGTAGTCGTCCGCCACCACAAAGGCGGGTTTGAGCCTGTTAATGCCAATCTTCTCCATCCTGCCCCCCAAATCTAGCAAAAAATGCTTATCCCCTGTTTCCAGCACTCTAAATGGCCCATCATAAGGTGGACGTAGCGGTGGGAGATGGGCATCGTGTCTGACAAAAAACAAACTCCGCGCTCTTCAAAGCCTTAGGTATAAAAACGCGCGGGAAAACTGTGGTGAACGGGGCCAGGAAGCGCGACCGATTCCGTGCCACGATGCAACCACTGAGCCGGGGAACCTTCTGGCGCAGGATTATCTGCGAGAAAATCCCCGGGCAGCCGAAGTGGCTGCGCAAAAACTAGCTCTGCCGGGGAGGCTTCTAATTCCTCTTTAGGTGCAGAACGCAACCCCAATAAAACCCATGGTAGCCTGTCCACCCAATTTGCATCCGTAAGCGACGCTCTGAGAGCCGCTTTCAATTACCTGTGAAAACGTTCGCATAACCCGTTAGCCTGCGGATTGTACGCGGTTGTGCGGTGGATCATTACCCCCAGGCTGTGGGCCATTGCTGACCAAAGTTCTGAAACAAATTGAGGGCCTCTGTCGGACGTAACGTCCGACGGGACTCCAAAACGCGCTACCCATGCTGTTAAAAACACGTGCGCCACCTCCTCGGCTGTGGTTGACGACAGTGGGACCACTTCCGGCCAGCGCGTGGTGCGGTCTACCATTGTCAGAAGGTGTGTGCACCCCTGTGATGGCGGAAGGGGGCCTACGAGGTCCACGTGAACATGATCGAACCTCTTAGCCGGGATGTGAAATGGCTCCAAAGGAGCTTTCGTGTGCCTGTGTACCTTGGCTCGTTGACAGGCCATGCAGGCTGTTGCCCACTCCTTAACTTGTTTGCGCAGGCTCAGCCATACAAATTTCTCTTCCCACCATTTTGACCGACGCGCGCACTCCCGGGTGCGCCAGAGAATTGAATCGAGTCAAAAACGTGGCGGCACCACGCGGCCGGTTACCACAGGACGCGGTCGCCCAGTGGAGACATCGCAGATTAGGGGGGGCATACCGTCTTGCAGCACCCTGTTCTCCAGCCTTAACCCTGTTGGTCCAGACTGGAGTGCGCGCACCATCCGCGTCGCTAACCTGATCCGCGGCCATGGCTGCGTATCTATCCCTACGCGGACTGGGGGCCACGCGCACTTCCGCGTCGCTAACCTGATCCCGCCCGGAACTGACACTTCGCTGGGTTGATTATTAACCCGTGCTCTCTCAACCTCCGGAAAACTGCTGTGAGGTTGGTTTTCGTGTTCGTCTTCGGACGCGCTGGCTACCAAAATATCGTCCAGGTAGACGAACACGAAGGGAGATCGCGCAACACCGCGTCCATCATGCGTTGGAACGTCTGCGTCGCGCCTTTAAGCCCAAACGGCATGCGCAAAAACTCGAATAGACCGAACGGAGTTATTACCGCTGTTTTGGGTATGTCCTCAGCGCGTACTGGGACCTGGTGGTAACCGCGTACCAAGTCTATCTTAGAAAAAACGCGCGCCCCCGCCAAATGAACTGAAAAATCTTGGATATGCGGGATTGGGTAGCGGTCGTGCGTTGTAGCATTGATCAACCTGCGGAAATCTCTGCAAGGACGCCACGAGCCATCAGCTTTCGGGACCATGTGAAGCGGTGAAGCCCATGGGCTTTTCGAACGCCTGATGATGCCCAGCTTTTCCAGGTTAGTGAACTCCTCGCGCACCATGGTCAGTTTAGCTGAATCCAAGCGCCGGGCTTTTGCAAAAACGGGTGGTCCGGTGGTAGTAATAAAATGTTCCACCCGTGTTTAGCCACAGCCGCCGAAAATGATGGGACCGTGAGTGCTGGGAACTGAGTGAGCAGTGTGTGGAACTTACCACCTGCAGCAGTGACGTTGGCCTGTGCTGTTGGCGGGGCCACTCGAGCTGTACAGGGAATAGAATAAAAAGAGAGTGCATTAACCAGGCGCCTGTTACCAAGATCAACCAACAAACCATGTGAGCACAGAAAATCAGCCCCTAACATATTTAAATTCACTGCAGCTATGACGAAAGTCCACTCAAATGTACGGCCGTGTAGGGACAGAAGCAGAGTCCTCTCACCAAAGGTCTTAATCGCCGAGCTGTTCGCTGCTGACACCCCCGGACCACTGGAAGGCGCCAGCCGGTCAGCGGAGGAAGGTGTGATGAAACTCAGCTGGGAGCCTGTGTCCACGAGGAAATGCCTCCCCCAGCGCGCATCCTTCAAGTAGAGCAGCTTGTTCTCCTCACCGAGGGCCGCAGCTGCTACCGACCCCCGGTCTTGGCATTTCCCGAGCGCTTGAAATGGCACGGTGGTATACATTTGCGTGCCTTCTCTGCAAAGCGGCGATGGTAGAAACAGAGGGTGTCTCCTCTGCGATCCTTGGCCCCTGCCGCCGCCGTCGTCGGTGGGTCTGCTACCGCCGTCTCTGGCCCCTCGTCGTCTCCGGCTGTCGCGCCGCATCCCGTCACTGCTGCGGTGGCCGCGCGTTGTTTGCTGGCGTTGAAAATCCGGTGCGCTTCCTGGGCCAGCGCGCAGAAGTCCCGCTGGGCCAACAACGGCAAACCGGCCAGGGTCGCTCTCGTGGCCGACGGTAGGGTTCTCAGGAAAATGTGGGTGAAGAGGAAATCAGAATCAGAATCAGAATCAGAATCAGCTTTATTGGCCAAGTATGCACAACACATACAAGGAATTTGACTTTGGCTAAAAACTTGCTCTCGTTGTTCAGGTGAAGGATTTAAATAAGGATTCAATGACAACCAGAGTATGTACAGTAAATTACAGTCTGTCCACGTTTCTATAAAAGGATGCAAATATATACAGGAATATATGCAGTTATTTACTCGGACTAACCACACTTTGCAGAAATATATGAAAAAAATATACAATCACACAGTATTTCAATGTGGACTCAGATTCAGTGATATAATGTGAATGAAGTAAAAAGCAGTGTGAGAGTTATGTGCAATGTAATAATGGATGAAAAGTCATGAGTACAGCAACAGGTAGGACTAGGTGAATGTTAAGAGTTCATCAGAGTGATGGCTTGAGGAAAGAAACTGTTCCTGTGACGGGTGGTTTTGACCTTCAGTGATCTGTAACGACGACCAGAAGATAGAAGTTCAAACAGTTTGTGGCCGGGGTGTGATGGGTCAGCACAGATGTTTCCCGCCCGTTTCCTGGTTATGGACCGATATAAGTTCTCAATGGGGGGTAGGTTGGTACCAATGATCCTCTCCGCAGACTTAATGATCCGCTGCAGTCTGGTCTTGTCCTGTTTAGTGGCAGATCCAAACCAGACAGTGATGGAAAAGCAGAGGACAGATTGGATGATGGCGGTGTAGAAGACAACCAGCAGCTCCTGAGGCAAATCAAACTTCTTGAGCTGATGCAGAAAAAAACAACCTCTGCTGGGCCTTTTTCCGGACAGTGTAATATGGGAGGACCACTTCAGGTTCCGGGAGATTGTGGTACCCAGAAACTTGAAGGAGTCCACAGTGGACACTGTGCTGTTGAGGATGGTGAGTGGGGGAATGAAGGGGGGGTGTCGCCTGAAATCCACAGTCATCTCCACCGTTTTGGCTGGGTTAAGTTTCAAGATGGTTCTGGCTGCACCAGAGGGATCAGCTGCTCCACCTCCCGCCTGTATGCAGACTCATCATCATCCCGGATCAAACCGATGACTGTGGTGTCGTCCGCAAACTCAGGAGCTTCACCGAAGGGTCCTCTGAGGTGCAGTCATTGGAGTAGAGGGAGAAGAGCAGTGGGGAAAGGACACATCCTTGGGGGGCGCCAGTACTAATTTTTGGGAGCTGGATGTAAATCTCCCTAGCTTCACCCTGTTGCCACCTGTCAGTCAGAAAGCTGGAGATCCACTGGCAGGTGGAGGGGGCACCTTGAGCTGGAGGAGTTTCTGATGAAGAATGCCTGGGATGATGGTGTTGAACGCTGAGCTGAAGTCGACAAACAGGATCCTGGCGTACGTCCCTGGGGAGTCGAGGTGTTGCAGGATGTAATGTAGTCCCATATTCACTGCATCATCCACTGACCTGTTTGACCGGTAGGCAAACTGCAGTGGGTCCTCAGGGGGCCTGTGATGACCTTCAGGTGGTTCAGCACCAATCTCTCCAAGGATTTCATGACACAGAGGTCAGGGCAAACAGATCAGGGCAAATCGTCGCCGGTCTGAGCATCTCAACCTCAGCATGTCCTCCATCAGGTCAACGGGCGTGCCATCTCCCAAGTCGTTCAGAGCCAGGAGTCTCTCTGCTCTCTTCTGGGCTGAGAGAGTGAAACGCTGGATGAGCGCAGCCTTCAACGCGTCATATTTGTCGTCGGCCGGTGGGTTCACCAAAAGGCTCTGCACATGCCGAGACGTGCGGTTGTCGAGCTTGGCAATTACATGGTAGAATTCGTCTCATCTACCGTTATCCCCAGGAGGGCGAACTGTGCTTCGACCAAGAGGAAACCAGGAGCACGGGTTGTCTTGCCAAAAGTCCGGTAGCTGGACGGTATCGGCATACGCCTGGCTGGGGAGCTCCTGACCCAGCTGGTTCGGGGAAATTTCTTTCACTCATCGTCTTAGGGTCACCAGTGTGGGAATGTGGAAGGACGAGACAGAGTTTATCTCACGAGTCAGGTTTATTCACATTCTCCAACATGAGCAATACAGAAAGAGAGAGAAACCCAGACCTTCATCTCCCTTTTTGTACCCAGGAGCCTTCAAAGCTCCAGTCACAATGCATTTAATCCCAAATAACAATGCATGCCTTTCAGATCTTCTCACCCCCCCACCCAAAGTCACTGTCAGCCAGGAAATCCCCCACGGCCATCTCTTGCATATCAAAGACCACATTTCACATCCTCCTGTTATCTCCGAGGAGGCTCAGTCCTTTGTTCATCTGAGACGTGAAGCATACAGTAAGCATACAGTGATATACACATGAAGCATAAGGTGGTATACATTTGTGCATATGAAACCCACATACGGTGGGGAAAAAAAGTATTTAGTCAGCCACCAATTGTGCAAGTTTTCCCACTTAAAAGATGAGAGAGATCTCCAATTTTCATCATAGGTAGACATCACTATGAGAGACAAAATGAGGAAAAAAAAAAATCCAGAAAATCACATTGAAGATTTTTAATGAATTAAATGGTAAGTTCCCTCGGTAAAATAAGTATTTGGTCAATAACAAAAGTTCATCTCAATACTTGGTTATATACCCTTGTTGGCAATGACAGAGGTCAAACGTTTTCTGTAAGTCTTCACCAAGGTTTTCCACACACTGTTGCTGGTATTTTGGCCCATTCCTCCTTGCAGATCTCCTCTAGAGCAGTGATGTTTGGAGCTGTCGCTGGGCAACACGGACTTTTCAACTCCCTCCAAAGATTTTCTATGGGGTTGAGATCTGAGACCTGGCTAGGCCACTCCAGGACCTTGAAATGCTTCTTACGAAGCCACTCCTTCGTTGCCCGGACAGTGTGCTTGGGATCATTGTCAGCTGAAAGACCCAGCCACGTTTCATCTTCAGTGCCCTTGCTGATGGAAGGAGGTTTTCACTCAAAATCTCACGATACATGGCCCCATTCATTCTTTCCTTTACACGGATCAGTCATCTGGTCCCTTTGCAGAAAAACAGCCCCAAAGTTTAATGTTTTCACCCCCATGCTTCACAGTAGGTATGGTGTTCTTTCTCCTTCAAACATGACAAGTTGAGTTTTTACCAAAAAGTTCTATTTTGGTTTCATCTGACCATATGACATTCTCCCAATCCTCTTCTGGATCATCCAAATGCTCTCTAGCAAACTTCAGACGGGCCTGGACATGTACTGGCTTAAGCAGGGGGACACGTCTGGCACTGCAGGATTTTGAGTCCATGGCGGCGTAGTGTTACTGATGTAGCCTTTGTTACTTTGTCCAGCTCTCTGCAGGTCATTCACTAGGTCCCCCGATGTGGTTCTGGGATTTTTGCTCACCGGTTCTCATGATCATTTTGACCTCACGGGTGAGATCTTGCGTGGAGCCCCAGATCGAGGAGATTATCAGTGATCTTGTATGGTTTCCATTTTCTAATAATTGCTCCCTGGATTTTTTTCTCTCATTTTGTCTCTCATAGTTGAGGTATACCTATGATGAAATTGGAGACCTCTCTCATCTTTTAAGTGGGGGAACTTGCACAATTGGTGGCTGACTAAATACTTTTTTGCCCCACTGTACGTAGTGCCACAATATCCTATATAATAGACTATTTCTAACCCCCACCCCAGGTGAAAACCTCACGTACTTTGAAAACCCAAATGCTTGCAGGTATGCATCAGAGTCTTACTGAATAAATTCAGACAGACCCAAAACTATGCAAAACTTTGCAGAATATTCCAGCTGAGACTGGCATCATACAGTATGATGAGATGTTAAGGTGGTTACCTGCAGAAGAGCTGCAGCGGCCTCCTGTCCCCTCACCTTTCCCGCTGTTTTGGACAGGGAGGGCTGGGGTGATGTGTTGACAGGGAGGACCATACCATTTGCATGGCGGGGATTGTTTTCATTTTCATTTTTAAAAAGTTTAAACCACAAAACTACTGAATATGTTTTGGATGTTATTTCAGCTTGTCAAAGACGAAGAAAATTTTATAATCACAACTTTTCTCACTTCAACTTTTATGAGGCTGAACAGGCCTTACGGTGCTATGGTTTGTGTTTAATTCTCTTATATTCATTAGATATTGCTTTTGTGGTCACTGAACAGTGTTTCAAAGATTTGAAAATGATAGATCATTAAGCAAAATAGTCATTGTATTCTTTTATTTTGGATATTTCATATAGAAATATATAAAAGAGGCCCAGCACAGAGTGACTCAGTCCATATTTAAAGGAATTTTTAAGGTGAACTTGAGCTTTTCGGTTTTGTATTTCTTATTTAACACCTAGTTTGAAAAACAGATGGGATTCTAAAGGTGCCTTCATACCAAGCGCGAATGGACAAACTTTTCGTGCCAGCATGATTACATTATAACTCAGTGTAAATGCATGAATAGACATAAATTCAGTCTGGTGGATGCAGGAAAGGTGAAGTTGCCTTTATAAACTATGCAGCAGTGTTAAACCTGCTTGTGGAAACCCCCATAATAACATTATACTTTGGTTTACATTATTCGACGGGGAGCTCACCTGAAAAAGTTGTCCCTGCTCGAAAACTTGATGGGTGTTTCGTTGCTAACTGCTAGCCTTGTAGCATGTCCATGGCAGGAATCCGTGGGTAAATAACTCCAACATCCTGATTCAGTGGAAGAGCTCCTGATCCTTCTGTCTCCAGGTGAGTGTCAGTCTCATTTTCAAATTAGTTTACTCTCCAATGTTGATACTTTTACTCAGATGATGGCAGAATCTCAGTCAGCACTATCTCTCGGACATGAACGCACAATTTCACGTGTGCTCGCCTCTTTCCATTGACTATGTATGATTCATGCCTCCTGTTCACATTTGGTGTGAAGGCACCTTAAGTCTTTATTTAATTAACTCACACAACATTTAAGAAATCTAATTGATGTTTAAATTATGAATTGCTGATGAGCTAAGCTAAATCTATTGTGGGCTATTTTTAGTCACGAATAATAAACACATTTTAAAGGCATTTGCATATTGTGAGCATGACACAGAACAGTTTATAAGGTTTATTAAAGTGTTGAAATTAGTGATACAAGCAATATTTAGGTGCATTTATGTTTTATTACACGCTCTATGTGTGGTCAGAGGCAGGAGAACATTTTGTTCGTAGTTACAAAAAGTGATAAATACTCGATCAAGGGATTCAGGTGTACCCCCGTCTGGTATGGTGTACCGGGGTCCACCCTGGAGCCAGGCCTGGGGGAGGGGCTCAATGGCTAGCATCTGGTGGCTGGGTTTCCACCCATGGGACCCGGCCGGGCTCAGCTCAAAGGAGTTACATGGGTCCGCCCTCCAGTGGGCTCACCAACTGCAGGAGGGATCACTGGGGTCCGGTGCTATGTGGATTAGGTGGCGGTCAAAGGCGGAGACCTTGACGGACTGATCCAAAGCTTTTTAAACTGGCTTTTGGTATGTGGAATGTCACCCCTCTGGTGAGGAAGGAGCCTGAGCTGGTGCATGAGGTTGAGAGATACCGGCTAGATATAGTCGGCCTTACCTCAACACACAGCTCCGGTTCCGGAACCAGTCACCGGGAGAGGGGCTGGAGCTTGGCCTTCTCTGGAGTTGCCCCAGGTGAGAGGCGATGAGCAGGGGTGGGTATTCTTGTATCCCCCCACCTTGCTGCCTATATATTGGAGTTTTCCCCAGTGGACAAAAAGGGTTGCTTCTCTGCGCCTTCGGGTTGGAAAATGGGTCCTGACCATCATTTGTGCCTATGCACCAAATGATGTTTCAGAGTACCCACCCATTTTGGAGTCTCTGACTGGGGTGCTGAAAGGTGCTCCTCTTGGAGACTCCATTGTCCTACTGGGGGACTTCAATGTGCATGTGGGCAATGACAGTGAAACCTGGAAGGGGGTGGATGGGAGGAACGGCATGCCCGATCTGAACCCGAGTGGTGTTCAGTTATTGGACTTCTGTGCTAACCACAGTTTGTCCATAATGAACACCATGTTCAAGCATAAGGGTGTCCATATGTGCACCTGGCACCAAGACACCCTAGGTCGCAGGTCGATGATCGATTTTGATATCGTGTCATCAGACCTGCGACCGTATGTCTTGGACACTCGGGTAAAGAGAGGTGCAGAGCTGTCAACTGATCACCACCTGGTGGTGAGTTGGATCCGATGGCAGAGAAGGATGCCATTCAGACCTGGTAGACCCAAATGTATAGTGAGGGTGTGCTGGGAACATCTGGCTGAGGCGCCTGTCCGGGAGGTCTTCAACTCCCACCTCCGGAAGAACTTCAACTACATTCCGAGGGAGTCTGGAGACATGGAGTCTAAATGGGCCATGTTCTCCACCTCAATTGTTGAATCAGTGGCCCAGAGGTGCAGCCACAAGGTCATCGGGGCATCTCGTGGTGGCAACCCCCAAACCAAGTGGTGGACACCAGTGGTGAAGGGGGGCCATTAAGCTGAAGAAGGAGTCCTATCAGGCTTGGTTGGCTTGTGGGACTCCCGAAGCAGCTGAGGTGTACTGGCAGGCCAAGCGGAGTGCAGCTCGGGTGGTTGCTGAAGCAAAAACTTGGGTATGGGAGGAGTTCGGTGAGGCCTTGGAACAAGACTTTCAGTTGGCCTCAAAGAGATTCTGGCAAACTGTCTGGTGGCTCAGGAGGGGGAAGCAGCTACCTGTCCACACTGTGTATGGTGCGGATGGGGCGCTGTTGACTTTGACTGGGGACATCATCGGGCGGTGGAAGGAATACTTTGAGGATCTCCTCAATCCCACTGATACGTCTTCCACAGAGGAAGCAGGGCTTGGGGACGAGAGGGATGACTCGCCTATTACAGGGGCTGAGGTCGCCAAGGTGGTTAAAAATCTCTTTGGTGGCCGGGCCCCGGAGGTGGACGAGATTCGCTCTGAGTACCTCAAGGCCCTGGATGTTGTAGGGCTGTCATGGTTGACACGCCTGTGCAACATTGCATGGAGGTCGGGGGAAGTGCCTTTGGCATGGCAAACTGGGGTGGTGGTTCCTCTCTTCAAAAAAGGGGACCGGAGGGTGTGCTTCAACTTTAGAGGGATCACACTCCTCAGCCTCCCTGGGAAGGTCTATGTCAAGGTACTGGAGAGGAGAGTCTGGCCATTGGTCGAACCTCGGATTCAGGAGGAGCAATGTGGTTTTCGTCCTGGCCGTGGCACATCAGACCAGCTTTACCCTCTCGAGAATTCTCGAGGGATCGTGGGAGTTTACCCAACCAGTTTACATGTGTTTTGTGGACTTGGAGAAGGCATTTGACCACGTCCCTCGTGGTTTTTTGTGGGGGATGCTTCAGGAGTATGGGGTATCGGGCTTGTTGTTACAAGCTGTTCAGTCTCTGTACGACCGTTGTGAGAGTTTGGTTCGTATTGCCAACACTCGATAGGACTCAACCCCAGTGAGAGTTGGACTCCGCCAGGGCTGCCCATTGTCACCGATCCTGTTCATAAATTTTATGGACAGGATTTCTAGGCGCAGCCAGGGAATGGATGGTGTCATGCTTGGTGACCACAGGATCTCATCTCTGTTGTTTGTAGATGATGTTGTCCTGTTGGCTTCATCCAGCAATGACCTACAGTTCTTGCTGGGATGGTTTGCCGCCGAGTGTGAAGCGGCTGGGATGAGAATCAGCACCTCCAAGACCGAATCCATGGCCCTCAGCCGGAAAAAGGGGGATTGTCCTCTCCGGGTTGGGGACAGGCTCCTGCCCCAAGTGGAGGAGTTTAAGTATCTTGGGGTCTTACTCACCAGTGAGGGGAGAATGGAGTGAGAGATCGACAGACAGATCGGAGCAGCATCTGCTGTGATGCGGATGTTGTACCGGTCTGTTGTGGTGAAGAGGGAGCTGAGTTCTAAGGCAAAGCTGTCGATTTACCAGTCAATCTACGTTCCTACTCTCACCTATGGTCATGAGCTTTGGGTAATGACCGAAAGCACGAGATTGTGGATACAAACGGCTGAAATGAGCTTTCTTTGTAGGATTGCTGGACTCACCCTCAGAGATAGCTCAGTCATCTGGGAGAGGCTCAGAGTAGAACCGCTGCTCCTCCACATTGAAAGGAGCCAGTTGAGGTGGTATGGGCATCTGATTAGGACACCTCCCACTTGAGGTGTTTCAGGCACGTCCCACTGAGACCCCAGGGCAGACCCAGGACTCGCTGGAGAGACTATGTCTCCCAGCTGGTCTGGGAATGCCTTGGAATCCTCTCTGAAGAGCTGGAGCAGGTGGCTGGGGAGAGGGAAGTCTGGGCTTCTCTTCTTGAACTGCTGCCTCCGTGACCCGGGCCTCCAGAAAAGCGGTAGAAGATGGATGGGTGGATAGATGGATGGTTGAAAAAGTTTGTAGCCCCTAACATTTTGATGAATGCCAAAACATTAGTAAACTTCCCCCTACTAACAGTTTACGAACCATTTTGCTCATGTTTCATGAACGAGGCACATTGTATTTAACCCAGCTGACGTTGTGGCCTTAAATAGGTACAGCAGTGGTCCCCTGAAAAAACAAACTACGGTATAGAAAACCTTTCCTTTTTGAGCCTATCTGATCTAATTTATCATACCACATCTAGTTTATCTTCTAGTTCTGCATTCAAAAGATCAAGAATACTAAACCCACAATTTACCCTAGAGATACGAAATGTTTGAACTCTATAAAGTGTCCAATACAGACCCGAGTACAAAACTGCTATAGAAAACAAGAATGCCTTGTGGTGCTGTCATTACTGCATTGACTGCTGGTTGATGTTTAGCATCTACTGCTACTTTCTCACAGAAACATGGAAAGTTGGATTGGCTGCTGGCCTAAACACTATCAAAGTTACAGTTACAACCTTTATAACATATTTGTTTCATGAGGATGTATTAAATTATTCCCAGTAGTCTATTCTCTTCATTTTGTAGCTTTTCTCTTGATTGCACTCCTTCCACGGGAGACGTTACAGCGGGGAGGAGCTAGTGCTAGCTAGCACTTGGCCGCCGCCCGGTGCTAATGGGAAACTCGACATACCGGGAGCTGTAGCGAAAAGGACGCGGGTGCCGGGCTGGAGTTTAGGCGGCGTGAAAGAAATATAAGACAGAATAATAAAGAGCGATGGCAAGAACCAAGCAGACCGCCCGTAAAATCTACTGGAGGAAGAAGCCTCCCAGGAGACAGCTAGCCACCAGGGCTGCTCGGAGAGGCGCTCTGGCCACCGGCAGAGTGAAGAGGCCTCGCCGTCACAGGCCCGTGGCTCTGAGAGAGATCCGTCGCTACCAGAAATCCACGGAGCTGCTCATCCGTAAGCTGCCCGTCCAGCGCCTGGTGAGGGAGATCGCTCAGGACTTCAAGACCGTCCTGCGTTTCCTGAGCTTCGCCGTCATGGCTCTGCAGGAGACCAGCGAGGCCCACCTGGTGGGTCTCTTCTTCGCTAAGGAGGTCACCATCATGCCCAAAGACTTACAGCTGGCCCGCTGCATCCGCGGAGAGAGAACTTAGACTTTCTGCTGCACATTCACCAACCAACCATAATGCTCTGCACTGTGTGTCTATATACTGTATATACATTTATAGTAATATGGACATATGTTTACTAGATGTTGTTTTTTCTTGCCTTCTGATTGTTGCTCTGAGTGTTGCTATCCCTATGCTGTTGCAATCCTGGAATTTCCCCATTGTGGGACTAATAAAGGCTTATCTTATCTTATCTTCCAGTAGTGTAATGCATGTTAGAGTGTCATGTTTAGTGCCCCTATGGGGCAGAGAGAACAAAACGCATACACAGGATGGTGCTGTGCATTTATTAACATAAGGAAAAAATACAAAATGCTCCAACAGGCTTCTCTGGTGAGCGAAAATAAAGAATAAACATTGAGCGCTCCCAAACCAACTGGTGAGTGGGTGAAAAAGACAAAGAAAACCACAAAGCACTCCAACAAACAAACTGGTGAGTGCAGGGTTACTTACAGTGAGATTTCACCAGAGCAGACCGTGCTCCGACGAGGAGCCAGTGAACAAACAGACCTTAAGTAGTACGTGACAAACCAACATAATTGAACACAGGTGTGGGATGACCTGAGCAGAGAGGGAAGAAACAATTAAAGATTGGAATCAGCTGACTGTAATGACAGGAGAGGGAGGAGCGGCTGACAGGTTGCACAACAAGACCCGGAAATCCACCTGACAGCTGCCAGTCACAAAATAAATACTGTAGAGTGTGTAAATGAAGAGGCAGATTTCAGTCTACCCCCCAAGTCTAGCACAAAATGCTTATCCCCTGTTTCCAACACTCTGAACGGTCCATCATAGGGGGGGCGCAATGGAGGGCGGTGGGCGTTGTGTCTGACAAACACGAACTCCGCGCTCTTCAAAGTTTTAGGCACAAAAACACACAGAAAACTGTGGTGGGCCGGGCCCGGCAGCGTGCCTGTGTTTGCGCTACGCTGCAAAAGCTGAGATGGGGAGCTGTCCGGCGCGGGATTATCTGGCAGAAATTCCCCGGGCAGCCGTAGGGGCTGCGAAAAAACGAGCTCTGCCGGGAAAGCTTCCAGATCCTCTTTCGGCACGGAGCGCAACCCCAATAAAACCCACGGCAGCCTGTCTACCCAATTTGCATCCGTCAATGAAGCCCTGAGTGCTGCTTTCAGTGATCTATGAAAACGCTCACATAACCCATTGGCCTGTGGGTTGTACGCGGTTGTGCGGTGAATTGTAACACCCAGGCTGCGGGCCATTGCGGACCAGAGTTCGGAAACAAACTGAGGGCCCCTGTCGGACGTAATGTCCGACGGGACTCCAAAACGCGCCACCCATGCTGTTAAAAAAGCGCGTGCTACGTCTGCGGATGTGGTTGCCGCCAGCGGGACTGCTTCTGGCCAGCGCGTGGTGCAGTCCACCACTGTCAGGAGGTGCGTACACCCCTGAGATGGTGCACCCCTGAGATTTTGTATCGTGCCCACGAGGTCCACGTGAACATGGTCAAACCTCTTAGCCGGGATACGAAACGGCTCCAAGGGAGCCTTTGTGTGTCTGTGTACTTTGGCTCGTTGGCACGCCACGCAGGCTGCAGCCCACTCTTTCACTTGTTTGCGTAGGCTCGGCCACACAAACTTCTCTCCCACCATTTTGACCGACACGCGCACTCCTGGGTGCGCCAGAGTGTGAACCGACTCAAACACGCGGCGGCGCCACGCGACCGGGACCACCGGACACTGGCAACCCGTGGAGACATCGCAGATTGGGGGGGGGCCGCCATCTTGCAGCACCCTGCTCTCCAGTCTTAACCCTGTTGGTCCAGACTGGAACGCGCGCATGTCTGCATCACTAATCTGCTCTGTGGCCATGGCTGCGTAATCTATCCCCACGCAGACCGGGGCCACCACGGCGCGCAAGAGGCAGTCCGCCACCACATTCAGTTTACCCGACACATGTTGAATACTGGTAGTAAACTCTGATATCGCAGCCAGCTTGTCTCTGCTGCCGGCCCGACCACGGTTCTGAAACCTTGGCCATCACGAATGTTAGCGGATTGTGGTCCACAAACGCGGTGAAGCTGCGCCCTTCCAACCAGAACTGGAAGTGGCATATGGCCAGGTGGAGAGCCAACAACTCCCTGTCAAACGCGTTGTATTTACGTTCGCTGTTGCGCAAAGTTCTGCTGAAAAAGGCGAGCGGCTGCCAAGCCCCGGCGACGTGCTGCTCCACGACAGCCCCTATGGCCACGTCTGAAGTGTCGGTGGTGAGCGCTATGCGGGCCGCTGGGTCCAGATATGCCAGCAGTGCGGCGTTTGCCAGGGCAGCCTTAACTTCCAAGAACACCCACTCTCGCTCCGGGGTCCGTTCAACCCTATCCACGGGTTTCTGTTTCTTGAGCGCGACGTACAATGGTTGCATGAGCTGCGCCGCGCAGGGAAGGAAACGGTTATAAAAGTTCACCATCCCCAAAAATTCCTGCAGCGCTCTGACCGTCTGAGGCCGGGGAAAATCCTCCACGGCGCGCACTTTGTTGGGCAGCGGGATCGCTCCTTCCAGAGAGACGCGGTGCCCCAAAAAATCAATCTCCATCACGCCGAACTGGCATTTCACCGGGTTGATTATTAACCTGTGTTCCTCCAACCTCCGGAAAACCGTCATGAGGTGGGTTTCGTGTTCGTCTTCGGATGCACTGGCTACCAGGATATTGTCCAGGTAGACGAATACGAACGGGAGATCGCGCAGCACTGCATCCATCATGCGCTGGAACATCTGTGCTGCTCCTTTTAACCCGAATGGCATGCACAGGAACTCGAATAGACTGAACGGAGTTATTACCGCTGTTTTGGGTATGTCCTCAGCGTGCACTGGGACTTGGTGGTAACCGTGGACCAGGCCTATTTTGGAAAAAATGCGTGCTCCGGCAAGGTGAACAGAAAAATCCTGTATGTGGGGAATTGGGTAGCAGTCGTGCGCTGTGGCGTTGTTCAACCTGCGGAAATCCCCGCACGGTCGCCACGATCCCTCAGCCTTAGGGACCATGTGTAGCGGGGATGCCCATGGGCTTTTGGAGTGCCTGATGATGCCCAACCTTTCCAGGTTAGCAAACTCCTCGCGCGCTATGGCCAGTTTAGCTGCGTCCAAGCGCCGAGGTCTTGCAAAAACGGGCGGCCCAGTGGTGGTGATAAAGTGCTCCACCCCGTGTTTAGCGATGGCCGCTGAAAACGTCGGGACCGTGAGTGCTGGGAACTGAGTGAGCAGTGTGTGGAACTTACCGCCTGTAGCTGTGACGTTGGCTTGTGCTGTTGGCTGGGTCACTCGAGCTATACAGGGGAGAGAGTCAAAGGACAGTGCATTTACCAGGCGCCTGTTAGCAACATCAACCAGTAAACCATGTGCACACAGAAAATCAGCCCCCAGGATATGGTAATTCAGTGCTGCTACGACAAAAGTCCACTCATATGTACAGCCGTGTAGAGATAAGAGCAGAGTCCTCTCACCAAAGGTCTTAATATCCAAGCCATTTGCTGCCAACATCTCGGGACCGCTAGGTCCTGCCAGCCGGTCAGCGTAGGTCGGCAGGATGAAGCTCTTCTGGGCTCCGGTGTCCACGAGGAAACGCCTCCCCGAGCGTGCATCCGTCAAGTAGAGCAGCTTGTTCTCTTCACCGAGGGTCGCGGCTGCTACCGACCCCCTGCCTTGGCGTTTCCTGAGCGCTTGAATTGGCACGGTGGCGCACATCTGCGTGCCTTCTCTCCGAAGCGGCGGTGGTAGAAACAGAGCGTGTCTCTCTAGCTCTCCTTGGCCCCCGCTGCTGCTACCGTCGGTGGCTCCTCGCCTCCTCTGGTCGTCTCGCTGGGCTCCGCCACTGCCGCGTTGGCTGTGATCGCCCTGGTGGTGATGATGATCCGGTCTGCCTCCTGGGCTAGCGCGGCCAGCCACGGCGAATTGGCCAGAGCCGCTCTCGCCACTGTCGGAAGGTTCCGGAGGAAGAGGTGGGCAAACAGAAAGTGCCCGTCGTCCGTGCCCATTAACGCCAGCATCTTCTCCATCAGGTCTACGGCTGAACCATCTCCTAACTCGGTCCAGTTCAGGAGCCTCGCCGCTCTCTCACAGTCCGAGAGCGTGTAGCGCTGGATGAGCGCAGCCTTGAGCACCTCGTATTTGTTGCTGGCTGGTGGCTGATCGAGCAGGCTCGCTACCTGCTGAGCTGTGGGGGGCGTCGAGCGCTGCGACCACATGGTAGAATCTGGTATCGTCTGCCTTTACTCCCCGGAGGGCGAACTGGGCCTCGGTGAGGTGGAACCAAGTGCGTGGGTTGTGCTGCCAGAAATCCGGTAGCTTGACTGACACCGCACACGTGGCTGGGGGTTCCAGTCCGGGCTGTCTGTGGGATGGCTGCCACCTCGCTGTAGCTTCCTGACCAGGCCGGCTCCGGGGATCTTGCCTCGTGTTCCATAATACATCTTGGGTCACCAGTGTGGAGTGTGTAAATGAAGAGGCAGATTCATTTCAGATGATTTATTACACACTCACAACTCACAAGCAAAGAACAGACTGAACATTTAGGCAGGCACTCTCCTCTTAAGTTTCATGGCATCTCTCCACACACAACATGACATTTGCATCACACTGCATTCAACCCCCTTCATCCTTGACTCCTTCCTGCTATCTCACCAGGAACCTCCTGCTCATTGTTCTCCCATGTTTATCCACTGTCTCTTGTCTGAGATGCTAAATCATCTGGCTCTCTCAAAGTGCTAAAGTACAAACAAAACCAAATGCAGACTGGAGAATAACTACAAATAACACAAAAGATAATCAAACAATCAAAAACATAAACAGACAAATAAAAGGCAGGGACAACTCAAAAAAGGCACCAATAGTCCAACGGATGGAAATAAATACAGCAAAAAGCCATGAAGCTGAGTTTGGGGAAAAGTTCAGAGTTTTTTTGTCCAATCATATTCCAGCCATCTGTGTTGCCAGGGCCAAGCAAATCTGCCCTGGGTCTTCGGGAATTAACGGTGCGGCTCTGTAGGTTAAATTGACTGTTAAACTTATCCTGTTGCTTTAACCAATCAGATGTTTTCTGTACGTCCAGGGGTATGCATAGAAGGCATCCAAGAACATATTCATTTTTACATCTTTTGATTGGATGGTTGGACTCTTTCACCCACAATGCAGAGGATCCTAGCTAGCAAAACACCAGTGCAAGGACTTGTTTAAGCAGCTACAATATACTATATCTGTTTAAATATAATAGTGCAGCGGCATGAAATAAAGCGGCGTTGTTGGAGGTTTTAAGTAGAGTTTTATTATCATACCGCCGTCACAAGCTCCGCTCCCGGCGCCGTGCATGAGCGCCGAGAGCGAGCCCACGGCTCTCAGAGAAGGAGGGACACAAAGTCTGTGTCCTGCAGCAGAGGTTGAAGTCAGATTGAGAGAGAATGAGAGCATGGTTACAATGCAGTATATATACACCCAACTACAACAATACATCAAAGCATTCACAGCAGTTGGTCTGATCAAACAGATAACAGGACAGGCATGAGACATTTGCATGAAAGGCAACATTAACATTACAGAGGTGAGTCAGACGAAACGAGTCTGCCTGTAGACATTAATACACATTTCCTGTTCTGTTATTTGCTCTAGCCGAGCGCTGTGTTTGACCAGTCTGTTTGTGGGGATTTACATCAAAGCACATCTACATATGTAAGATGCTCAGAAGAAGCACAGTAAGGACAAGACGCATGAACACTATACGAGAATGGCGCATTACATCACAATACATGCATGTTTGCATCACAAATACATGAATGGCACATTGCATCTCAGTAGTGCAGCGGGAAAAACAGAGACAAGAGAGCTGAGTGTCCTTATCTGTTGTGGGGGTTAACCGAACCGCCACAATAGCTGTTTTTCCACCCACAATGTCAGATCAGTCGTAAACAGTTTATGTGACACGTCAGGAACATCAAATAACAGTTGTCACAACCTGGCTCAAAGGCACATGAACTGATGGCGATAAAACTGTTTATCTTCAATAAAGCGAGAAAAAAAAATAAAACCAAGATAATACATGGAGTGTGCAACCCAGGTTAGAAACCAAATTATACAACAAATGCAGAGGTAACAAATTTATTACTTTATGTGTTCAAAATGGCATTTATGGTTGTAAAAGTTAAAAAAATAAAATAATTTATTTATAATTTTGTTATGTGTTATTTCTTTGGGGGGAAATACTGCTGCAGCAGCCATTCTGTGTAGAAACAGCGCCCCTCATGGGTGAGAACAATTGTAATAGAAGGAAAGACAGGTAGAGATTGGTAATAATGCATACTGCAGGAGAAGGGAGAAATGAGTAACAAAACCGTGGAGAACTTTGGAGATAAGGACTGTTTTATGCTACACAGTTCTTTGAGGATTTGCTGTTCAGCTTCTGCCCAAGTAGTTGCCCTTTGTTTGTTTCATTTTACAAGGAATTGGAGAGATGAAACTATTTTTTTTCTTCTTTCTTTCCGTGTATCCATGTAGTAGTGTGCCATTTCTTCTTATCCTTAACTGAATCTGTTACCAAATATGTATATTAGTTAAAATCAAGTTCTGAATTTTGAGTCATGCGTTTTTGTTATTTTTGCTGTGTAACTGTTAAGCTACATGTTAAGTGCTTCGACATGTGTTAGGCTCTGCAGCCTGCACGTGCATGTCACTGTCACTGCAGTTTTCTTTTGATGTTGGCTGACCTGTTTGTAAGTGTGGATGTTTTAAGCTAAAGCATTGTACATGCACTGTTATATGACAGGCCAGGTCTTTTTTGTACTGTTGGAGTTCTTGGCCTTGCACACCCAAGACTGTGGAACTGACATGGCGAGCCACCCCGAGGAGGGCAGCACCTTATGGAGCATCAGTTTTGTACTCTGCTGGATCACCCCCCCCCCCCGACCCCATTCAGAGATAAGAACCCTCATTGCCATTGACTGTGGTAGGACACAAACTATTATTTGCTGCAGCACATCAGAGGATTTCATTCAGGGCTGATGGATTCAACCCAAGGACTGACTTTATGCCCAGATTGTGAAATTTGAGATATTGGTTATGTTCTGATGTGGGAATGAAATTTTGCATTTTTTGAACTTTAAGGTTTTTTTTATTGATAAATGCGAACAGGTGTTATTAGATAACCAAAAAGGTTTGGAAAAAACTGCAGAACTAAAGAGGTAAATTGAGTAAAAGGTCTTACTTACACTTTATTAATTAGAGAAAACATTGATATTGGAACTGAGTCGACTCATATAAAAAACAAAACTGCAACTCAGAAATTTAAACTTAAGGAAATTAAAGTTTTAGCAACTTAGGGTTGTAAAACATAACAAAAAGAGAAGAAACAAAACTCAAACAAGGGTTAATGAGAAACTGTTTAGTTTTTAGTCTTCTTCTTCTTTTAGATTTGATTGGCAGTTGGCAACCAGCATACAAGTTTTGTCCACTGTAACATTTTGTGGTACCCAAACTTTGTTTTTTTTTCCCTACAATTTCTATATAAAGTTGCTGGCAATTTAACTTTAATTCTGGTCTGTGATCTGTTATTATTAAGCCTTAGTTGCTAACTGCTGTGTCAAACTTAAAGCCTGGTCCTAGCTATCTTGAATCATTTACAGTACTACACATATCTATCAGAACAACACAGGACAGATGATCTTATAGACTTCAGTTAAATTAAAAAAAAAAAGCCCGACAGGTCCTGTGTGTTTAGCTCTGTGTGTGTGTGTGTGTGTGGGGGGGGGGGGGTATAGCCTAAAGCTGGATTCATGCACTTTTTCTCTGGTCCACGTGTCCACTTTGGACAAGCCTGATGTGCAAATGGCTCTGTATATTCTTTCATCTACCAGGCCGAGTGGTTGATGCATGCACACAACTGTTATTTATAGCTTTGCCCCAGACCTAAGGATGCTAACGTGACAGTTTGTTCACTGGCTATACGCGTGAGAGCAACGCACATTTTTTGTAACAACAACTAAAGGCAGGTTTCACCATGGTTACTGTTGCCATGGTAACAGTAACTTTCTACGGGCATGCAGAAATGCTTGCTTACACTTACTTTCTATGGGCATGCACGCATATGCACTAGTAATTTAAGAAATCTCTGTCTGTGTGACTGTGTGTGTATGTGTGTGTTCTGCACGTATCTCCTGAACCGTTCATCATATTGGCCTCAGATTTGATATGTGCTGTGTTGAGGTTAAAATTAATTTTCACAGGAGCTTGGAACAACGTCGTATACCAGCATGCTTCAGTGTTCTCAACTTAGACAAAACTGAGCCATAACTGATTCCCGTACTCCAGCGTATTCTCCAAATTTTTCATACATTTTGCAAACACTGCCTAAGTCATCTAGGTGTGACAGGGCCTTAACCAAGGCAGTAGCAAGGCACCAAAGCACAGCCGCCAGCTGGACAAGCAACAGTACTTTTAAACCTTTGGGGAAACAAGAGTGGATCTGCAGCTCAACGAACAAATGCACAGGGAAGCAGAGCTCTACAATGAAAATGTAGACCACATTAAATTTAAAAATTAAATGTGGTCTATTAAACATTAGGTCTCTAACTTCTAAGTCTCTTCTGGTTCATGGTCTATTAATCGATCATCAGATCGATTTACTATCACTCCCAGAGACCTGGCTCGGGCAAGATGATTATGTTGGTCTGAATGAATCAACTCCCTCTGGGTATTTAAACTGTCATAACCCCAGAGGTTCTGGTCGTGGTGGTGGAGTGGCGGCAATTTTCCATTCTAAATTACTAGTTAATGTTAAGCAAAAATAATGTTTTAATTCCTTTGAAGGTTTGATCCTCAGTGTGGGGCTTGTTGGCAATCTTGGCTTGAACCAATTCTCTTTGCCATAGTTTATCGTCCTCCCTCGGCCTATTCAGAGTTTCTATCGGAATTTGTCAAATTTTTAGCTGATTTAGTGCTGAAATCTCATAGAATAATTATTGTAGGGGACTTTAATATACATGTTGATGTAGAGAGTGACTGTCTTAATAAGGCATTCAATTCAATTTTAGACTCAATGGGGTTTTCCCAGAAAGTAAAAAATTCTACCCATCATTTCCACCATACATTAGACCTTGTTTTGACTTATGGTATAGATATCAAAAATCTGGTAGTGCTTCCTCATAATCCCGTACTGTCTGACCATTGTCTGTTAATTTTTGATTTCATTATCTCTGATCACTTGTTTCCTAAAGAAAAATACTACTACAGCAGGTGTCTCTCTGATGACGTTGTTGTCAAGTTTTTGCAGATTGTCTCCTCTATGCCACAGGTCAACACAACAGAAACAACAGAAATAAAAGATGGAGAGTCTGCTCCATCAGTGATTGATAGCATGGTTGATAGTGTTACTGCCTCTCTGCATCGGACTCTAGATTTGGTAGCCCCTTTAAAAAAGAAAAAGTCTAACCAGAGATTTCTAACCCCTTGGTTTAACTCAGAAACTCGTGGCTTAAAACAGAAAACTCGTCAATTGGAAAGGAAATGGCGTTCAACTAATTCAGATGAATTCTACTTAGCGTGGAGAAATCATTTCTTAATCTCTAAAAAGTCTCTTAGAAAAGCTAGATCAAGCTATTATTCTGCATTAATAGAAGCGTACAAGAATAACCCCAGGTTTCTCTTCAACACTAAAGCCAGGCTTACAAAGAGCCAGGGCTCGGTCAATCCTTGCATCCCCCCTGAGCTTTCTAGTCAGGACTTTATGAACTTTTTCAATCTTAAAATTTTATCTATTAGAGATGAAATCAGTCAGATTCTTCCTACCGTAAACTCTAGTACATTAACTACTGCAACTCCCTCAATTGATATCTGCTTAGATAAGTTTACTCCAATCGACCTCTTAGAGTTGGATAAAATAATTTCCTCATCTAAGTCTTCATCTTGCCTTTTGGACCCTATTCCTTCCAGGTTATTTAAAATTATCTTCCCAATTATTGGTAGCCGTATTCTTCTTATAATTAGTTATTCTTTAACTCTGGGTTATGTACCACTGGCTTTTAAAACTGCTGTAATTAAACCCTTACTCAGAAAACCGACGCTCGATCCAGGAGTTATGGCCAATTATCTACCAAACTCTAATTTGCCTTTCATTTCAAAAATCTTGGAAAGAGTTATTGCTGTGCAATTTTCTGACCATTTGCAGGGAGCTGGTTTGTTTGAGGTGTTTCAGTCTGGGTTCAGAGCTTATGACAGCACTGAAACTGCCTTAGTGAAGGTCACTAATGACCTCCTGATTGCATCTGATAATGGGCTTGTCTCTGTTCTTGTTCTTTTAGATCTCAGTGCAGCCTTTGACACTATCAATCATGGCATTCTACTTGATAGATTAGACCACTTTGTTGGAGTGAGTGGAACTCCGTTGCGGTGGTTTAGATCTTATTTGTCCGATAGACTTCAGTTTGTTCACATCAATGATGAATTTTCTTCCAACTCTAAGCTCAGTCACGGAGTTCCACAGGGATCTGTGTTGGGCCCTACTCTTTTTAGTTTATATATGCTCCCATTAGGCAATATCATCAGAAAGCACTGTATACATTTTCACTGTTACGCAGACGACACACAACTATACCTGTCAATGAAGCCTGATGATTGTAATCAATTAGCCAAGTTAGATGCCTGTCTTAAGTACATCAAAGCCAAGTCATTCTTGTTGACCCAAAACATTTTAGAAATTCCTTTTCAAATTATACCCTTAATTTAGATTTTTTTTTTAAAAATTTTTTGATTTTGTATATTTTATTGATCCCCAGAGGGGAAATTGAGGGCATCCACCTGGGTGGATGAAGCAGCCACGGTACAGTGCTATCCCTTTACCATTCACACACACATTCACACCTAGGGACAATTTAGAGTCTCCAATTAACCTAACCTGCATGTTTTTGGCCTGTGGGAGGAAACCGGAGAAATCCTAGAGTAAACTCACGCAGACACAGGGAGAACATGCAATGCACTGTTGGTCAGGGGCTGGGATTGAACCAGGGATCCCATGGCCAAGGGTGAGTTGCTGTGCTGCCGCACTGCTAACCACTGCTCCACCGCACCACCCACATGCCGCCACTCTCACTCTGAACAGTTCTGTGAGGAACCTTGGAGTTATTTTTGATCAAGATTTGTCCTTTAATTCACATATTAAAACTGTTCCTAAGACTGCCTTCTATCATCTGCACAATATTGCCAAGATCAGGAGCATCTTGTCTCTGAATGATGCTGAGAACCTCATTCACGCCTTTGTCAGCTCTCGATTAGATTATTGTAATTCGTTATTATCTGGTTGTCCTAAAGTATCCTTAAAAAATCTTAAGTTGATTCAAAATGCTGCTGCTAGAATTTTAACTGGTTCTAGAAAAAGAGATCACATCTCCCCGGTTCTGTCCTCCCTTCATTGGCTTCCCATAGAATTTAGAATCAAGTTTAAAATCCTTCTTCTCACTTTCAAAGCTCTTAATAATCAGGCCCCCCAATATATAAAAGATCTGATATTACCTTACCATCCTAATAGAGCATTATGCTCCAAAAATGCTGGCTTACTTGTGGTGCCCAAAATCTCCAAAATTACACTGGGAAGCAGAGCTTTCTGCTACCAAGCTCCTTCTCTCTGGAACCAGTTACCACTCTGGGTCCGGGAGTCAGACTCGATCTCTGTTTTTAAGAACAGGGTAAAATCCTTCCCTTTGAATATAGCTTATATTTAAGGAGGGATTTTGTGTCTCTTGACCCCACTTTTGTTCTGTTGTTATTTGATCCATACTGCTGGTTGACCTCCAATAATGTACTTGGTATCTTACTGTTATGTTCTTTATGTCTGTCCTCTCCATCCTCCCTATCCCCTCACCCCCAGCCAGTCGCAGCAGATGACTGCCCCTCACTGAGCCTGGTTCTGCTAGAGGTTTCTTCCTGTCAAATGGGAGTTTTTCCTCTCCACTGTCGCTAAGTGCTTGCTCATAGGGGATTGTCTGATTGCTGGGTTTTTCTGAGACTGTGTGGTTTTTTCTGCACTGTGGCACCACGAGATGGCTTCTGTTGTGATGTGGCGCAGTATAAATAAAGGTGAATTGAATTGAAATTGAATTGAATTGAAAAGGTAAAGATTTGTAAAACTATAATTTTATAGTTAATGTCGTCTTTAACACGGTTTGTGTGGATGGGCCGAAAGGCTATTTTTATGGTGTTTGGTATGAATGGCACTTAAATGGGGTAATTCACCACTGAAGGCCTAGTTGTAAAATACACGGTCCACCACTGGCAGTGGCATGTATTCGAGCAAGTGTGCTTAACTGCTTTACATGACAGCATTACTCTACTGCTTCATGTCATTGAACCAACTTTAAATGTCATAGATTTCATTTAATCGACTTAGAACTGACAATTGAATGTTTCCTCTCAAATCTCACACAGTATCAAACATTGCTATTTCATCCAAAATTACGATAACATTTTTTGAAAAGATTGTTTAAGCTTTAATTTAGAACAGCATGTGAACATTATGATTGTCTTGACAATTTTATTCAGTCCTCAGAAGCATAAGGCGACCACTGTTATCATGTTGCCTGAGGTTGAGAAATTAATTTTAAATTGCACATAACTCTTCAGTTATTGAAGAGTTATGTGCAGCCACTGCAGCCCCCAAAGATCATGTTATCCCATTAGCGGTAGCTAGCCGAGTAGTGTTAAAAACATTACTGTTGCATAAGCTGGGAAGCTGTGTCCAAATCATTTTGCTGTTGATATACTGGAAACTAAATCCTTCCTGTTAATAGTCTTGTTGCATTTCTGTCCAGTTATCTCTGTCCACTGCACACTCAGGCAATCTGTGTAACTGTACAGTGTCAGACAGGGACATACATCTGACAGTACAAGACGTGTGTTTTCCATCTCTGTTTTTTCTAAAGGTTAAATTTGTCACTGTTGATAGAACAAGAACTGTATCTGTTCTTCCTTGTGTTCCTGACATTTATTCTCAAAAAGTGATGTTAAATTAAAAAAAAATACACAGTTGTAAGGACAACTTGCAGTCAAACAGCATATTCTCTGTAAGATGTTACCGTGGTAATGGCTGCTTCGTTACTTCTGCTATTTGGGCTGTATTGGTCTATAGTGGCTATAGTTTATTTTGAATTGGGTAGCCTCCCTGGCAGTTATACAAAATGGCTTGGCTGGAATTGCAATCCAGCATGCCCACTGACTTTTGATATCATTCCCAAGACAATAAATGCCAGGCTGATGGCCATCGGTTTCGTAGGGTCCTTCCTACCAACGGCTGTCAGACTGTACAACCTAAGGCAGGACTGCTCGCAGAGATAGCAAAAAGACGTAACAAACTAATAGTTTTTTGAATGCAAAAGATGCAATAGAACTTACACAATGGTCCCCTCCGGCATATAACTAGGAAAATACCGGTCGCTATGGAGGGTGAGAATATGTATGGGGCACATAATCATACATGTAGGATAACTAAGTAGATGGTTATGCTGTTTCATCCATCTAGCAACAATGCTCTGCACTGTGTGTGTTTATATATTTACATATTTATTCCATCTAGCTACAATGCTCCGCACTGTGTTTTTATATATCTACATATTATTCCATCTAGCTACATTGCTCCGCACTGTGTGTGTTTATATACTTACATATTTATTCCACCTAGCTGCAATGCTCCGTACTGTGGGTGTTTATATATTTACATTTTTATTCCATCTAGGCTACAATGCCTGGCACTGTGTGTTTATATATTCATATATTTATTCCATCCAGCTACAATGCTCTGCACTGTGTGTCTGTGGTGTGTGTGTATATATATATTTTATAGTAATATGTACATATGTTATTAGCTGCTCTTGCTTGCTTGTTTTTTTTCTGCCTTCTGATTGTTGCTCTGAGTGTTGCTATCCCTGTGCTGTTGCAATCCTGGAATTTTCCCCGTTGTGGGACTAATAAAGGCTTATCTTATCTTATCTTATCAGACTACAATTCGGAGTAGACAGAGATACACCACAACAATCAATGCAAACACTCCCACCATATCATACTCCACTGAGGACAAGGAATTCCTTCTACACAGACTTTGATAGAGTTTATCCATATCTTGTCTCACAATGGCAACTGATGGTCATGGGTGATTGAAGCGCTTACTTTGGTGGCCACCATCATGGTTGAAGAGGCATAATCACACTTCTTGGAATTGGCATGAGCAAATGCCAGCCACATGGCCCTTTTATGACCATCATCCTGTTCCAGCAGGTCCTGTTAATACAAAGCAACATGGATGCAACCATGCTTAAAGAATGGTAATAGTAGTGGAGACATAAGGGATGTGAGCGTGCCTACGTAAGCCCTGGGCCCTTACAGTTGGACAGACTGTTATGTCTGAATAAATACCTTTATGAATGATGAGGCCAGGGTGAACAGTCAAACTCAGCTTTATTGAAGTTGGACACACATCAGCCACCAGGGCATGGGGCATCGGTCCAAGAGGGCTGTGTAATGGATGCCCCCTGCTATTTATAGGCGGTGCAGTGGTGGAAGAGGAAGTGGCCGCCACTACACCACACTTCACAATAAAGGCATGAAATCACAACATCACACAGACCAACTGTCCAACGGTGTGATTTTTCTGGTAAGAGGCAAATTACCCCGAACCCAAGTGAACTCATGACACAGCCAAACCAGGCAAGGGACCTTCAAAGACTAAATTAAGTCACAATTGGCCCTCCTTTGTCAAACGTTGCATAAGACAAAAGAGTGGTCGTACCGATCATTTGAATGCTACAGATCTGTATTTATCAATCTGATCTTGATTCATACAGTGCAATTATAAATGTTTTATCCACTTATGTCACTGCAACAAATATTAAAACAGATTTAAGCAGAATTTTTTTAAAAATGTAGTTATTTGGTGGAATATAGAAAATTGAATTAAACTTTGTTTGCGAAACACTTTTTACCATTGCTGTTAAGCTGAAGGGTTTTTTTTCAACTTGTTCTTTTCTTACTGTATATTTGTGTACTGTAAAGTGCCATGAGAGTGCTGTGTTAAAATAATATTTTAAGAAGTATTTCTCACTTTTCTGTTATGTAGTATCTCACAATAGTTATTCTTTACAAATTATCTGGTAACCCACAACAGAGCTTTACACACAGAAGTAGCCAGCTGAGATGACGCACTGCACCAAGGTTAAAAAAATGCTAAGAATTTGCAAGAGAAATTCTGTTGTACGCACCAAAGAAGGTGTAGGGAAATTATTTTATTTTGCCCTATTTGTCTCTGCAATAATTTGCCCAGTGCCGGAGAGAGCCGTGGCAGAGCTGAGCCAGTGTAAACAAAACAGCTGTTCTGGAGAGGGGATCTGTCATGAATCCCCCACAAGGTCAAGAAGGGAGACCCAGGCACTGAACTGCAGTTTGTGAGATTTAATGTGAAAACACAAGTTCAAACAGAACACAAAAACAACACTTACAATAATGGTGAACAGGTTGTTTGCAAGATCAGCACAGGAATACACATCAGAACAGGGAAAGGGTTCTGATGGGAATAGGTAAATTAGACTCCAGCAATAAGTGAAAGAAACAACAGTCTTGAAATAGAGCAAGAAACCAATGAACACAAATGATTGCAAGTGTGGATCATATGAGCGGAAGGATTGACCAAATTTTTGACTGGTGTCAGCTGACAACCCGTGAACTGAACCAATGGCAGGAAACTCAGAGAGCAACAAATACAGGATGATTACTAAAATAGAAGTGTCAAACAGAACCATAATAACCAAAACCAGCACACAGTAACATAATACACAGGAAACAATCCCACAGCGGTGAGAGAATACACGGAATAACCAGAAGAAAAATGAGGGCATGAGCACAGTGAAAACACCGCACACAGCCTCATGACAACGTCTTTCTGCACTTCTGAAAAGTAATACATTTTAATGTTTGACAAGTGTGCTTTAAAATGACAGAATGGACAGCATTTTATCAACCAATCATCTAAGTCAAACAATACATATTTAGATCATAATCCTCAACTGGTGATCAGCTGATCAAACCAATGGTGTTGTGCAGCACGAATCTCCTCCATAACGGGATTCTTTTGCATTTAAAGTGACTTTTGAGGTTAACATACTACTTTATTATTTTTCACTTTTCTCATAATAATGTCAATTTCTACTTCTGCTGTGTTGTAAATTCTGGGCATGGAAAGATCATTTCCATCCACCAGATTTATCAGTGACTAAACATCATACGAGGACATGTGTATGGTTTCATAAATACCACGTGGACCTTTTCATACAATCCTATCTACACCCAAATGTGCACCTATTTATACACACTTTTGAAAAATCAGAGCCAGTAACTCTATAGAAGACTGTGGAAGGAAAAGCCACCTAATCATAGATAGACCCTGTGAAAAGAGGGAAAGTTTTCCAAGATGCATTTTATTTTGTTGCTACAGAGGTTTTGGGTTTTGGAAAGAGGAATCACAAAAATGACTCCTCAATATCCAACATTCTCAAAATGATGCACCTTGCACACAGTGCATTCATAAAGAACAAAATCTTCAGTCAACCAAGAACAGGTACCTCTCTGCAAAACACAATGTTCAGACAAAGGTTCAACTAGATGAAGCATACTTTATGTGGTGAGCAAAGAAAGTTGCCAAGATTCAGGAAGCAGCAGACATGCATAAAACCAACACTTGTTCTGTTAGTTAAAGTTTGCAAACTTATGTGTGAACAGACCAAGAAAAAATGGCATCTCAAGATTTCTTATAAAAGAAAACCATGTTTAGGCAAGTGAAGTACTCTCATACAAACAGCACAACAAGAAGAAATGTCTTGAGTTAAAAACAGCCTTGCTTGAAGATATATCATCTTACTTCAGTTTCAGGTTTTGTAGTGATGCTCCAGCATGATGGTCTGTGAGCTGTAATTTGTTAAAACCAAGTGGTAGCACTCTGATCAGATCAGCCAAAAGCCTCAACATTTGAGATTCCTATACTCCATCTGTGTTATTAAAATGGCAGGCTATGGTAACCAGCATGGAGGAGCTTGAAAGATGTGGATACCTTGGCATGGAAAACATACTCATCAAGGTTCAACTCCGCTGCGCAGGCCATGTCATCAGGATGCCAGACACACTCATTGCTAAGGCTATGCTTTTCGGCTAGCTCAATCATTGGAAGAGAGCTGTTGTGAGACCTTGTCTCCACTACAGGGACACACTCAAGAGGAGTCTGGTGTCTGCAGGCATGCAAAGTGACTGGCAGCAGCAGGCGGAGGCTTGTATTACTTGGTGCAGCCAAATATACAGAGGTATAGAATGCTTTGAGGAAAATAGAATAGATAATGTTAAGTCCAACAAGGAGAAATTAAAAAAAAAAAATTGACACTAAGGACACTTTCAAATGCTGACTTTGTGGAAAAGGATGCAGATCTTATACTGACTTGATATTATTATACAACATGCTTGATAGGAGCCTCCATTCCTTCTACTTATTGTTACTACACAGCCATAATTTCACATCACTTATTCAGCTTTCCCTGTCTGTTTCTTCATTATCTCTTTCCATTATTGGATTGTTTAAGAAATATTGTTGTAGTCATTAACAGCCTAAAATCTATCTATCTATCTATCTATCTATCTATCTATCTATCTATCTATCTATCTATCTATCTATCATTTGTACCACATCAAAATATACATACTGGTCTTGCCTTGGTCTTGGGAGACTCTGACCTTGGTCTGGTCTCAACTTCAATGCTAGCCCATGCCATTGCAGTTGCTATGTCATATTTATTTGTCGTTACTTCTGCCAAGGAGGATATACAGTATGTTTCTGTTGGCATTTGCATGTTTCTTGTTTTTTAGGTGGATAATTTTTGCCAGTGGTTATAGATACAAATTTTACTTTCTGGTTTCTAGCTTGGTGCTCATCATAAATGCAATGGTAAAAGGACATTCTGTAATCTACAAAAAAAAAAAAAAAAAAAGTTTGAGGCTGGAAACCACCATGTGGTGAAAGATGGCATCAGGTGTCAAACATACTGGATCAATTTGCAAAGTGTGAAAGCTGTTTTACAATAAAGTGACTGCTATTCAAATGTGTACACTGGAGGTCGTACTGTTTTATTAAGAGTAACAGACGCAACACTGAGACTGTCTAAACAGCAGAGGGCAGTAATGTGCATACCCTGTTACACACAGCTTTCATGTACAATGCGTCCAGAAAGTATTCACAGCACTTCAGTTTTTCCACATTTGTGACCCGTGCTGATAAAATGAGTCACTTTAAGGAAATTATCAGAACTGAGGTAATGTTTTTTGCATATTCTGTATTGAAAGATCTTCAAAATTATATTTAATTTGTAGGAAGTGCACAAAAACTGACACTGGAAAAAGACGATTTGTTTATATTTTGGCTAGGTTTAAAACTCGCGTTCGATCGGTCGGGAGTTACATCTTCTGCAAAAACATATATATTTTTAGAAATTACATTTTCTGGCACTCATGGGCAACTCATGGGTTTTTTTTTCCCAGGACTTTGCCGCTAGCAAACAAAGAAGAGTCATGATTTATGACTTCTCCTGTTCTGCAGCTCGTAATGATGGTGTGCATTCCAACTCATTTTGCCAGCACAGGTCACATTTTGTTGTTAAAGCCTTATTCCAAAATGGAAAAAAATCATTTTTTTCCCCTCAAAATTCTATTAACAATACCCCCATATGACAACGTGAAAAATGTTTTTTGAGATTTTTGCAAATTTGTTAAAAATAAAAAACTAAGAAATCACATGTACATCAGTATTCAAAGCCTTTGCTCAGTACTTCGTTGATGTACCTTTGGCAGCAATTACAGCCTCAAGTCTTTTTGAATATGATGCCACAAGCTTGGCACACCTATCTTTGGGCAGTTTCGCCCATTCCTCTTTGCAACGCCTCTCAAGCTCCATCAGGTTGGATGGGAAGTGTCGGTGCACAACCATTTTCAGATCTCTCCAGAGATGGTCAATTGGATGTAAGTCTGGGCTCTGGCTGGGCCACTCAAGGACATTCACAGAGTTGTCCTGAAGCCACTCCTTTGATATCTTGGCTGTGTGCTTAGGGTCGTTATCCTGCTGTAAGATGAACCGTCACCCCAGTCTGAGGTCAAGAGCACTCTGGAGCAGGTTTTCATCCAGGATGTCTCTGTATATCGCTGCATTCATCTTTCCCTCTATCCTGACTAGTCTCCTAGTTCCTACCGCTGAACAACTTCCCCACAGCATGATGCTGCCACCACCATTGGCGTGGTTATGAGCGGTGCCTGGTTTCCTCCAAACATGATGCCTGGGCATTCATGCCAAAGAGTTTAATCTTTGTCTCATCAGACTAGAGAATTTTGTTTCTCATGGTCTGAGAGTCCTTCAGGTGTCTTTTGGCAAACTCCAGCCGGGCTGCCATGTGCCTTTTACTAAGGAGTGGCTTCCGTCTGGTCACTCTACCATACAGGCCTGATTGGTGGATTGCTGTAGACATGCGCTATCAACTGTGGGACCTTATATAGACAGTGTGTGCCTTTCCAAATCATGTCCAATCAACCTGAATTTACCACAGGTGGACTCCAGTTAAGCTGTAGAAACATCCTCAAGGAAGAATACTTATATACGTGTGATTTCTTAGTTTTTTTATTTTTAATAATTTGCAAAAATCTCCCCAAAAAAACCTTTCACATTGTCATTTTGGGGTATTGTGTGCAGAATTTTGAGGAAAAAAATGAATTTAATTCCTTTTGAAATAAGGCTGTAACATAACAAAATGTGGAAAAAGTGAAGTGCCGGGAATACTTTTCAGATGCACTGTACTTTTATGTATAAATTTTATATGTTTATTCAGGTATTTAATTCAAATATGTATTATTTTAAAATCATTTCTACAGCTTGAGATGCTGGTTTTATCATAAATTTATCATAAATACTATCTTTTTGAATTCCCATATGCCTGTGACTTAATGTTCTGTGCCTTTGTGGATCCACTGTGATGTGTCAGTTGTACTACACATAATGCTGAAATTGCACAATTCTTTTAAAAATAATAGTATGTTCATAATATGTTCTGTAAAAGAATGGTTCATTAAACGTAAACATTTCACAATGTACTTCTTAGCAGAAAAACAAAGAAACAAATCATGTGTTGTCATTGTTTAGGTTGTTATGCTGTTATTTTACTAGTCCAGCAAACTTGAGATTAAATTGGGTTGAATGTGGCCCCTGAACTAAACTGAGTTTGACAACCCTGGTAAATACCTTTGATTTGGCATGAAATTTTTGTTGGTCTGTTTATTTATTTATTAGAACATTAGTAACTTAAGATATACACAATAGGAAAATAAAGATTTATACCCGAGTAGGTGCATTCTGGCAGTTAATATAATCTTTTATTTGCAGCCGCACTAGTGTTGCAGTAACACACAATGATCAAAGACAGTTTTGACCATTTATTTGTGAAAATGTCTGAAACACTTATGATGGAGCTCATCACATTATGTTTTATGCGTGTGTGACACCTTGTGCCTCTAGAGGGCTGACAGTGGGCTTTCAGACCTGTTCTGCTTTTTTATTTATGGACAGATAGCCCCATGGCATCCAGAAAGCATGTCTGTTTTAAAACTGATACCCCCTCTGGGGTAAAACAAACTGCAACTGAAACTTAGGAGGCCCTCCATGATTAAATGTGTCCATATATCAACACTGTACAAGCTCGACGATCTAGACTGACAGAGTCTGGGAGAAATGTTCTTATTAAGACAAGTTCTAGATCACCAAATGTTATTATCACTGCTGGACACATTGAAGGTCAGGTTATGGAATTTTAGGGGTTATAAACTGACACTGAATGTGAATTATCGCCCTTTTTCCACATGTTTACATGGACAGAAAATCCTCAGTGTGACACAGAATGTGAACACTGAATGCTGGCTGTTGCATTTAATCCTTAGACCGGACATGCTCATTGGTGTCTCCTCAGAGTGGTAACATAGAAAACGCCCAACAGAGATGCTGCTGTCACTTCAACGGCTTCATTCAAGTAACTAGTGTTTAGTTAGAAGCTGACAGATAAGTGGGGTTTTTTTTGTTATTTTTTTTTTCCCCCAGAGCTCCAGAGCAGGTGCATTAATCAGTCCCTCCCAGATTTTGCAGGCTTTTTTGTGATTGTTGAAGACCAAAAAGCCTGATTTTTTTGCACTGAAAGTTGTGGGAAGTATAAATTTTGAATCGGTTGCTTTTTCCCATACTTTACTGCGATGGCATTCTACACAGGATTGTCAAAATTTCCTATTAGTTTTATTTGTTAATTAAACAGAAACTTCTGCTATACACAATTTTTTTTGGTGCAACAGCAAATATAGAGTTTGCACAATTATGTGAGCATGAAGTACTCACATAAATACTTAAATCTGTCATAAAAATGACCAACATTTGACTCTTGCTGACAACTTGAATAAAAAAGATAAAAATAAAAGAATCAGTCATTACAACAGCTTAATTGATTTCTTGTACAATGTAGAGTAACATACTTCCCCTTCCAGTCCATTTCCAGCTCCTCTTCCATTATATTTTCCCATTTCCTGGTGCGTTCTCATGACTAAATCAATTTTATCACTTTCACTTATCATTGTACATACTGGAAATAGTGTACGGGCAGGTCATTTTTTCTTTATAAAGTCCGTGTTTCACATTTTGATCATTCTTGTAACCATAGTGAGCCGTTTAATAGTTCCTGGGTTAGCTTAGCAGCTAGCAGCTATCATATTGTTTCTGTCTGTGCCGTCCCAATACCCTTGCATGGGCTGTAATAGACCTGTGAAACTCACTGAAACATACACTACTCACAAAACGTTAGGGATATTCGGCTTACGGGTGAAATTTCAGGATGCACCTAAAATGCACGATAACCTTTACAGGTGAATTTAATTTGACCTTCTCTAACCTTTTGAATGCACATGTCCAACTGTTCAGTGTTTCAGTATTTTTTGCATAACTTGCTGTTCTCTAACAAGGTGCTTAATGGCAAAATTCACAACAGATGTTTGAGCCATGATTCAACCAATAAATTTTCTGGTTCAATTAGAATTTGTATTTAAACGGTCCTCTAAATCATGCTGTTCACATTTTGACATCATGAGACCAAGACAACACCCAACAACTGATCAACAGTACTTTGCCATTGTGAGGCTTCAAACAGGATGTTCTCAGAGGGAAGTGGCCACTGAGCTGAGAGTGTCACAGAGTGTCATCAGCAGGTTGCAACAGAGATACAGAGAGACTGGAAAAGTCACAGAAAGGCATAATAGTGGACGTCCTTTGGCCACATCCCACACTGATTCATTGTGAACAGTGCCCTGCGGAACCAGATGATGAATGCCATTCAACTCCAGGCACATTTAAGGGAGGTGAGAGGCACCCAAGTGTCATGTCAGACCATTTGAATCCCTTTACATCAGCGTGGTCTGCGTGCTAGATGACCTGCAAGGGTACCTGACCACACCGTCAGGCACAGGCATCATCGTCTTGCATGGCCCAGGGAGCATTTACGCTGGACAAGGGGCCAGTGGGCCTCAGTGCTGTTCTCTAATGAAAGTCGTTTCACATTGAGCAGAAATGATGGCCACCAATGATGTTGGAGATATCAAGGAGAGTACTACGCATCAACCGCTGTCGTCACCATACAAACCTTTGCTGCTGGTGGTGTTACAGTCTGGTCAGGTATGTCTAGTCAATACAGAACTGCCCTATACCTTGTGAATGGTACAGTGACAAGCCGATACTACCTGAATAACATCATTAATCCAGTCATTGTGCGACTGCATGAACAACACAGGCCTAATTTCATCTTCATGGACAACAATCCATCCATCCATCCATCTTCTACCGCTTTTCCGGAGGTCCGGGTCGCGGAGGCAGCAGTTCAAGCAGAGAAGCCCAGACTTCCCTCTCCCCCGCCACCTGCTCCAGCTCTTCAGAGAGGATACCAAGGCGTTCCCAGACCAGCTGGGAGACATAGTCTCTCCACCGTGTCCTGGGTCTGCCCCGGGGTCTCCTCCCAGTGGGACGTGCCTCAAACACCTCAAGTGGGAGGCATCCAGGAGGCATCCTAATCAGATGCCCATACCACCTCAACTGACTCCTTTCAATGTGGAGGAGCAGCGGTTCTACTCTGAGCCTCTCCCGGATGACTGAGCTCCTCACCCTATCTCTGAGGGTGAGTCCAGCAATCCTACGGAGAAAGCTCATTTCAGCCGCTTGTATCCGCGATCTCGTTCTTTCGGTCATTACCCAAAGCTCGTGACCATAGGTGAGAGTAGGAACTAGATTGACTGGTAAATCGACAGCTTTGCTTAGAACTCAGCTCCCAAACTCTAAACTGCTTTTGGTACGTGGAAAAAAAATGGACAACAATGTTCACTCATTGAGGTTTGCATCATTCGGGAACGGCTGCTGCAGCTGGGTTACCTCAAATGGAGTGGCCTGCTATTTCTCCAGACCTGAATCCCATAGAAAACCTGTGGGAATCAGCTGAGTGGGCCGTGTAGAGGCTCGTAACCCTGCACCCCACAACTTCAATGACCTGAGGGGCCACCCTTCAAGAAGAGTGGAATGCCATGCCTCAGCAGACAATAAGTCGACTAATGAAAAGCATGAAGACGTCGTTGTCAATCTGTAACTGATTGCTCAAGCAGTGCGGTGGCAGAGTAGTTAGCACTGGCGGCAGCACAGCAACTCACCCTTGGCCGGGGCATCCTGGGGTTCGATCCCAGCCCCAGACCAACAGTGATCTGTGTGGAGTTTGCATGTTCTCCCCATGTCTGCGTGGGGTTTGCTGCGGGATTTCTCTAAAGTGGCCAAAGGTGTGAATGTATGTGTGAATGGTGAAAGGGTTGGGGCGCCGCACTAGTGGCTGCCTCATCCACTCATGTGGATGCCCTGTAATTTCCCCACTGTGGGACTAATAAAGGACTCTAAATCTAAAAAAAAAATCTTAATCTAAAAAGGGTACTTGACAAGTTATTGAGACATTGACATATTTTGTTGTGGTATACCCACCACTGTTGTTGGCTTTTGTTTCAATAAATTGTTTGAAATGAGGAAATCACCATTGCATGCTTCTACTTAAATGCCCGACTTTTAAGATATCTCACTGTAGCATAAAGTTTTTACATTTTCCATAAATTTCACCAGAAAGCCAAATATCCCTAACTTTTTGTAAGTAGTGTATGTCCGACTCCCAGTTGTTACCTGACTTCTTTTAATATTACGTTGTCTATGCAGAATCCCTTGGTTATTGATGTTACCATTACTGTTATTGAATATTAGCTTAGTTAGCTTCCTGTTGCTAGCATGTTATGCATTCTCATAATAAATGCTGACTCATTCTTAGTAACACTGCATGGATTCAAGTGAATATGAATGAGCTCGTGTAAAGACTTTGCACAATACATATCCATTACACAGGTCTGTTGCAGGTGTTTAGAATGGCACAGACGTAAACATGATAGCTGCTACTCTACATTGTGTAAGAGGTCCATTGAATTTTTTTCCACGCACACACAGTTGAAACCAGAAGTTTACATCAGGTGGGCTGAAAGGTTCATAGGCTGAAAATTTCATAGTGGTCAAATTTGACCAAATGTGGTTAATTTTTCAACTGCAGGGATCCAAGCTCTGCAACACCAGCAGAAGAAGTGTGTGGACCGAAGGGGAGACAGTGTTGAAAAATAAACCACATTTGGTCAAATCTGATCACTTTTCAGCCCCCACTTGTACACTGTATAAAAAGACTTGTGACTTTATTTTCTCACTGTCTGACATTAAATCAGACTAAACTCTGCTTTCAGAAGCTTCTCACAATAGTTTGCTGGAATTTTGGCCTATTCCTCCTGACAGAACTGGTGGAACTGAGTCAGATTTATAGGCCGTCTTGTTTTCACACGTCTTTGCCCACAAATTTTCTCTGGGAATGACATCAGGGCTCTGTTATGGCCACTCCAAAACATTGACTTTGTTGTTCTTAAACCACTTTGTAACTAATTTGGTGGTAGGCTTGGGGTCATTGTCCATATAGAAGATCCATTGAATCCAGGCTGATGTCTTGGATGTTTCAATATTTCCACATGATTCCATTCTTTTCCATTCTTTCCTCATGATTCCATCTATTTTGTGAATTGAACCAGTCCCTCCTGTAGCAAAACACCCCCACAATATGATGATGCCACCCCCATACTTCACATTTGGGATGGTGTTCTCAGATTTGCAAACTTCCCCCCTTTTCCTCCAAATGTAACGACGGTCATTATGGCCAAACAGTTAAATTTTAGTTTTGCCAGACCCCAGGACATGTCTCCAAAAATTAAGGTCTTTGTTCCTGTGTGCCTTTGCAAACTTTTTTCTGAAAAAAAAAATGTTCTTGGGAGACTCATTCCTCCAGGAGAAGAGATAAAGCAGAAGGGAGTTTTGGCTTGCTTCTCTTTAACCCAAACAATTGCTGATGTGCAACAATCTGAACTCTCCAAGGACAGCCATGTGACTAACATGGAATTTTACCATCTGGCATGAACTGAGAGATGAACTCTGTGGACATGTTATCTATGCTTAGGACACTAAGGACATAACATCTAGCCGTTGCCTAAGAGACGATTTTTGTTGTCCACCAGTAACTGATACTTCACACACTGCACTCACACTGATATCATATGACTGACATACACACACTGGTCTCTCTCTTGCTCTTGCTTTGTTAATGTGTGGATCTGTATTGTCTGCTAGTGTGCAATTAGAGGGTTTTTTTCTATGTGATCACAATCTCGCTCATTCAAGCTATATTTTGATAACTATGTTTTTTCTCTCTGCCCAATGTGTCTCCCCCTCCCCCTCCCCCTCTTTAACCCCCACTGTATGAGGCGCCTTGTATGGCTGCCGCGTCATTAGGGAGCGCTTAACAAGAGCGCACCTAGTGATAAGTGAAATTCCTTGTATGTGTAAGCATACTTGGCAATAAAGTTGATTCTGATTCTGATTCTGTAATCTGGCTTTTTTGTATGTTTCTTTTTGGAGAAATGGTTTATTCTTCACCGTGTGTGTGTGTGTGTGTGTGTGTGTGTGTGTGTGTGTGTGTGTGTGTGTGTGTGTGTGTGTGTGTGTGTGTGTGTGCGCACGCGTGCGTTTGCATGCACATGCTCTCAAATGCATGTGTGGGTTGTCATTAAACACATGGAAAACTGAGGGAAGGAGGCCACAGTAACTCCCACCCCAGAACCGCAGGAAAGCAAGACAGCATCTCCATCGCTGGGGAAGACCACAGCCCCCATGGAGTACAAGCACCCCAAGGCCATGTTATGTCCATAATCTGGTAGACAAGAAGGAGTCTGAGGATCTGAGGATACCTTTGAATGTCACTTAATTATAAGAACCACACACAAAACTAAGAGCTCCGTACAGAAAGATGGTCGACGGTCGAAGAGCCAATGCCCCTTCCACCCTGGCCCTTTTATACCCCAGGTGACGCCACCACCGGAAAAGTGGTGTACTACACTACACCCAGGGTGCTACAGCCACCATCTTACTATGCAACCCCCTTCCCCCCCGCTGGAAAAATGCAAGCACACCAATTAGGCCCTCCCAACTTTGTAACCCGACTCACGCGCTATAACACAGAATATATGCAGTCCTATCCATGCACACAAAATAACTAACCTAGAGGGGCCAGGTGGACTGCTGGCTCACCCCTACATGGCCAGGTGGATTATTCTGCCACCATAAACACCAAAGTCCAAAATAAAAATAGCCGTGTTTCTAAAACTAAATTAATCCCTGAACAATATATATACAATCAAATTTTATAACAAGCAAACTTAAAACAGGTCATATGTACATTCACATTTCTATTGGTGGCCCCCACCCCAACACACCCAGCACACAAACTGGGCATTCCACACAAAACACACTTTCAATTACAATTTCAATTCTTTTTTTTTTCTTTTTTTTTTAAAAACAGAGTGTTGGGGACTTCACTTTTTTTTTTTCAAAGACAGGGCAACACACAATAAGAAAATGTGAAACATGTTAGATAGATAGATAGATAGATAGATAGATACTTTATTTCAAACAAAAAAGTGAAAAAACAAAACAAAACAAATGACAAGTGCGATAAAGTGACAGTATACAGTGCTTGAAAGGGAGAAGGAAGAAGTGAACATTTATTAACTCCAACTCCTCTTTTCCATAAATACAACCCATGTGAAATATATACAATTTACCATATTTAAGACCCCAAGTAAACAATTAACTATATTTTGTACATATCAACATTAACATCCATCCATCCCAACATACATACAGCCCATACATCAAAACCAGCCCCAAACAACACAGATATACACAGCACTGTCCCACCCACCATCCCATAGTGTCCCAGAGTGAGCGTAGTGAATCGTACATATAAATACTACCCTTCTAACATATATTCTTTCAGCAAATAATGTTTATGCCTATTTTTGAATTGATTTCTGTTTGTACATAGTTTCAGTTCCAGCTCTAGACTGTTCCACAAATCCACCCCACAGACAGATATGCACATACTTTTCTTGGTTGTTCATGTCTTAGATTTTGTAAAGTTTAAGTCTCCTCTCAAATTATGATCATTGTCTCTTTTTTTGAATAATTTTTGTATATTAGTTGGGAGTTGATTATTAATTGCCCTGTACATGACTTGTGCTGTCTTAAATTGAACTAAATCCATGAACTTTATGACATGTGACTTTAAAAACAACAAATTGGTATGGTCTCTATATCCTACATTATTTATTATCCTTGTAGCTTTTTTTTGTAATGTGCATATTGACTGTAGGTTGGTCTTGTAGGTGTTTCCCCAGACTTCTACACAGTAGTTAAGATAAGGTAGAAACAGTGAATTGTACGGTAAGACCCATGATTTATAGTCCAAGATGTGTCTTGTCTTCCCCAGTATCCCTACACATTTTGCCAAGCTGGCCCAAATGTGACCGATGTGAGGTTTCCAGCAGATTTTATTGTCTAGCATCACCCCCAGAAACTTATTTTCCTGTACTGTTTCTATTCTAGTACCATCTATCGTTACCATTATTTCATGGTTTATTTTATAATTTCCAAACAACATAATCTTTGTTTTTTTCAGATTTAGAGATAATTTGTTTTTGTTGAACCACTGCATTAGCCTTTTCATTTCAGTTGTGACCACCTCTAAAACCTGCTGCAAATTCTCACCAGTGCAAAGGACATTTGTGTCATCCGCAAACAAAATAAATTTCAGAATTTTTGATACTTGGCATATTCATTCATTCATTCATTCATTCATTCATCTTCCTCTGCTTAATCCTTTTTGGGTCGCGGGGGTGCTGAATGCCATTTATATATTAAATAAAGAGTTTGGGTCCCAAAGCCGACCCCTGGGGCACACCACAAGTGATGTCCATGAAGGGTGATTTGTACTCACCAATTTGTACAAATTGTTGTCTGTTACTTAAAATAACTTTCCACCCAACTCAGTCCGACCCCTCTTATCCCATACCTTTCCAATTTCCTCAGTAGAATTCTGTGGTTGATGGTGTCAAAAGCTTTCTTTAAATCTATAAATACTCCTACAGCAAACTTTTTTTTATCTATACAACTAGTAATTTCTTCTGTAAGTTCGATCAGTGCCAAAGATGTAGATTTATCTGCTCTAAAACCATACTGGCTGTCTGTAAGGAGGTTGTGTTTTTCAGTGAAATCATCCAGTCTCTTAGTGAAGATTTTTTCAAGGATTTTAGAGAATTGTGAGAGTAAAGAGACCGGCCTGTAATTTGTGAAATAATGACTGTCTCCTGTTTTGTATAGAGGTATTACTTTTGCTATTTTCATTTTGTTTGGAAATTTACCAGTTTGAAATGACAGGTTACAGATGTGGGTGAGTTGTTTAACAATTTCTTCAATTACTTTTTTCACTATTGTCATGTCAGTTTCATTCCAGTAAGTTGATTTTTTGTTCTTAAATTTACTCACAGTCTCGATAATTTCCTTTTCAGTAACTGCACCCAAAAAGATTGTGTTTGGATTTCTATCTTCTATTTCATTTACAGACCCACTATTGTTTGTTTCTGGTGTCACTATTGAGTTTGCTAATTCAGGACCAATGTTTACAAAAAATTTATTGAAACCACTGACCACATCCTCCATATTATTTATCAAATTGTCATTTTCAATAAAATATTCTGGATAATTAGCATTCTTAGGTTGGTTACTAATAATCCCACTGAGTACTTGCCATATTCCTCTTAAGTTATTTTTATTACCCTCTAATATTCTGTTGTAGTATTCTCTCTTACAAGTCCTCATTATATTAGTAAGCTTGTTTTTATATCTTTTATATTTGACCTCAGCCTCTTCCATTCTGCACTTAATGAATTGTTTATATAATGTATTCTTCTTTTTACATGCATTTATTAACCCCTTGGTGACCCAAGGAATAATTTTGTTTTGTTGTCCATCACTGTATTGTTTTATAGGACAGTTTTTATTGTAAAATGATTGAAATATTTGTAAAAATTTATCATATGCTTCATTTATATCATTTTCATCATAAACTATCTTCCAGTCTTGTATTAATAATTCCTTTGCAGGTAAATACATAGATTCTTCAGTTCTTATTCTTTTATAGTTAATATTTTTGGTATACTTTTTCTTCCTATAATCACATTGATAGACAACAAAAATCAGCAGGTGGTCACTGATATCATTCAATAAAAGCCCACTCCTGATATTATTTTCCATAGTGTTTGTGAATATGTTATCTATTAGTGTGGCACTGTGTGACATGATTCTGCTAGGTCCGGTAATTGTTGGATGTAAGCCCATACTGTACATTGTGTTGATAAATTCTTCTGTCAAACTATGTTGTTTTGAATTCATAAGCTCTATACTGAAATCCCCAAAGATGAACATAGCTTCATGAGTTAGTTTTGCTTACATTTTTTCCATCCAGTCCTTAAATAAATCACTGTTTGATCCAGGTGTTCTACATACACAGCTCACGACCATATTCTTCACATTGTCCAGACAGATTTCTATTGTAATAGATTCAAATAAATCATCCACAGTTACTGACAAATTTTCAACAACCTTGTATTGCAAGCTCTTGTGAACATAAATTGCAGCTCCTCCTCCTTTTTCACTTTTCTGTTTATATAATTTAATTCATAGCCATCCATGGTAAAATCCACTCCTTTCTCTTCACTGAGCCATGTCTCTGATATTGCCACAATATTGAATGACTCTTTAAACTGATGTAAATAATCTTTAATGTTATTAAAGTTGGCATAGAGACTTCTGCTGTTGAAGTGGATCATAGAAATATTGAAATCAGATGTGACCATTGTGTTAAACTGTTCATCCGTGTAGTAACTACAGTTATTATTGATGGAGCTAAATAAATTATTATCAGGGTCTATGTTATATTCTACATCCCGTGGGTTGTGATCCATATATTCAAAAATTTTCAGTTCCTGTTGTTCCTGTTTGTTGATCTTTTGTTTCATGTAATTAAATGTCCTGATGCAGATGAGCATCAGGACAGTGTCCTACAGTGTCAGTGTCCTACAGTTGTCTCTTGTTGCTGTCAACTCCAGTTCATAATGTTTATTGATATTTTTTTTTTTTTTTTGTTACTTATTTGTACCCGTAGGTAGATTTGGTTTGCAGTCTGGTGACAAGCCACCGGCCGCTGGTCGCTGCGTGCGCGAGCGCCCTAAACCTACATGTTTTTGGTATGCGGGAGGAAACCGGAGAAATCCCGGAGTAAACCCACGCAACACGGGGAGAACATGCAAACTCCACACAGCTCACTGTTGGTCGGGGGCTGGGATCGAACCCACGATCCCCGCGATCCCCTGGCCGAGGGTAAAACTGTGCTGCCACAGTGCTAAACCACTGCGCCACCGTGCAGCCCACAATATATTTGTCCAGTTCCATAATATTACGGATGTTAACGACCTTGGCTTCTTCAGGTGATCCATTTAATTTGATGTATATTTTATAGTTTGATGCCCAGGTGTTTTGAATCTTTTTCTGCTTTCTCATGTATCTTGCTTTTCTGGCTATTTCTGCGTTTTCTTTTGTAAGGTGCTCGTTTATATAGATGTTCGTTCCTTTCAGCTTCCTCCCTTGTTTTAGCAGCGCAGTCTTGTGTTTTGTATTGACAAACCTCATGATGACAGCCGGCTTGTTGCTGTTTTTCCTGGGCAGAGGGTGGCAGGCCTCAATGGTGTTATAGTCCAACTGGATTCTTTTAGACTGCAGGAAGGCCGCCACTTGTTGCTCCGTGGATTCGTCTTCCAGCGCCTCGAGCCTCCCTCCGCTGTCTGCGGCCACCGCCTGAACATATGATCAGGGTTTAATGTGGAGCCCAGTGATCATCACGTCGTTCACCTGGGTGTACGGCAGTCTGCTCTCCAGATACGCCAGCCTCTTGTCCTTCTCGGCATTCTGGATCCGCAGCGCTTTCACCTCCTCGAGCAGGCCCAGGATGTTTTTTTGCTGCAGTTTAACAGCATAAATCTCTTCAGCCAAGAAGTCGAGCGATCTTTTAATATCGTCCACCTCCTCAGTCTGCTGAGCTTTCTTGGGACCCATGATCCCGGACGATGTATGTTGACTAAACAGCTATTGAACAGCTGTTTAGCTAGCTGAATGGTGGGCCGCTCCGCTCCGCTCTCGTTTCCCAGTCCGTAGATGCCGTAGACGCCTTTATTGGCCTCTTAAGTCAGGCAGGGGTCGAAACTAAGATGTCCAGTCCGTAATCCAAATTCAGTTCTCAAAAGCCCAAAAAAGTAGTCAAAAACTGAGCACCAAAACACAGAAATCCACCGACTGACAGGATCTAACAACAAGTTGATAGCAGGTTGACAGCAACCGGAAGTAACATAATTATTAGACATGGGGTCACAAAACTAAAACAAACAATTATTAAAAGTTACCCCCCCCCCCACTCACTTTACAGACCTGGTGGGCGAACCACCCCTCGGACTTCCATCTGGTGGGTCCCGCCCGGAGCGCCTCCTCTTCTTGGCCTCCAGGGATGGGCTGCTTCAGCGTCTCCTCTTTTTCACGCGCCGCAGCTCATTTGGGTGTCGCCACGAGTCATCAGACAGCCTCAAATAGCCATCTTCCCTGGCAGCCATCACTCGCAGCCGCCTGTGGTCATCTCGCCATTTCAGTTTTTCATCCACTCCTCTCGCCCAATCCTCCTCCATGGGCCGGATCTTGTCACTGACCCGCATGGAAGCCCGACTCGGCTTTGTGTGCCCACCACTTCGCGACCGGGCTTCCTTCCTGGGCTGAGCCGCCCCGCCGCCCCGGACCAAACCCCTCTTTGAATGTCAATGTTTGGCGTGTTGTAGAACCATGCTGGCTGGTCCTGCCCCACTCTTTTTCATTCTGACACAAGCAGCCGTCCCGGGCATTCCGCTGTGCTGTCCAACTCCCACATCCAGGGCCACTTAGACACTGGCATCGAACTCTCCCGTGCTGGGCCGCTGCGGCACCGGTCCTCATCACCTCCCAAAACACCAGGCCAATCACTTTCCCAAACCGCGTTGTCCTCCATGTGCAGAGCAGGTCGGTCCCATAATCCGCAGCCCAACCACTCTTCTCCAGCAGTGCTGGCGATCTGGCTAGCGTCAGTTTGCCCAGGAACATCAGGAGCCTCGAACGTGTGGCAGAACAAAGAGCGTGCTCCGCCAGTTGGTCACGGACCATCTCTTCTTCCAGGGCCCCAAACTGGCACTCCCCTGCCAGTTGACACAGGTCTGCAACATAATGCTGCACCGACTCTCCCGTCCGCTGGTGGTGCTGCCTAAACTGTATTTGCCAGACTATGACATTTTCTGGGGCGTGAAAGTAGCGTGCCATTAGCTCAACTACGTCTTCAAAAGTATCAGCTGCCCCTAATGTATCGAGGATCCTCTGACCCTCCATACCAAGATTAAGATAAGATAAGATAAGATAAGCCTTTATTAGTCCCACAACGGGGAAATTCCAGGATTGCAACAGCACAGGGATAGCAACACTCAGAGCAACAATCAGAAGGCAAGAAAAAAAAAAACAAGCAAGCAAGAGCAGCTAATATACATATGTACATATTACTATAAAATATATATATACACACACACACACAGAGACACACAGTGCAGAGCATTGTAGCTGGATGGAATAAATATATGAATATATGAACACACAGTGCAGAGCATTGTAGCTAGATGGAATAAATATGTAAATATATAAACACCCACAGTACGGAGCATTGCAGCTAGGTGGAATAAATATGCAAGTATATAAACACACACAGTGCGGAGCAATGTAGCTAGATGAAATAATATGTAGATATATAAAAACACAGTGCGGAGCATTGTAGCTAGATGGAATAAATATATAGATATATAAATATAAACACACCCAGTGCTGAGCATTGTAGCTAGATGGAATAAATATATAGATATATAAATATAAATGAACCATATTATGAACCAAAATAGCCCTCGCACGTAGCTTCTCGAGCTCACCGAGGTCTAGGGCTACCAGATAATGCTGGAAAGCCGCATACCACCTTGCCCAGGGCACGGGCGGCTCACCCGGGACCTCCAAAAATGGCTGAAAAGCGGTGACAGCTCGCTCCATACCTTTTTACCTCATCACCAAATGTTATATCCGTAATTTGGTAGATAAGGAGGAGGCTGAGGATACCGCTGAACATCACTTTATTATAAGAACCACACACAACACTAAGCGCTCCGTACAGAAAGATGATCGACAGTCGAAGAGCAAATACCCCTTCCGCCCTGGCCCTTTATACCCCAGGTGACGCCACCACCGGAAAGGTGGGCCGTCACCTCGCACTATACCCAGGGTGCCACAGTCGCTATCATACTACAGGCCAACCAGTCCCAAGACAGCCAGGCACCCACCCTGAAAGGAAGGGCAGAGGGAGCCCTCATGTGGAGTGCTCACAGCCGCAGAGCTGGGAACCACAAGCCCTGGCCCACAACCCACCACCTCAGCACAGGCAGAGCATGGCACGCAAGGTCTTGCCCACCCCAAGAGGCCCAGGCCACCCCAGACATTCAGACACTTCTGACTTTGAAGAAAGTTTAAAAAAAAATCTCTAAAAAATATTTAGCATATATAAAAATTATTTAGCAAATAGGAATAATTTTGGTAATCCTAATTAACCTAAAACAGGAAAAGTTTAGTCTGATTTAATGCCAGATAAGAGGGAAAAAAAGGTTATACTGTATAGCTTTCTTTTTACTGTGTATGTAAATTTCTGGTTTCAACTGTATATTTTTGCTGATGTATTCCATTTGGAAATTGTTGAGCATGGTCTTTAGTGGTGAGTTTAATTAGCGATGTAATCATGTGTCTACAATTTCCATGTAAACAATGAAGAAAGGACATGAGACCGCCATGCAGGGATGCATTTGATTGGTTAGACAAGGGGTGTCAAACTCATTCCATGGAGGGTCAAGACCCTGTATGTTTTACCTCCACTCAGTGTCTTCAGTAGGTGTTTTCACTGATCAGCAATCAGTGGGAAGAAATTCAGTGAATTTACCTGTTGAAGACACTGGGTAGAGCAAGGGTGTCCAATCATGTGTCATGGAGGGCCAAGACCCAGCAGGCTTTTGCTCCAGCAAGTCTTCAACAGCAGATTTCACTGAATTTCTTCCCCACTGATTGCTGACAAGTGAAAACACTTGCTGAAGAGACTGGGTAGAAGAGAAAACCTGCATGGTCTTGGCCCTCCATGGCACATGATTGGACATTCCTGGGGTAGAGGTAAAACATGCAGGACCTTAGCCCTCCATGGAATGAGTTTGACATCCCTAGGTTAGACTGATGATGTATGCATTTAAGTGCACTTCAGGGACATGTTTGGAAAAATTTGTGGAAAATGATGACAATTGGCCAAAAATGCAGGAAAGTTGTGATGATTGGACAAAGTTGCAAGGTCACGCAGAAATCATGGGGACTGGCTGAATTTGTATTGAATTGAATTGTTGCAATCGCAACATTGCAAAATCCTGGTGGGACTGGTTAATCCTCCACAGGTTAGAAGCACACAGGTTTGAATGAAGGAAATTCTACTTTAGTGTAATCAGCCAGGGAGTATTTGCTCTAATGGATGTAGGGCTGGGTGATATGACTTAACGTGTATCTGTTATGTCTGTGTTTAGGCTGGTATTAGTAAGACAGTGGCCAGGTTGGTCATGGGACAGACCGTGGTGGCCACTACCAGTTTCCGGTGGTGATGCCGCCCGTGGTATAAAAGAGTGGGTGAAAGAGGCTTCTTTCGTCGTGAAGCCACCTGGCCAGCAGGAGTGTACCATAAGCCTTTGTATATAGTTGGAAGTTATTCTGAATAAACCCTGTTAACCGAGTCAAGTCTCACTCGTCATTCCCAGCATTATGGACCCTACATTTGGCGATGAGGTAAAAGCGGTAATGGAACGCTCCATTGCTAGCTTTCGGCCATTCCTCGAGGCCCCAGGCGAGCCCCTCATGCTGTGGCCTCGTTGGTTCGCTGCCTTCACCAACTATCTCATTGTGTTAAACCTGGGCGAGATGGAGAAGCTCCGAGCGCAAGCTATGTTGGTGCATAATCTGGGAATGGAAGGGCAGAGGAGTTTAGAGAACCTTGGAGGCACTGACAGCTTTGACAAGGTGATGCAGCTAATGGCACAGCATTTTAGGGTGCTGGAGAACATTACCGTGAGGTGCATTCGGTTTCGACAGTGCCGCCAGCGGTTGGGAGAGCCAGTGTGAAAATTTTTTGCGGACCTCCGTGAGCTGGCGAGAGAATGCAGGTTTGGGGCCCTAGAGGACGAGGTGATTCAGGACCAGCTGGCAGAGCACATCTGCTGCTCAGCGGTCCGATCCAGGTTGTTGACACACCCAGGGGAGATGACATTAGCTGAGGCTGTCGAGCTTGCCCAACAGTTCGAGGCAGCAGAGACCATTGCGGGGGGGCTTACTGAAGGGGCCTCTCTGAAGAAGAATGAGCCTTGCGCTAAGGCACTGAGCCTCCGTGGTTAGGATAAGGTCTGCCCCTGGTATGCCAAAATGTTATGGATGTAGGTCCAGTGAGCACCGCTATAAGTCCAGAGTGTGCCCGGCGAAAGGAAAGTGTTGTGGCAAATGCAGGATTTTGAATCATTTTGCCAGGGTGTGCGAAAACTTCGTATGCAGGAGCCGTGGGAGAGAACCAGGTGCTGTGCAGAAGACTCCAACGGTCGTGCATATCGTCTCCCCAGAGACGACAGGGAGGATCGGCTGCACCGTCACGTTAGATAGCGTCGAGATCCCGCTCCTAGCACGGGAGCGGTGATTTCCGTCCTGAATCTGGAAACCATGGACAGACTGTTTCCCCACCGACAGATTAGAAGGCAACGGGAAGAGTTTTTTTGGCTATGGGCGGAACAGGATGGCTATTTTGGGCCATGTTGAAATAGAGGCCCGGTATAAGAACAGTGCGGCGCCCAGTGTTCGCATTAACATTTCTGCATCCGGTGTTAACATTATGGGTTGTAACCTATTTTACAATCTTGGGTTCTCCATTGCGGATGTTTCGGGTGAAGAATGGTCTGGATGTGGACTGTAGGGGTGACCTGTTCCAGCCATGGAGGGTGCTGAGGTGTGGGATTCAGACTGGGTGGACAAAGTGACTATGGGAGTGCACACACCACGATGCGCAGAGCCGTCTCGGGATGGACCCAATGCTGTCACGCAGACTGCCCTGGGCGAGGGTGCTGGACGGCACAGCGGGACCCTCAGTGAGGCTCATCAGGACAAGGTGCCAACGCCGGGAGAAAATGGAGCTAGACGGCGGAGCGTGATTATCGTAAAGCGCTCCCAGCGACGGCCTGCCAAAAGGAGACTAAGGAGTGCCCGCGAGACGGAGCGATTGGAGTCGGGGGCCTTTTGCAGGATTGGTGATCTGAATAAGAGGAAGTGGGCTCCCTTGAAGACCAAGATTGAGGCTCGAGTACGTCAAGATCACAGTCCACGCAAACAGCGCGATGACCAGAGGCGGTTCCAGTTGGAGTCCAGTCGGATGGAGTCAGATGGGCGCAGGTCTATTCATGTCTGGAGACACCCGAGGGATCTGCGGCTGCCGGAGGTGGAGAGGAGAAGGCGTAGCAGGAGCCCTGTGGTGAGGAGACGGAGGCGCCTTGAGAGGGATCCATCTGGGGACTGAGGGTTTTTATTTTGCATGTGTGTTGTGTATTCTTCAGTCCTGTTTTTCATTAGTTTCTATTTGGTGCCCCGGTAAATTGAATTAAAAAAAAAGAAAAGGGGAGTGTAAATTCGGTAGGCATAATGTGCTGTGTGGTTGCGAACCTGTGTTTTTAAGTGTTTGCATGGTAATTTTGATAGCCTGTGTGGTGTGACGCCTATTTTCCCTGTGTTTGAAATTATTTGCTGAATAATTGAAGTTTGAGTGCTACATTTTGTAGTTAAATTAGTGGCGGCTCTGTGTATTTTATTCAGTTGGTAAATTTGAGCCTGCCTGATTTATTTGGATTGTTTTAACTGAGTGCCCCTATGTTGTTTTTTTACTCTGTGTACCCATGGTGGGGTGGGAGTTGGGGTGGGGGCCGCCAATAGAGTTAGTCTTGTGGTTTTATTTATGTGTGTGTTTAGTGTTACGGGATTATTTTTGGTTAGAAACACGGCTTATATTATTTTGGTTTGTATGTTCCTTTTTCAGAGGCAGAATAACCCACTCAGCCGTGTGGGGGTGCTGGTAGTCTACCCGGCCCCCCAGCCTTAGTTGTGTGACTGGATAGGTATTTTATTTATTTTGTACATGTATTCTTTGATTAGTGTGGTTGCCGGGTGACAAATTTGGGTGGGTTATTTGTGTGCCTGGCATTTTTTTTTTTTGGGGGGGGGGGGGGGGTTGTTTTGTCTGTGTTTAGGCTGATATTAGAAAGATGGCGGCCGGGTTGGTCATGGGACAGACCGAGGTGGCCACTACCGGTTTCCGGTGGTGACGCCGCCCATGGTGTAAAAGAGTGGGCGGAAGAGGCTCTGCCTCTTTCATCATGAAGCCACCTGGCCAGCAGGAGTGTGCCGTAAGCCTTTGGATATAGTTGGAAGTTTTCCTGAATAAACCCTGTTAACCAAGTCAAGTCTCACTCGTCATTCCCGGCATTATGGACACAACAGTATCATGATATATTTAGCAAATTTTATTGAAACAGAAAGGCAGCACCACTCATACATTTACAACAAATGAGAAGAAATAATGGAAGGCCTTCCTATTCACCTGATTCTTAAAGACAACAATAAAACCAAAACCAAATTTAAAAAAAGGACTCAAAACAATAAGAAGTGCATTAAGCAAGAATTCTAGAGAAAGATATTTCAAAACCATATAAATCAAAGTGCTTTTTTTTTTTTTTTTCCTGTTTGGTCATGTTTTTAACGATAGGAGCCATGTCTTTGGCATTATAATTTGTGACTGCAGTGGTGATCTTTTTCCATTATCACTTTTATCATATAGGATAAATTTTTCAAAGGAAGAAGCCACAGTCATTTACCTTGGAAATCCTTGGTTCCTTTAATTTATATAATAATCCTTGGTTTCTTTAAAATTTGGAGCTGGTGCTTTTTCGCTTATCTTTTTTTCCTTCTCCCTGTGCTCTGCCAGTTTGCCAGATTGTGCATAAAAAACAAATATCTTTGCTCTACAAAAACAGGATCAAAAGAAGCAGTTTCCAAAGAAAAAAGTGCATGAAAAAAACAGACCTGGCAACGACCCTGATACAAAACACAACTGCGGTGGGAGTAACTGAATGTAGTGCAGCTGTGTGAGGGAACTTCAACTGGATAAATAAATGCTGACTGTTTACATTGCCATGATAATTTATGCTTGATATCCGCGATGGGTGTTTATATATTTACATATTTATTCCATCTAGCTACAATGCTCTGCACTGTGTGTCTGTGTGTGTGTGTATATATAGTATATATTTTATAGTAATACGTACATATGTATATTAGCTGCTCTTGCTTGCTTGTTTTTTTCTTGCCTTCTGATTGTTGCTCTGAGTGTTGCTATCCCTGTGCTGTTGCAATCCTGGAATTTCCCCGTTGTGGGACTAATAAAGGCTTATCTTATCTTAAAGGCATTTTATGTATCGAGCATAGTAGAAGGTATTGATATAACGAATATATTCAGTGTATTGCTAAGCCCTAATAGGAGGTTTTTCATCATGTATTTAACAGTTGTAATTGATGGTACAGATGATGTATAAATCTTGTCCATTGCAATGAGATTGTTAAAAGGACACTGAAAGGGCACAGCTTAAACTGAAAGTGAAAAAAGGTAATAAGTAACAATAAGATAATTAGTTACAATAATGAATGAATGAATGAATGAATGAATGAATGAATTTATTTATTTCGGATAGTACATTACAGGTTAAAAGAAACTGTATAATATAACAAGGTCAAATTAGACAAAGACTCCTTCTACTATACAATTCCACGTGAGTTATCCGAAATGGGTGATGGCTGAAGCCGCAGCTTATATTGCCCACCCATATTCCATCCAAGAATTCAAAGGAGAAAAAAGAGAAAACAAGACAAGAGCGATTACAATTTAAAACAAGGCTAAGACAAAATATGACTGAGAGAAAAAGAAAACTGAGCTAGTCTAAGTTAAGCGGTTACTATTCAAAAACAAATCTAAGACATAGTGTCACAGAGAAAAAAGAAAAACTAAGCTATAACACAACACAGGCTGGAAATGTCAATCCTTATGTGAGTTTACATGTCGTCTTGTAAATATGTTTGGAGTATTTCTTCCTTTAGTTTTTGTTTAAATTGTCCAAGCTTTGTACATGATTTTAATTCAGGTCCAAAATCGTTCCATAATCTGACACCTTGCACTGAAATACAGTGTTGCTTGGTAGTTGTTCTCACTGTAGGCTTTTGAAATATACATGTTCCTCTGAAGTGATATCGTTTCTCCCTTGTTTGGAACAACTTTTGGATATTTGCGGGCAGTGATAGATTCTTCACTTTGAACATTATTATTGCGGTTTTAAAGTCGATCAGATCTTTCAACTTGAGAGTTTTTTGTTTAAGAAAAAGTGGGTTTGTTGGTTCCCTGTAAGCTGCTTTGTTGATTATTCTAATAGCTCTCTTTTGAAGCATAAAGAGTGGATATATGTTTGTTTTATATGTATTTCCCCATACTTCATTACAATATGTCATGTATGGGAGTATTAATGAGCGCCGAAATGGCGTCTCCTCCCATGGTGACAGAGATGCTGCCTAAAGAGAGGCAGGGATGAGGAGACATGGGCTGAGCGCCGAGATGGCGTCTCATCCCATGGTGACAGAGGAAACCAGACACTGCTCATCACCAGGCCAATACCATCCCTACAGTGAAGTACGGTGGTGGCAGCATCATGCTGTGGGGCTGTTTTTCAGCGACAGGAAGTGGGAAACTAGTCAGGATAGAGGGAAAGATGAATGCGGCAATGTACAGAGACATTCTGGTTGAAAACCAGCAGGTTGGATGGAAAGTGTCAGTGCACAGCCATTTTCAGATCTCTCCAGAGATGTTCAATTGGATTTAAGTCTGGGCTCTGACAATAGACTTTGGAGTGAAGCTAAGGCTGTTAGTGTGACAGCCCAATAATTACAGTGTATCGGAAAAGTAGTCACAGCGCTTCACGTTTCCACATTTTGTTACGTTACAGCCTTATTCCAAAATGGATTAAATTCATTTTTCCTCAAAATTCTACACACAATACCCCATAATGACAATGTGGAAAAAAAGTTGAGACTTTTGCAAATTTATTAAAAATAAAAAACTAAGAAATCACATGTACTGTACATATGTAAGTATTCACAGCCTTTTCTCAATACTTTGTTGATGCACCTTTGGCAGCAACTACAGCCTCAAGTCTTTTTGAATATGATGCCATAAGCTTGGCACACCTATCATTGGGCAATTTCACCCATTCCTCTTTGCAACGCCTCTCAAGCTCCATCAGGTTGGATGGAAAGTGTCAGTGCACAGCCATTTTCAGATCTCTCCAGAGATGTTCAATTGGATTTAAGTCTGGGCTCTGGCTGGGCCACTCAAGGACATTCACAGAGTTGTCCTGAAGCCACTCCTTTGATATCTTGGCTGTGTGTTTAGGGTTGTTGTCCTGCTGAAAGATGAACTGTCGCCCCAGTCTGAGATCAAGAGGGCTCTAGAGCCGGTTTTCATCCAGAATGTCTCTGTACATTGCCGCATTCATCTTTCCCTCTATCCTGACTAGTTTCCCACTTCCTGTCGCTGAAAAACAGCCCCACAGCATGATGCTGCCACCACCGTACTTCACTGTAGGGATGGTATTGGCCTGGTGATGAGCAGTGTCTGGTTTCCTCTGTCACCATGGGATGAGACGCCATCTCGGCGCTCAGCCCATGTCTCCTCATCCCTGCCTCTCTTTAGGCAGCATCTCTGTCACCATGGGAGGAGACGCCATTTCGGCACTCAGCCCATGTCTCCTCGTTTCCGCCTCTCACTGGACAGCGTCTCAGCTGGCTCCCAGCTGTCAGTATTACGGGACGGCTGGGGCCAATTAATCCTCATCAGCTGGGGCACTGCTAATGAGAATAAAAAGGAGCAGCCTCGATCACTCGGGGCTGCGACTTAAAGCACTACAGGCTGAAACCCCTATTCCCGGCGTCAGCCCTTACTCCTCTTGCAGTAACCTTACTGGCTGCACGGTGGTGCAGTGGTTTAGCACTGTGGCAGCACAGTTTTACCCTCGGCCGGGGGATCGCGGGGATCATGAGATCGTGGGTTCGATCCCAGCCCCCGACCAACGGTGAGCTGTGTGGAGTTTGCATGTTCTCCCCGTGTTGCGCGGGTTTACTCCGGGATTTCTCCGGTTTCCTCCCGCATACCAAAAACATGTAGGTTTAGGGCGCTCGCGCACGCAGCGACCAGCGGCCGGTGGCTTGTCACCAGACTGCAAACCAAGTCTACCTACGGGTACAAATAAGTAACAAAAAAAAAAAAAAAAAAAAAAACCTTGTGAGTGTTCCCTGCTTTGAGTATTATGCCTTGGTATCCTATTCTCCGGTGCCAGCCCTTTACTCCTGTACCGTTCTACTCGTGAGTTTAACCTGTTTATGAGTAGCTGTGCTTTGGGTCTACAATGACCGTGTTCCTTACCCTGTGTCCTTATCCCTTGTTCCTAACCCTTCCTTATAATAAACATCTCAACTCACTGGCTCGTCCTCGGCTCTTATTGCGTGGCTCCTAGAGCCACATCCTCCAAACATGACACCTAGCATTCATGCCAAAGAGTTCAATCTTTGTCTCATCAGACCAGAGAATTTTGTTTCTCATGGTCTGAGAGTCCTTCAGGTGCCTTTTGGCAAACTCCAGGTAGGCTGCCATGTGCGTTTTACTTCCGTCTGGCCACTCTACCATACAGGCCTGATTGGTGGAATGCTGCAGAGATGGTTGCCCTTCTGGAAGGTTCTTCTCTCTCCACAGAGGAACAGTGGAGGTCTGACAGAGTGACCATTGGGTTCTTGGTCACCTCCCAGACAATGGCCCTTCTCCCCTGATCATTCAGTTTAGACGACCGACCAGCTCTAGGAAGAGTCCTGGTGGTTCTGAAATTCTTCCATTTATGGATGATGGAGGCCACTGTGCTCATTGGGACCTTCAAAGCAGCAGAAATTTTTCAGTACCCTTCCCCAGATTTCTGCCTCGAGACAATCCTGTCTTGGAGGTCTACAGATAATCCCTATGACTTCATGCTTGGTTTGTGCTCTGACATGCACTGTCAACTGTGGGACCTTATATAGACAGGAGTGTGCCTTTCCAAATCATGTCCGATCAACTGAATTTACCACAGGTGGACTCCAATTAAGCTGTAGAAACATCTCAAGGATGATCAGTGGAAACAGGATGCACCTGAGCTCAGTTATGAGCTTCATAGCAAAGGCTGTGAATACTTACAATGGTATGAAAAAGTGTTTACCCCCTTCCTGATTTCTCATTTTTTTGTACGTTTGTCACACTTAAATGTTTCAGATCATCAAACAAATTTAAATATCTGACAAAGATAACACAAGTAAAAACAAAATGCAGTTTCTAAATGAAGGTGTTTATTATTAAGGGGAAAAAAATCAAAACCTACATTGCCCTGTGTGAAAAAGTGATTTCCCCTAAACCTAATAAATGGTTTGGCTACCTTTAGCAGCAACAACTGCAATTAAACGTTTGCAGTAAGTGGCAATGGGCTGCACGGTGGCGCAGTGGTTTAGCACTGTGGCAGCACAGTTTTACCCTCGGCCGGGGGACCGCGGGGATCATGAGATCGTGGGTTCGATCCCAGCCCCCAACCAACAGTGAGCTGTGTGGAGTTTGCATGTTCTCCCCGTGTTGCGCGGGTTTACTCCGGGATTTCTCCGGTTTCCTCCCGCATACCAAAACATGTAGGTTTAGGGCGCTCGCGCACGCAGCGACCAGCAGCCAGTGGCTTGTCACCAGACTGCAAACCAAGTGTACCTACGGGTACAAATAAGTAACAAAAAAAAAAAAAAAAAAAAAAAAAAAAAAAAAAAAAAGAGTCTTTTACAGAGCTGTGGAGGAATTTTGGTCCATTCATCTTCGCAGAATTGTTGTAATTCAGCCACATTGGAGGGTTTTTGAGGATGAGCTGCCTTTATAAGGTCATACCAAAGCATCGCAATAGGATTCAGGTCAAGACTTTAACTAAGCCACTACAAAGTCTTCATTTTATTTTTCTTAAGCCATTCAGAGGTGGACTTGCTGGTGTGTTATGGATTATTTTCCTGCTGCAGAAACCAAAGTGGCCTTCAGCTTGAGGTCATGAACAGATGCCCGGACATTCTCCTTCAGGATTCTTTGATAGACAGCAGAATTCATGGTTCCATTTCCCACAGTAAGTCTTCCAGGTCCTGAAGCAGCAAAACAGCCCCAGACCATCACACTACCACCACCATATTTTACTCTTGGTATGATGTTCCTTTTCTGAAATGCTGTGTTACCTCTACGCCGGATGCAATGGGACACACATCTTTCAAAAAGTTAAACTTTTGTCTTATTAGTCTACAGAGTATTTTCCCAAAAGTCTTGGGGATCACCAAGATGTTTTCTGCCAAAACTGAGACGAACCTTTATGTTTTTTTGGCTCAGCAGTGGTTTTGGTCTTGGAACTCTGCCATGCAGGCCATTTTTGCCCAGCCTCTTTCTTATGGTAGAGTTATGAACACTGACCTTAACCGAAGCAAGTGAGGCCTGCAGTTCTTTGGATGTTGTTTTGGGGTCTTTTGTGACCTCTTGGATGAGTCGTTGCTGCACTCTTGCGGTAATTTTGTTCAGCCGGCCACTCCTGGGAAGGTTCACCACTGTCCCATGATTTCACCATTTGTGGATAATGGCTCTTACTGTGGCTCGCTGGAGTCCCAAAGCTTTAGAAATGGCTTTATTGTAGCACCTTGGGGGAGCCAGATTATCTAGCATCTCAGACAGGAGACAGTGGATAAGCTTGGGACAACAAAGAGCAGGAGGTGCCTGGTGTGATAGCAGGAAGGAGTCAGGGATGAAGGATGTTGAATGCAGTGTGATGTAAATGTCATGTTGTGTGTGTAAATGCCATAAAAACTTAAGAGGAGAGTTTCTGCTTAAAAGTTTAGTCTGTTCTGTGCTTGAGAGATGTGAGTGTGTAATAAATCGTCTGAAATGAATCTGCCTCTGATTTCACACACTCCACACTGGTGACCCAAGATGTATTATGGAACACGAGGCAAGATCCCCGGAGCTGGCCCGGTCAGGAAGCTACAGCGAGGCGGCAGCCATCCCACAGACAGCCCGGACTGGAACCTCCAGCCATGCGTGTGCGGTTTCAGTCAAGCTACCGGATTTCTGGCAGCATAACCCGTGCTCTTGGTTCCACCTCACTGAGGCCCAGTTCGCCCTCCGGGGAGTAACGGCAGATGATACCAGATTCTACCATGTGGTCGCAGCGCTCGACGCCCGCACAGCTCAGCAGGTAGCGAGCCTGCTCGATCAGCCACCAGCCAGCAGCAAATATGAGGCGCTCAAGGCTGCGCTCATCCAGCGTTACACGCTGTTGGACTGTGAGAGAGCGGAGAGGCTCCTGACGTGGACGGAGGTAGGAGATGGTTCGGCCGTAGACCTGATGGAGAAGATGCTGGCGTTAATGGGCACGGACGACGGGCACTTTCTGTTTGCCCACCTCTTCCTCTGGAACCTTCCGACAGTAGCGAGAGCAGTTCTGGCCAATTCGCCGTGGCTGGCCGCGCGCGACTACCGTGCGCTAGCCCAGGAGGCAGACCAGATCATCCTCACCACCAGGGCGATCACAGTCAATGCGGCAGCGGTGGAGCCCAGCGAGACGACCACAGGAGGCGAGGAGCCACCGACGGTAGCAGCAGCGGGGGCCAAGGAGCGCCAGAGAGACACGCTTTGTTTCTACCACCGCCGTTTCAGAGAGAACACATGCAGATGTGTGCCACCATGCCAATTCAAGCACTCGGGAAATGCCAAGGCCGGGGGTCGGTAGCAGCTGCGACCCTCGGTGAAGAGAACAAGCTGCTCTACTTAAAAACTCTACTTAAAAACTCAAAAACTGAGCACCAAAACACAGAAATCCACCGACTGACAGGATCTAACAACAAGTTGATAGCAGGTTGACAGCAACCGGAAGTAACATAATTATTAGACATGGGGTCACAAAACTAAAACAAACAATTATTAAAAGTTACCCCCCCCCCCACTCACTTTACAGACCTGGTGGGCGAACCACCCCTCGGACTTCCATCTGGTGGGTCCCGCCCGGAGCGCCTCCTCTTCTTGGCCTCCAGGGATGGGCTGCTTCAGCGTCTCCTCTTTTTCACGCGCCGCAGCTCATTTGGGTGTCGCCACGAGTCATCAGACAGCCTCAAATAGCCATCTTCCCTGGCAGCCATCACTCGCAGCCGCCTGTGGTCATCTCGCCATTTCAGTTTTTCATCCACTCCTCTCGCCCAATCCTCCTCCATGGGCCGGATCTTGTCACTGACCCGCATGGAAGCCCGACTCGGCTTTGTGTGCCCACCACTTCGCGACCGGGCTTCCTTCCTGGGCTGAGCCGCCCCGCCGCCCCGGACCAAACCCCTCTTTGAATGTCAATGTTTGGCGTGTTGTAGAACCATGCTGGCTGGTCCTGCCCCACTCTTTTTCATTCTGACACAAGCAGCCGTCCCGGGCATTCCGCTGTGCTGTCCAACTCCCACATCCAGGGCCACTTAGACACTGGCATCGAACTCTCCCGTGCTGGGCCGCTGCGGCACCGGTCCTCATCACCTCCCAAAACACCAGGCCAATCACTTTCCCAAACCGCGTTGTCCTCCATGTGCAGAGCAGGTCGGTCCCATAATCCGCAGCCCAACCACTCTTCTCCAGCAGTGCTGGCGATCTGGCTAGCGTCAGTTTGCCCAGGAACATCAGGAGCCTCGAACGTGTGGCAGAACAAAGAGCGTGCTCCGCCAGTTGGTCACGGACCATCTCTTCTTCCAGGGCCCCAAACTGGCACTCCCCTGCCAGTTGACACAGGTCTGCAACATAATGCTGCACCGACTCTCCCGTCCGCTGGTGGTGCTGCCTAAACTGTATTTGCCAGACTATGACATTTTCTGGGGCGTGAAAGTAGCGTGCCATTAGCTCAACTACGTCTTCAAAAGTATCAGCTGCCCCTAATGTATCGAGGATCCTCTGACCCTCCATACCAAGATTAAGATAAGATAAGATAAGATAAGCCTTTATTAGTCCCACAACGGGGAAATTCCAGGATTGCAACAGCACAGGGATAGCAACACTCAGAGCAACAATCAGAAGGCAAGAAAAAAAAAAACAAGCAAGCAAGAGCAGCTAATATACATATGTACATATTACTATAAAATATATATATACACACACACACACAGAGACACACAGTGCAGAGCATTGTAGCTGGATGGAATAAATATATGAATATATGAACACACAGTGCAGAGCATTGTAGCTAGATGGAATAAATATGTAAATATATAAACACCCACAGTACGGAGCATTGCAGCTAGGTGGAATAAATATGCAAGTATATAAACACACACAGTGCGGAGCAATGTAGCTAGATGAAATAATATGTAGATATATAAAAACACAGTGCGGAGCATTGTAGCTAGATGGAATAAATATATAGATATATAAATATAAACACACCCAGTGCTGAGCATTGTAGCTAGATGGAATAAATATATAGATATATAAATATAAATGAACCATATTATGAACCAAAATAGCCCTCGCACGTAGCTTCTCGAGCTCACCGAGGTCTAGGGCTACCAGATAATGCTGGAAAGCCGCATACCACCTTGCCCAGGGCACGGGCGGCTCACCCGGGACCTCCAAAAATGGCTGAAAAGCGGTGACAGCTCGCTCCATACCTTTTTACCTCATCACCAAATGTTATATCCGTAATTTGGTAGATAAGGAGGAGGCTGAGGATACCGCTGAACATCACTTTATTATAAGAACCACACACAACACTAAGCGCTCCGTACAGAAAGATGATCGACAGTCGAAGAGCAAATACCCCTTCCGCCCTGGCCCTTTATACCCCAGGTGACGCCACCACCGGAAAGGTGGGCCGTCACCTCGCACTATACCCAGGGTGCCACAGTCGCTATCATACTACAGGCCAACCAGTCCCAAGACAGCCAGGCACCCACCCTGAAAGGAAGGGCAGAGGGAGCCCTCATGTGGAGTGCTCACAGCCGCAGAGCTGGGAACCACAAGCCCTGGCCCACAACCCACCACCTCAGCACAGGCAGAGCATGGCACGCAAGGTCTTGCCCACCCCAAGAGGCCCAGGCCACCCAGACATTCAGACACTTCTGACTTTGAAGAAAGTTTAAAAAAAAATCTCTAAAAAATATTTAGCATATATAAAAATTATTTAGCAAATAGGAATAATTTTGGTAATCCTAATTAACCTAAAACAGGAAAAGTTTAGTCTGATTTAATGCCAGATAAGAGGGAAAAAAAGGTTATACTGTATAGCTTTCTTTTTACTGTGTATGTAAATTTCTGGTTTCAACTGTATATTTTTGCTGATGTATTCCATTTGGAAATTGTTGAGCATGGTCTTTAGTGGTGAGTTAAATTAGCGATGTAATCATGTGTCTACAATTTCCATGTAAACAATGAAGAAAGGACATGAGACCGCCATGCAGGGATGCATTTGATTGGTTAGACAAGGGGTGTCAAACTCATTCCATGGAGGGTCAAGACCCTGTATGTTTTACCTCCACTCAGTGTCTTCAGTAGGTGTTTTCACTGATCAGCAATCAGTGGGAAGAAATTCAGTGAATTTACCTGTTGAAGACACTGGGTAGAGCAAGGGTGTCCAATCATGTGTCATGGAGGGCCAAGACCCAGCAGGCTTTGCTCCAGCAAGTCTTCAACAGCAGATTTCACTGAATTTCTTCCCCACTGATTGCTGACAAGTGAAAACACTTGCTGAAGAGACTGGGTAGAAGAGAAAACCTGCATGGTCTTGGCCCTCCATGGCACATGATTGGACATTCCTGGGGTAGAGGTAAAACATGCAGGACCTTAGCCCTCCATGGAATGAGTTTGACATCCCTAGGTTAGACTGATGATGTATGCATTTAAGTGCACTTCAGGGACATGTTTGGAAAAATTTGTGGAAAATGATGACAATTGGCCAAAAATGCAGGAAAGTTGTGATGATTGGACAAAGTTGCAAGGTCACGCAGAAATCATGGGGACTGGCTGAATTTGTATTGAATTGAATTGTTGCAATCGCAACATTGCAAAATCCTGGTGGGACTGGTTAATCCTCCACAGGTTAGAAGCACACAGGTTTGAATGAAGGAAATTCTACTTTAGTGTAATCAGCCAGGGAGTATTTGCTCTAATGGATGTAGGGCTGGGTGATATGACTTAACGTGTATCTGTTATGTCTGTGTTTAGGCTGGTATTAGTAAGACAGTGGCCAGGTTGGTCATGGACAGACCGTGGTGGCCACTACCAGTTTCCGGTGGTGATGCCGCCCGTGGTATAAAAGAGTGGGTGAAAGAGGCTTCTTTCGTCGTGAAGCCACCTGGCCAGCAGGAGTGTACCATAAGCCTTTGTATATAGTTGGAAGTTATTCTGAATAAACCCTGTTAACCGAGTCAAGTCTCACTCGTCATTCCCAGCATTATGGACCCTACATTTGGCGATGAGGTAAAAGCGGTAATGGAACGCTCCATTGCTAGCTTTCGGCCATTCCTCGAGGCCCCAGGCGAGCCCCTCATGCTGTGGCCTCGTTGGTTCGCTGCCTTCACCAACTATCTCATTGTGTTAAACCTGGGCGAGATGGAGAAGCTCCGAGCGCAAGCTATGTTGGTGCATAATCTGGGAATGGAAGGGCAGAGGAGTTTAGAGAACCTTGGAGGCACTGACAGCTTTGACAAGGTGATGCAGCTAATGGCACAGCATTTTAGGGTGCTGGAGAACATTACCGTGAGGTGCATTCGGTTTCGACAGTGCCGCCAGCGGTTGGGAGAGCCAGTGTGAAAATTTTTTGCGGACCTCCGTGAGCTGGCGAGAGAATGCAGGTTTGGGGCCCTAGAGGACGAGGTGATTCAGGACCAGCTGGCAGAGCACATCTGCTGCTCAGCGGTCCGATCCAGGTTGTTGACACACCCAGGGGAGATGACATTAGCTGAGGCTGTCGAGCTTGCCCAACAGTTCGAGGCAGCAGAGACCATTGCGGGGGGGCTTACTGAAGGGGCCTCTCTGAAGAAGAATGAGCCTTGCGCTAAGGCACTGAGCCTCCGTGGTTAGGATAAGGTCTGCCCCTGGTATGCCAAAATGTTATGGATGTAGGTCCAGTGAGCACCGCTATAAGTCCAGAGTGTGCCCGGCGAAAGGAAAGTGTTGTGGCAAATGCAGGATTTTGAATCATTTTGCCAGGGGTGTGCGAAAACTTCGTATGCAGGAGCCGTGGGAGAGAACCAGGTGCTGTGCAGAAGACTCCAACGGTCGTGCATATCGTCTCCCCAGAGACGACAGGGAGGATCGGCTGCACCGTCACGTTAGATAGCGTCGAGATCCCGCTCCTAGCACGGGAGCGGTGATTTCCGTCCTGAATCTGGAAACCATGGACAGACTGTTTCCCCACCGACAGATTAGAAGGCAACGGGAAGAGTTTTTTTGGCTATGGGCGGAACAGGATGGCTATTTTGGGCCATGTTGAAATAGAGGCCCGGTATAAGAACAGTGCGGCGCCCAGTGTTCGCATTAACATTTCTGCATCCGGTGTTAACATTATGGGTTGTAACCTATTTTACAATCTTGGGTTCTCCATTGCGGAGTGTTTCGGGTGAAGAATGGTCTGGATGTGGACTGTAGGGGTGACCTGTTCCAGCCATGGAGGGTGCTGAGGTGTGGGATTCAGACTGGGTGGACAAAGTGACTATGGGAGTGCACACACCACGATGCGCAGAGCCGTCTCGGGATGGACCCAATGCTGTCACGCAGACCTGCCCTGGGCGAGGGTGCTGGACGGCACAGCGGGACCCTCAGTGAGGCTCATCAGGACAAGGTGCCAACGCCGGGAGAAAATGGAGCTAGACGGCGGAGCGTGATTATCGTAAAGCGCTCCCAGCGACGGCCTGCCAAAAGGAGACTAAGGAGTGCCCGCGAGACGGAGCGATTGGAGTCGGGGGCCTTTTGCAGGATGGTGATCTGAATAAGAGGAAGTGGGCTCCCTTGAAGACCAAGATTGAGGCTCGAGTACGTCAAGATCACAGTCCACGCAAACAGCGCGATGACCAGAGGCGGTTCCAGTTGGAGTCCAGTCGGATGGAGTCAGATGGGCGCAGGTCTATTCATGTCTGGAGACACCCGAGGGATCTGCGGCTGCCGGAGGTGGAGAGGAGAAGGCGTAGCAGGAGCCCTGTGGTGAGGAGACGGAGGCGCCTTGAGAGGGATCCATCTGGGGACTGAGGGTTTTTATTTTGCATGTGTGTTGTGTATTCTTCAGTCCTGTTTTTCATTAGTTTCTATTTGGTGCCCCGGTAAATTGAATTAAAAAAAAAGAAAAGGGGAGTGTAAATTCGGTAGGCATAATGTGCTGTGTGGTTGCGAACCTGTGTTTTTAAGTGTTTGCATGGTAATTTTGATAGCCTGTGTGGTGTGACGCCTATTTTCCCTGTGTTTGAAATTATTTGCTGAATAATTGAAGTTTGAGTGCTACATTTTGTAGTTAAATTAGTGGCGGCTCTGTGTATTTTATTCAGTTGGTAAATTTGAGCCTGCCTGATTTATTTGGATTGTTTTAACTGAGTGCCCCTATGTTGTTTTTTTACTCTGTGTACCCATGGTGGGGTGGGAGTTGGGGTGGGGGCCGCCAATAGAGTTAGTCTTGTGGTTTTATTTATGTGTGTGTTTAGTGTTACGGGATTATTTTTGGTTAGAAACACGGCTTATATTATTTTGGTTTGTATGTTCCTTTTTCAGAGGCAGAATAACCCACTCAGCCGTGTGGGGGTGCTGGTAGTCTACCCGGCCCCCCAGCCTTAGTTGTGTGACTGGATAGGTATTTTATTTATTTTGTACATGTATTCTTTGATTAGTGTGGTTGCCGGGTGACAAATTTGGGTGGGTTATTTGTGTGCCTGGCATTTTTTTTTTTTTGGGGGGGGGGGGGGTTGTTTTGTCTGTGTTTAGGCTGATATTAGAAAGATGGCGGCCGGGTTGGTCATGGGACAGACCGAGGTGGCCACTACCGGTTTCCGGTGGTGACGCCGCCCATGGTGTAAAAGAGTGGGCGGAAGAGGCTCTGCCTCTTTCATCATGAAGCCACCTGGCCAGCAGGAGTGTGCCGTAAGCCTTTGGATATAGTTGGAAGTTTTCCTGAATAAACCCTGTTAACCAAGTCAAGTCTCACTCGTCATTCCCGGCATTATGGACACAACAGTATCATGATATATTTAGCAAATTTTATTGAAACAGAAAGGCAGCACCACTCATACATTTACAACAAATGAGAAGAAATAATGGAAGGCCTTCCTATTCACCTGATTCTTAAAGACAACAATAAAACCAAAACCAAATTTAAAAAAAGGACTCAAAACAATAAGAAGTGCATTAAGCAAGAATTCTAGAGAAAGATATTTCAAAACCATATAAATCAAAGTGCTTTTTTTTTTTTTTTTCCTGTTTGGTCATGTTTTTAACGATAGGAGCCATGTCTTTGGCATTATAATTTGTGACTGCAGTGGTGATCTTTTTCCATTATCACTTTTATCATATAGGATAAATTTTTCAAAGGAAGAAGCCACAGTCATTTACCTTGGAAATCCTTGGTTCCTTTAATTTATATAATAATCCTTGGTTTCTTTAAAATTTGGAGCTGGTGCTTTTTCGCTTATCTTTTTTTCCTTCTCCCTGTGCTCTGCCAGTTTGCCAGATTGTGCATAAAAAACAAATATCTTTGCTCTACAAAAACAGGATCAAAAGAAGCAGTTTCCAAAGAAAAAAGTGCATGAAAAAAACAGACCTGGCAACGACCCTGATACAAAACACAACTGCGGTGGGAGTAACTGAATGTAGTGCAGCTGTGTGAGGGAACTTCAACTGGATAAATAAATGCTGACTGTTTACATTGCCATGATAATTTATGCTTGATATCCGCGATGGGTGTTTATATATTACATATTTATTCCATCTAGCTACAATGCTCTGCACTGTGTGTCTGTGTGTGTGTGTATATATATATATTTTATAGTAATACGTACATATGTATATTAGCTGCTCTTGCTTGCTTGTTTTTTTCTTGCCTTCTGATTGTTGCTCTGAGTGTTGCTATCCCTGTGCTGTTGCAATCCTGGAATTTCCCCGTTGTGGGACTAATAAAGGCTTATCTTATCTTAAAGGCATTTTATGTATCGAGCATAGTAGAAGGTATTGATATAACGAATATATTCAGTGTATTGCTAAGCCCCTAATAGGAGGTTTTTCCATCATGTATTTAACAGTTGTAATTGATGGTACAGATGATGTATAAATCTTGTCCATTGCAATGAGATTGTTAAAAGGACACTGAAAGGGCACAGCTTAAACTGAAAGTGAAAAAAGGTAATAAGTAACAATAAGATAATTAGTTACAATAATGAATGAATGAATGAATGAATGAATGAATGAATTTATTTATTTCGGATAGTACATTACAGGTTAAAAGAAACTGTATAATATAACAAGGTCAAATTAGACAAAGACTCCTTCTACTATACAATTCCACGTGAGTTATCCGAAATGGGTGATGGCTGAAGCCGCAGCTTATATTGCCCACCCATATTCCATCCAAGAATTCAAAGGAGAAAAAAGAGAAAACAAGACAAGAGCGATTACAATTTAAAACAAGGCTAAGACAAAATATGACTGAGAGAAAAAGAAAACTGAGCTAGTCTAAGTTAAGCGGTTACTATTCAAAAACAAATCTAAGACATAGTGTCACAGAGAAAAAAGAAAAACTAAGCTATAACACAACACAGGCTGGAAATGTCAATCCTTATGTGAGTTTACATGTCGTCTTGTAAATATGTTTGGAGTATTTCTTCCTTTAGTTTTTGTTTAAATTGTCAAGCTTTGTACATGATTTTAATTCAGGTCCAAAATCGTTCCATAATCTGACACCTTGCACTGAAATACAGTGTTGCTTGGTAGTTGTTCTCACTGTAGGCTTTTGAAATATACATGTTCCTCTGAAGTGATATCGTTTCTCCCTTGTTTGGAACAACTTTTGGATATTTGCGGGCAGTGATAGATTCTTCACTTTGAACATTATTATTGCGGTTTTAAAGTCGATCAGATCTTTCAACTTGAGAGTTTTTTGTTTAAGAAAAAGTGGGTTTGTTGGTTCCCTGTAAGCTGCTTTGTTGATTATTCTAATAGCTCTCTTTTGAAGCATAAAGAGTGGATATATGTTTGTTTTATATGTATTTCCCCATACTTCATTACAATATGTCATGTATGGGAGTATTAATGAGCGCCGAAATGGCGTCTCCTCCCATGGTGACAGAGATGCTGCCTAAAGAGAGGCAGGGATGAGGAGACATGGGCTGAGCGCCGAGATGGCGTCTCATCCCATGGTGACAGAGGAAACCAGACACTGCTCATCCACCAGGCCAATCCATCCCTACAGTGAAGTACGGTGGTGGCAGCATCATGCTGTGGGGCTGTTTTTCAGCGACAGGAAGTGGGAAACTAGTCAGGATAGAGGGAAAGATGAATGCGGCAATGTACAGAGACATTCTGGTTGAAAACCAGCAGGTTGGATGGAAAGTGTCAGTGCACAGCCATTTTCAGATCTCTCCAGAGATGTTCAATTGGATTTAAGTCTGGGCTCTGACAATAGACTTTGGAGTGAAGCTAAGGCTGTTAGTGTGACAGCCCAATAATTACAGTGTATCGGAAAAGTAGTCACAGCGCTTCACGTTTCCACATTTTGTTACGTTACAGCCTTATTCCAAAATGGATTAAATTCATTTTTCCTCAAAATTCTACACACAATACCCCATAATGACAATGTGGAAAAAAAGTTGAGACTTTTGCAAATTTATTAAAAATAAAAAACTAAGAAATCACATGTACTGTACATATGTAAGTATTCACAGCCTTTTCTCAATACTTTGTTGATGCACCTTTGGCAGCAACTACAGCCCTCAAGTCTTTTTGAATATGATGCCATAAGCTTGGCACACCTATCATTGGGCAATTTCACCCATTCCTCTTTGCAACGCCTCTCAAGCTCCATCAGGTTGGATGGAAAGTGTCAGTGCACAGCCATTTTCAGATCTCTCCAGAGATGTTCAATTGGATTTAAGTCTGGGCTCTGGCTGGGCCACTCAAGGACATTCACAGAGTTGTCCTGAAGCCACTCCTTTGATATCTTGGCTGTGTGTTTAGGGTTGTTGTCCTGCTGAAAGATGAACTGTCGCCCAGTCTGAGATCAAGAGGGCTCTAGAGCCGGTTTTCATCCAGAATGTCTCTGTACATTGCCGCATTCATCTTTCCCTCTATCCTGACTAGTTTCCCACTTCCTGTCGCTGAAAAACAGCCCCACAGCATGATGCTGCCACCACCGTACTTCACTGTAGGGATGGTATTGGCCTGGTGATGAGCAGTGTCTGGTTTCCTCTGTCACCATGGGATGAGACGCCATCTCGGCGCTCAGCCCATGTCTCCTCATCCCTGCCTCTCTTTAGGCAGCATCTCTGTCACCATGGGAGGAGACGCCATTTCGGCACTCAGCCCATGTCTCCTCGTTTCCGCCTCTCACTGGACAGCGTCTCAGCTGGCTCCCAGCTGTCAGTATTACGGGACGGCTGGGCCAATTAATCCTCATCAGCTGGGGCACTGCTAATGAGAATAAAAAGGAGCAGCCTCGATCACTCGGGGCTGCGACTTAAAGCACTACAGGCTGAAACCCCTATTCCCGGCGTCAGCCCTTACTCCTCTTGCAGTAACCTTACTGGCTGCACGGTGGTGCAGTGGTTTAGCACTGTGGCAGCACAGTTTTACCCTCGGCCGGGGGATCGCGGGGATCATGAGATCGTGGGTTCGATCCCAGCCCCCGACCAACGGTGAGCTGTGTGGAGTTTGCATGTTCTCCCCGTGTTGCGCGGGGTTTACTCCGGGATTTCTCCGGTTCTCCTCCCGCATACCAAAAACATGTAGGTTTAGGGCGCTCGCGCACGCAGCGACCAGCGGCCGGTGGCTTGTCACCAGACTGCAAACCAGTCTACCTACGGGTACAAATAAGTAACAAAAAAAAAAAAAAAAAAAAAAAACCTTGTGAGTGTTCCCTGCTTTGAGTATTATGCCTTGGTATCCTATTCTCCGGTGCCAGCCCTTTACTCCTGTACCGTTCTACTCGTGAGTTTAACCTGTTTATGAGTAGCTGTGCTTTGGGTCTACAATGACCGTGTTCCTTACCCTGTGTCCTTATCCCTTGTTCCTAACCCTTCCTTATAATAAACATCTCAACTCACTGGCTCGTCCTCGGCTCTTATTGCGTGGCTCCCTAGAGCCACATCCTCCAAACATGACACCTAGCATTCATGCCAAAGAGTTCAATCTTTGTCTCATCAGACCAGAGAATTTTGTTTCTCATGGTCTGAGAGTCCTTCAGGTGCCTTTTGGCAAACTCCAGGTAGGCTGCCATGTGCGTTTTACTTCCGTCTGGCCACTCTACCATACAGGCCTGATTGGTGGAATGCTGCAGAGATGGTTGCCCTTCTGGAAGGTTCTTCTCTCTCCACAGAGGAACAGTGGAGGTCTGACAGAGTGACCATTGGGTTCTTGGTCACCTCCCAGACAATGGCCCTTCTCCCCTGATCATTCAGTTTAGACGACCGACCAGCTCTAGGAAGAGTCCTGGTGGTTCTGAAATTCTTCCATTTATGGATGATGGAGGCCACTGTGCTCATTGGGACCTTCAAAGCAGCAGAAATTTTTCAGTACCCTTCCCCAGATTTCTGCCTCGAGACAATCCTGTCTTGGAGGTCTACAGATAATCCCTATGACTTCATGCTTGGTTTGTGCTCTGACATGCACTGTCAACTGTGGGACCTTATATAGACAGGAGTGTGCCTTTCCAAATCATGTCCGATCAACTGAATTTACCACAGGTGGACTCCAATTAAGCTGTAGAAACATCTCAAGGATGATCAGTGGAAACAGGATGCACCTGAGCTCAGTTATGAGCTTCATAGCAAAGGCTGTGAATACTTACAATGGTATGAAAAGTGTTTACCCCCTTCCTGATTTCTCATTTTTTTGTACGTTTGTCACACTTAAATGTTTCAGATCATCAAACAAATTTAAATATCTGACAAAGATAACACAAGTAAAAACAAAATGCAGTTTCTAAATGAAGGTGTTTATTATTAAGGGGAAAAAAATCAAAACCTACATTGCCCTGTGTGAAAAAGTGATTTCCCCTAAACCTAATAAATGGTTTGGCTACCTTTAGCAGCAACAACTGCAATTAAACGTTTGCAGTAAGTGGCAATGGGCTGCACGGTGGCGCAGTGGTTTAGCACTGTGGCAGCACAGTTTTACCCTCGGCCGGGGGACCGCGGGGATCATGAGATCGTGGGTTCGATCCCAGCCCCCAACCAACAGTGAGCTGTGTGGAGTTTGCATGTTCTCCCCGTGTTGCGCGGGTTTACTCCGGGATTTCTCCGGTTTCCTCCCGCATACCAAAACATGTAGGTTTAGGGCGCTCGCGCACGCAGCGACCAGCAGCCAGTGGCTTGTCACCAGACTGCAAACCAAGTGTACCTACGGGTACAAATAAGTAACAAAAAAAAAAAAAAAAAAAAAAAAAAAAAAAAAAAAAAGAGTCTTTTACAGAGCTGTGGAGGAATTTTGGTCCATTCATCTTCGCAGAATTGTTGTAATTCAGCCACATTGGAGGGTTTTTGAGGATGAGCTGCCTTTATAAGGTCATACCAAAGCATCGCAATAGGATTCAGGTCAAGACTTTAACTAAGCCACTACAAAGTCTTCATTTTATTTTTCTTAAGCCATTCAGAGGTGGACTTGCTGGTGTGTTATGGATTATTTTCCTGCTGCAGAAACCAAAGTGGCCTTCAGCTTGAGGTCATGAACAGATGCCCGGACATTCTCCTTCAGGATTCTTTGATAGACAGCAGAATTCATGGTTCCATTTCCCACAGTAAGTCTTCCAGGTCCTGAAGCAGCAAAACAGCCCCAGACCATCACACTACCACCACCATATTTTACTCTTGGTATGATGTTCCTTTTCTGAAATGCTGTGTTACCTCTACGCCGGATGCAATGGGACACACATCTTTCAAAAAGTTAAACTTTTGTCTTATTAGTCTACAGAGTATTTTCCCAAAAGTCTTGGGGATCACCAAGATGTTTTCTGCCAAAACTGAGACGAACCTTTATGTTTTTTTGGCTCAGCAGTGGTTTTGGTCTTGGAACTCTGCCATGCAGGCCATTTTTGCCCAGCCTCTTTCTTATGGTAGAGTTATGAACACTGACCTTAACCGAAGCAAGTGAGGCCTGCAGTTCTTTGGATGTTGTTTTGGGGTCTTTTGTGACCTCTTGGATGAGTCGTTGCTGCACTCTTGCGGTAATTTTGTTCAGCCGGCCACTCCTGGGAAGGTTCACCACTGTCCCATGATTTCACCATTTGTGGATAATGGCTCTTACTGTGGCTCGCTGGAGTCCCAAAGCTTTAGAAATGGCTTTATTGTAGCACCTTGGGGGAGCCAGATTATCTAGCATCTCAGACAGGAGACAGTGGATAAGCTTGGGACAACAAAGAGCAGGAGGTGCCTGGTGTGATAGCAGGAAGGAGTCAGGGATGAAGGATGTTGAATGCAGTGTGATGTAAATGTCATGTTGTGTGTGTAAATGCCATAAAAACTTAAGAGGAGAGTTTCTGCTTAACAAGTTTAGTCTGTTCTGTGCTTGAGAGATGTGAGTGTGTAATAAATCGTCTGAAATGAATCTGCCTCTGATTTCACACACTCCACACTGGTGACCCAAGATGTATTATGGAACACGAGGCAAGATCCCCGGAGCTGGCCCGGTCAGGAAGCTACAGCGAGGCGGCAGCCAATCCCACAGACAGCCCGGACTGGAACCTCCAGCCATGCGTGTGCGGTTTCAGTCAAGCTACCGGATTTCTGGCAGCATAACCCGTGCTCTTGGTTCCACCTCACTGAGGCCCAGTTCGCCCTCCGGGGAGTAACGGCAGATGATACCAGATTCTACCATGTGGTCGCAGCGCTCGACGCCCGCACAGCTCAGCAGGTAGCGAGCCTGCTCGATCAGCCACCAGCCAGCAGCAAATATGAGGCGCTCAAGGCTGCGCTCATCCAGCGTTACACGCTGTTGGACTGTGAGAGAGCGGAGAGGCTCCTGACGTGGACGGAGTAGGAGATGGTTCGGCCGTAGACCTGATGGAGAAGATGCTGGCGTTAATGGGCACGGACGACGGGCACTTTCTGTTTGCCCACCTCTTCCTCTGGAACCTTCCGACAGTAGCGAGAGCAGTTCTGGCCAATTCGCCGTGGCTGGCCGCGCGCGACTACCGTGCGCTAGCCCAGGAGGCAGACCAGATCATCCTCACCACCAGGGCGATCACAGTCAATGCGGCAGCGGTGGAGCCCAGCGAGACGACCACAGGAGGCGAGGAGCCACCGACGGTAGCAGCAGCGGGGCCAAGGAGCGCCAGAGAGACACGCTTTGTTTCTACCACCGCCGTTTCAGAGAGAACACATGCAGATGTGTGCCACCATGCCAATTCAAGCACTCGGGAAATGCCAAGGCCGGGGGTCGGTAGCAGCTGCGACCCTCGGTGAAGAGAACAAGCTGCTCTACTTAAAAACTCTACTTAAAAACTCAAAAACTGAGCACCAAAACACAGAAATCCACCGACTGACAGGATCTAACAACAAGTTGATAGCAGGTTGACAGCAACCGGAAGTAACATAATTATTAGACATGGGGTCACAAAACTAAAACAAACAATTATTAAAAGTTACCCCCCCCCCCACTCACTTTACAGACCTGGTGGGCGAACCACCCCTCGGACTTCCATCTGGTGGGTCCCGCCCGGAGCGCCTCCTCTTCTTGGCCTCCAGGGATGGGCTGCTTCAGCGTCTCCCTCTTTTTCACGCGCCGCAGCTCATTTGGGTGTCGCCACGAGTCATCAGACAGCCTCAAATAGCCATCTTCCCTGGCAGCCATCACTCGCAGCCGCCTGTGGTCATCTCGCCATTTCAGTTTTTCATCCACTCCTCTCGCCCAATCCTCCTCCATGGGCCGGATCTTGTCACTGACCCGCATGGAAGCCCGACTCGGCTTTGTGTGCCCACCACTTCGCGACACGGGCTTCCTTCCTGGGCTGAGCCGCCCCGCCGCCCCGGACCAAACCCCTCTTTGAATGTCAATGTTTGGCGTGTTGTAGAACCATGCTGGCTGGTCCTGCCCCACTCTTTTTCATTCTGACACAAGCAGCCGTCCCGGGCATTCCGCTGTGCTGTCCAACTCCCACATCCAGGGCCACTTAGACACTGGCATCGAACTCTCCCGTGCTGGGCCGCTGCGGCACCGGTCCTCATCACCTCCCAAAACACCAGGCCAATCACTTTCCCAAACCGCGTTGTCCTCCATGTGCAGAGCAGGTCGGTCCCATAATCCGCAGCCCAACCACTCTTCTCCAGCAGTGCTGGCGATCTGGCTAGCGTCAGTTTGCCCAGGAACATCAGGAGCCTCGAACGTGTGGCAGAACAAAGAGCGTGCTCCGCCAGTTGGTCACGGACCATCTCTTCTTCCAGGGCCCCAAACTGGCACTCCCCTGCCAGTTGACACAGGTCTGCAACATAATGCTGCACCGACTCTCCCGTCCGCTGGTGGTGCTGCCTAAACTGTATTTGCCAGACTATGACATTTTCTGGGGCGTGAAAGTAGCGTGCCATTAGCTCAACTACGTCTTCAAAAGTATCAGCTGCCCCTAATGTATCGAGGATCCTCTGACCCTCCATACCAAGATTAAGATAAGATAAGATAAGATAAGCCTTTATTAGTCCCACAACGGGGAAATTCCAGGATTGCAACAGCACAGGGATAGCAACACTCAGAGCAACAATCAGAAGGCAAGAAAAAAAAAAACAAGCAAGCAAGAGCAGCTAATATACATATGTACATATTACTATAAAATATATATATACACACACACACACAGAGACACACAGTGCAGAGCATTGTAGCTGGATGGAATAAATATATGAATATATGAACACACAGTGCAGAGCATTGTAGCTAGATGGAATAAATATGTAAATATATAAACACCCACAGTACGGAGCATTGCAGCTAGGTGGAATAAATATGCAAGTATATAAACACACACAGTGCGGAGCAATGTAGCTAGATGAAATAATATGTAGATATATAAAAACACAGTGCGGAGCATTGTAGCTAGATGGAATAAATATATAGATATATAAATATAAACACACCCAGTGCTGAGCATTGTAGCTAGATGGAATAAATATATAGATATATAAATATAAATGAACCATATTATGAACCAAAATAGCCCTCGCACGTAGCTTCTCGAGCTCACCGAGGTCTAGGGCTACCAGATAATGCTGGAAAGCCGCATACCACCTTGCCCAGGGCACGGGCGGCTCACCCGGGACCTCCAAAAATGGCTGAAAAGCGGTGACAGCTCGCTCCATACCTTTTTACCTCATCACCAAATGTTATATCCGTAATTTGGTAGATAAGGAGGAGGCTGAGGATACCGCTGAACATCACTTTATTATAAGAACCACACACAACACTAAGCGCTCCGTACAGAAAGATGATCGACAGTCGAAGAGCAAATACCCCTTCCGCCCTGGCCCTTTATACCCAGGTGACGCCACCACCGGAAAGGTGGGCCGTCACCTCGCACTATACCCAGGGTGCCACAGTCGCTATCATACTACAGGCCAACCAGTCCAAGACAGCCAGGCACCCACCCTGAAAGGAAGGGCAGAGGGAGCCCTCATGTGGAGTGCTCACAGCCGCAGAGCTGGGAACCACAAGCCCTGGCCCACAACCCACCACCTCAGCACAGGCAGAGCATGGCACGCAAGGTCTTGCCCACCCCAAGAGGCCCAGGCCACCCCAGACATTCAGACACTTCTGACTTTGAAGAAAGTTTAAAAAAAAATCTCTAAAAAATATTTAGCATATATAAAAATTATTTAGCAAATAGGAATAATTTTGGTAATCCTAATTAACCTAAAACAGGAAAAGTTTAGTCTGATTTAATGCCAGATAAGAGGGAAAAAAAGGTTATACTGTATAGCTTTCTTTTTACTGTGTATGTAAATTTCTGGTTTCAACTGTATATTTTTGCTGATGTATTCCATTTGGAAATTGTTGAGCATGGTCTTTAGTGGTGAGTTTAATTAGCGATGTAATCATGTGTCTACAATTTCCATGTAAACAATGAAGAAAGGACATGAGACCGCCATGCAGGGATGCATTTGATTGGTTAGACAAGGGGTGTCAAACTCATTCCATGGAGGGTCAAGACCCTGTATGTTTTACCTCCACTCAGTGTCTTCAGTAGGTGTTTTCACTGATCAGCAATCAGTGGGAAGAAATTCAGTGAATTTACCTGTTGAAGACACTGGGTAGAGCAAGGGTGTCCAATCATGTGTCATGGAGGGCCAAGACCCAGCAGGCTTTTGCTCCAGCAAGTCTTCAACAGCAGATTTCACTGAATTTCTTCCCCACTGATTGCTGACAAGTGAAAACACTTGCTGAAGAGACTGGGTAGAAGAGAAAACCTGCATGGTCTTGGCCCTCCATGGCACATGATTGGACATTCCTGGGGTAGAGGTAAAACATGCAGGACCTTAGCCCTCCATGGAATGAGTTTGACATCCCTAGGTTAGACTGATGATGTATGCATTTAAGTGCACTTCAGGGACATGTTTGGAAAAATTTGTGGAAAATGATGACAATTGGCCAAAAATGCAGGAAAGTTGTGATGATTGGACAAAGTTGCAAGGTCACGCAGAAATCATGGGGACTGGCTGAATTTGTATTGAATTGAATTGTTGCAATCGCAACATTGCAAAATCCTGGTGGGACTGGTTAATCCTCCACAGGTTAGAAGCACACAGGTTTGAATGAAGGAAATTCTACTTTAGTGTAATCAGCCAGGGAGTATTTGCTCTAATGGATGTAGGGCTGGGTGATATGACTTAACGTGTATCTGTTATGTCTGTGTTTAGGCTGGTATTAGTAAGACAGTGGCCAGGTTGGTCATGGGACAGACCGTGGTGGCCACTACCAGTTTCCGGTGGTGATGCCGCCCGTGGTATAAAAGAGTGGGTGAAAGAGGCTTCTTTCGTCGTGAAGCCACCTGGCCAGCAGGAGTGTACCATAAGCCTTTGTATATAGTTGGAAGTTATTCTGAATAAACCCTGTTAACCGAGTCAAGTCTCACTCGTCATTCCCAGCATTATGGACCCTACATTTGGCGATGAGGTAAAAGCGGTAATGGAACGCTCCATTGCTAGCTTTCGGCCATTCCTCGAGGCCCCAGGCGAGCCCCTCATGCTGTGGCCTCGTTGGTTCGCTGCCTTCACCAACTATCTCATTGTGTTAAACCTGGGCGAGATGGAGAAGCTCCGAGCGCAAGCTATGTTGGTGCATAATCTGGGAATGGAAGGGCAGAGGAGTTTAGAGAACCTTGGAGGCACTGACAGCTTTGACAAGGTGATGCAGCTAATGGCACAGCATTTTAGGGTGCTGGAGAACATTACCGTGAGGTGCATTCGGTTTCGACAGTGCCGCCAGCGGTTGGGAGAGCCAGTGTGAAAATTTTTTGCGGACCTCCGTGAGCTGGCGAGAGAATGCAGGTTTGGGGCCCTAGAGGACGAGGTGATTCAGGACCAGCTGGCAGAGCACATCTGCTGCTCAGCGGTCCGATCCAGGTTGTTGACACACCCAGGGGAGATGACATTAGCTGAGGCTGTCGAGCTTGCCCAACAGTTCGAGGCAGCAGAGACCATTGCGGGGGGGCTTACTGAAGGGGCCTCTCTGAAGAAGAATGAGCCTTGCGCTAAGGCACTGAGCCTCCGTGGTTAGGATAAGGTCTGCCCCTGGTATGCCAAAATGTTATGGATGTAGGTCCAGTGAGCACCGCTATAAGTCCAGAGTGTGCCCGGCGAAAGGAAAGTGTTGTGGCAAATGCAGGATTTTGAATCATTTTGCCAGGGTGTGCGAAAACTTCGTATGCAGGAGCCGTGGGAGAGAACCAGGTGTTGTGCAGAAGACTCCAACGGTCGTGCATATCGTCTCCCCAGAGACGACAGGGAGGATCGGCTGCACCGTCACGTTAGATAGCGTCGAGATCCCGCTCCTAGCACGGGAGCGGTGATTTCCGTCCTGAATCTGGAAACCATGGACAGACTGTTTCCCCACCGACAGATTAGAAGGCAACGGGAAGAGTTTTTTTGGCTATGGGCGGAACAGGATGGCTATTTTGGGCCATGTTGAAATAGAGGCCCGGTATAAGAACAGTGCGGCGCCCAGTGTTCGCATTAACATTTCTGCATCCGGTGTTAACATTATGGGTTGTAACCTATTTTACAATCTTGGGTTCTCCATTGCGGATGTTTCGGGTGAAGAATGGTCTGGATGTGGACTGTAGGGGTGACCTGTTCCAGCCATGGAGGGTGCTGAGGTGTGGGATTCAGACTGGGTGGACAAAGTGACTATGGGAGTGCACACACCACGATGCGCAGAGCCGTCTCGGGATGGACCCAATGCTGTCACGCAGACTGCCCTGGGCGAGGGTGCTGGACGGCACAGCGGGACCCTCAGTGAGGCTCATCAGGACAAGGTGCCAACGCCGGGAGAAAATGGAGCTAGACGGCGGAGCGTGATTATCGTAAAGCGCTCCCAGCGACGGCCTGCCAAAAGGAGACTAAGGAGTGCCCGCGAGACGGAGCGATTGGAGTCGGGGGCCTTTTGCAGGATTGGTGATCTGAATAAGAGGAAGTGGGCTCCCTTGAAGACCAAGATTGAGGCTCGAGTACGTCAAGATCACAGTCCACGCAAACAGCGCGATGACCAGAGGCGGTTCCAGTTGGAGTCCAGTCGGATGGAGTCAGATGGGCGCAGGTCTATTCATGTCTGGAGACACCCGAGGGATCTGCGGCTGCCGGAGGTGGAGAGGAGAAGGCGTAGCAGGAGCCCTGTGGTGAGGAGACGGAGGCGCCTTGAGAGGGATCCATCTGGGGACTGAGGGTTTTTATTTTGCATGTGTGTTGTGTATTCTTCAGTCCTGTTTTTCATTAGTTTCTATTTGGTGCCCCGGTAAATTGAATTAAAAAAAAAGAAAAGGGGAGTGTAAATTCGGTAGGCATAATGTGCTGTGTGGTTGCGAACCTGTGTTTTTAAGTGTTTGCATGGTAATTTTGATAGCCTGTGTGGTGTGACGCCTATTTTCCCTGTGTTTGAAATTATTTGCTGAATAATTGAAGTTTGAGTGCTACATTTTGTAGTTAAATTAGTGGCGGCTCTGTGTATTTTATTCAGTTGGTAAATTTGAGCCTGCCTGATTTATTTGGATTGTTTTAACTGAGTGCCCCTATGTTGTTTTTTTACTCTGTGTACCCATGGTGGGGTGGGAGTTGGGGTGGGGGCCGCCAATAGAGTTAGTCTTGTGGTTTTATTTATGTGTGTGTTTAGTGTTACGGGATTATTTTTGGTTAGAAACACGGCTTATATTATTTTGGTTTGTATGTTCCTTTTTCAGAGGCAGAATAACCCACTCAGCCGTGTGGGGGTGCTGGTAGTCTACCCGGCCCCCCAGCCTTAGTTGTGTGACTGGATAGGTATTTTATTTATTTTGTACATGTATTCTTTGATTAGTGTGGTTGCCGGGTGACAAATTTGGGTGGGTTATTTGTGTGCCTGGCATTTTTTTTTTTTTGGGGGGGGGGGGGGGTTGTTTTGTCTGTGTTTAGGCTGATATTAGAAAGATGGCGGCCGGGTTGGTCATGGGACAGACCGAGGTGGCCACTACCGGTTTCCGGTGGTGACGCCGCCCATGGTGTAAAAGAGTGGGCGGAAGAGGCTCTGCCTCTTTCATCATGAAGCCACCTGGCCAGCAGGAGTGTGCCGTAAGCCTTTGGATATAGTTGGAAGTTTTCCTGAATAAACCCTGTTAACCAAGTCAAGTCTCACTCGTCATTCCCGGCATTATGGACACAACAGTATCATGATATATTTAGCAAATTTTATTGAAACAGAAAGGCAGCACCACTCATACATTTACAACAAATGAGAAGAAATAATGGAAGGCCTTCCTATTCACCTGATTCTTAAAGACAACAATAAAACCAAAACCAAATTTAAAAAAAGGACTCAAAACAATAAGAAGTGCATTAAGCAAGAATTCTAGAGAAAGATATTTCAAAACCATATAAATCAAAGTGCTTTTTTTTTTTTTTTTCCTGTTTGGTCATGTTTTTAACGATAGGAGCCATGTCTTTGGCATTATAATTTGTGACTGCAGTGGTGATCTTTTTCCATTATCACTTTTATCATATAGGATAAATTTTTCAAAGGAAGAAGCCACAGTCATTTACCTTGGAAATCCTTGGTTCCTTTAATTTATATAATAATCCTTGGTTTCTTTAAAATTTGGAGCTGGTGCTTTTTCGCTTATCTTTTTTTCCTTCTCCCTGTGCTCTGCCAGTTTGCCAGATTGTGCATAAAAAACAAATATCTTTGCTCTACAAAAACAGGATCAAAAGAAGCAGTTTCCAAAGAAAAAAGTGCATGAAAAAAACAGACCTGGCAACGACCCTGATACAAAACACAACTGCGGTGGGAGTAACTGAATGTAGTGCAGCTGTGTGAGGGAACTTCAACTGGATAAATAAATGCTGACTGTTTACATTGCCATGATAATTTATGCTTGATATCCGCGATGGGTGTTTATATATTTACATATTTATTCCATCTAGCTACAATGCTCTGCACTGTGTGTCTGTGTGTGTGTGTATATATATATATTTTATAGTAATACGTACATATGTATATTAGCTGCTCTTGCTTGCTTGTTTTTTTCTTGCCTTCTGATTGTTGCTCTGAGTGTTGCTATCCCTGTGCTGTTGCAATCCTGGAATTTCCCCGTTGTGGGACTAATAAAGGCTTATCTTATCTTAAAGGCATTTTATGTATCGAGCATAGTAGAAGGTATTGATATAACGAATATATTCAGTGTATTGCTAAGCCCTAATAGGAGGTTTTTCATCATGTATTTAACAGTTGTAATTGATGGTACAGATGATGTATAAATCTTGTCCATTGCAATGAGATTGTTAAAAGGACACTGAAAGGGCACAGCTTAAACTGAAAGTGAAAAAAGGTAATAAGTAACAATAAGATAATTAGTTACAATAATGAATGAATGAATGAATGAATGAATGAATGAATGAATTTATTTATTTCGGATAGTACATTACAGGTTAAAAGAAACTGTATAATATAACAAGGTCAAATTAGACAAAGACTCCTTCTACTATACAATTCCACGTGAGTTATCCGAAATGGGTGATGGCTGAAGCCGCAGCTTATATTGCCCACCCATATTCCATCCAAGAATTCAAAGGAGAAAAAAGAGAAAACAAGACAAGAGCGATTACAATTTAAAACAAGGCTAAGACAAAATATGACTGAGAGAAAAAGAAAACTGAGCTAGTCTAAGTTAAGCGGTTACTATTCAAAAACAAATCTAAGACATAGTGTCACAGAGAAAAAAGAAAAACTAAGCTATAACACAACACAGGCTGGAAATGTCAATCCTTATGTGAGTTTACATGTCGTCTTGTAAATATGTTTGGAGTATTTCTTCCTTTAGTTTTTGTTTAAATTGTCCAAGCTTTGTACATGATTTTAATTCAGGTCCAAAATCGTTCCATAATCTGACACCTTGCACTGAAATACAGTGTTGCTTGGTAGTTGTTCTCACTGTAGGCTTTTGAAATATACATGTTCCTCTGAAGTGATATCGTTTCTCCCTTGTTTGGAACAACTTTTGGATATTTGCGGGCAGTGATAGATTCTTCACTTTGAACATTATTATTGCGGTTTTAAAGTCGATCAGATCTTTCAACTTGAGAGTTTTTTGTTTAAGAAAAAGTGGGTTTGTTGGTTCCCTGTAAGCTGCTTTGTTGATTATTCTAATAGCTCTCTTTTGAAGCATAAAGAGTGGATATATGTTTGTTTTATATGTATTTCCCCATACTTCATTACAATATGTCATGTATGGGAGTATTAATGAGCGCCGAAATGGCGTCTCCTCCCATGGTGACAGAGATGCTGCCTAAAGAGAGGCAGGGATGAGGAGACATGGGCTGAGCGCCGAGATGGCGTCTCATCCCATGGTGACAGAGGAAACCAGACACTGCTCATCACCAGGCCAATACCATCCCTACAGTGAAGTACGGTGGTGGCAGCATCATGCTGTGGGGCTGTTTTTCAGCGACAGGAAGTGGGAAACTAGTCAGGATAGAGGGAAAGATGAATGCGGCAATGTACAGAGACATTCTGGTTGAAAACCAGCAGGTTGGATGGAAAGTGTCAGTGCACAGCCATTTTCAGATCTCTCCAGAGATGTTCAATTGGATTTAAGTCTGGGCTCTGACAATAGACTTTGGAGTGAAGCTAAGGCTGTTAGTGTGACAGCCCAATAATTACAGTGTATCGGAAAAGTAGTCACAGCGCTTCACGTTTCCACATTTTGTTACGTTACAGCCTTATTCCAAAATGGATTAAATTCATTTTTCCTCAAAATTCTACACACAATACCCCATAATGACAATGTGGAAAAAAAGTTGAGACTTTTGCAAATTTATTAAAAATAAAAAACTAAGAAATCACATGTACTGTACATATGTAAGTATTCACAGCCTTTTCTCAATACTTTGTTGATGCACCTTTGGCAGCAACTACAGCCTCAAGTCTTTTTGAATATGATGCCATAAGCTTGGCACACCTATCATTGGGCAATTTCACCCATTCCTCTTTGCAACGCCTCTCAAGCTCCATCAGGTTGGATGGAAAGTGTCAGTGCACAGCCATTTTCAGATCTCTCCAGAGATGTTCAATTGGATTTAAGTCTGGGCTCTGGCTGGGCCACTCAAGGACATTCACAGAGTTGTCCTGAAGCCACTCCTTTGATATCTTGGCTGTGTGTTTAGGGTTGTTGTCCTGCTGAAAGATGAACTGTCGCCCCAGTCTGAGATCAAGAGGGCTCTAGAGCCGGTTTTCATCCAGAATGTCTCTGTACATTGCCGCATTCATCTTTCCCTCTATCCTGACTAGTTTCCCACTTCCTGTCGCTGAAAAACAGCCCCACAGCATGATGCTGCCACCACCGTACTTCACTGTAGGGATGGTATTGGCCTGGTGATGAGCAGTGTCTGGTTTCCTCTGTCACCATGGGATGAGACGCCATCTCGGCGCTCAGCCCATGTCTCCTCATCCCTGCCTCTCTTTAGGCAGCATCTCTGTCACCATGGGAGGAGACGCCATTTCGGCACTCAGCCCATGTCTCCTCGTTTCCGCCTCTCACTGGACAGCGTCTCAGCTGGCTCCCAGCTGTCAGTATTACGGGACGGCTGGGGCCAATTAATCCTCATCAGCTGGGGCACTGCTAATGAGAATAAAAAGGAGCAGCCTCGATCACTCGGGGCTGCGACTTAAAGCACTACAGGCTGAAACCCCTATTCCCGGCGTCAGCCCTTACTCCTCTTGCAGTAACCTTACTGGCTGCACGGTGGTGCAGTGGTTTAGCACTGTGGCAGCACAGTTTTACCCTCGGCCGGGGGATCGCGGGGATCATGAGATCGTGGGTTCGATCCCAGCCCCCGACCAACGGTGAGCTGTGTGGAGTTTGCATGTTCTCCCCGTGTTGCGCGGGTTTACTCCGGGATTTCTCCGGTTTCCTCCCGCATACCAAAAACATGTAGGTTTAGGGCGCTCGCGCACGCAGCGACCAGCGGCCGGTGGCTTGTCACCAGACTGCAAACCAAGTCTACCTACGGGTACAAATAAGTAACAAAAAAAAAAAAAAAAAAAAAAAACCTTGTGAGTGTTCCCTGCTTTGAGTATTATGCCTTGGTATCCTATTCTCCGGTGCCAGCCCTTTACTCCTGTACCGTTCTACTCGTGAGTTTAACCTGTTTATGAGTAGCTGTGCTTTGGGTCTACAATGACCGTGTTCCTTACCCTGTGTCCTTATCCCTTGTTCCTAACCCTTCCTTATAATAAACATCTCAACTCACTGGCTCGTCCTCGGCTCTTATTGCGTGGCTCCCTAGAGCCACATCCTCCAAACATGACACCTAGCATTCATGCCAAAGAGTTCAATCTTTGTCTCATCAGACCAGAGAATTTTGTTTCTCATGGTCTGAGAGTCCTTCAGGTGCCTTTTGGCAAACTCCAGGTAGGCTGCCATGTGCGTTTTACTTCCGTCTGGCCACTCTACCATACAGGCCTGATTGGTGGAATGCTGCAGAGATGGTTGCCCTTCTGGAAGGTTCTTCTCTCTCCACAGAGGAACAGTGGAGGTCTGACAGAGTGACCATTGGGTTCTTGGTCACCTCCCAGACAATGGCCCTTCTCCCCTGATCATTCAGTTTAGACGACCGACCAGCTCTAGGAAGAGTCCTGGTGGTTCTGAAATTCTTCCATTTATGGATGATGGAGGCCACTGTGCTCATTGGGACCTTCAAAGCAGCAGAAATTTTTCAGTACCCTTCCCCAGATTTCTGCCTCGAGACAATCCTGTCTTGGAGGTCTACAGATAATCCCTATGACTTCATGCTTGGTTTGTGCTCTGACATGCACTGTCAACTGTGGGACCTTATATAGACAGGAGTGTGCCTTTCCAAATCATGTCCGATCAACTGAATTTACCACAGGTGGACTCCAATTAAGCTGTAGAAACATCTCAAGGATGATCAGTGGAAACAGGATGCACCTGAGCTCAGTTATGAGCTTCATAGCAAAGGCTGTGAATACTTACAATGGTATGAAAAAGTGTTTACCCCCTTCCTGATTTCTCATTTTTTTGTACGTTTGTCACACTTAAATGTTTCAGATCATCAAACAAATTTAAATATCTGACAAAGATAACACAAGTAAAAACAAAATGCAGTTTCTAAATGAAGGTGTTTATTATTAAGGGGAAAAAAATCAAAACCTACATTGCCCTGTGTGAAAAAGTGATTTCCCCTAAACCTAATAAATGGTTTGGCTACCTTTAGCAGCAACAACTGCAATTAAACGTTTGCAGTAAGTGGCAATGGGCTGCACGGTGGCGCAGTGGTTTAGCACTGTGGCAGCACAGTTTTACCCTCGGCCGGGGGACCGCGGGGATCATGAGATCGTGGGTTCGATCCCAGCCCCCAACCAACAGTGAGCTGTGTGGAGTTTGCATGTTCTCCCCGTGTTGCGCGGGTTTTACTCCGGGATTTCTCCGGTTTCCTCCCGCATACCAAAACATGTAGGTTTAGGGCGCTCGCGCACGCAGCGACCAGCAGCCAGTGGCTTGTCACCAGACTGCAAACCAAGTGTACCTACGGGTACAAATAAGTAACAAAAAAAAAAAAAAAAAAAAAAAAAAAAAAAAAAAAAAAGAGTCTTTTACAGAGCTGTGGAGGAATTTTGGTCCATTCATCTTCGCAGAATTGTTGTAATTCAGCCACATTGGAGGGTTTTTGAGGATGAGCTGCCTTTATAAGGTCATACCAAAGCATCGCAATAGGATTCAGGTCAAGACTTTAACTAAGCCACTACAAAGTCTTCATTTTATTTTTCTTAAGCCATTCAGAGGTGGACTTGCTGGTGTGTTATGGATTATTTTCCTGCTGCAGAAACCAAAGTGGCCTTCAGCTTGAGGTCATGAACAGATGCCCGGACATTCTCCTTCAGGATTCTTTGATAGACAGCAGAATTCATGGTTCCATTTCCCACAGTAAGTCTTCCAGGTCCTGAAGCAGCAAAACAGCCCCAGACCATCACACTACCACCACCATATTTTACTCTTGGTATGATGTTCCTTTTCTGAAATGCTGTGTTACCTCTACGCCGGATGCAATGGGACACACATCTTTCAAAAAGTTAAACTTTTGTCTTATTAGTCTACAGAGTATTTTCCCAAAAGTCTTGGGGATCACCAAGATGTTTTCTGCCAAAACTGAGACGAACCTTTATGTTTTTTTGGCTCAGCAGTGGTTTTGGTCTTGGAACTCTGCCATGCAGGCCATTTTTGCCCAGCCTCTTTCTTATGGTAGAGTTATGAACACTGACCTTAACCGAAGCAAGTGAGGCCTGCAGTTCTTTGGATGTTGTTTTGGGGTCTTTTGTGACCTCTTGGATGAGTCGTTGCTGCACTCTTGCGGTAATTTTGTTCAGCCGGCCACTCCTGGGAAGGTTCACCACTGTCCCATGATTTCACCATTTGTGGATAATGGCTCTTACTGTGGCTCGCTGGAGTCCCAAAGCTTTAGAAATGGCTTTATTGTAGCACCTTGGGGGAGCCAGATTATCTAGCATCTCAGACAGGAGACAGTGGATAAGCTTGGGACAACAAAGAGCAGGAGGTGCCTGGTGTGATAGCAGGAAGGAGTCAGGGATGAAGGATGTTGAATGCAGTGTGATGTAAATGTCATGTTGTGTGTGTAAATGCCATAAAAACTTAAGAGGAGAGTTTCTGCTTAAAAGTTTAGTCTGTTCTGTGCTTGAGAGATGTGAGTGTGTAATAAATCGTCTGAAATGAATCTGCCTCTGATTTCACACACTCCACACTGGTGACCCAAGATGTATTATGGAACACGAGGCAAGATCCCCGGAGCTGGCCCGGTCAGGAAGCTACAGCGAGGCGGCAGCCATCCCACAGACAGCCCGGACTGGAACCTCCAGCCATGCGTGTGCGGTTTCAGTCAAGCTACCGGATTTCTGGCAGCATAACCCGTGCTCTTGGTTCCACCTCACTGAGGCCCAGTTCGCCCTCCGGGGAGTAACGGCAGATGATACCAGATTCTACCATGTGGTCGCAGCGCTCGACGCCCGCACAGCTCAGCAGGTAGCGAGCCTGCTCGATCAGCCACCAGCCAGCAGCAAATATGAGGCGCTCAAGGCTGCGCTCATCCAGCGTTACACGCTGTTGGACTGTGAGAGAGCGGAGAGGCTCCTGACGTGGACGGAGGTAGGAGATGGTTCGGCCGTAGACCTGATGGAGAAGATGCTGGCGTTAATGGGCACGGACGACGGGCACTTTCTGTTTGCCCACCTCTTCCTCTGGAACCTTCCGACAGTAGCGAGAGCAGTTCTGGCCAATTCGCCGTGGCTGGCCGCGCGCGACTACCGTGCGCTAGCCCAGGAGGCAGACCAGATCATCCTCACCACCAGGGCGATCACAGTCAATGCGGCAGCGGTGGAGCCCAGCGAGACGACCACAGGAGGCGAGGAGCCACCGACGGTAGCAGCAGCGGGGGCCAAGGAGCGCCAGAGAGACACGCTTTGTTTCTACCACCGCCGTTTCAGAGAGAACACATGCAGATGTGTGCCACCATGCCAATTCAAGCACTCGGGAAATGCCAAGGCCGGGGGTCGGTAGCAGCTGCGACCCTCGGTGAAGAGAACAAGCTGCTCTACTTAACGGATGCACGCTCTGGGAGGCGTTTCCTCGTGGACACCGGAGCCCAGAAGAGCTTCATCCGGCCGACCTACGCTGACCGGCTGGCAGGATCTAGCGGCCCCGGGATGTTGGCAGCAAACGGCTCGGATATTAAGACCTTTGGTGAGAGGACTCTGCTCTTATCTCTACACGGCCGTACATATGAGTGGACTTTTGTCGTAGCAGCACTGAATTACCATATACTGGGGGCTGATTTTCTGTGTGCACATGGTTTCCTGGTTGATGTTGCTAACAGGCGCCTGGTTAATGCACTGTCCTTTGACTCTCTCCCCTGTATAGTTCGAGTGACCCAGCCAACAGCACAAGCCAACGTCACAGCTCCAGGCGGTAAGTTCCACACACTGCTCACTCAGTTCCCAGCACTCACGGTCCCGACGTTTTCAGCGGCCATCGCTAAACACGGGGTGGAGCACTTTATCACCACCACCGGGCCGCCCGTTTTTGCAAGACCTCGGCGCTTGGACGCAGCTAAACTGGCCATAGCACGCGAGGAGTTCACCAACCTGGAAAGGTTGGGCATCATCAGGCGCTCGAACAGCCCATGGGCATCCCCGCTACACATGGTCCTTAAGGCTGAGGGATCGTGGCGACCGTGCGGGGATTTCCGCAGGTTGAACAACGCCACAGCGCACGACTGCTACCCAATTCCCCACATACAGGATTTTTCCGTTCACCTTGCCGAAGCGCGCATTTTTTCCAAAATAGACCTGGTCCGCGGTTACCACCAAGTCCCAGTGCGCGCTGAGGACATACCCAAAAGAGCGGTAATAACTCCGTTCGGTCTACTCGAGTTCCTGCGCATGCCATTCGGGTTAAAAGGAGCGGCATAGATGTTCCAGCACATGATGGATGCAGTGCTGCGCGATCTCCCATTTGTGTTCGTCTACCTGGACGATATCCGGGTAGCCAGTGCGTCCGAAGACGAACACGAAACCCCCCTCACGATGGTTTTCCGGAGGTTGGAGGAGCACGGGTTAATAATCAACCCGGCGAAATGCCAGATCGGCGTGACGGAGATTGATTTTTTGGGGCACCGCGTCTCTCCAGAAGGAGCGATCCCGCTGCCCAACAAAATGCATGCTGTGGCGGATTTTCCCCGGCCTCAGACAGTCAGGGCGCTGCAGGAATTTTTGGGGATGGTGAACTTTTATAACCGTTTCCTTCCCCGCGCGGCGCAGCTCATGCAACCATTGTACACCGCGCTCAAGAAACAGAAACCCGCGGATTGGGTTGAATGGACCCCGGAGCGAGGGTTTAACTTCTTTAGCTGCTTCTTTAGCTGCTTTAACTTCTCGGAAGTTAAAGCAGCCCTGGCAAACGCCGCACTGCTGGTGCATCCAGACCCGACGGCCCACATAGCGCTCACTACCGACGCTTCAGACGTGGCCATAGGGGCTGCCGTGGAGCAGCGCGTCACCGGGGCTTGGCAGCTGCTCGCCTTTTTCAGCAGAACTTTGCGCGACAGCGAACATAAATACAACACGTTCGACAGAGAGTTGCTGGCTCTCCACCTGGCCATACGCCATTTCCAGTTCTGGCTGGAAGGGCACAGCTTCACCGCGTTCGTGGACCACAAGCCGCTAACATTCGCGATGGCCAAGGTTTCAGAACCGTGGTCGGGCCGGCAGCAGAGACAGCTGGCCGCGATCTGAGAGTTTACTACCGATATTCAGCATGTGCCGGGTAAACTGAATGTAGTGGCAGACTGCCTCTCGCGCGCCGTGGTGGCCCCGGTCTGCGTGGGGATAGATTACGCAGCCATGGCCGCGGAGCAGATTAGCGATGCATACGTGCGCACGCTCCAGTCTGGACCAATAGGGTTAAGGCTGGAGAGCAGGGTGCTGCAGGATGGCGGCCCCCCCCTAATCTGCGATGTCTCCACGGGTCGCCCGCATCCCGTAGTCCCGGCCACGTGGCACCGCCACGTGTTTGAGTCGGTTCACACTCTGGCGCATCCAGGAGTGCGCGCGTCGGTCAAAGTGGTGGGAGAGAAATTTGTTTGGCCGAGCCTACGCAAACAAGTGAAAGAGTGGGCTGCAGCCTGCGTGGCGTGCCAATGAGCCAAAGTACACAGACACACGCAGGCTCCCTTGGAGCCGTTTCGTATTCCGGCTAAGAGGTTCAACCATGTTCACGTGGACCTCGTGGGCCCCCTCCCGCCATCACAGGGGTGCACGCACCTCCTGACAATTGTGGACCGCACCATGCGCCGGCCAGAAGTGGTCCCGCTAGCGGCAACCGCGTCCGCGGACGTAACGCGCGCATTTTTAACAGCATGGGTGGCGCGTTTTGGAGTCCCGTCGGACATTACGTCCGACAGGGGCCCGCAATTTGTTCCCGAACTCTGGCCCGCGATGGCCCCGCAGCCTGAGTGTTACAATTCACCGCACAACCGCGTACAACCCACAGGCCAATGGGTTATGCAAGCGTTTTCATAGATCACTGAAAGCAGCACTCAGGGCTTCATTGACGGATGCAAATTGGGTAGACAGGCTGCCGTGGGTGTTATTGGAGTTGCGCTCCGTGCCGAAAGAGGATCTGTAAGCTTCCCCGGCAGAGCTCGTTTTTGCGCAGCCACTACGGCTGCCCGGGGAATTTCTGCCAGATAATCCCGCGCCGGGCAGCTCCCCGTCTCAGCTTTTGCAGCGTAGCGCAAACACAGGCACGCTGCCGGGCCCTGCCCACCACAGTTTTCCGCGTGTTTTCGTGCCTAAAACTTTGAAGAGCGTGGAGTTCGTGTTCGTCAGACACGACGTCCACCGCCCTCCATTGCGCCCACCCTATGATGGACCGTTCAGAGTGCTGGAAACAGGCGATAAGAATTTTTTGCTAGACTTGGGGAGTAGGAGGGAAAAAATTTGTCACAGACAGACTCAAACCCGCTTTCGTTGTGGCGGACGAGCAAGTGCTGTTGGCTAAGGCCCCTCGGCGTGGAAGACCCCCACGGAGAAACGATTCACCAGAGCAGCCACACGGACAGACCGAAGTGCCCCCCCCCCCACCAGCAACAGCCCACCCACAGTCAGACACACTCCCAGCAGCCCCCCACCGGCACAGCAGCGCCGCGGAGGCGGTAAACCCCAATTACAGCAGATACAGGAGGAGACGGAAGCCCAAGCAGCATGTGGACTGATGTTCAATTGTTCTATCACAGCATGTGGACTGTTATTCTATTGTCCTATCTAAGATGCTGGGGGGGGGGGGTAGCACCTTGGGGGAGCCAGATTATCTAGCATCTCAGACAGGAGACAGTGATAAGCTTGGGACAACAAAGAGCAGGAGGTTCCTGGTGAGATAGCAGGAAGGAGTCAATGATGAAGGTTGTTGAATGCAGTGTGATGCAAATGTCATGTTGTGTGTGATGTAAATGCCATGAAACTTAAGAGGAGAGTTTCTGCTTAAAAGTTTAGTCTGTTCTGTGCTTGAGAGATGTGAGTGTGTGATAAATCATCTGAAATGAATCTGCCTCTGATTTCACACACTCTACATTATAACATTTTCCAGATTGATAGATCTCAATTACTTTGTTTCTCATTTGTTCCTGAATTTCTTTGGATTACAGCATGATGTCTAGCTTTTGAGGATCTTTTGGTCTACTTCACTTTGTCAGGCAGGTCCTATTTAAGTGATTTCTTGATTGAGAACAGATGTGGCAGTAATCAGACCTGGGTGTGGCTCGAGAAATTGAACTCAGCTTTCCAAAGATGTAATAAACCACAGTTAATTTATGCTTTAACAAGGCGGGGGGGCACAATCACTTTTTCCACACAGGGCCATGTAGGTTTGGATTTTTTTTTTACCCTTAATAATAAACACCTTCATTTAAAAACTGCACTTTGTGTTTACTTCGGTTATCATTGTCTAATATTTCGATTTGTTTGATGATTTGAAACATTTAAGTGTGACAAACATACAAAAAAATGAGAAATCAAGAAGGGGGCAAACACTTTTTCACACCATTGTATGTACATGTGAGTTCTTAGTTTTTTATTTTTATAAATTTGCAAAAATTAAAAAAAAAAAAACGTTTTTCACCTTGTCATTATGGGTTATTGTTTGTAGAATAAACAATGAATTGAATCCATTTTGGAATAAGGCTGTAACATAACAAAATGTGGAAAAAGTGAAGTGCTGTGAATATTTTTCCGATGCACTGTACTATGAAAATTAAAATATTATTATTATGACATTGTGGCGGTTCGTTTTAACCCCACAACAGACTAAGGACACTCAGCCCTCTTTTCTGTTTTTCTGCTGCATTACTGAGAAGCAATGTGCCATTCATGTATTTGTGATGCAAACATGCATGTGTTGTGATGTAATGCGCCATTCTGTATAGTGTGCATATGGCTTGTCCTTACTATGCTTTTTCTGAGCATCTTAGATGTGCTTTGGTGTATTAATGTCTACAGGTAGACGAGTTTCTTCTGTCTCACCTATGTGATGTTAATCGATGCCTTTCATCCTTTGTACTCATGCATCCTGTCCTTACTGTGACCTAGAGACTCAGATCAATATGTAGATGTGCTTGTTAGCCTCTTTGTCTTGCACTTAGAGCGAGGTCTAGCTAATCTGCCCATTGTGATGTATGGCTTACAAATGCAAATACCTCCTGCCTGTTCTGTTGTCCCTTTGATCATTCTAGACTGTGGGGTATGTCTTTTTGATGTATTGTTATGATCAAGTATTTAAGGTGCAACTCTGTAACGCAATCTCTCTCTTCTTCTTCACTGAGAGCCTGAGGAATTCGGCTTCAGCCTGCTCACACTATGGGCCAGAGCCAAGTTCCCGTGACGGCGGTATGATTCAATAAACCAACTAAAAACTCCATCGCTGCCTTTATTTTTTCATGTCGCCGCACTGGTGACCCCTCGAACACGCACACGTTTTGTGCGAAAGCAACCTTCCGAGCTGGACAGCCGCACAGCTGCGTTGGTGACCCCTTGAAGACGCACACGCTTTGTGAGACGCAGCCTTCTGATTTGGACGGCCACGCTGGCGAACCGACGCTGAAAAAAACGAGCGGCCAGCGAACGCAACACCCGGACACGCACACGCTTTGTGCGAAGCAAACTTCTGGTCCGGACCGCGACTGGTGACCGCTTCACGCTTCACGGTGAGATCTGCACGCCTGAGATCTACTCATCCACGCTGGACCGGCCGCTCTCACAGAGAGCGCACGCACCTCGTCCTCTCTCCACGACGGCAACCTCCAGGGCCGACGGAGAGCGCAGCGCGTGGAACTGAACGCACCTGCACGAGCCCGGGGCACAAAGATCGCCTATTGCCTCACGCCGCTCCAACGCATCTCCTCCCTCTCACCGCCCCAACGCAGCTGCATGAGCCTGAGGAACAAAAGATCGTCTATTCCCTCCCGCCGCTCCAACGCATCTGCACGGGCCTGAGGGACTAAAGATCTTCTATTTCCTCTCACCGCTCCAACGCACCATGACCAATCTACAGCCACAGTTCAACCTGGATTTTATCGGCGCCGTCTGCGCTGATCTCCGCCAAGTTTCTGCACCCTGACTCACCACTCCAGCGGCCCACCCACGCACTGAACCCCCGCGCACGCATCGGGGAGTTACAAGGACGGCGCATCACGCATGGGACAAGTAATGGCTCCACAGACTGCCTTCCTCCTTCGCCGCTGCCTTTCAGGGCTGCTCGCTCACCTGAGGCTCGCATGCAGCATACTGGAAGGATTTGTTAACAGTCTCAGCCACGCCACAGACCGCCATCGTCCTCCGCCGCTGCCCACAGAACCTTCAGGGTTGCTCGTTCACCTGAAGCAAGCACGCAGCTCGCCACTGGATTTTTTAATGGTCTTAGCCACGGCACAACGGGATTTCAGCCGTCAGCTGTTCCCGGGAGCTTTGGGGTTGCTTCAGCACCCAAAGCCAACAGTCCCCCTGCTTTGTTTACTTTTTCTCTTACAGCCGCTCCTGCTTTTCTTCATGGCCACGAGAGGAGTCAGAGACTAGTTTTTCTTCTTGTGATCTCCGCACGTGCAACGGGACAAACCCCTCGACGTCACGGAGCAGCAAGCAATTTTTGCACGGCTCAGGACGATTTCACAGCTCCTGCCGGCACTTACTACCCCTCCCCTCCCTCCCCCTCCGCCTGCAGCGAGCTTCTCCCACAGCTCGCTCACACAGATGGATTATCGAGGTCGCGACCCCCTGCCGCGTCCTCTGGGGGGGAGCATGTGTGGCGGTTCGTTTTAACCCCACAACAGACTAAGGACACTCAGCCCTCTTTTCTGTTTTTCTGCTGCATTACTGAGAAGCAATGTGCCATTCATGTATTTGTGATGCAAACATGCATGTGTTGTGATGTAATGCGCCATTCTGTATAGTGTGCATATGGCTTGTCCTTACTATGCTTTTTCTGAGCATCTTAGATGTGCTTTGGTGTATTAATGTCTACAGGTAGACGAGTTTCTTCTGTCTCACCTATGTGATGTTAATCGATGCCTTTCATCCTTTGTACTCATGCATCCTGAGCTGCACGGTGGCGCAGTGGTTTAGCACTGTGGCAGCACAGTTTTACCCTCGGCCGGGGGACCGCGGGGATCATGAGATCGTGGGTTCGATCCCAGCTCCCGACCAACAGTGAGCTGTGTGGAGTTTGCATGTTCTCCCCGTGTTGTGCGGGTTTACTCCGGGATTTCTCCGGTTTCCTCCCGCACACCAAAAACATGTAGGTTTAGGGCGCTCGCGCACGCAGCGACCAGTAGCCGGTGGCTTGTCACCAGACTGCAAACCAAGTCTACCTACGGGTACAAATAAGTAACAAAAAAAAAATCCTGTCCTTACTGTGACCTAGAGACTCAGATCAATATGTAGATGTGCTTGTTAGCCTCTTTGTCTTGCACTTAGAGCGAGGTCTAGCTAATCTGCCCATTGTGATGTATGGCTTACAAATGCAAATACCTCCTGCCTGTTCTGTTGTCCCTTTGATCATTCTAGACTGTGGGGTATGTCTTTTTGATGTATTGTTATGATCAAGTATTTAAGGTGCAACTCTGTAACGCAATCTCTCTCTTCTTCTTCACTGAGAGCCTGAGGAATTCGGCTTCAGCCTGCTCACACTATGGGCCAGAGCCAAGTTCCCGTGACGGCGGTATGATTCAATAAACCAACTAAAAACTCCATCGCTGCCTTTATTTTTTCATGCCGCCGCAACATTAGCATTGTTACATTCACAGGTATTGTAACTTTTCTTCAACACAATCAAGTCTTTTAAGCGTCATCAGGTGTTTGATGAAACTGTGTCCCTCTCTGCTATGTCTGATTTCGTTACTGCTGTGAGCCAAGACCCAGCATGCATACTGCACTCACATTCAGGATGTAACAGATCTACATAGCAGACATAGCGGTACAGGTTGGGTAACATTTGAGGCATTCGTTCTGCGTGAGGCAGTTTTCCCATGACAATACAAGCAAACATTATTTTCCATAACTGTCATTCTAGGCATTTTGTCACTCAGCAGTAGACTGTTAGTTGGCTGCTTCAATGAGTGATGATTGCTATTAAAAAATAGGTTATATCCAATCTGATTTATATGCATACAGTAGCAGTAAGTCACAACATGTCAATATCATCACACTTAATTATCCAGACAAAATTCCAGCTGTAGTTTAAAAACTCAGTCATATCTATGATCCATCAATCCATCTTCCTCCGCTTAATCCAAAATGCTAAATCAAGCCCCACTTGGCCCTAATGTACACCCCCGCTCTGTCTCTGTCTCGCTAGTACAGGCTGCACAAATACAATATGCACAACTAGGCATAGTACACATGCACCAATTGTTCCAAATACATTTTACAACAGGAGCCCCCCCCCCCACACACACACACACACACGATTTTGATCTTGAGTAGCAAGGTCAGTCTGGGTTTATATGAAGAGACAGGTGACACTACAAGAAAAGAACTTCTCTTCACTATGCAGACCCAAGCAGATTAACTAGCAAGTGCTGTATTAAGGAATCGGACATATGTCTCATATTCATCTGGTTTAGGTCATTTCTGGCTTATGCATTTCTGATTTTATTTCACAAGCACAAGCAAGTAAGACACCACTTTGATTTACTAAATCATACTTTCGCACAATACTGGAGCTTTTAGTGCAAATGTGTATTTGACTGCAACGTGGACACACGTTCACAATCTGTGCCTACTTGCGCAGACGGCTGTGTAGCTGCCTTCCAGCTCTTTCAGGGTTCCATTCCAGGTAAAATTATTACATCCATAGCCAAACATTATGCCTGCTTCCACTGGGATTTATAGCCAGGCAATAAAAAAAGGATTTCTTCACAGCTCGCCTTCTCGTCTCAATGGGAAAGTAGATGTGAGAGAACCCCAGTCTGGTTTGTATGACAGGAAGGGGGAGGAGGGTCTCTAGCAGTAGTTATGAGCACCTGGCTCTCTGTTAAAAATGCCCTTGTGCCTTTGCTTGCTCACTGGACAGAAGCTTAAATGTCAAATAGCTCAATAGCATGTGCAGGGGAGGGTGATTTTGTTGAAATGGAGCATGTATTTGCAAAACTCTTAATATGGGAACATAAATCTAATTCCATAGTTGCACTTAAGTGTTGTCCACACTATACTATTTTAAGCCTGATTTCAAGCAGGCAACAAGTTGTAAGGGTCATCTCCCAGATTGGGATGAATTTCCAATTGATCAGCAACCTCCAATTGCCGTGGGCAAATGCTACGTAGGTGTAAAGACATTTGCAGATTCAGGCCAAAAAAACAATTAGCAACACCCAGTGACAGCACTGAACACATGATCAATAGGTGTAGACCACGCATTATTCAGCAATCTGCAGCGTCACAGTCTTTCAAAGTAACTACTACAGCTGCACAGCTTTACCTTTTTGTTTCTCTGTTTTTAAATTTATGTTTCTTATTAATAAATGAAATGAGATCAGCCACAAAATACAGGGACCAAGAATACATGAAGCCCTGTTACAACAACCTAAAGCATGGATTTGTGCTGGGCTTTGTGTAAAGCTCCAGTGATTTTGGTAGCTTCTGTAAGCACAATGTCTCGCTTTGTGACTCACAATCTAAATAACGATTGTCTATGTGCACTTTATATAAGCTGAAAGGTGGGGACTCCTTTAAAGATGGTGCAGCATCATCACCATCTCAGCACATCACTATTTTGCTCCACTTTCCAACAATGCACCTCTGATAAACAAAAATCCACATCTAAAGTCAGTGATGCATTATCAATCACTATTTAAGTTGTGCATTTTAAAATCTTGGACATGTGCGTACTGTAAGTTTAAAATCCTTCTTCTCACTTACAAAGCTCTATATAATCAGGCCCCTTTTTATTTAAAAGATTTGAACTACCCTTTCATCCTAACAGAGCACTACGCTCCCAAAATGCAGGATTACTTGTAATACCTACAACCTCCAAAAGTACAATGGGAGGCAGAGCCTTCAGTTATCAAGCTCCTCTCCTGTGGAACCAGCTGCCAATCTGGATTCAGGAGTCAGACTTGATCTCTCTTTTTAAGAATAGGGTTAAAACCTTCCTTTTAGATATAGCGTATAGTTAGCGTGGGCTCAGGTGCCCCGAACCCTCCCTTAGTTATGCTGTTAATAGGTTTAGACAGCTGGGGGACCTCCAACAATGCACTGGGCTTCACTCCTTTCTTCACTCTCAATTAAATATTTTGCTGGTCATTAACATGTTTGTTCTCTCCCATAGATTGAGTCCCCATCGTGCTGTTTGCTCTCTACATGTCTGTTCTTTTCTTCTTCTTCTCAATCCCCTCACCCCCCAGCCATTCGCAGCAGATGACTGCCCCTCCCTGAGCCTGTTTCTGCTGTAGGTTTCTTCCTGTTAAAAGGGAGTTTTTCCTCTCCACCATCGCCAAGTGCTGCTCACAGGGGATCGATCGCCTGATTGCTGGGGTCTTTCTGCAATTGTGGGGGGTTTCCCCTACAGCTGAAAGTGCTATGAGATGATTGTTGTTGTGAAGTGCTATATAAATAAAGCTGAATTGAATAAACTCATAAGGCTCATCATCTATTTAACCTTTTGAGTGTGAGATTTTGCGTGCCTCTAGTTGCGGAGCGCGGCGCTACGCCTGTTATCTCACTCTGATATGACCAGCTCCATTGAGGATTTATACTGATTTGTACTGCTCTGGCAGTTTCAGAAGGTGGCAGACATCTGTTGGAGGACTCAATGGATGACACGTAATACACCAAAGAAGAAGAACTCCTCATTTCCTTTTCCTTTTTTTAGCATTTTAACCCAGAAAGCTAATATGGCTGCCATCTATCATCGTGCACTGTCGCTTAGTCGGCTTTGTATGTGGAAAGTAGCTGTGGGATACAAGCAAAATTTATGTGGGATAATCATAAGACTTTGTAGATGTGGTAGAGAGCGTAAATAAGATGAGATAAGAAAAGCCTTTATTAGTCCCACAATGGGGAAATTCCAGGATTGCAACAGCACAGGGATAGCAACACTCAGCAATAATTAAGAAGATATGGAAGATATAAATAAGAGTAGTGGATATACATACAGTACATACACATAAATATACACTCACCGGCCACTTTATTAGGTACACCTGTCCAACTGCTCGTTAACACTTAATTTCTAATCAGCCAATCACATGGCGGCAACTCAGTGCATTTAGGCATGTAGACATGGTCAAGACAATCTCCTGCAGTTCAAACCGAGCATCAGTATGGGGAAGAAAGGTGATTTGAGTGACTTTGAACGTGGCATGGTTGTTGGTGCCAGAAGGGCTGGTCTGAGTATTTCAGAAACTACTGATCTACTGGGATTTTCACGCACAACCATCTCTAGGGTTTACAGAGAATGGTCCGAAAAAGAAAAAATATCCAGTGAGCGGCAGTTCTGTGGGCGGAAATGCCTTGTTGATGCCAGAGGTCAGAGGAGAATGGCCAGACTGGTTCGAGCTGATAGAAAGGCAACAGTGACTCAAATAACCACCCGTTACAACCAAGGTAGGCAGAAGAGCATCTCTGAACGCACAGTACGTCGAACTTTGAGGCAGATGGGCTACAGCAGCAGAAGACCACGCCGGGTGCCACTCCTTTCAGCTAAGAACAGGAAACTGAGGCTACAATTTGCACAAGCTCATCGAAATTGGACAATAGAAGATTGGAAAAACGTTGCCTGGTCTGATGAGTCTCGATTTCTGCTGCGACATTCGGATGGTAGGGTCAGAATTTGGCGTCAACAACATGAAAGCATGGATCCATCCTGCCTTGTATCAATGGTTCAGGCTGGTGGTGGTGGTGTAATGGTGTGGGGAATATTTTCTTGGCACTCTTTGGGCCCCTTGGTACCAATTGAGCATCGTTGCAACGCTACAGCCTACCTGAGTATTGTTGCTGACCATGTCCATCCCTTTATGACCACAATGTACCCAACTTCTGATGGCTACTTTCAGCAGGATAATGCGCCATGTCATAAAGCTGGAATCATCTCAGACTGGTTTCTTGAACATGACAATGAGTTCACTGTACTCAAATGGCCTCCACAGTCACCAGATCTCAATCCAATAGAGCATCTTTGGGATGTGGTGGAACGGGAGATTCGCATCATGGATGTGCAGCCGACAAATCTGCGCCAACTGTGTGATGCCATCATGTCAATATGGACCAAACTCTCTGAGGAATGCTTCCAGCACCTTGTTGAATCTATGCCACGAAGAATTGAGGCAGTTCTGAAGGCAAAAGGGGGTCCAACCCGTTACTAGCATGGTGTACCTAATAAAGTGGCCGGTGAGTGTATAAATATATATACAAAGTGCGGAGCATTGTAGCAAGATGGAATAAACAGCATAACCGTCTACTTAGTTATCCTACATAGTATGAATATGTACCCATACATATTGTCACCCTCTGTAGCGACCGATATTGTCCTAGTTGTATATACTGGAGGGGACCATTGTGTAAGTCTATTGCGTCTTTTGCATTCAATACTATTAGGTTGTCACGTTTTTTTGCTATCTTTGCGAGCAGCCCTGCTTAGGTTATACAGTCTGACAGCCGTAGGTAGGAAGGACCTGTGAAACCTCTCGGTTGCGCACCTAGGATGATGTAGTCTGCTGCTAAATGAGCTCCTCAGTGCGTTCAGTATGTCCTCCATAGGGTGGGACTCGGACTCCAGCAGAGATTTTTTTTTTTTTTTTTTTTTTTTTTGTTACTTATTTGTACCCGTAGGTAGACTTGGTTTGCAGTCTGGTGACAAGCCACCGGCTGCTGGTCGCTGCGTGCGCGAGCGCCCTAAACCTACATGTTTTTGGTGTGCGGGAGGAAACCGGAGAAATCCCGGAGTAAACCCGCACAACACGGGGAGAACATGCAAACTCCACACAGCTCACTGTTGGTCGGGGGCTGGGATCGAACCCACGATCTCATGATCCCCGCAGTCCCCCGGCCGAGGGTAAAACTGTGCTGCCACAGTGCTAAACCACTGCGCCACCGTGCAGCCCAGAGATGACAGTTTAGCCACCATCCTTCTCTCTCCTATCTCTGGGTCAGGGCGCTGCCCCAGGACAGAGCTAGCTTTCTTGATCAGTTTGTTCAGTCTCTTCCTATCAGCTGCTGTAATGCCACTGCCCCAGCAGACCACTCCAAAAGTGATGGCTGATGCCACCACTGTGTCATAGAATGTCTTCAGCAGTGCTCCTTGTACACCAAAAGACCTGAGTCTCCGCTGTCCCTTCTTGTAGAGTGCGTCGGTATTGTGTGACCAGTCTAGTTTATTGTTCAAATGAACACCCAGGTACTTGTAGGATGTCACCATCTCAATGTCTGTTCCCTGGATGTTTACTGGTGCTGTGAGGGGTTGTCCTTGCCTGCGGCAGTCCACCACCAGCTCCTTAGTTTTCCTCGCGTTGATCTGGAGGCAGTTCCGATGGCACCAGTCCACGAAGTCCTGGATAAGTCCTCTGTACTCAGCTTCACCTCCATTAGAGATGAAGCCGATGATCGCAGAGTCGTCAGAGAACTTCTGTAGATGGCAGTGTGTTGTGTTGTGTTGTGTGAGAAGTCCGCAGTATAAAGGGTAAACAGGAAGGGAGCCAAAACCGTTCCCTGGGGGGCCCCCATGCTACAGATGATCGTGTCGGACACACAGTCCCGGGTTCTCACAAACTGTGGCCGGTTAGTGAAGTAGTCCAGGATCCATGATGACAGGTGCTGGTCCACCCCTGCGCACAGCAGCTTGTCCTTCAGGATCATTGGTTGGATGGTGTTGAAAGCACTGGAGAAGTCAAAGAACATGATCCTCACCGCATTCCCGGGCTTCTCCAGGTGGGACAGAGAACGGTGAAGGAGGAAGATCACTGCATCCTCCACCCCAATGACATGCTGGTAGGCGAACTGGAGTGGATCTATCGCTGGTCCCACCAGGGGGCGGAGGTGAGCAAGGAGCAATCTCTCCAGGGTCTTCATCATGTGGGATGTCAGGGCCACTGGTCTTTAGCTGTTCAGGTCTTTGGGGCGGGAAGTCTTTGGTACAGGTACCACACAAGATTTTTTCCACAACTGTGGTACCCTCCCCAGCTTCAGGCTCAGGTTGAAGATGAGCTCCACAATCCCACACAGCTGATCTGCACAGGACTTGAGGAGCTTTGCGCAGATGCCGTCCGGCCCCGACGCCTTCCTTGCCTTGATCTTCCTCAGCTCCGTCCTCACCTGGGTCTTAGTGAGGGTCATGTTAGGGGGCTGTGTGCTGGGAGTGGGGTGGTGTTGGTGGAGTGGGGTGTGGGCAGCAGGACTCGATGTCTTTAGAGGCAGCAGTGGTTGTTGTGCAGTCGGGGGGGGGAGGGCGGTTGGTCAAAATTATTTTTAAAAAAAACAGGTTCAGATTGTTCGCCCACTCCCTGCCCCCCGTGGCCTGGGAGGAGGTATTCTGGAGCCCAGAGATGGTTTTAAGGTTTCTCCAGACCCTACCGATGTCGCTCTGTTGCAGCTTGTCCTCCATCTTCTTCCTGAAGCTGTCCTTGCCTTCTCTGATCTTCCTCCTAAGCTCCCTCTTTATGGACTTCAGCATCTCCCTGTTCCCCGACCTGAAGATCCTCTTCTTCTCTCTCAGAAGTGTTTTTATCTCAGGGTTGATCCAGGGTTTGTTGTTCAAGCAACACCGTATGGTCTTGGTGGGTACGGTGTTGTCCACACAGAAGCTGATGTAGTCCGTGATGGTATGAGTGAGGCCATCGATGTCCTCACCATGTGGATCGCAGAGCTGCTCCCAGGCACTGGTTTCAAAGCAGTCCTTTAGAGCGTCCATTGCCTCCTCAGACCATAACTTCACTGTGCGCATGACTCCTGTCCATGAAAGGATTTTCTGTACAATTAAAATCACCTCCCACAAATAAAAAGTCATCATTACTGCAATTTTTGATCGTGTCATTTAAAATATATATTTAAAAAGGCCAATCTTTCTATGCCTATGGTTGGAGCATACACATTTATAAAAACAACTTTCACATTCTCAAAAACAGCTTCCATCCATCGCTTTTCCGGAGGTCCGGGTCGCGGAGGCAGCAGTTCATGCAGAGAAGCCCAGACTTCCCTCTCCCCAGCCACCTGCTCCAGCTCTTCAGAGAGGATACCAAGGCATTCCCAGACCATCTGGGAGACATAGTCTCTCCAACGAGTCCTGGGTCTGCCCCGGGGTTTCCTCCCAGTGGGACGTGCCCGAAACACCTCAAGTGGGAGGCGTCCAGGAGGCATCATGATCAGATGCCCAAACCACCTCAACTGGCTCCTTTCAATGTGGAGGAGCAGCGGTTTTACTCTGAGCCTCTCCCGGATGGCCTATTTCTGAGGGTGAGTCCAGCAATCCTATGGAGAAAAGCTCATTTCAGCCGCTTGTATCAGCGATCTTGTTCTTTCGGTCATTACCCAAAACTCGTGACCATAGGTGAGAGTAGGAACGTGGTTTGACTGGTAAATCGACAGCATTGCCTTAGAACTCAGGTGGAAACAAAGACTGAAGTGATGCTTTAATTAATTGTAAGTAATGCTTACAATGACTCAACATCATTGTAAGCAATGGTAATGCTTATGTGAGGCATACTTTACATTCAAGTTGCATAATTATCTCATCTAAGAAGGTTATTTTTTCTGTGATATTGTGGCACACATATATGCACATATGTTGGTTTCAGATACTCCACAGATATATCACTGTATGCTTATTGTATACTTCACGTCTCGGGGAACAAAGGGACTGAGCCTTCCAGAGGTAACGGGAGGGTGTGAGATCTGGCCTTTTGTTTCAAGGAGATGGCCTTGAGAGATTTCCTGACCACCGGAGACTAGGAGGTGGATGGTGTTAAGATTGGGGGAAGTTACATTGTGACTGGGATTAAGTACCATGTGACTGTATGTTTGATTAAGCACCATGTGATTGTATGTTTGGTGTCCTGGTATAAAAGGACAGATGTGAGAAGATTCATCCTCTTTTTCTGCTTTTGAATGTTGGAGAATGTCATTGTGAATAAAGCTGAATCTGAGGAATAAACTCAGTCTCGTCCTTCAACACATCTCCACACTGGTGACCTAACGACGAAGCATGAGCAGAAGTAATTCTCCTGAGCCGGACTCGTCAGAAGCCAGCCTAACGAATGCCGCCACGTTCCAGCTGCCGGACTTCTGGCAGAACAGTCCGCGCTCCTGGTTTAGCGCGGTCGAGGCGCAGTTCAACCTCCGGAGAATTTCGAGAGACGACACAAAATTCTACCATGTGATGACGAAGCTGGACAACCACACAGTCCAGAGGGTGGAGAGCCTGGTCAACCACCCACCGGACAGCGACAAGTACGGCACATTGAAGGCTGCGCTTATCAGCCACTTCACCCCCTCGGTGCAACAGCCAGCAGAGGGGCTCCTGGCGTTGACGGAGTTTGAGAACGACAGACCCGCAGACCTGATGGGGAAGATGCTGAGGTTGAGAGACTCCAATGATGACAGCTTTATCTTCACCCACCTTTTCCTCAGGACCCTACCGACAGCGGTGAGAGTGACCCTGGCCGGTTCACCGCTGTTGGCCCGACGAGACTACCACGAGCTGAGCCAGGAGGCGCAGCGACTCATCGATGCCCACAAACGGAGCGCAGCTTCGGCCGCAGCAGCAGAGCTGGGCGCGACGTCCGGAGACGGCATGGGGCCAGAGGCTGCAGCACCAGACTCACCGACGACGGCAGCAGCAAGGGCCAGGCGACATGGAGCGGACGACGTCCTTTGCTTCTACCATCGCCGTTTCGCAGAGAGGGCATGCAAGTGCATCCCACCATGCCACTTCAAGCGCTCGGGAAACGCCAAGGCTGGGGGTCGGTAGCAGCCGCGGCCCTCGGAGAAGAGAACAAGCTGCTCTACCTGAAGGATGCACGCTCGGGGAGGCAATTCCTCGTGGACACAGGCTCCCAGCTGAGCTTCATCACGCCTTCCTACACGGACCGGCTGGTGCCTTCCAGTGGTCCCCGGGTGACAGCAGTAAACAGCTGGGTGATTAAGGCCTTCGGTGAGAGGACTCTGCTTCTGTCTTTGCAGGGCTGTACATTCGAGTGGACTTTTGTTGTAGCGGCAGTCAATTTCAACATGTTAGGGGCTGATTTTTTGTGCTCACATGGTTTATTGGTTGATCTTGCTAACAGACGCCTGGTTAATGCACTCTCCTTTTATTCTATTCCCTGCACAGCTCGAGTGGCCCCGCCAACTGCACAAGCCAACATCACAGCTGCGGGTGGTATGTTCCACACACTCCTCACTCAGTTCCCTGCACTCACGGTCCCAAGGTTTTCGGCGACAGTGGCTAAACATGGGGTGGAACATTTTATTACTACCACCGGCCCACCCGTTTTTGCAAAAGCTCAGCGCTTGGACTCAGCTAAACTGACCATAGCGCGCGAGGAGTTCGCCAACATGGAAAGACTGGGCATCATCAGGAGGTCGAAGAGCCCCTGGGCTTCGTCGCTCCATATGGTGCCAAAGGCTGATGGCTCGTGGCGACCTTGTGGTGATTTCCGCAGGTTGAATAATGCTACAGCGCATGACTGCTATCCGATCCCGCACATCCAAGATTTTTCGGTGCATTTGGAGGGGGCGCGCATTTTTTCTAAAATAGATTTGGTACGCGGTTACCACCAGGTTCCAGTGCGCGCTGAGGACATACCCAATACAGCGATAATAACTCCTTTTGGGCTTTTTGAGTTTTTGCGCATGCCGTTTGGGCTTAAAGGCACAGCGCAGACGTTCCAACGCATGATGGACGCGGTTCTGCGCGACCTCCCCTTCATGTTCGTCTACTTGGACGACATATTGGTAGCCAGCGCGTCCGAAGACGAACACGAAAACCACCTCACAGCAGTTTTCCGGAGGTTGGCAGAGCACGGGTTAATAATCAACCCAGCGAAGTGTCAGTTCGGGGTGGCGCAGATTGATTTTTTGGGACATCGCGTCTCTCCAGAAGGAGCGGTTCCTCTGCCCGACAAAGTGTGCGCAATAACAAATTTTCCCCAACCACAAACGGTCAAAGCGTTACAGGAGTTTTTGGGAATGGTGAATTTTTATAACCGTTTCCTCCCTCACGCAGCGCAGCTCATGCAACCATTGTATGCTGCACTAAAAAAACAAAAACCCACAAATAAAATCTAATGGTCTCCGGAGCGGGAGCGCGCATTCGCTGAAGTCAAAATAGCCCTGGCAAACGCTGCGTTGTTGGCACATCCAGACCCAATGGCCCGCATAGCGCTCACTACTGACACGTCAGACGTGGCCATAGGAGCGGTCGTGGAACAGTATGTAGCAGGAGCTTGGCAACCGCTCACCTTTTTCAGTAGGACCTTGCGCGATAGTGAACAAAAATACAGCGCATTCGACAGGGAGTTGTTAGCTCTCCACTTGGCCATTCGCCATTTCCAGTTTTGGCTGGAGGGACGCAGTTTCACCGCGTTCGTGGATCACAAGCCGCTGACTTTCGCGATGGCCAAGATTACAGAACCGTGGTCGAGCCGGCAGCAAAGACAGCTAGCCGCCATCTCGGAGTTTACTACCGATATCCAGCATGTAGCGGGTAAACTTAATGTAGTGGCGGACTGCCTCTCGCACGCCGTGGCGGCTCCTGCCCGCACAGAGGTAGATTTTGCAGCCATGGCCGCGGACCAGGTTAGCGACGCGGAAGTGCGCGCGGCCCCAGTCCGCATAGGGATAGATTATGCAGCCATGGCCGCGGATCAAGATGCCGACGCGGACGTGTGCGCGCTCCAGTCTGGACCAACAGGGTTAAGGCTGGAGAACAGGGTGCTACAAGATGGTATGCCCCCCCTAATCTGCGATGTCTCCACGGGACGACCGCGCCTGGTGGTGCCGACCACGTGGCGCCGCCGTGTATTTGACTCGATTCATTCTCTGGCACACCCGGGGGTGCGTGCGTCGGTCAAAATGGTAGGAGAGAAATTTGCATGGCCGTGCCTACGCAAGCAAGTCAAGGAGTGGGCAACAGCCTGCGTGGCTTGTCAGCGAGCCAAAATACACAAACACACTAGAGCTCCCTTGGAGCCTTTTCACATCCCGGCTAAGCGATTCGATCACGTGCATGTCGACCTTGTAGGCCCCCTCCCGCCGTCACAGGGGTGCACACACCTATTGACAATGGTGGACCGCACCACGCGTTGGCCGGAAGTGGTCCCACTGGCATCAACCACAGCCAAGGAGGTGGCGCGCGTGTTTCTAACAGCATGGGTAGCGCGTTTCGGAGTTCCGTCGGACATTACGTCTGACAGAGGTCCTCAATTTGTTTCCGAGCTCTGGTCAGCGATGGCCCGCAGCCTGGGGATAACGATCCACCGCACTACCGCATACAACCCGCAGGCTAATGGTTTATGCAAACGTTTCCATAGGTCATTGAAAGCAGCTCTCAGAGCGTCGCTTACGGATGCAAATTGGGTGGACAGGCTACCATGGGTTTTATTGGGGTTGCGTTCTGCACCTAAAGAGGATTTAAAAGCCTCCCCAGCTGAGTTGGTTTTTGCGCAGCCACTCCGGCTGCCCGGGGAGTTTCTCCCGGATAATCCTGCGCCAGAGTGCCCCCCCCGCTCAGCAGTTGCAGAGCGACACGGGAGCGAGCACTCTTCCTGGCCCAGTTCATCACAGCTTCCCGCGCGTTTTTGTGCCTAAAGCTTTAAAAAATGCGGAGTTTGTTTTTGTCAGACATGATGCACACCGCCCACCCTTACGCCCACCTTATGACGGACCATACAGAGTGCTGGAAACAGGGGACTAGCATTTTTTGCTAGATTTGGGGGGCAGGAAAGAAATGACTTGTATAAACAGGCTCAAACCCGCTTTTGTGCTGGCTGACAAAGTGGTGCAGTTGGCGAGGGCTCCTCGACGCGGCAGACCCCCTAGAGAGCATTCCCCAGAACACCCACAGAGATTGACTAACAGTTCTAATCCTCAAACAGCAGCTCCACAGCGGGAAGACGCCGTGGGGGTGGTAAAGCCCGCTTACAGCAGATATGGAAGGCGACTGAGGCCCAAGCAACATTTGGACTGATATGTAATAATGTGACCATGACTTGCAAACTGTATTACATTTGTTCCATCTTAGACGTTTGGGGGGGGGGGGGGGTCATGTGGCACACATACAGTATATGCACATATGTTGGTTTCAGATGCTCCACAGATATATCACTGTATGTGTAACTGAGATCATCCTGCGCAGTTCGCCCCACTCGGGACACAAACCCGCGACCTACCAGTCAACTACACAGTTCGAGCATGGGAGACACAGCACGATCGCGCTGAGCTAAAGGTCCGACCGATAGCTCAGCGCTACCGATACTGTATGAGGCTTTTCGGGAGGGAGGTTTACTAACGTTCTACGCCGAACAGTACTAGTTGGCATCCGTTACACTCTCCCCCTTAAACCTCACTCCCATCCAGGTCACGGCACCATTGTAACTGAGATCATCCTGCGCAGTTCGCCCCACTCGGGACACGAACCTGTGACCTACCAGTCAACTACACAGTTCGAGCATGGGAGACACAGCATGATCGCGCTGAGCTAAAGGTCCGACCGATAGCTCAGCGCTACCGATACTGTATGAGGCTTTTCGGGAGGGAGGTTTACTAACATTCTACGCCGAACAGTACTAGTTGGCATCCGTTACATATGCTTATTGTATACTTCACGTCTCAGGGGAACAAAGGGACTGAGCTTTCCAGAGGTAACGGGAGGGTGTGAGATCTGGCTTTTTGTTTCAAGGAGATGGCCTTGAGAGATTTCCTGACCACCGGAGACTAGGAGGTGGATGGTGTTAAGATTGGGGGAAGTTACATTGTGACTGGGATTAAGTACCATGTGACTGTATGTTTGATTAAGCACCATGTGATTGTATGTTTGATGTCCTGGTATAAAAGGACAGATGTGAAAAGATTCATCCTCTTTTTCTGCTTTTGAATGTTGGAGAATGTCATTGTGAATAAAGCTGAACCTGAGGAATACACTCAGTCTAGTCCTTCACAACTCTCCACAATATCTTGTTTTTTGGGCGTGCTGGGAAGTGGATGCTGGCTTCACTGCCGATTAGTGGGGCAGATTAAACCAATTTTTCATAAGAATCTTTCACTTGATGATACAAGCACCAAAATTGGCACAAATGAAGTTCAGGACCTACTTTTTAAGAAAAGTACGCTCTCCAGCTGAAAATCCAAGATGGCCACCATTTTTCAAGATGGCGACCGTGTCAATCTCCGATATTTTCTATTTGCGAAGTGGAAATCCAATATGCATTGTTTCTGAATGATCTGAACATTAAACTGCATGTATTTTAATACATTTATCTCATTTCTATGTTCTGAATTTAAATATGACCAACATATTTCAAAATGGCGGCTGCTAAATGGCTGTAAATTGCAGTTTTCTAGCTGAAAATCTGTCTCTGTAAGCTATGTGGCCAAAACCTAAAAGTCCATGGTTACTTATTTCATTGATGTGATAAAATGTTATTCAATTTAGTTTATTGCTTTTATGAGAGTGATGTCAAAGCACAACCAGGATGTCAAAGCACAACCAATCCTTTCTTTCAGCCTCCAATGTCACAAAAACACGCCATATGCATGAAGTCACAGCAAGCTGCCTCTACATGCTACAAAAGGAGGCATATGAGTATCACTGTGCAGAGGAGAATGACGCCTTGAATTTTGATGAATGGTGTGAGACACGCAGGAAAGAAAGTCCACAGTTTCAATTCTGGGAGCTTGTCCTGTCAATGGAGTTGGTGGTGTTCTCGTTGGTCAGATCTTTCAGAGAGGCTAACTTCAACTTGTACTGTCAAGCACTGTCTGCTTTAATCCCATTCTTCTTTGCTAACAACAATGTGAACTATGCTCGATGGCTCCCCATCCACCTCAAAGACATGGTTTCTTTGGAGCAAAGTCACCCTGGAGTGTTCCACGAATTTCAGCTGGGAAAGTTTGTGGTCCACAAGACTCACAGGGAATTCTCCAGCATAGCCATTGACCAAGCTCATGAGCAGGCCAATGCTGTCGTGAAAGGTGATGGTGGTGCCATTGGAGTTACTGAGGATCCATCTGCACTGAGGCGATGGATGGTTTCTGGACCAGAAGTTAGCCAGTTAGTTAACCAGTATGAGTTGGCTTCACAGGTTAAAGCTGCAAATGAAGATATCAAGCATCATGAGCAGAACAGCCAGTCTCAGAAGTCCTTCACTGACAAGGTCAAGAAGTTTTTTGGTGTGATGAAGGACCTGGGCAATCCTTTCCTGGAGGAATCCAAGGATCTGCTCACACTGGACACAAAGCTCATCGCACATCCCAGTGCTGCAGAGCTTGTTAGGACTCATTTTGAGAAAGGTGAAGTTGCCTTCAAAGACTTTTTCAATGGTCTGGGTGATGAGGCTTCCTTCTACAAGCCAATCAAAAAGAACAAAACTGACTTCTTTCAGCAACAGGCAGCTGTAGATTCCAGCGACAAAAAGAAGGAGGTACTTAAAAGTGACTGCAATCTGTTCTTGCAGCTTTTCATATCATGTCAAGCTCGAGAGTGTGATCTACTGGAGTTCTTCAGGCACGAGAATCAGTCCTTTCCTGCAGCACTGAGTGACATGGGGAATCTCCATTCTGGAAAGAAGTCTGACCTTGCTGACCGTCTGGAAGATGCCATTTCTCTCCCTGACACTCAACCAGAATGTGATGCTATCATCATTGATGGTTCTGCTCTTGTTCACTCACTGTCTCCAAAGACATCAAAGACCTTTGAGGAATATGCTGTACGTGATGTAGTACCAAAGATCCAGTGTTACTCGTCAAAGTATGAACGCACAGACATAGTTTTTGATGTATACAAAACATCAAGCCTGAAAGCTGAAACAAGGTCAAAGCGAGGAAAGGGAACTCGGCGTAGAGTGACAGACAAAACCAAACTACCACCCATCTGGTCAAGCTTCCTGAGAGACAGTGACAACAAGACTGAGCTCTTTCACTACCTTGCAGACAAGATTATATCCATGTGTCCCAACAATGTTGTAATTGTGACCAAGGTTGATCGGGCATTGTCAAACAAGACCTTCAACCTTGATGGCTTAAGTCCTTGCAACCATGAAGAAGCTGACTCCAGGATATTCACACATGCTCTTCATGCAGCAAAGCAACAGACGAAGTCTGTCTTGATCAAAGCATGTGACACAGATATTCTGGTTATTGCAGTCAGTGTCTTTGCAACTCTTCAGGATGCAGGCTTGGAAATGGTGAGGGTAGAATTTGGTCAGGGTCAGTCCATAAGATGGTTTCCTTTTCACGATCTGGTAGATAAGCTTGGTCCAGAGAAAGCTAGTGGTATGTGCTTCTTTCATGCTTTCACTGGTTGCGACGTGGTGTCAGCCTTTCGAGGTAGAGGCAAGACAACTGCATGGCAAACATGGGGGTTTTGTCCTGAAGTGAGCCCAGTCTTCAAGAAGCTCAGTCAATACCCACCTATCATAGAAGATGCTGACCTCAACATCCTTGAGAAATTTGTTGTCACCATGTACGACAAGCACAGCAACACCACCAAGGTCGATGAGGCAAGACTGCACTTGTTTGCTCGGAAGCAGAGATCTTACGATTCTATTCCACCAACCAGTGCATCTCTCACTCAGCATGTTAGACGTTCTGTCTTCCAGGCAGCCTGTATATGGGGCCAGGCAACATCGTGCAAAATGCAACCTGAAAGCCCTGCTAACTGGGGCTGGCAGAAGAATGGTGAAGTCTGGGCAGCTGTCTGGTCAACCCTGCCACCCATTGCTCAGTCTTGCCAGCAGCTGACAAAATGTCGCTGCACGGGTGAATGTCGTGGACCATGTAAATGCTACCGCCGCACCCTGAAATGTACACAACTGTGTTCCTGCAAATGCAAGGAGTAAAACAGGTGACCAAGAGTCAATTCAAGCTAGCCAGTTCAGTCTATACTATATCTCTGTATTGAGTGGTAGGAAACATACATCACATCATATCAGTATCTTCACTCAGGTAGTGTTTCTTCATTATGTTTTCAATATATCATCATAGTAGTTGATAATTATGATATTTGGAAGGCAAAATTGGATTTCTTGTCTCCAAAAACATATATTTTGATATATAGATCACAAAAGTAGCATGATATCGTCAGAATTTAAGCCAAATACTGCTGTAAACCCATATCAGAGGCAGCCATCTTGAAAAAATGGTGGCCATATTGGATTTTCAGCTGGAGAGCGTACTTTTCTTAAAAAGTAGGTCCTGAACTTCATTTGTGCCAATTTTGGTGCTTGTATCACCAAGTGAAAGATTTTTTCACTAATCTCTCCCACTAGATGCCTTTTTCAGTGCAGTTTGCTTCTGGTTAAGTGTTTTTGCTGGCATTATGTCAGTTTCTGGGGTTTATGGTATTTCCGTGGTATTTCGCCTCAGCTTAGTGGGTCTTTTTTTAATCAGCCGTGCTGCTGCCGTGTTCAATAAATAAATAAAAGCTTTTATTTATTGATACTGCACGGAGAATGAAGAGGTGCCTGAGGCAGCGAGTGGTGCCGACCAGCAGACTTCGGTTTTCCCCTGAGTGCACAGGGCGAGCTGTCCAGTAACCAGAGGGTTGGTGGTTCAAATTACGTTTTTCTTCAGTTTGAGTCTCTTCATTTGTAAAAGACATTTCAAGGTAAGACAGCTGTGTTTTGTATTAAACTATTTTCCTTCTTGCAATACTCTTTAACTTTAGTGTTATGCGTGTTTTAAACTTGCTCGTTTGCAATAACTCGAGCCATCCGTTTCAAAGTGAAATGCCGGTTCCACGTTGTCAAAACCATGCAGGGTTTAAATGACACTAACAGCCGGTTTAACCTCTGGATTATCTTAGCGACTTTGAGCCTTTTGTAGTATACTGACTTGGCCGTTTTATACAAAGGTGGACTCTTCAACACTCGAGACTTTTAACTGGAACAGCAACCCCTTAAAGACGAAGTCAAAGCAAAATTTTTAACATTTTGTATGGAATCTGGTCCGTCTCATGAGTGGTAGTTGGAATGTTTGAGTGCAGGTGGTCTGCAGGCAGAACTTCATTAAGGAATCCAAAGATTTTTATTCTTAAACGCTCCCAGTTGTATTCAGATTGATTGTTTTTGTTCGAGTCCTAATTAAGTTGGTTGTAAATACTCTGCTTGTTTGAATTAAGATCTAAATGCGATCATCAAATGAAATTGTATGTTGAATGGCATATTGTATGATATAGTGTAGTTAGAAATGTACTTTTAAGTCAGTAAACATTATTCTTAAAATGATGTTTTAAAAACTCAAAGCAATCAGAAAGTGGCCATAAGGACTGGAAGAGAAGCGGGGAAAAAAAAGAAAGAAAAATCAGCAAAATTCAAAACTATATGTCATGGGTTTAAGTTTCCCCTGAAGTTTATGTTTCCTGAAATTGTGACTTAGATTAACATTATAATTCAATAAGTGACTCCGTGAAACACTCATGGCTGCTCTGTTCATTCACAGACCAGAAAATTCACGCTGTTATCCTGTTAAATCAAAGTGAATCTTTGTTCTTTTGCATGTCCTTTTGTTGTTAAAATTGTGTTAACAGGCCTGAGGAGTTGTTAATTCCTGTCCAGCAGGTCAGTTGGGGCGGGGGGGGGGGGGGAATCAGTGCTGCTGATAAAGCCACATCACCCTTTAACCCTTTGGTTTCCATCTCAGCAGCACCTCTGTTGGAATTGTCCCCAGAAGGGAACATGTAAATTGACAGAGGTGTGAAGTTTGGCCCAGCTGTTCCCACTGATGTCATGGGGGGTGATCTGTTGGGTGTCATGGGGTGTCTTGTGTTTACTCTTCCTGGGTTAACTGGACTATTTCTGCTGCTGGGGATCACCTATTCCTCTTCTCCTTTTCCCTCCTGATTAATGCAGATCTGCAGGATTTAACACCTCCGAACATCACCGCTTAGTTCCTCCTCACAGCTGTCCTTTTAAAAAAATGGCCAACACACACCAATTTATCACATCCTTTTTCCATGTAAATTAGAAACGTTCTTTTGTAAATGTGAGGATTTTTTTTTCATAAATTTGCAGGATTTCACTGCAGAGTTAGAGCCATTTTACTCAGAAATGTTGAAAGGGTTAATGTATAGTTAGTGCCAGAATAATAATTCTGTAGGTGATCTCCCATTATGCCCTACACATATTCCATACAAATTCTGTTTGCATGCTTATGAACAATTATGTTATGTTATGGTATAATGATAAAACAGGAATGAGACAAAGGTATAGAGCTCTCTCTGTCATTTCTCTCTCTTTTAAGTCAGGTCTTTTCACATTAGTTACACACCCAAAAACAGCATTCTCACACACTCTTTAATAACACATTTTAAGGGATTGGCAAAGTGAACAGAGGATGGCCTGTTCACGTCAGAGTTAAACTAGCCAATCAGACATTCGCGTATAAGCCCATCCTATTGTACTAGGTCGCCCCACCTGAGAGAATAACTGTAACGTGCACCCGGAAGTCGGGGTTCAGTCTGACCACACTCCAGAGGGAGCTGCGTCACGCTGCACCCAGCGCTGCTTGCTTTACATGTGACTTCTAAATAAATGTACCATCTCTTAAATTGAAGAAATCTCCGGTTTGTTCTTGGATCTTTCAATCAAAGAATCGGGTATTTTTCTAACAAATTGGTGCCGGTGACCCGGATTGAAGTATTTCGAGACGAGCCGAAAAAACTACATAGAAAGGACTCAAAAACTACATCGGAAGAACCCTTTTACAGACCACTGTGGCGCGCCTGAATAAAAAGGTAAGCAGAGCCTTTTGTCTACAAAATTCTGCAGTTTGGCCACTCTAAATTTACAGTTGTCTGATAAAGAGGTATATCCGATCTCGAAATTTATCATTTGGTTGGGAGTCACATGTAAAGTTTAAACAATAGTTTGAAAAGTTAAAGAGAGTGCACGTGTTCTATTTTCAGTCTGAGATAGAACGGCCGCGGCCCTAGACATGTATGACGGGTGCATGGTCCGCCAAATTTTAAAAACGTTTTGGATTCAGTCTGAGCCAAAATGACGAGACTTAGGATGCCAGGGTGACTAATAATCACCCAGGTTCGTCTCCCAAATGAAAAGAGCCAGGTTTTAGCAACCTGATGCCGGGGGGAGCCATTGAAAGCGTTCGACCCGATGCCACTTTTGGGGGAAGTGAAGCCGCGATCATTTAATTTGCTAAACACAAGACACCGCTTGTTCTCGACGCCGAAAAGAGGCCACAGGGGAAAGTGTCCGCTGTGATTAGAGCTAATCACGGTACTGCTTGTACTGGGGGACTTGCCGAAGCCTCAGTGAAAGTATCCTCTGTTTAACAAAAGATTAGATGGATCGGCGAGATTCTGGGTTGCAGTCTGTACCCAGGATTGATAAGACAATAGGAAGCAACGGCCGTGCCTGTCTTCCAAATTGATATCCATGGTTAGCCTGATGCCGGGGGGGGGGTTAAAGAATCGACCCGATGCCGTTAAAAGGAACGATGCCACGTAGGTGAAGTATTTCGGAGCAGTTTGTTGCAAAATAAATACGAGACTTAGAGAACTGCGGGATCAACCGTATTCGTCTCCCAAATTAACCATCCAGGATTAGCCTGATGCCGGGGGGGTTAAAGAATCGACCCGATGCCGTTAAAAAATGATGTCACGTTGGTGAAGTATTTTGGAGCAGTCTGTTGCGAAATAAATAAGAGACTTAGAGAACTGCGGGATCAGCCGCATTCATCTCCCAAATTAAAGGATCCGGATTAGCCTGGGGGCCAGCAAATTTCAGTTACAGTCTGTGCTGGAATAAGAGACTTAGGGAATAGCGGGATCACCCGTATTCGTCTCCCAAATTAACCATCCAGGGTTAGCCTGATTTCGGTTACAGTAGTAAGCATATATAAAGGTACTCTTAATACGTTATAAGAATCTCAGACTACAGTATGAGTAACGTAACAAGCAGCCACAAGAAATCTTTTTTCCACCTTTAGCGAGGGTCTGCTCATAAGTATAAAAATAATAACTTACAGGATTGCATAAGATTATTTTATTCCAACAATAGTGAATGCATTCATAAGTAAAATGATTTCTGTAAAATTTTGTGTATCTAGGGGATATAAGTGTGGTTTGGGAAAATACCGGGAGTTGAAAATATTTATTAAAAAATTTTCCCATAATGATTTAACTAATGGCGGGCTCCGGACCGCATGGTCAGAACAAAGGAATGGATCCCCACCACCGAGTGGAGGTGCAATTGGTAAAACAGGTTATTGAGAGGAGGATTATTTGAGGTAACAGCATTAAAATGAAGCACTAAATTAAAGTTGTAAAGCTATTCTGGTGTGCTAGTGTGTGCTAGCTGGGGTCAAGGAGACAGCGCTCCATTTTCTTTGAGGAAAAAAAAAAAAAAAAAAAAGCACATGGTTTGTGAACAATAAGCTCAGGGGCCATTTTGCACGTGTCCCATTTACTGCGCATGCGAGGGCGCCATTTTGAATCACCTTCAAGCTGTGGCACAGTGCCTCCATCGTGTCGCAAAAAATAGGAAGTGCACTATTTCACGAAATTACTGCCAACAAAACTTAAAACCTTAAGAATAAATCTGGAACTTTATCTCTCTTGTTGAAAGGAAGGCTTTAAAAATTCCATGCATGGTGAAAAAACAATAAAGACCTCAGGGGCCTGCTAAAATGCAGGTTTGCCCATAATGAGGCAAAGCATACCCATTCAGTTTGGAGAGACAAAAGGTTCAACTTTAAATTAGGCAGAGGGAGGTTTACAATAAAACTGGAGAATATAAGGAGATTTATTCCTCAACAAAACTAGGAAATCCTAGGCAGGTGGACACTATATAAGGGTGAGAGAATTTAAATGAAGAATTGCAGGTTGGTACAGATAAGTAAAAATATAAATGAATTAAATTATAAATACAAAATAATTGAATAAATACAATAAACTAATGAATGAATGAAGTAAATAGGAGTTATTGTTGTGGAGATGAGAGTGAGCAGAATATGGAAACGGAAATTTGTTTTTGAAGAAAATTGAAAACTGATGAAATGTTAAAGTTTTGTGCAGGACGCAAGACAAAAATATGGAGAAACGTTTGGAGGAAGGAAAGAAAAAACGTAAGAATAAGAGACTTATGCTGCAACTGTGAAAACAAATGTAAAATAATCAATAATCAATAATCAATAATCAATGTTTCTCTCCATTAAATTTGAGACAGTATTGGCTGTGGACAACCCCTCCCCCAGCAGCTGCCTCCTCCTTCACGCAGTGACCCCCTCCTCCCTCCACTTCGCTGTCCCACTTCAGCAATCAAAGAAAGCAAAACAATGGATCAAAAGAGGAACAATTGAGCACACCAGCAGAGTGAGTCCTCACACATCTGATATTGTATAGTATTCCTGTATATGTATCAAGCCGCTGAGGCTGGTAGAAAATTAAGGTTGTTGTTCTCTGTTTGTGAAATGTGGGGTGATTCATCACTCAATTGATATCCTTACTGTATTCCTGTGTGTGTATCAACCAGTTGAGACTGATTAACACCTATATGAAATGTCTCTAGCCTGTAAGCCCGGCTCCCTGGGGTCGGCGCTATCCTAGACAAAGGCTAGATAGTTGACAAAGGTCCCAATCACAGATCAAAAGAAAGGTAGGGAGAAATTTGCCAGATGGGTCAAACAAATGCAGGACAGAGGAATGTTCGCAGGATGTGAAAACAGCCCCCCCACCAGGGAGACCTAGCTATGTTTATGAGACAAGCTAGAGGGGGGCATGAGCTGAGCACATGTAAGTACAGTATTGTTGCCTTCCATATCAGAGATGTGCCAAGACCACATACTGAGCAGATACAATACATGACCAATCTTCAAAAAAGCCATACCCATGCCTCATCTAAGTTGACCTGTCAGTATCAGCTGCATGACCACAGGAGGTCAGAATAGTCAGAGGCCCCCATGGGACTAATACTTCCTATGTTAAGCAATTTGGCCACTGAGCTCAAACACCCACAAGGGCCCCCGAGGGGTCCCCCAAAATTAGCAACACAATAGGTATCCTTCCCTACAGGAAGTTGAAAAAGAACCGGCTTTGATATTAAGCCGTTCTGTTTCAAGGGGGGAGAGGTCAAGACGAGAGGTCAAGACAGGAACAGATAGAAAAGTTACTAATCCATTAAGGTTTGAAGGCTTCATTAAGGCTTGAAGTCTTATAGCTGAGAGGTCGGTGTGCTTTCTCATCTAAAATGCTACCATTATATGCAAACTATTGAGCAGCTACACTAAGAGCGCATAAATATGAATGAATTTTTTATTTTTTGGAAAAAGATTAAAAGAAAGGAATAGAACAATATATCAAGGAAGAAAAATCCAACAGGGTCAAATTAAACAATAACTCCTCTGACTGCACAATTCAACATAAGTTATCCGAAAAGTGTGATGGCTGAGGCTGCAGCTTATATTCTAGCAACTACGACCAAAATCTGAAAAATTCTTAATGCTGAAGGGCCAAATACATATTCGGGGGGTTCCCAGACCCTCCTATTTGTATTTTTTTGCACATTTCCCAAAACTTTATGGATATGAACTTCACTTATTAGCACATTTTCTAGTCTCAAAGACAACCACTAGTGCTAACCTTCTATTCTGGGTGCCTATAGGAGAGGGATGTCTGGGGACAATTTGGAACAACTAACTAACCAAACATGTGAGAGCAGTGCAGCCAAGAGTTCAAGAGAAGCTAGAGAAAAGTATTGCTTATGCTTTACAAATCTGGTGAAATCTAATAACATTGTTAAAGATTTACAGTAGACATTTTAACTTAACATAAGGTATGAGCATGTGAGGGTAAAACAAGTACGAATTTGTAAGATGGAGGTGCAAAATATGATAAAAACGCTGATTTACAATCACAAGTTAAGACAAGGGTTGAAAATTTATGCAAAAAGGTATAAGGGTAAAGCTGCAACTTTCAGGAAATTGCACAATTGAGAAATTTGCCAAAATATTAGAAAATGTCACGAATTCCTGAAAAGGAACTTGCAAATTTACAAGGAAAAAATCTAAAATTTGTTAGGAGAAAATAACTATTAAGAGAAAAGGTTGCAAAGTTAGAAGGGAAGTGTTTAAATTTGAAAAAAGCTGTAAGCTTACATGAAAGCCACATTAGGATAAGGTAGGCCTGTATTGGTCCCACAATGGGGGAGATTCTAGGATTGCAATGGCACAGGGATAGCAACACTCAGAGCAATAATTTAGAAGATATGAAAATAAGAGCAGTGACTATACATATGTACACATAAATATAAATACATGGTGTGGAGCATTACAGATTTCCTTACACTTTGTATGGAGATAGGGGATGGCAGCGTAACAAGGGTCATGGTTTTGGATCATCCAGAGATGAGTAAAAAGCATTATAGAAGACGATGAATTAAAACAAACACAACCAGAGTAGACTAGAGAAACAAGAAGATAATTTGGGGTAAAAACAGCAAACACTCGGCCAAATAGACTCAAGAATGAAGCATAGAAGGGAAGCTGTGTGCACACCAGCCTTATCCAAGGGATCATCATAGATGCACGCACAGAGCGGAGGTGGAGCATGAACAAGGCTTTAATGTCCTGTGTACATAGATCTGCAGCTCTGACACACACAAGACAACCAATGTAGCTTGACAAACAAACCAGCGGTTCACACCCGCATGGTCTGTGTGTCACATGGTTAAGTCCTGATTTAAATATCACTTAGAATTGTTTTGGGGGCTAATGAAAGTTTTATATTTTCGTATCTAAAATTGTTATAGTTTTGTAGGCATAGTGTTAGTTCATCTGGAGGTTATCTGTTCAGGAGAAATAAGACAGAAGACTCCACCACACCAAGATACAGATGACTCTGTTAAACTTAAGTTTTCATAATAATCAGCAGATGTCTTAGTGTAATACATTCCTTGAAGGACAGGTGTTCAGACCCAGAGGCATCATTTAATTCCAAAACAAATTCAAAAGGTCAGTAATTAAAAGGCATCCAAGGCCAGGGTATAAATCAAGAGGTGAGTTTTGTCACAAAACAGAATTTTGAATTGAGCCATGTTGGTTTATTTATAAAGCTGACTTTTCAGAATGAAACCGATCACTTTTATGTGCAGGATGTTGCATGGAGCATTAGCTGTGGACAGTAGTCAGTAGTATGAACGACGGGACAGTGAACAGAAGGAAGTTTTAATACTGAAAGAGATTATAGATGTGAGATGTTTCATCAGCTAGTCCAGAGAAAGGTGAAGTCTTGTACACAGATGGATAGGGGATGGTAAAGAATTGAGTGAGTGTTTCTGATGGGAAAAAGTATGTAGGGGAAGAACGGTGGATTTAGCAAGTGTAGAGAATATTTCTGATGTTGAGATGGAAATGGAAAAAGAAATTAAAGCAGAGCATGTGTAACCCAAAGAAAATAAAGATCCACGTAAGATTTGCAGCTGTAGGTTTAAAAACCAAACAAACAGAAAACCAACAACAAATAAATTAAATTTTTGGCTAAGAGTGCCAGGAAGAAGGCACAAATGCAGGTAGCCGTCTTAAATGTTTCCAAGTACTTAAAGCAGCAATGAGACATTAGGTGTCCATTCTTTCAGTGCATTTCTTAATTGTGAATATTAACATTAATAAGCAAACACCCACAGTGAAGATTATAGCCTTATTATATACACAGTCATTTAAAATTAATCTAACACCCCAGTTATGTTCCTCCCCAACAGAGGGTATGCATTTGATGTTACTCACCACATAATGGTGTGATATGTGATATATGATACGTCATATTTCAGGAATATGGCAGTAATGAGGAATGTGATTTTTCCTGATTCGGCGGTGGCCAAGCTGGGTCAGGGTAAACTACATTCACTCCACAATTTACCAAGGAATATATAAATGAGGCATTCAAGGAAAAATTTGAATCAAATTCTAATTAGGCAAAACGTACCACCTTTCCGTTGACTGAAAGTGTGATGCAACTTTTTATTCATTTATTCAAAATTCAACCAGTCTGTGTTCAACTGGACAAACTGAACTTATTTATCAATGCTGAAGCATATCAAATGCACAAGTGGTTATTTGTTTTTCTTAAATGAAATTTTGTAAACTAGTTAAGGCTGTGACTATTGAACCCTTATTGAACAGAACTCTTGGAAGACAAAGGTCCGCAAGGTTTCTATTACAGTAGCGCAGAACAATATCTGTTGGCATGGTGGAGAGTTAATCTTATTATCCCATCTTATATTAATTAGGAAAATTAAATGAAGACTTTGAAGCAGTTTCCTTTCTTGAATTAAGCTTGGAAATCTAGATAAGAAGGGAAAAGAAAAAATTTGGAGAAAAACTGAACTTATTTATGGAATGGCTGACACAAGGGGAGCCTGAGGCTCCCCATGAATCTGTTTCTCTTATAAAAGGAGGCAAGAGGACCAGGGGGGAGGACAGCAGGAGGAGGAGGAGGGAGCCGCCCCACCAATGGCCGCTGCTGGCAGGAGAGGCGTCCAACCTCCAACCACTGGAAAAATGGACTGCATACTTAAAGACTAGAACAGATAAGTGGACTCACTTCTACACGTATGCAGAAAATTAGCCTTAAATTAAATTATTGCATGTAAAGTAAGAACTCGGTAATGACATACAGGACTATTCAAGTAAGAAAAGTAAAGATCAAATTCTGCAAATGACAAGCTACAGTAGAACACCTATCAACATCTGTAAAGTAGCATTGTACCCCATGTACTATAGGCAATTGAATGGATCTGATCCAAATTATGAACTACCACTTTATGCAAATCCATCCTCCAGATTGGTCACAAAATTAGACTGATAAACAAAGAAATGTGTGGAAGCATCCATTGTCCTAATTGAAGAGGATAAGACATTTCAACCAATGGGGTTCCACACATCCTGCTGGTTAGACCCAAAACACTGGATTGGAAAATGTTGGACATATTGTCATCTCTAGTGCAGAATAGAGCCATCCATGGAAAACCAATACCTTGACCTTAACAGAATATTCTCCAAAATAATAACCATAAGCATTGTCTCTCAACTGGGTACACCACAGCACAAAAGGCAGCACAAAGATGCCCAGAAATCTCCTATATGACCAATCTTAACATTAACAAATGAGGGGATGAGAAAAATTTGAATCAAATTCCAAATTGGTTATGTAAAGGGATAACCAAATGCAGATCTAATAAAAGGAGCAGAGTACGACACTATAGGCCATATATTCAGAAGCCAGAAGGGCGGTAGGTAACAAATGCAATTTTCCACAGTGGGAGTCGTCCAGCAAGTCTTAGACCAACTGCTGGGTCGAGAGGAAGAGCTGCGGACCCCAAGACGAAAGATGAGACGAGGAAGACCATTCTGCCATCACAGATTATTTGTAAACACAGTGTGCTAATGATAATACATAAATCATACATAGCTCACCACACAGATGTAGGGGTGTGAGACTTATAGGGTTCTTGCGTTATTTATCTCCATCATGCCTAATTACGGTTAGGTAATCTGAATAAGGAGAAGGTTAGAAGCTCTGAATGCCTGAATACAACAATGCATGGATAATGATTGTCTCCTAACGTTGAATAATATTGTTTACTACCTACCCACTGAACATATAGGTCCCATCACCCAACACACACATCACAACACAATCACCACATGCAGATTTCATATAGCCAACAATCACACACTCAAGGCTGCTGGGAGATAACTTGCAACAACACATAGATAACTACAGATGTAGTGAATAAGGATAAACTGTACAGGCTTCCATTACATTGTGATGGCAACCCCTCAGACCAATTATTGGTCTGCCCCGGCTGAGCCCTTTGTATCGGCACTTGATCAAAGGAGTAGGTACAGGAAGATGAATGCCGGAGAGCACCAGACCATCATGACGTGTGCCTGCGACATAGAAAAGGTCGTAGGGCGAGTGACTGTATGACTTCAGTCCCCAGCAGAAGAATGGACTGGTACCCGAGCACATCCACCGCACCTCCAGCATCCAGGGTGGAGCCAGGAGCTCGAGCCTTACCAACACCAGCATCTCCACCTCGTTCCAGCGACAGGGGGGTGGCATCCCTGGGACAGCATCACTGAACTGTTCACTGGCTGGACTGGATGTTACATACCCTCTGCTGCACCCACCAGACTGTCCTGTAGACCTCATGGGATGAGGTGCGCCTCTGAGAGCGGGGACACAGTTGGTTCGTTCTGTGTCACCAAGATGGAACTATGCTCCACAGCTGCAGATACGGGAAGCAGACACAGAGGAAGGTCAGACCTCTGTTGCAACCTTGTGATGAGTGCAGCTGAATGATGTGAGCCCTGGCAAGGGTCAACCGGTGAACAAAGGTTTCGTGGACTTTGTGGACTGGTTCTATCCTACCCTATGACCTCTACATGGTCCACTCCACTGGACAAAGAACTATGATCAGGAGGAGACCTCGAGGGGGGTACAGGACCTGGTGGACAGTTTCACCTCTTAAACATCGCTGCACCATGCTAAGGTGTCCACAAGGGGGAGGCAAGGGTAGCAGAACCAATGGTGCAAGCCTCTTGGGTTGACACAAAATGCAGGGACCTGCCTTATTCACCATCTGTTAATTGCTAGAGTCTCTCACACCATACATGGTTGACATGATAAAATCATGTCAAAGGGGGGATTGAAAGGGTTAATGTATAGTTAGTGCCAGAATAATAATTCTGTAGGTGATCTCCCATTATGCCCTACACATATTCCATACAAATTCTGTTCGCATGCTTATGAACAATTATGTTATGTTATGGTATATTGATAAAACAGGAATGAGACAAAGGTATAGAGCTCTCTCTGTCTTTTCTCTCTCTTTTAAGTCAGGTCTTTTCACAATAGTTACACACCCAAAAACAGCATTCTCACACACTCTTTAATAACACATTTTAAGGGATCGGCAACGTGAACAGAGGATGGCCTGTTCACGTCAGAGTTAAACTAGCCAATCAGACGGTCGCGTATAAGCCCATCCTATTGTACTAGGTCGCCCCACCTGAGAGAATAACTGTAACGTGCACCCGGAAGTCGGGGTTCAGTCTGACCACGCTCCAGAGGAAGCTGCGTCACGCTGCACCCAGCGCTGCTTGCTTTACATGTGACTTCTAAATAAATGTACCATCCCTTAAATTGAAGAAATCTCCGGTTTGTTCTTGGATCTTTCAATCAAAGAATCGGGTATTTTTCTAACAATGTGTAGCTTCTTACTTGAAAATTTGTAGCTTTTTCCTCATGAATTTAGAACTTTTCTTACTCTTGAATTTGCAGTTTAAAAAAAAAAAAGCTTAAACCTACAGCATTTTACTCAAATCTTATATCTGCAGTGTTTTAGGTTGTAAACAGTTGGAAATTTACACCTTCTTTTGTCTTTTTGCTAAAGTTGCAGCTTCTTACCCATAAAAATTCCACTTTTTTTGGTCAGAAATTGGCAGCTTTTAACTGAGACTTTCATCCCTTTTTTTGTGTCAGGTCAGGCATTGCTTGCTTGCTACTGGATAACCATGAAAACCAGTACTACCTGTCTCGTGGGTTGGGCCGTTGGCGACTCAACCGCCATCCCCATGCCTTTCGAGGGCGTGGAGGGTGAAACAGGGCATCCTGGCAGAACTAAAAACAATATCTGCCACAGGTCTGTGGTGGACCACTCCCAGTTACACAGGGTGAGACTGGACATCCTGGCAGATAAACACATCTGTTGCAAGGTCTGTGGTGGACTGTGCCAGTCGGTGCATTGTGACAAGCACTACATAAAGAGCAGAGATAAACAAACCTATCATCTGGTCAGTCACTGCAACAGGATACTGGAGTCAGTTTGTCTTGGCTTGTCCTTGCACTGATGATACCTTATCTGCCAGAATGTGCTGCCTAGTCCAGCAAAAGCTAGCGGTACTCAAATACTTTGCAAGCAGTTTCATGAAATGGTCAATCAGAAGCAACTCATACTGGCTCGGATGTCGCCCGGGCTTACAAGGTCCGCGCTGATCTGTTCACACTCGACAGGCAGCGAAAAGTAAGCTAGAGCGCAGGAAGACAAATAAGAGGAAACCAGCAGCCTTGTTGTTGTAGCAGAATGGAATGTACGCACTCTGTTGGACAGAGCAACATCACAGCACCCAGAAAGACAGGCCGCGCTTGTGGCCCCTGGAAATGAACAGGTACAATGTAGACATAGCTGCACTTAGTGGAAACAAGATTGCCTGGATATAACAGCTTGGAAGACCATGGGTACATCTTCTTTTGGAGTGGGAGATCAACTCAAGAAAGGAGAGAAGCAGGAGTGGGCTCTGCAGTTAGAAAGGAGAGTGCAGCAATGCTTGATGAGGAATCGGTGCCAATCAACGACAGGATAATGACTATGAGACTCCACTACAGCGGAAGATGTATGCCACACTCATCAGTGTACAGTATATGCCCCAACAATGACCAACACAGAAGAGGTAAAGGAAGAGTTCTACAGTGATTTACATGAGACTATCAGGCGTGTATCGACTGATGAAGCTGCTGATACTCGTTGGGAGATTTTAATGCCAGAGTTGGTTCGGACACTGAGAAATGGAAAGGAGTGCTAGCTGTCATGGAGTAGGCAGTGCAATGCTAATGGAGAACTTCTACTTGCACTATGTTCAGAGTACAACCTTGTGATAACCAACACTCTATTTAAGCACAAGGACACACACAAAAAGACATGGATGCACCCAAGATCCCAAGCACTGGCACTTATAAGACTACATCATAGTCAGGCAGAGAGACATAACGGATGTATTGGACACCAGGCATGAGAGGCGCGGACTGTGGTACTGATCATGTTATGCTGACATCTAGATTAAGGATTTGCAGACAAAAACAGCACTGCAGGATGGGTGCGAAGCCACCACGGAAGCTAAACACTAGTGCACTGAAAGGCCAAAAGAAGCAGGAAGAACTTACACAGGAAATGGATGAAAACTTAAAAGACTGGGACAGCAACAACTCAGAATGACATAGAAGGGAAATGGGCAACACTGAAGGATATGGTGTATTAGACTACAAGTGATGTATTAGGCTACCCTGAGAGGAAACATCAAGATTGGTTTGATGAGCATGATGAACACCTGAAGAAACTACTAGAAGCGAGGGAATACAGCTAGACAGGAAAACCTACAGTGTAACACAAGGTCGAAGAAGAAATACTCAAAGGCTCAGAGTGAGCTACAGAAGTACACCAGAGAGATGAAGTCCAACTGGCGGGATGAAAAGCGGAGAAGAAACTTCAAACTGCAGCAGACAGGAAGGACATGAAAACATTCTTCACAGGTTTGAGAGAAATCTACGGCCCTAAACCAAGAGGATTGATCCAACTAAAGGCTATGGATGGTGAAACCGTTTTGCTGGAGAAAGACAAGATCCTGGACAGATTTGCTGACCACTTTGTCCATCTACTAAACAACCCTGGAAATCTCACTGAAGAGGCTAAAGAAGCTCTAGTGCAGCGACCAGCTGTATCAAGTCTGGATGAACCACCAAATTTTGATGAAACTAATGGCAGCGATCAGGACAACACAGGATGGTAAAGCTCCAGAAGAGATGGAATTCCAGCAGAAGTGTGGAAATTTGGTGGTGTTCAGCTGACCAACTGCCTGCACAACGCTCATCCAAGATATATGGGATGCCCAGAAAGTACCTCAAGACTGGAAGGATGCAAGTATTGTACCTTTGTTCAAGAAAGGTGAAGGAAAGATTGTGGAAATTACCGAGGTTCTTCACTGCTAGCCACTGTTGGTAAGATTCTCTCACGTGTACTACATAACAGACTCGTGACACATCTCACAGAATGTACTACCGGAAACCCAGTGTGGCTTTAGAAGTGGAAGAAGCACAATGGAACAATGATTTTCTGCTTGAAACAGGTTCAAGAAAGTGTATCGAACAGAACATGCCACTTTATGTAGTCTCTAGAACTTCGGTAAAGCCTTCGATACTGTTTCGCGTCAAGGACTTTGGTGGGTACTCAAGAAATATGGTTGTACAGAGAAGTTTGTCAGCCTGATTGAAGCACTCCATACAGTTATGCAAGCCAAACGAGGCAATGAGTGATTCAGTATCTAAATACTTTTCAGTAAGCAACGGGGGTTGTAACAAGGGTGTGTGCTGGCACCTACACTCTTCTCGCTATATCTGGGCAGCCATGCTTGAGGTGGCCTTCAAGACACTTCAGAAGGAGTATACCATTCAAACAAGGAAAGAAGCAGACTTGTTCAATGTGGCACAGTTTAAAGCCAAGAGTAAGACATCGATAAGGTAGTAAGAGAAAATGCCTCTTTGCCGACGACAGTGCTCTAGTTGCACCAAGCATGGAAGATATGCAATCTTTAGTGGAGAAATTGCAAGAGCAGCTAGCCAATTCAGCCTCCAATTCAACCTCAAGAAAGAGTGCCTTTATCAACCACCAAAGTTCCAGTTATCAACATCACTACCAGAAGAGATCAGCATTGGTACAGAGCCACCTAGTCAAGTGCAAGACTTTCAAGTACCTAGGGAGTACTGTTTCAGAGATGCTAGGCTGGAGGATGAAACTATCTCTCAGAATGGGAAGAGCGAGCACTGTGTTTAGAAACTTGAGGGAGAGACTGTGGAACAATCGACATGTGTCTATCCGTGTGAAATGCAAAGTGTACAGAGCGACAGTACTGGCTACTCTATTGTACAGTGCTGAACTTGGGACTGTCTACAGAGTGCAGGTGAAGAAACTCCACGCGTACATGATGAGGACACCTTCGAGCCATAATGAACATCTCATAGAAAGACCAAGATAACCAACATAGAAGTGTTGAAACAAGCTGGTCCACAATCATGGAGGACATGCTAATACAGATGAATCTGAGATGGCTCAGACATGTTGAGAGGATGGACCACCAGCGTCTCCCTCGGCAGTTACTCTACTCACAGTTATGTGAGGGCAAACGCAATCAGGGTAGACCAAGGCTCAGATTTAAAGACACTGTAAAAAGAAACTTGAAGAAGTTGGACATAGACAGGAGTTCCTGGCAGCGGAAGGCAAAGGACAGAGCCGTGTGGAGGAATCTGATCAGACCTAAATGAAACAGTCATTGTCGCCCCACGACAGACTGCTATGATGATGATGATGATGATGTCGAGTTTTTTCATTAGCATCATGGGCCGGTTGAGTGCTAACAGCTGGTCCTGTTATACTGCCTCCTGCCAGAAACAGTGGCTCCATTCGCTGACTCAGGAGACATTTGGGCGATCTATGTGTTCGGATGGAATAAAGGTGACCGCTGGATCATAAAGATTGGCAAGAGAGCCAGATAGTAATAGAGATAGGCAGAAATTTGATCTGCCTGTTGCAAAAGGCAGCCTACTCATGTGGTACCGGAAGTTGTTTATGTAATGACTGACAGAATGCAAAATAACAACCACGATGGACGAAAACGCAGCAACCACGGCAGCGAGCAAGTCCCCTTAGCCGCCGGTAAGTGAGGAATTTCTGTGTTTTTTTATTAAAGTGTACTGATTTCTTGTTCATATACTTTGAAGATAGATGATGAGGTACCTCTGTATTAAAAAAAACGGGTGTCGGTGACTGAACCATTCTTTGTGTAAATACATCCAAAGTCCAGTTTTGACTGAGTTGTGGAATTTAAAGAGGTGCCATGACATTATGCAAATTAGATGCATACATTTATTCCTATCTGAAACTTTGGATCATATTTTACATCTTTCTCACTGACAGTAATCATTATCTCCTACCACTTTCAAGTTATAGCCTTGGAATCTGAACTATTTTCATTCATTCATTCATTTTCTTCGGCTTAATCCTTCTCGGGTCGCGGGGGGGCTGGAGCCTATCCCAGCATCTTTGGGCGAGAGGCAGGGTACACCCTGGACAGATCGCCAGTCCATCGCAGGGCCAACACAGAGAGAGACAGACAACCATTCACTCTCACAGTCATACCTAAGGACAATTTAGAATCCCCAGTTTTGATGCCAAATAACCTAACTTGCATGTTTTTTGGGATGTGGGAAGAAACCGGAGAAATCCTGGAGTAAACCCAGGCAGACACGGGGAGAACATGCAAACACCACACAGATCACTGTTGGTCGGGGGCTGGTATTGAACCCAGGATCCCCCGGCCAAGGGTGAGTTGCTGTGCTGCCGCAGTGCTAACCACTCCGCCACCGTGCTGCCCCCTGAACTATTTTATTGACAAAAAATATTTACCACTCTTGACCACTAGAGGTTATGTCGCAATTCGGCGACAGACACACTCAGAGTTTTAACCTAGTAGTAGCCTATGTTGTATATAAAGTTATCTAGGTGTTTTTAGTTTACTGCCCTGGGTAAATCCTTTTTCTATTATGCTGTATGTATTTCTGTTGGTTGGGTTGTCTGTGTCATGCTGCTGTTATACTTTAATTAGGATCAATATAGTACATCTATCTATCTATCTATCTATCTATCTATCTAGTGTTTGTGTGAATGAGTGTGTATGCATGCATCTCTGTTAATATTTGGAAATGTAATGTGTTTTTGTTTAATGTTACTGAACCTAATTCTAACTTGTGTAATACTCTCCCTGATTTTATTCAAATGCCCAACCCTCTCAAACTTCCCATGAGCCCTCGAGTCTTCCTCTTCTTTGGGTTTTAACGGCAGCTTGCATCCAAATTGTTGCACTACTGCCAAGAGCCCTCGAGTCACGTGATGTGACTGACAAAATGAGGCCCACTGGCTATGGTCCACATGACTGGGCGTGCTGAACAGCACTCGAGACACAGCTCACGACACTTCCACTTTATAATTGCTCGAATCAGTGTTGAGTGGGCAGTGTTGAGTGGGCAGTGTTGAGTGGGCAGTGTTGAGCGTAACATCACTAGTGTTTAGAGAGTAGAAAATTACACACTTTGATCATTAAGACTCCTAATTCCCTGGTTTTGCATACAGGGGGAAAATGGGTGTGCTTAATTTTATGGTTATTTCATGTATGTACCTTCTGAGTACGGATACCACACACTGCTTCAAACGTGAGCCCCCCTGGTGTTCGGGCTTTTAGTAGTCAAAGCAATAAAAGTAAAGCAAGTACCAGTGAGTTGTTATCCCCAAGCTTACAGAACATCTTCTCAGTATGTGAACCATGCTTTGATATTGCCTCATGCACTTGAGACAACAGCTACAAATTGTTGATAAATTTGGAGATAAATATAGAAAAAACACTTTTGCACAACATTACTAAATAGTCTTTGGAGAAATTTTCTCCAAGTTAAAGTAATGATTTCTACTAGGTTAATGACTTCAAAACTGTGTGGCCAATACTACTAGAACATTAACTTTGTCTTAGGATTTAGGAAAAGCATATAAATGTCATAGGTGGGACACATGCTTATAGTAAGAGGTAATGTTCTGCTGGCTTTGGAATTTCATCAGTAGGTTAAAGTTACACAGCCATAAAAATAATTCCTTCTTGTGAACCCAGTTCAGGTTTACATGGTTGCTGAGCAACAGTAGCTTTGTTTACATGGACACAAGTAACCAGATTAAATGCCTGACCGGAATCAAAATGCTTCATGTAAACACGCCAATCTAAAGATTCTGACCCAATCACACTCCTTCGGATCAAAATTTCCTTCCAATTGAGATGGGTGGGTTATGCCAATTGTTGATCCGATTAGTGTGCATATAAACCAGGGGTGTCCACTGATGTCCCCACGGAGGACCAAGACCCTGCAGTTTTCTCTCACTACCCACTCTCTTCAGCAGGTGTTTTCTCTTATCAGCAAGTCAGTGGGAAGAAATTCAGTGAATCTGCTGTTGAAGACACTGGTTGGAGGTAAAGCCTGCAGGGTTTTGGCCCTCCATGGCACATGATTGGATGCCCCTGATACAAACACTTATTCAAAGTTTGAGTAGAAATTATGTTTACTGCGTATGTCTGCACGCCAGCCACATGTCGGCGTAACGTATTTCCTATTTCTGCCTTTACAGCAGCTAGCAGAAGACATGGCGGGAGTAAAACAGAACTGGTCTGTATCGTTCTGCTGTCTCCCTCTGTTCGTCCTATGCAGAGTATGTACTGCTGGACTTGTAGCTTCATTAAAGAGACTAGCAGAAGCAAAAGTACAGTCTGATAACACAATATGGGTCCAATTCAAAAGAGAAAGACACAAAGCAGGTTTGTTTTACATTGGAAGTTGCTTCTTCTATTCTGGAATGTCAGACAATTTTGTGCATGTCATATTATTTAGTCTGTTCAAACATGTGAGGCATGTAAACACACGTCATAATTGGATCGTTTTTTCAGGGGTCCATGTAAACAGTAAAGATCTGATCTGAAATGCAATCAGACTGAAGAAAGTTTGTGCATGTAAACATGGCTAGTGTGTCTAAATGGGTACAATACTGTGTGAGCTATATAACTTCAAAATGTTTATTACATTTAATATGAGGGCTTACCCTTCACTTTCATTTAGGTAGGATTCAAATCACATACATTTTTGCACTAGGGTGAGCATTTTTCCTTACTACCTATTAATCTTATAAAATTAACAATGTATTCAACAAAAAGAAATCACAATAAAAAAATTGTGATTTCTTTGGTCTTCCCTTTGTCCTCTTTCATTTGCAAGGAGGTTCATTAATAAGAGGACATAATTTATACTGCCTGAAATAGAGTTAACAGAAAATTCTTCTTTCATCACTTGAACTGGATCAGCTAAAATTGTATCAGTGCCAACTCTAAAGGCAGCTGGAAAACAGAGATCCAAGTGTGTCTGGAGCCAGTATTGAAACATGAGAGCTTGAAGTTACAATACAGTGTACAGTGTGTAATTAAAGACATGCTTTTATAGCTGACAGGACTTATAGCTGACTGTCTATTGCTAGACAGGACAGGATTTAAAAAAAACTGGAAAGACGTAAGGTTACATTATGTAGAAAAAAGTCCATTAAATCAGTCATGCTCAATGATGATTAATTGCAATGAGTTCTGGAGATTGAGATTAGAATTTTTAATCTGAAACAGTCGCTTTATGTAATCGGTAAGTGGTGCTTGTTTACGAGAAGCATGGTCTCAAAGATGACACTGTTGTATCCATGTTTAGGCAAATAACGAGCAAGTGGCAACTCAGGTTACGGAGCTTTATTCAAGACACTAACTATATACCAATAAGGCTTACGGCACACGCCTGCAGGCCAGGTGGCTCCCACGACGAAAGAGGACTACCCTCCTTCCGCCCACCTCCTTTTATACTAGGAGTGGCATCACCACCGGAAACCGGCAGTTAACCACTCCTGTCTGTCCCACATCCAACCCGGCCACCATCTTACTACTACCAGCCTATTTACATACACAACATTTCTCCCCCCTTCAAAAAAAATGTCAAGCACCCAGGTAACCCACCCAAATTTGTCTCCCGACTCACACTCTAAAATAAAACATGTACAAAAGGAATAAACTGCCTATCCAAACATACAACCAAGGCTGGGGGGGGGGGGGGAAGACTGCCAGTGCCCCCTATATGGCTAGGTGGGTTATTCTGCCGCCAAACTAGAACAGTCCAACTCAAATAAAGCCGTGTTTCTAAATAAAATAATCCCCTTAAACAGCTCCATATGAGCATGACAGACAAAATTATATCACACACATAAACTACTGGCAGCCCCCACCCCAACACCCACCCCCACAGCAGCGCACACAACAAAATAAACTGTGTTGGGCATCATAGTTGTAATAAATGACCAATCAAAACAAGTTCAGATATAATCAAATTACCAAGCTAATAATTCACTTTACCATGGTCACTAAAATTTCAAAATACAGTTACCTACGACCAATGATCCCACCAAAAATCTCACCCACAATCACATCCCTCTACCAATAATTGCTCTATTCATATTCCTTCACTTTCTTGTTTTTTGTTTTTTTTTATTTAAATCGGGGCACCAAAACAGCAGTAAAATCACACACAACAGGACCTGGGCAAAGAAAAAAAAATTAAACACACAAAGCACCCTCAGTCCTCGGATGGATCTCTCTCCAGAAGCCTCCATCTCTTGACGTCAGGGGCTCCCTGCTGTTGCCGCCTCCTGCTGTGCCGCCTCCTCTCCTTCAACAACAAATGCAGCTCACTCCGGGTGCCTCCAGATGTGGTCAGCCACGCAAATGCCTCTGGTAATCACACACGCTCGCATGAACTGTGATTTTTATGTACTCGAGCCTCAACCCTGGGCCGAACTTCATCTTCAACCTGCGGGGAAGCCCTGTTCTTCCGCTCTGGATCACTCCGTCTCCAACTGGCCCCGTCCACCCGAACCAGTCGACTCGGGTCTGGTTCATCCTTCTCTTGGCATGGCCGTCGTGTGAGCACTTTACCACCACGCTCCTCGGTCTCGCCCCTTTTTCCGGCGTGGGCACCTTGTCCTTAGAGGCCACTTCGGGGGTCCCGGCATGCCGCCCAGCACCCTCATCCAGGGCAGCCTGAGAACTGGCATCAGGTCCGTCCCGAGGTGGTGTCACGTGGTACCTAACATGCTCTCCAAACAATCCATTGTCCAGCCAGTCTGAGTCCCACACCTCCGCATCGTCCACCACCGAGCTGGTGTGCCCCAAAGTCCACATCCCGACCCCTCCTCACCCTGACACGTTGGCTTTGGAGAACCCTAGGCTATAAAAAAGGTTGCACCCATGATATTGACCCCCGTAAGCAGAGACATTGATACGGGCTCGGGGCATCACAACCTATTTATATTGGGCCTCCATCTCCATAAAACCCAAAATAGCCAACCTGTTCCATCCATAACCATAATACTCTCCTTTTTGCTTTCTAATCTGTCGGTGGGGAAACAGACTTCTCATGGTCGCCAGGTTCAAAACGGAGATAACTGCTCCAGTGTCCACCAGCAGGGGAACCTTGACGCCATCTAGCGTGACATTACACCCGATTCTCCCCGTCGTCTCCGGGAAAACTGTATGCACAATGGTTGAAGTCTTTTACGCAGCACCTGGTTCGCCCCTCCGGTCCCTGCGTTCAAAGTTTGCGCACATCCTGGCAAAGTGGTTCAACAAACCACACTTCCCACAATGCTTTCCTTTTGCCAGGCACACTCTGGACTTATAGCAGTGAACAGTGGACCCACATCCATAACAACATGGCGTACCTGGGGCGAACCTTACTTTGACTACGGAGGCGTATTCTTCCTCTCCGCTGTCACCATCACCAGGGTCCGAAAACAGTGCCTTAGCACGAGACTCATCCTGACCCAGTGCGGCCCCTTCAGTAAGGCCCCTCACGATGGTCTCTGCCGCCTCAAAATGTTGGGTGAGCTCGATAGCTGTAGCCAACGCCAACTGTCCTGGCTGGGTTAAAAGCCTGGACAGGGCTGCCGGGCAGCAGATGTGCTCTGCCAGCTGGTCCCGAATCATCTCGTCTTCCAGGGGCCCGAACTTGCACTCCCTCGTCAGCTCTCGGAGGTCTGCCAAGAATTTCTTCACTGGCGGCGCTGTCGAAACTGGATGCATCGGACTGTGTGCAAAAATAGCGTGCCATTAGCTCCACCACTTCATCAAAGCCATCAGCCCCCCCAAGGTTCTCCAGTATCCTCTGCCCCTCCATGCCTAAATTATGGACCAAGACCACCCTCGCGCAAAGCTTCTCCAGCTCGCCGAGGTTCAAAACCACCAAATAATTAGTAAAAGCAGCAAGCCAGCGGGGCCATGGCATGGGGGCTTCCAAAAATGGCTGAAAACTGGCAACAGATCATTCCAGTATCACTTTTACCTAGTCGCCAAATGTTGTATCCATGTTTAGGCAAATAACGAGCAAGTGGTAACTCAGGTTACGGAGCTTTATTCAGGACACTAACTATATACAGATAAGGCTTACGGCACACGCCTGCAGGCCAGGTGGCTCCCACAACAAAAGAGGACTAACCTCTTCCGCCCACCTCCTTTATACTAGGAGTGGTGTCACCACCGGAAACCGGCAGTTAACCACCCCTGTCTATCTCACGTCCAACCCGGCCGCCATCTTACTACTACCAGCCTATTTACATACACAACAGACACAACAGAAAACAACAAACACGTAAGCTTTATGGACCTTATAATTTATTTTGAGCTGTTTTCTTGTTTTTGTGTGTGTGTGTGGGGGGGTGTAGTGGCTGTGTGAGCAAACACTATGCTGTAAAATGACTGACAGTATGAACAGTCACACTGAGCATACATTATATGCACGTAGAGTAAACCTGTGCTTGTACATGAGTAACCGATGTGTCCATTGGAGCCAAATTCAAGGACTTCGCAGTGCAAAGTGATTTTACCATTAAAACAAAGCACAGTTTTAGGCTCAGTTGGGACAAACTTTATAGTGTGAGCAGACTCTTCCGCTGGCCACTTCACTTTCTTTCACTGTCCCTGCTGCACGCATGGTGCCACCGCCACAGAGAGGGTGCTTACTGACAGAAAAGGAAAAGAAAAAGTGCAACCAGCTGAAATGTTGGAGGATTATGTAAACAGGCACATAAACGGTGATATATCCTGGCCAGAAAAGTTACCTAGTTTGTGTTTTCATATTGTATGATTAATTGAGTTAGTAATTATCATTACAGGCCTAACGCCTAGTCTGGCCTTAGTTCCTCATTCATTTCACCAAAGCCACACCTTCACACTGTAATAGCATCAATTGTCCTTTTGTCCTAATAAGGAAAGATGGAAGTTTATATAGAACAGCATTCACTAAATGTGAATTTGGTTAGGATTGTGCCTTTACCTTAATTATCATAATAAGGTTTTTCTTAACCTCAAAAAACCCCCAACAACCTTACTGTATGGAATGACTTCCAAGTTGTTATGTTTATTTAAAGTGCTGATGACACGTTTTTGACGTCCTCTAATTTTTCAACACATAATACAATATGACAAAATAGGCCGGTCTGTGCAGTTCTAAGTCAAACAGGTTTTTTTCACGCAAACATCCGATGTTTTCATAAGCGCCACATCACCAATTACGTCAGTGGCTGGAAAACCCCGCTGCCATGTAGTCACGTCATTGACAGAACACAGCACTTGGCTGCTCATTGTACACACAGGATGGAAGAGGTTGAAAACATCAATGATGGTTTCAGCACATGTAGTCTGGAATTGGTTTGTGTTGTCCAATCTTTCGACGATTACAGTTCCAAAGAATTGGATGACAGTGAAGAATCTGGGAGCATCAGACCGTATAGGTTTGAGCCGTGTCAAGTGGGCATTGTGCCAAGCGAATCACACTCAGAGAGTGACGGTGGAGAGGCACACATGCCCACCGCAGCAGCAGCGACAAACACACGGCAAGGGAACACTGAGTGTTATTGTTTTGTTACAGATATTGCAACAAATTATTTGTTCATAAATATAATTTATTTAAACGTGATTTTTCAATAAAATCATAGCAGTGTTTTCTCTGTGGCTCAGGCATCGGGTTTATTATGGATTATATTTTGAGTTCTTGTTGTTTTTGTTTTGGACATGTGTTTTATGTGCATTTTGACCCACTTTCAGGTGGGCACTGTCCAAGATTCGCCGGTCCGAACACACACGTCCTCTCTCTTTGACAGTCAGCTGTTCATGGTTTGTGTGCATCATCTACCGTGTTGTCAGCCAGCCAATATTGCCAACACTATCACGACGTGTTAGCCACTCCACACAGCCGTGGTTCTGTTTCGCCCCTTGAAGCGATGTCGGCCCTGGGGTGCAACCGTGGATAACACGTCTCGTCTCCTTGTTTGCTGGGGGATGTCAGCCCTGAACGCCAACTGTAAGTGTTTCTGTTTATTTTTCACCTTTTTGGGAACTGTTGTCATCATTCTTATGTTCAATACATGTTCTGTGGTGAATTTTGCGCGTAAATCCATTCATCATGACCCTCCGTGCACTCTTACACAGGGCCGACATCGCTTCAAGGATGCACGAGAACCACAGCGAATATGGAATGACTTACACATCATGAGAGTGCTGAAAATACTGGCAGACAAACAGTGCAGATGACTGGCAAACAGCCACCAAGTATGCACACTGGTGGTGATGGTGTGATTAGAAGCACCTGGGCGAGGACGGGAAACATGATCAGCGGGAGGGAATCAGCTGGTAATACTTGAGAGAGGGAGGTGCCTGGACCGACGTGTGATCAGAGAAGTAGGTCAAAGCTGTGCGTAAATCCATTTCGTCCATCTTGACTTCCTCTAATTTTTCAACACATAATACAATATTAAGGAATAGGTTGGTCTGTGCAGTTCTAAGTCAAACAGGCTTTTTTTCATGCGAACATCCGACGTTTTCATGAGGTCAACGTCACCCATTGCGTCAGTGGCTCAAAACCCCCCCAGCCATGTTGTAACGTCATCAACGGAACACAGCACTTGGCTGCCCTCTGTACACACAGGATGGAAGCGGTTGAAAACATCGACCATGGTTCCAGCACATGTAGTCTGGAATTGGTTTTTGCTGTCCAATCTTCAGAAGATTATAGTTCCAAAGAATGGGATGACAATGAAGAATCTGGGGGCATCAAACCGTATAGATTTGAGCCGTGCCAAGCGGGCATTGTGCCTAGCGAGTCAGACTCAGTGACAGTCAGCTGTTCATGTTTTGTGTGCATCATCTCCCATGTTGTCAGCCAGCCAATATTGCCAACACTATCACGACATGTTAGCCACTCCACACAGCCGTGGTTCTGTTGCGCCCCTTGAAGCGATGTCAGCTCTGGGGCGCAACCGTGGTTAATACATTTCCTCTCCATGTTCGCTGGGCGATGTCGGCCCCAAATGCCTACTGTTTGTGTTTCTGTGTGTTTTTTGTAAGTCTTCACCTTTTTGGGAATTGTCCGTTGTTCTATATTAAATGTGCTGTGGTGAATCCTGCGCTTAAATCCTTGTGTAAATCCTCATTATTTACGTGTAAATCCTCCCTCTCCATGCGCTCTTACGTAGGGCAGGGAGAGGGCGCATGAAATAATGAGGTTTTGCGTGCAGGGTTCACCACAGCACATTTAATATAGAACGACAGACAATTCCCAAAAAGGTGAAGACTTACAAATAATAAACAGAAATACAAACAGTAGGTGTTCGGGGCCAACATCGCCCAGCGAACAAGGAGAGGAGACGTGTTAGCCACAGGTGCGCCCCAGAGCCGACATCGCTTCAAGGACACACAGGAACCATGGCGAACATGGAGTGACTAACACGTCGTGAGAGTGCTGAAAATACTGGCAGACTAACAGCACAGATGACAATACTATTGACCAGCAGTGCATTATGGTAAACGGCCGCCAAAATGTACACACACTGCTGGTGATGGTGTGACGACAAGCACCTGGGCGAGGACCGGGAAACATGATCAGCGGGAGGGGAATCAGCTGTTGATAATGAGAGAGGGGACGTGCCCGGACCGGCGTGCGATCAGAGAAAGTAGGTCAAAGCTGCGGGTAAATCCAGTAATCCTTCCCCTCCTCGCACTCCTCCTGCACAAAAGCACACGGGGAGCGCACAGGAGGCTTATGACAGTTGGAGCTGAAGCATGTGATGTGGTCTTTCACAGATCACACGCTTTATCTAACCCTGCGACACAACGCAAAGGCATAGCCGTAAAATTAAAACAAGAAACCAGAGAAACTGTGAGCTACAAAGCTGCTGTCATTCTAGTTAACAACACCAGAGTCCATTCTGTCGATTACGTCATTGGGGTGCCACCCTTAATTTGGTGGGAGGCACCACAGTCCAGTCAGCGGCTGCGTTTTTTTTGATGATAATTAGTTTATGCAAGCGCCGTTGTAAATATTATATTGATCATCGACAATGACTTTTGGGTTTACACGACATGCTAAAAAATGTCAAAAATGTGTCATCAGCACTTTAAAGGAATAGCTGAGTTTATTTAAAAAATTGAAATTTAAAAAAAAAAAATATAGCCCTACTCATGCATAAAATGTTGTCAGGAAGCTCCAGATTATATAAATTAACAAATACGTGCTGCAAGAGGAAAGCCAGTGGCTACTTAAAAAAAAAAAAAAAAAAAAAAAAAATCAGTGTGAAGCAGAGTTTTAAACATGCAGAATGTCCCAGAAATATTTACAAATGTCTTGCTGGCCTATGGTAAGCAGTCAGGGCAGCGAAGTAATTAAAACTCATTAGTGGATTCAGGTGCATCTCCTCAGCTGTGGAGGCAGGAGCTGAGAGCAATGAATCTGCAGCAGTGCATTCAGGTGTGTCAGGGGCTGGGCTTCCCTCTCACCCAATCCCGTTCATCTCCTCTCCTAAGTCTGCTCTGTCACTTCCTTGAGTGCCAGGCTGGTGATTCACTTTCAGTGGTGATCTGCCAGCATTCAGACAATGCTTGTATTTTGCACTTTAGCTGCCTTGGTCATCCGGGTCTCCATTTTTCCCCTTTCCCCCATATCTGCCCAACCCCTGTCTCAGTCCTGTTCCCATACTTGGCCCACAGGTTCCCCTTTTTCTCCCATTTTCTCCCTCTCTCCTAGCACCTCTAGCTCCCATGTTTCCTGGGTTAGCTGTTAGCTAGGCTAATGGTCTCAGCTAATGATGGCCAGATGAGGCTTTCTGGAGGACTTGAGGCCTTTCATCAAGATAAGATAAGATAAGCCTTTATTAGTCCCACAATGGGGAAATTCCGGGATTGAAACAGCACAGGGACAACAACACTCAGAGCAATAATTTAGAAGATAAGAAAATAAGAGCAGTGAATATACATATGTACACATAAATATATAAATATATATACACACTGTGGAGCATTGTAGCTAGATGCAATAAACAGTATAACCGTCTACTTAGTTATCCTACATAGTATGAATATGTGCCCATACATATTGTCACCCTCCGTAGCGACTGATATTGTCCTAGTTGTATACTGGAGGGGACCGTTTGTGTAAGTCTGTTGCGTCTTTTGCATTCAATACTATTATGTTGTCACGTTTTTTTTGCTATCTCTGCAAGCAGCCCTGCTTAGGTAAAAAGTCTGACAGCCGTAGGTAGGAAGGACCTGCGAAACCTCTCGGTCGCGCACCTAGGATGATGTAGTCTACTGCTAAATGAGTTCCTCAGTGCGTTCAGTATATCCTGCATAGGGTGGGACTCGGACTCCAGCAAAGATGACAGTTTAGCCACCATCCTTCTCTCTCCTATCTCCTCCACTGGGTGAAGGCGTTGCCCCAGGACAGAGCTAGCTTTCTTGATCAGTTTGATCAGTCTCTTCCTATCGGCTGCTGTAATGCCACTGCCCCAGCAGACCACTCCAAAAATGATGGTTGATGCCACCACCGTGTCGTAGAATGTCTTCAGGAGCACCCCTTGTACACCAAAAGACCTGAGCCTCCTCAGTAGGCACAGCCTGCGCTGTCCCTTCTTATAGAGTGCGTCGGTATTGTGTGACCAGTCTAGTTTATTGTTCAGATGAACACCCAGGTACTTGTAGGATGTCACCATCTCAATGTCTGTTCCCTGGATGTTTACTGGTGCTGTGAGGGGTTGTCCTTGCCTGCGGCTGTCCACCACCAGCTCCTTAGTTTTCCTTGCGTTGATCTGGAGGCAGTTCCGATGGCACCAGTCCACGAAGTCCTGGATAAGTCCTCTGTACTCAGCTTCATCTCCGTTGGAGATGAGGTCGACGATTGCAGAGTCGTCAGAGAACTTCTGTAGATGGCAGTGTGTTGTGTTGTGTGAGAAGTCCGCAGTATAAGGGGTGAACAGGAAGGGAGCCAAAACCGTTCCCTGGGGGGCCCCCGTGCTGCTGATGATCGTGTCGGACACACAATCCCGGGTTCTCACAAACTGTGGCCGGTTAGTGAGGTAGTCCAGGATCCATGATGACAGGTGCTGGTCCACCCCTGCGCACAGCAGCTTGTCCCTCAGGATCATCGGTTGGATGGTGTTGAAAGCACTGGAGAAGTCAAAGAACATGATCCTCACCGTGTTCCCAGGCTTCTCCAGGTGGTACAGGGAACAGTGAAGGAGGAAGATCACTGCATCCTCCACCCTCATGCCATGCTGGTAGGCGAACTGGAGTGGATCCATCGCTGGTCCCACCAGGGGGCGGAGGTGAGCAAGGAGTAATCTCTCCAGGGTCTTCATCATGTGAGACGTCAGGGCCACTGGTCTGTAGCTGTTCAGGTCTCTGGGGTGGGAAGTCTTTGGTACAGGTACCACACAAGATGTTTTCCCCAACTGTGGTACCCTCCCAAGCTTCAGGCTCAGGTTGAAGATGTGTTCCACAATCCCACACAGCTGGTCTGTGCAGGACTTGAGGAGCTTTGCGCTGATGCCGTCCGGTCCCGAGGCCTTCCTCGCCTTGATCTTCCTCAGCTCCGTCCTCATCTGGGTCTTAGTGAGGGTCAGGTTGGGGGCCTGTGTGCTGGGAGTGGGGGGGTGTTGGTGGAGTGGGGTGTGGACAGCAGGTCTCGATGACTTTAGAGGTGGCAGTGGTTGGTATGCAGGCGAGGGGGAGGGTGGTTGGTCAAACCTATTAAAAAACAGGTTCAGATTGTTTGCCCACTTCCTGCCCCCCGTGGCCTGGGAGGAGGTGTTCTGGAGCCCGGAGATGGTTTTGAGGTTTCTCCAGACCCCGCCGATGTTGCTCCGTTGCAGCTTGTCCTCCATCTTCTTCCTGAAGCTGTCCTTGCCTTCTCTGATCTTCCTCCTCAGCTCCCTCTGTACGGACTTCAGCATCTCCCTGTTCCCCGACCTGAAGATCCTCTTCTTCTCTCTCAGAAGTTTTTTTTTATCTCAGGGTTGATCCAGGGTTTGTTGTTCAAGCAACACCGTATGGTCTTGGTGGGTACGGTGTTGTCCACACAGAAATTGATGTAGTCCGTGATGGTGTGAGTGAGGCCATTGATGTCCTCACCGTGTGGATCGCAGAGCTGCTCCCAGGCAGTGATTTCAAAACAGTCCTTAAGAGCATCCATTGCCTCCTCAGACCATAACTTCACCATGCGCATGACCGGAGGTTGTCTGTGTACTGGGATTTATACACCGGCAGGAGATGAACCAAGTTGTGATCCGATCTCCCGAGTGGGGGGAGTGGTGATGAGGTGTTTGCCTCCTTAGTGTTTACATAGAATAAGTCCAGTGTTTTATTGTCTCTAGTGTGGCATGTGACATACTGGGTGAACGTGGGCAGAATGGGGGACAGTGAAATATGGTTGAAATCCCCGGAGATGAGGAGAAGAGCATCTGGGTGTTCTGTCAGCAGCCTACCAGTTACTGAGTGAATGGCATCACTCGCTGTCCCTGCTTTCGCCGTCGGATTTGCATAAATAACAATGCAGATCACGTGTGAGTATTCCCTTGGGAGATAGGTAGGCCACATGCTAACAGCTAGCAACTCGATGTCTTTGCTGCAGTGCTGTTCCTTAACTGTGATATGTCCCGGTCTGCACCAGCTGTTATTGACATACATTGTCACTCCTCCACCCCTTGCCTTCCCACTGTCTGGTGTCCGGTCTGCCCGTATTATGTGGAAACCCTCCAGTTCGATGTTAGCATCTGTTGCTAGTTCTGTTAGCTATGTCTCAGTAAACAACATCATACTAATCTCTCTGAAGACGCTCTGGTAACGAGCCATAGCCGCTAGCTCATCTGTCTTATTGAGTAGCGATCGTACATTCCCCATAATAACAGATGGAAGGATGGGTCTGTACCTTATATTCCTCGCCCGCCGTCTTGCTCCAGCATGACATCCAGGTCACTTCTGTCTTATTTCTACCGGTATGTCTTATTCTTGCGTTAGCATCGTGGGCTGATTAAGTGCTAACAGTTGGTCTCTATTGTACTGCCTCCTAAAAGCAGTGGCTCCATCCGCTGGTTCAGAAGACATTTGGGCGATCCGTGTGTCCGAGATGGATAAGGTGTCACTGGATCAGAAAGTTTAGCAAGAGAAGCCAGATAGTAAATAGAAATAGGAAGAAATTGATCCGCTGTTGCAAAAAGGCAGCCTACTCGTGTGGTGCCGGAAGTAGTAAATGGCTCATAGACGAGGCCTCATGTGAAATTTCATTTTCTCTACTAGGCCACCTAGTAGACAGAACATATACAACATACAGATGTTTATAAAGGTGTTATATGCTGGTATTTTTTTTTATTTCAATAAATGCACTGTCTTTTAAGAAATATCAATGATCATAAGGGAAAAAATGATAAAACTGAGATTACTACAGTGAATGTCCTTCTGCTACTTGTCCATTTTTTTTTTAAGAAATAACTTTAAAACAGTCAAATTCTGTCTTTTTCAGTACATTCATCTCTGTCCTTGTTGTCATACAGGGCACAATAGTGCCTCAGCATAATGATGTGTTATTGTTGTAACCAAGCTTTTTGAACCGCAACAGACGCTTCACCTTGCAAATAAAAATAAATTATAAGAATAACCCCACTGGGACTTGATCCCCAGCTCTCGAGATGTAAGACAGATATTTTACCTCTTTTTCAATTCAAACAACTTTATTTATCGCTCAAGGGGCAACTGATTTAAAAAGCAGCTTGTACATTGATGCACCAAGTTGTGCAAACACCAGAGACAATAAACAATACAGGAAGAAACTAAGTCACATCTAACCAGCCATTAGAGAGGGTGCTATAATAAATAGTACTATAAAAAATACAACAATAATATTGGGGTTACTAAAATGGTCATGATAAAAACAAAAACCTAAAACCTGTATGAGAAATAATATGTTTATAAAAACGCTATGTGTGACATTTAACAACCTTAAGAAGCATTTAGTAGCTTTATTGCTAAGGGAATAAAGGACTTGGCATATCAATTAGTTTTGCTAGCAGACAAAACATAACGGCACCCTGATGGCAAAAGAGAATTCATTTGAGAGGACATGATCAGACAATAGAATGCATTCTGCTTTGCAAATCTTGGAACAGATCTTCACAATATTGTTCAGACTATTCCTATCTTTAACTGTGAAACCATTAAAGTGCTGATGACACGCTTTTGACATTTTTTAGCATGTTGTGTAAACCCAAAAGTCATTGTCGATGATCAATATAATATTTACAACAGCACCTGCATAAACTAGTTATTATCAAAAAACCGCAGCCACTGACTGGACTGTGGTGCCGCCCACCAAATTAAGGGCGGCACCCCAATGACTAATCGACAGAACGGACTCCAGTGTTGTTAACTAGAATGACAGCAGCTTTGTAGCTCACAGTTTCTCTGGTTTCTTGTTTTAATTTTACTGCTATGCCTTTGGGTTGTGTCGCAGGCTTAGATAAACAGCAAGCCATGAAAGACCACATCACACGCTTCAGCTCCAACTGTCATAAGCCTCCTGTGCACTCCTCGTGCGCTTTTATGCAGGAGGAGCGCACGAGGAGGGGAACGATTACTGGATTTACTCACAGCTTTGACCTACTTTCTCTGATCGCACGCCGGTCCGGGCACGTCCCCTCTTTCATTATCATTATGTTTCCCAGCCCTCTCCCAGGTGCTTCTAATCACACCATCACCAGCAGTGCATGTACTTGGTGGCCGTTTGCCAGTCATCTGCACTGTTTGTCTGCCAGTATTTTCAGCACTCTCACAATGTGTAAGTCATTCCATGTTCGCTGTGGTTCTCTTGCATGTTTGAAGCAATGTCAGCCATGCGTAAGAGCACACGGAGGATCATGATGAATGGATTTACGCACAGAATTTACAACAGCACATGTATTGAACAAAAGAATGATGACAACAGTTCCCAAAAAGGTGAAGACTTACAAAAATAAACAGAAACACTTACATTTGGCGTTCGGGGCTGACATCACCTAGTGAACATGGAGAGGAGACATGTTAACCACGGTTGCACCCCAGGGCCGACATCGCTTCAAGGGGTGCAACAGAACCACGGCTGTGTGGAGTGGCTAACACATCGTGATAGTGTTGGCAATATTGGCTGGCTGACAACACGGCAGATGATGCACACAAAACATGAACAGCTGACTGTCAAAGAGAGAGGGCGTGTGTGTTCGGACCGGCGAATCTTGGACAGTGCCCGCCTGAAAGTGGGTCAAAACACACATAAAACACATGTCCAAAACAAAATCAACAAGAACTCAAAATATAATCCATAATAAACCCGATGCCTGAGCCACAGAGAATACACTGCTATGATTTTATTGAAAAATCGGGTTTAAATAAATTATATTTATGAACAAGTAATTTGTTGCAATATCTGTAACAAAACAATAATATTTGGTGTTCCCCTGCCATGTGTTTGTTGCTGCTGCTGCGGTGGGCATGTGTGCCTTTCCACCTTCACTCTCTGAGTGCGATTCGCTTGGCACGATGCCCACTTGGCATTGCTCAAACCTATACGATCTGATGCTCCCAGATTCTTCATTGTCATCCAATTCTTCGGAACTGTAATCGTCGGAAGATTGGACAACACAAACCAATTCCAGACTACATGTGCTGGAACCATCGTTGTTTTCAACCGCTTCCATACTGTGTGTACAATGAGCAGCCAAGCGCTGTGTTCTGTCGATGACGTGACTACATGGCAGTGGGGTTTTCCAGCCGCTGACGTAATTGGTGACGTGGCGCTCATGAAAACATCAGATATCCGCGTGAAAAAAAAACCTGTTTGACTTAGAGCTGCACAGACCAACCTATTTTGTCATGTCATGTGTATGTGTTGAAAAATTAGAGGACATCAAAAACGTGTCATCAGCACTTTAAACAAGGTTCAGGTTCAGGTTACTTTATTTGTACCTGTAGGTAGATTTGTGGTTCCAAGGTTGTCATAGCCAGGAGCGGCACTGGGGTTAAGCTCCCAGTGCTCATAAAATGCTCCTTATGGCGTGCATCTCGAAAAGCCTCTGACAACTAAGTCCAACTCCTAGCCTGCCCGTGTGGTTTAGTCTCTAAGCCCGGCGGAACTGCTTTTACTAATAGGAGAAGGGGCGAGGGCGGATCTCTGGCGCCTTAAAACCAGATGCTTCGGGTAGATGGTGGCTCGTCAGCCTGGGAAGGTAGCCCATCTAGGGGAAGGTAAACCCTGATTTCAAACCTCCGCTGCCTTGCGGCATACCCGGTCACGGGAAAGGCTTCGGGAGTCAACCCTGAGGAAAAATCCGGAGTCGGAGCCCCTAAGGCAGTTCTCTGTTGCGCTCAACATCGTTCTGGCAGCTCCTGCAACGGCGCTGGTGCCAAACTGTAGCAGCCCTGCTGTTCCTTTGGATTCATCAGTGACGTGGAGAGGGGGGACATGCTGCATGGGCAACATCTTGTCCTCCATATCTTCCTGCCCAGGCTTGAATCCTACCAACGCCAACGCTGGAAGGTAGAACACCGGATCACTGGAGAGGACACTCCAGCTTCGCCTTTGGCGTAGAAAAAACACGGGGAATGACAGTTACCGGTTATAAGCCACTGCTCAATTGGCATAGAGCGCGGCGCCAGGGGTTGTTCCCGACGGTGGGAGGGATCATCGGATCTCACTGGACAGCTACCACCTGCCTCAAGCTGGGCAGCCCCCAGCCAATAAGGTGTTGTCCCGCCACAGCTTGCTTTCCTCATTGGGTGCATGGGGATGAGGAGAAGTCCGAACAGCAGGCTGAGAACCTTCGCACCAGGCAAGATAATAAAACAAAAGAGACCAACTCTAAAACTGGGAACTTGGAACGTCCGCACTATGATGACAGGACTCGCTGCTAACCTCAAGGACATCAACGACACCAGGAAGACTGCCATCATCAATAATGTGCTGAAGAGACTGGGAGTGGATATTGCCACTCTCCAGGAAACACGGTTGGCTGACGCAGGAACACTGAGAGAGAAGGACTACACGTTCTACTGGCAGGGAAAGGGCAGTGACGAACACAGGGAACACGGAGTGGGCTTCGCAGTGAAGAACACCTTGCTGAAGATGGTGGAACCGGGAAGCACTGGCTCTGCACGACTCCTCACCCTCCGCCTGAACACCACTCAAGGCCCAGTCACCCTAGTCAGTATGTATGCCCCAACACTGACAGCCACACCAGAGGCAAAAGACGAGTTCTACGAGAATCTCGCAACAACTGTCAGGACTATCCCCAACTCTGAACAACTCATTCTCCTTGGAGACTTCAATGCCAGAGTGGGTGCTGACCATGACTCCTGGCCCTCCTGTCTTGGACCTTTTGGCGTGGGCAGAATGAACGACAACGGACAGCAGCTGCTCGAGTTCTGCACATATCACGATCTGTGCATCACAAACTCGTTCTTCAAGACCAAGCCCCAACACAAGGTTTCCTGGCAACATCCACGCTCAAAGCACTGGCACCAGCTGGATTTGATCCTGACCAGGCGCACCTCACTGATGAACGTGCTAATCACCCATTCGTTCCAGAGTGCAGATTGCGACACAGACCATTCATTGGTGTGTTGCAAGATCAAGCTGCAGCTGAAGAAATTCCATCGTGCTAGACAGCCTGGAAAGGCACGGATTGACACCAGCAAGATGGCTCAACCAGAACTTGTTGAGCTGTTTGCCTCCACCTTTGAGAAGGAACTTGGTGTACCACAAGAAGGAGAATCTGCAAAGCAGAAGTGGGAAGTGCTGCAAAACACCATCCACCGCACAGCCTTGGCTACCTTTGGGAGGAAGACCTCGAAGTCACAGGACTGGTTTAATGCCAAGTTGACCGAGATGACCCCCATCATTGAAGCCAAGTGCTCAGCACTTGCTGAGTACAAGAAGTACCCAAACGAGAAGAATCTCCAGATTCTCAGGGCTGCGAGAAGCAAAGTTCAGCAGACTGCTCGGCGCTGTGCCAACGAGTACTGGACTCAGCTCAGTCAAGACATTCAAACCGCTGTCATAACAGGGAACATCCGTGGTATGTACGATGGCATCAAGAAAGCACTTGGTCCGGCTCAGAGCAAGACGGCCCCCCTCAAATCCTCCACTGGAGTGATGATCACAGAAAAGAACAAGCAGATGGAGAGATGGGTGGAACACTACTCCGACCTCTACTCCAGAGAGAACACCGTGACACTGTCAGCCCTTGATGCCATCGACTGCCTGCCATCCATGGACGAACTTGACGCCGAGCCAACCATCGATGAACTCAGCAAGGCCATTGATAGCTTGGCCGCTGGCAAGGCACCCGGCAACGACGGCATACCCCCTGACCTGATCAAGCACTGCAAGACCGCCCTACTGCTGCCATTGCATGACGTCCTCTGCCAGTGTTGGAAGGAAGGTACCGTACCACAGGACATGAGGGACGCCAAGATCATCACCCTCTACAAAAACAAAGGGGAGAGAAGCGACTGCAACAACTACAGGGGCATCTCCCTCCTCAGCGTTGTTGGCAAAGTTTATGCACGAGTTGTTCTCGTTCGTCTACAGAAGCTTGCCGAACGTGTCTACCTCAAGTCTCAGTGTGGCTTCCGCGCTACGCGATCGACGGTAGACATGATATTCTCCATCCGCCAACTCCAGGAGAAATGCAAAGAACAGAACATGCCCCTGTACGTCGCCTTCATCGACCTCACCAAAGCGTTCGATTTGGTCAGCAGAGAGGGCCTTTTCAAGATCCTGCCAAAGATAGGATGCCCACCAAAGTTGCAAAGCCTCATCGAATCGTTTCACACCAACATGCAGGGGATAGTGCAGCACGATGGCAACGTCTCAGAGCCATTCAACATACGCAGCGGAGTGAAACAGGGCTGTGTACTTGCGCCAACCCTCTGGGATTTTCTTTGCTATGCTCCTGAGGCATGCCTTCAGCACAGCAACAGAGGGAATCTACCTGCACACAAGTTCTGACGGCAGGCTTTTCAACCTCGCCCGCCTGAAAGCCAGAACCAAAGTACGCGAGGCTCTAATCAGAGACATGCTGTTTGCAGACGACGCTGCAGTCGCAACCCACACACAGCAGGAGCTTCAGACCCTGATGGACCGCTTCTCCCAGGCATGCAAGGACTTCGGGCTTACCATCAACCTGAAGAAGACTAACGTCTTGGCGCAAGGCACGGAAGCACCACCAACCATCACCATCGACAACTACGAGCTGGAGGTCGTGAATCAGTTCACGTACCTGGGGTCCACGATCAGAAATAACCTCTCCCTTGATACAGAGATCAACAAGAGGATTGGAAAATCAGCCTTCACACTCGCTCGCCTCACCACACGAGTGTGGGAGAATCCCAAACTCTCTGTCAAGACGAAGATGGCAGTGTACAATGCCTGCGTCATCAGCACACTGCTCTATGGGAGTGAGACGTGGACAACATACGCCCGGCAGGAAAAGAGACTGAACTCCTTCCACTTGCGCTGCATTCGCCACATCCTGGACTTATCCTGGCAGGACAAAGTGCTCAACACAGAAGTTCTGTCCCGCGCCGGCCTTCCCTCCATGTTCACTCTACTCAGGCAGCGCAGGCTCCGCTGGCTAGGCCACGTTCACTGTATGGAGGATGGCAGAATCCCAAAAGACGTCCTCTACGGAGAACTGGCAACTGGCAGGAGAGACGTCAGCTGCGCTTTAGAGACGTCTGCAAGAGAGACATGAAGGCCCTGGAGATCAACACAGAGTGCTGGGAGGACCTTGCAACGGACCGCTCCAAATGGAGAGGCACCCTGACCAGACAGCTCAAGGCGGGTGAAGAGAGACTGACTACTGCAGCAGATGAAAAAAGGACCCGCAGGAAGAACCGCCACAGACCCAGCAGCACGGAGACCACCCACAAGTGCGACCTGTGTGACAGGGACTGCCATTCGCGCATCGGCCTGTTCAGCCACGGGTGGTGCTGTTCCAGCAGAGTAGACGTTTAGGATTCTCTTCCATGGTCATCATAGACCGATGGAGGCCAACGACGAGGTAGATTTGTTAAAAGAAAAGAAAAGCAAAGCAAACTCTCGAGACTGAAAGCGGCAGAATTATTTGACTCACTGAAAAGGAGTTCAGTTTCCTTAAAAGGTGGATTCTCTGTTGCCCTTTCTTTGCAATGACCCCAGTATTTACACTGAATTTCAGTTGATCATCAAAATACGTACCAAGGTATTTGTATGACCTTACTGTTTCGACTTTGTCGTTGTGAATTCTAGTCTCCTGAACAGCTTCTTTTTTCTTTCTAAAATCAAGAATTAATTCCTTGGTTTTAGACACATTTAAATCCAAAATGTTGTCATCACACCAGGAGATAAAATCATTAAGAACCAAGCCATGCTCTGATTGTGGACCTTGAAGAAGGGACAGCAAAGCTGTGTCATCAGAAAATTTGACGATATAGCTGCCCTCATAATTGCTCCTACATTGATCTGTGTACATAATAAAAAGAAGGGGTGAAAGGACACACCCTTGTGGTGACCCTGTAGAAGTGCTCAGACAGTCCAAAAGTTGATCATTTACAAGTACCCTTTGAGTCCGACCAGTTAATGTCATGAACCGAGACGGGATTTTCGGGCTCGGTTCTGACTTGTGGTGGCTCAGGTTACTTTTGTATTATGCTATCTTTTGTGTTTTGCTGGTTTTGGTTATTTTGCTGTGCCTGTAGTCACTGCTGTGGTCAGCAGCTGTCGGGCTGCCTCCTTGACCTACTTTCTGGCAGCGTGCTCTGACAGTTTGCCGATCTGGCCATGCCCCCTCTCTCCTGACAGTCAGCTGGTGCCGATTACCTTGTTACGCTGGCCCAGGTGTACCTATTTGTTCCGGCCAGCAATGCTTGTACTTAAGTGGCCTGTCGCCAGTCTAGCATTGCTGGACCATTGTATTGTCAATTGTATGGTCTTTACATGGAGGAGATGTTTCCACATCGTTGCTGTTCCCCTCAGTGTGGTTTGTTCGGGTTTCTGGGACTTTCTCGGACTGCTCCAGCAAGTGAGTATGGACTGTTGAATTTACACTGTTGCTGCCTGCCTGTCTCGCTTTGGGTCATTTTCCGGTTTAACTCCTTATGACTGTTGAGCGTTCTGGAGGACTTCTTTAGTATCCCGAGTTGTGTTGTCACTTTGTATTTTTGTAAGTTTGCATTTTTTTCTTCTGTGTGTGTGTGTGTGTGTGTGTGTGTGTGTGTGTGTGAGAGAGTATGCTTTTGTTTAATAAATGTGTTTGCTGTGTAACCCGGCACTTAAATCCATTCATTCACCTCACTCCTCGGGCACTTTTACGCAGCGCACCAAGGAGTTTTGACAGAATGGTCCAGCCATAAAAAGGATTTAGCGGGTTACACTGACACACACCTTTTTATTTTTGGACAGTTTTCTTTCTCCCCTCTCACCTGTGTTACCCTACGATGCCGTCGACGCACCGTTCCCGTACCGGCCCAGGCAGAGGATAGGCATAGCATCCCACGGTAGAGTAGGAGTGGGTGGCAACCTTCATTCAGGACTTTATGGATGAGGCCCATAAAGCCCGTGGACCTAAGGCAAAATGGAGAAGCCTGGATGCAGCTGAGGGAATCCTTGAAGCGCATCCTGGTCTCTGGGATTACCCTCAGTATGCAGACCTTATCACCTCGGTCTACGCACTCCAGCGCATGTTTCCTGGTGTGGGGAGAGCGGCGTTCCTCGCGGAGAACAAGCGGGGATGTGCTCCACAGCCTGCAGCTGCTCTCTCATCTGCCTCGCCATCTGCGTCAGCCGCCCAGGGGCAGCGTCATCCCGCAAGGAGACGCCAGGAGAGGCCCTCCTCGTCTTCAGCGGCCGCCATCTCTCCAGCCGGCGAGAGGTTTATGGTTTCCCCGGTTATGCCCACTTCCGCGTCTCCTGAGCTGGCTCTTCCATCATTCAGAGGGGGAGCCAGAATTATCGCAGACGCAGAGAAGGATGACTGCCGGCTCTCCGCAGCTGTCAACATCAAGCACCAGGAGGACAGGCAAGTGTTTTGATTCCATTCAATGTAATAATGCTAAACATTGTCTGTCTCCCGGAAGAGGCATTGAGGAGCTGGGGGTCCCAGAGGATTCCACCCCGGAGCCAGTACGGAGCTGTTCCCCTGCAGTCATGCCGGAGGTGTTATCAGTGTCGGAACTGGCACCTCCGTCATCGTTGAAAGGGGCCAGAATCACCATGGACACAGAGAGGGGTGACTGCCTGCCAGCTGCAGCTGTGAACATCAAATGCTGGGATGACAGGCAAGTGTGTTCTCATTCTATTTGATCAAAGTACTTTGAACCTTGTCTGTCTTTCGAGGGATAGGCTCAGTTTCAGCAGTCCACTGAGTCCTCTCCTCCAGCTGCAAATGCTGACCACTTCCCTATCCTCTCCGTGTCTCCTCCTTGTTCTCCTGAGTGTCCGCCAGCCCTAAAAAAAAAATTGTATTTTAATCATTTTTCTATCTACCGTTAGCTCTCACTTCTGTTTATCAAGCCTCTTGCACCTGTGTGCGCACTCAGTGTCATCTAATCACCCTCTTTAGCTTTCTGTTCACCTTTCATCAGTGTTTTTGTTAGCTTTGGGTTAGCCACTAGCTATGGCTAGTGGCTAACCTCTCCTCTCCTCCTCTGGTGTGCATTCTATGTCAGATGTTTAGCTACACCTCTGCCTATTTTAGTGATAAGATAAGATAAGATAAGCCTTTATTAGTCCCACAATGGGGAAATTCCAGGATTGCAACAGCACAGGGATAGCAACACTCAGAGCAACAATCAGAAGGCAAGAAAAAACAAGAGCAGCTAGTATACATATGTACATATTACTATAAATATATAGACACACAGTGCGGAGCATTGTGGTTGGTGGATGTGCAGCAGAAAGTCTAAGCTCTCTCTCCGCGGATGCGGCGGGCCAGCCCGATGTCTTTGGGCATGATGGTGACCCTCTTGGCGTGGATGGCGCACAGGTTGGTGTCCTCGAAGAGACCCACCAGGTAGGCCTCGCTGGCCTCCTGCAGAGCCATGATGGCGGAGCTCTGGAAGTGCAGGTCGGTCTTGAAGTTTCATTCATGAATGAATGAATGAATGAACAAACAAGCCCACACACACAAAGAAGCATGCCACGTAAAAAATGTGTGGCTTTTTTTTTTTACAAGAAAAAATAACCTACAGTGCACTAAAAATTATACTAAAATATCTGTAATGTAGAAGATAACAACTCCCACCCCCCCCCACCCCCTGCTACAGAGGACGGACATCGCCCATTGCTACATGACGGACCGCGGTGACAGTGCGCCGCGGTCTACTACGCACAGTTGTACTAAAATACCGTGGGGCAAAAAAGTATTTAGTCAGCCACCAATTGTGCAAGTTCTCCCACTTAAAAGACGAAAGAGGTCTCCAATTTTCATCAAAGGTATACCTCAACTATGAGAGACAAAATGAGAGAAAAAAAATCCGGAAAATCACATTGTCTGATTTTTAAAGAATTTATTTGCAAATTATGGTGGAAAATAAGTATTTGGTCAATAACAAAAGTTCATCTCAATACTTTGTTATATACCCTTTGTTGGCAATGACAGAGGTCAAATGTTTTCTGTAAGTCTTGGCAAGGTTTTCACACACTGTTGCTGGTATTTTGGCCCATTCCTCCATGTAGATCTCCTCTAGAGCAGTGATGTTTTGGGGCTGTCACTGGGCAACACGGACTTTCAACTCCCTCCAAAGATTTTCTATGGGGTTGAGATCTGAAGACTGGCTAGGCCACTCCAGGACCTTGAAATGCTTCTTACGAAGCTACTCCTTCGTTGCCTGGGCGATGTGTTTGGGATTATTGTCATGCTGAAAGACCCAGCCACATTTCATCTTCAATGCCCTTGCTGATGGAAGGAGGTTTTCACTCAAAATCTGAATGAATGAATGAATGAATTTTATTTTATTTCGGATAATACAGTACAGGTTAAAAGAAACTGTATAATATAACAACAAGGTCAAATTAGACAAAGACTCCTTCTACTAAACAATTCCACGTGAGTTATCCGAAATGGGTGATGGCTGAAGCCGCAGCTTATATTGCCCACCCATATTCCATCCAAGAATTCAAAGAAAAAAGAGTAAACAAGACAAGAGTGATTACAATTTAGAACAAAGCTAAGACAAAGTGTGACTGAGAGAAAAAAAAAAAGAAAACTAAGCTAAGCTAAGTTAATCGGTTACTATTCAAGACAAATCTAAGACAGAATGTCACAGAGAGAAAAAAAAAAAAAAACTAAGCTACAGCACAACACAGGCTGGATATGTCTATCCTTATGTGAGTTTACATGTCGTCTTGTAAATATGTTTGGAGTATTTCTTCCTTTAGTTTTTGTTTAAATTGTCCAAGCGTTGTACATGATTTTAATTCAGGTCCATAATCGTTCCATAATCTGACTCCTTGCACTGAAATACAGTGTTGCTTGGTGGTTGTTCTCACTGTAGGCTTTTGAAATATATATGTTCCTCTGAAGTGGTATCGTTCCTCCCTTGTTTGGAACAACTTTTGGATATTTGCGGGCAGTGATAAATTCTTCACTTTGAACATTATTATTGCGGTTTTAAAGTCAACCAGATCTTTCAACTTGAGAGTTTTTTGTTTAAGAAAAAGTGGGTTTGTTGGTTCCCTGTAAGCTGCTTTGTTTATTATTCTAATAGCTCTCTTTTGAAGCATAAAGAGTGGATATATGTTTGTTTTGTATGTATTTCCCCATACTTCATTACAATATGTCATGTATGGGAGTATTAATGAATGATACAAGGTGTATAGTGTGGGTTCATTCAGCAAATATTTCACTCTGTGTAATATTGCAATTGATTTGGAAACTTTACCTTTAATATAATTAATATGTGACTTCCAACACAGTTTGTTATCAATTATTACTCCAAGGAATTTAGTTTCAGATACCCTTTCAATCTCTACACCATTTACACTGAGTTTGGGTACTGGATTGTTGTGATGGTTGTTAAAGACTATAAATTTTGTCTTACTTAAATTGAGCGTTAATTTGTTTGAATCAAACCCCAGTTTAAGCTTTCCTAATTCCTTCCCGAGTGTATCCAGAAGTTGTTCCAAATTGTTTCCACTGCATAGCAGATTAGTGTCATCGGCAAACAATATTAAGTCCATTTTTTCTGAGACTTTACATATATCGTTTATATACATATTGAATAATAATGGTCCCAAAACTGAACCCTGTGGGACTCCACAGGTGACCTTCAGCAACTCTGAGTTTTTGTTGCTAACACATACATACTGATATCTATTGTTTAAGTAACTACTTAACCAGGACAGTGCTACCCCTCTAATACCAGAATTTTGTAGTTTCTTTAATAATAAATTATGATCTACTGTATCAAATGCTTTTTTAAGATCTAGGAATACTCCAACTGAATACTCTTTATTTTCAATGGCTGTTGATATTTTTTCTGTAAATTCCATTAGGGCATATGCAGTTGTCCTCTTGTGTCTGAACCCATATTGCTGCTCACATAATAAATCATTCTTCAGTATGAAGTTGTCAATTCTCTCATAGAATATTTTTTCAAGTATCTTGGAAAATTGCGGTAATAGTGAAATTGGTCTATAGTTTGAGAGTTCCCCTCTGTCGCCCGTCTTGTATATCGGAATTACTTTAGCTATTTTCATTGCATTGGGAAATGTACCTGATTGGAGAGACAGGTTGCAGATATACGTCAGTGGTTTTACTATGCATTCGATAACAGTTTTAACTAGTAGCATGTCGATACCATCACAGTCAGTAGATGTTTTACTTTTGAACGATTTAACAATTTCAATGACCTCTCTTTCGTCTGTGTTCTTTATGAAGATGGAGTCTTTTACAGCAGTGTTATTGCATATTGTATCACCTGTTGGCACCGTAGTGGGTATTTCTCGGGCCAGTTTAGGTCCAATGTTAACAAAAAAATTATTAAATTCATCTGCAGGTGAAGCAATATTCACACTCTGAGTCGTTTTATTATTTTTTGGAATATTAGTTGGGTAGCTTGTATTTCTGCTTTTATTTCCAAGGATACTGTTGAGTATTGTCCATGTATTTTTAATATTGTCTCTGTTTTTCTCCAGTTCTTTACTGTAATAGTCTCTTTTACTACATCTTATTATATATGTTAACTTATTTTTGTATGTTTTATACCGCTGCTCTGCTTCTTTTGTTCTTTTCTTTAGGAAAGCTTTATATAACAAATTTTTCTTCTTACACGCCTTTTGTAGTCCTTTGGTTAACCATGGCTTATTAGCAAATTTGTGTTTCAGCTTTTTTATTACTAATGGGCAGTTTTTTTCATAAAGAGTGGTTACAATGTTTATGTGTCATAGGCTTCATTTACATCTGATACATAGACTTCTGTCCAGTCTTGCTTCAGCAAGTCCTCTTTAAGAGAACTGATTGCATTTGGTGATTTGTGTCTGAACGATTTTGAAGTTTTTTCTGCGTTGGGCCCCGTGTGGCCATGGATAAGTGCAAAGGTTGGCAAGTGGTCACTTATATCATTTATCAATAATCCACTTTCTATTTTCTTATCGAAAACATTGACAAACAGGTTGTCAATAAGTGTAGCAGAGTGAACTGTGATTCTACTGGGATGTGTTATTGTGGGATATAGACTCATGCTGTACATAGAGTTCATGAACTCTGTAACTACATTTTGTTGATGAGGATTCAGTAAGTCAATATTGAAATCTCCACAAATTGCTACCATTTTCTTACTAGTAATATTATTGTACAGCTCGACTAATTTATCTCTGAATGTCTCAATGCAAGTTCCCGGCGTTCTATATATGCAGCTTATGATTAGATTTTTTGTTTTGTCTAGGTCAATCTCAACAGTAACACATTCCAAAATCCCTGGTAGTGCTAAGGACATTTCATTTACAAGCTTACACCTGTACAGGTCATCAATATACAGTGCAACACCACCACCCTTTTTTTGAGTTCTGTTAATATAAAACATCTGATATCCCTCTATTGCCATCAGGGGCGCCTGCTCTTCGTTAAGCCAACTTTCAGAGACTGCAATAGCTGTGAATTTTCTGTCTAGCTGTTTTAAATAGTCCTGAATCTGTGGAAAGTTTTTGTTAAGACTTCTGCTATTGAAGTGTATTATTGACAGTTTACCATCTAGTTGCATTTGACTTTTGAATTGTTTTTCAGTGTAATATTCACAGTGGTTATGAATATTATTGAAAAAGTGGTTATCAGGATCAATATCATTCTCCATCTCTTGTGGTTTATGTTCAGCATAATGGTATGTTTTCAGAGTTTGAGTTTCCTCATTCTGTGTCAAATGACTTCCTCCAACTGGGGATAATTGATGTCTACTTGAGTCGGTCATAAGTTTTTGTTTGTTTTGGTTATTTTTATTAAAGTACTTTGGCATGGTGTATCAAAAGAACTATTCTTATCGTGTGTATGAATATGGATTATCATTGGTTCATAATTTTCTAATCAGTGTTCATCTGTATTTATCTAAGTCAGTAGCATCTCTGATCATTATACTCTTTGCTTGCTCAGGTGATCCATTTAGTTTAATCCAAATTCTACAATTTCTTGTCCAGGTTGCTTGTATCTTATCTTGTTTTTTTTAGCATCCGTGCCTGTCGTGCTAATTCAGCGTTTTTTTTTGTCAGGTGTTCATTTATGTAAACTTGAGTTTCCTTTAGCTTTTTGGCCTGCCTCAGCATGTTAATTCTTTACCCTTCTGTTCACAAAGCGCATCACAATTGATTTCTTTGTTTTGTTATCTTTCTTCGGTAGAGCATAGCAGGCTGAGATTGCATTGGCTTCTACCTTAATGTTTTTATCATTAAGGAACTGAAGCAAATAAAATCTCACGATACATAGCCCCATTCATTCTTTCCTTTACACGGATCAGTTGTTCTGGTCCCTTTGCAGAAAAACAGCCCCAAAGCATGATGTTTCCACCCCCATGCTTCACAGTAGGTATGGTGTTCTTTGGATGCAACTCAGCATTCTTTCTCCTCCAAACACGACAAGTTGAGTTTTTACCAAAAAGTTCTATTTTGGTTTCATCTGACCATATGACATTCTCCCAGTCCTCTTCTGGATCATCCAAATGCTCTCTAGCAAACTTCAGATGGGCCTGGACATGTACTGGCTTAAGCAGGAGGACACGTCTGGTACTGCAGGATTTGAGTTCCTGGTGGCATAGTGTGTTACTGATGGTAGCCTTTGTTACTTTGGTCCCAGCTCTCTGCAGGTCATTCACTCGGTCCCCCCGTGTGGTTCTGGGATTTTTGCTCACTGTTCTTGTCATCATTTTGACCCCATGGGGTGAGATCTTGTGTGGAGCCCCAGATGGAGGGAGATTATCAGTGGTCTTGTATGTCTTCCATTTTCTAATAATTGCTCCCACAGTTGATTTCTTCACACCAAGCTGCTTACCTATTGCAGATTCAGTCTTCCCAGCCTGGTGCAGGTCTACAATTTTGTTTCTGGTGTCCTTTGACAGCTCTTTGGTCTTGGCCATAGTGGAGTTTGGAGTCTGACTGTTTGAGGTTGTGGACAGGTGTCTTTTATACTGATAACGAGTTCAAACAGGTGCCATTAATACAGGTAACAAGTGGAAGACAGAGGAGCCTCTTAAAGAAGTAGTTACAGGTCTGTGAGAGTCAGAAATCTTGCTTGTTTGTAGGTGACCAAATACTTATTTTTGACCATAATTTGCAAACAAATTCTTTAAAAATCAGACAATGTGATTTTCTGGATTTTTTTTTCTCATTTTCTCTCATAGTTGAGGTATACCTATGATGAAAATTGGAGACCTCTCTTATCTTTTAAGTGGGAGAACGTGCACAATTGGTGGCTGACTAAATACTTTTTTGCCCCACTGTATCTGCAATAATATCTGCAATCCGCTACAGAAGAGTAGCAGGGGGGTGGGCCGTTCGCGGTCCGTCATGTGGCGATGACGCACAGTTGTAATTTACCGATCGGTCAAAAGTGATTTTGATTACAATTTTCAGGGATAAAAAATAATTTAGCTTATAACACTTACCTGTCCACAACAGCAGTGTCGCTGGCGAACTTCTCTTCCTCATTGTCAGACGAACATGACGCTGGTCCGCTTGTTATGGACTCGTGGTTCTGGTCACGTGACCCGGACAAACCACGATTCTATTATTGCGGTTTTGCACTTCCATGATTGCGGTTTTGGCGAACGATTTTTCAAAACAAATAAGAACAGCAGTAAGGAAAAAAAGACTGGCGAACGCGTGTGTGTCACCCAGTGGCTTACACAAAACAGATTTTACGCACGGGACGTACGCTTTCAATTGTGGAACTTCTCTGCTTCAATTGGCTCGCTGTATTTGCAGCCATTGGTAGGCAGGTCCTTCTTACTACGTTTTCAGTCATTGGTTCTTCAAGGTTTCAGAAACCCAATTCAAGGCTCTTATTAGTCGAATGAGAGGTCAATCAAATCTAAACCAATCAAAGCACTCCTTTGGCTTTCTGTTCACGGCTGTGTCTGTAGTGGAAGAATGGAAATGCAGCTTTTTTTTTTCAGTACGCCCTAGGACGCAGAGACGTGACCGCCCGCGGTATCCCGGAGTGCAAGAGGTTAATATTAGGTCTCTAACTCCCAAGTCTCTGCTAGTCCATGATCTGTTAATTGATCATCAGATTGATTTAATATCCCTTACAGAGACTTGGTTAGGGCAAGAGGATTGTGTTGGTTTGAATGAATCAACTTCCTCTGGTTATTTAAACTGTCAAAATCCCAGAAGTTCTGGTCGTGGAGGAGGAGTAGCAACAATTTACCATTCCAAATTACTAGTTAATGTAAAGCAACAAACACGTTATAATTCCTTTGAGGGCCTGGTCCTCAGTATTGGGCATTTAAACAATTTTAGGCTAAACCCAATTTTATTTGCCATAGTTTATCGTCCTCCATCAACCTACTCAGAGTTTTTATCTGAATTTGCCGAATTTTTGGCTGATTTAGTGCTGAAATCTGATAAAATAACTGTAGTAGGGGACTTTAATATACATGTAGATATAGATAGTGATTGCCTTAATTTGGCATTTAATTCAATATTAGACTTGATGGGGTTTTCTCAGAAAGTAGGAAATTCTACTCATTATCTCCACCATACGTTGGACCTTCTTCTGACATATGGCATAGAAATAGAAAATCTGGTAGTGTCTCCTCATAACCCTGTACTGTCAGACCATTGTCTGTTAACCTTTGATTTTACTATTTCTGACTATTTGGCTCCTAAGGAAAAATATTACTACAGTAGATGCCTCTCAGATGATGCTGTTACCAAATTTATGCAGATTGTTTCCTCTATGTCATGTGTCAACACAACGGAAATAAGCTATTGACAGTTGACCTTCTGTAATTGATAACATGGTAGATAGTGTTACAGCTTCTCTGCATCAGACTCTAGACATGATGGCCCCTTTAAAAAAAGAAAAAGTCTAATCAGAGATTTCTAACTCCTTGGTTCAACACAGAAACTCGTAGCTTAAAACAGAAGACTCATCAATTACAAAGAAAATGGTGCTCCACTAATTTAGATGAAATCTATTTAGCTTGGAGAAATCATCTTTTAATTTATAAAAAATCTCTGAGAAAAGCTAGAACAAGTTATTATTCTGCATTAATAGAAGAGAACAAGAATAATCCCAGGTTTCTTTTCAGCACTGTAGCCAGGCTGACAAAGAGTCAGGACTCTGTCAATCCTAGCATTCCCTTAGAACTTACTAGTCAAGACTTTATGAACTTTTTCAATAATAAAATTTTATCTATCAGAGATAAAATCAGTCAGATTCTTCCCACCATTAACTTAAATACAGTAACTACTACAACTCCTTCAACTGACATCTGTTTGGATGAGTTTACTCCAATTGACCTTTTAGAGTTAGACAATATAGTTTCCTCATCCAAGCCTTCAACTTGTCTTTTAGACCCTATTCCTACCAGGTTATTTAAAGAAGGTTCTGTGGAGGTAAAATGATCAGCCGAGATGCGACGAGCTGGAAGGTTGCAGGGTTTTATTACCTCCAACATAATGAGGCACACTTTGTAGGTCTGTGCGCTACTGTGCTCTTGAGGCATGTATAGCAAGGTCTTTTATACATGTTATACAAACAGAGAGAGAATGCATGGCACATTAGCATAGTGATATACATATCAGTCCATACCTATTATTAGCGTGACCAACTGGCACCCGGATGTCCTCTCCCTAATCCAGGGATGTACACACGTGGACAAAATTGTTGGTACCCCTCTGTTAATGAAAGAAAAACCCACAGTGGTCACAGAAATAACTTGAATCTGACAAAAGTGGTAATAAATAAAAATTCTATGAAAATTAACCAATGAAAATCAGACAATGCTTTTGAATTGTGGTTCAACAGAATTATTTTAAAAAACAAACTCATGAAACAGGCCTGGACAAAAATGATGGTACCCTTAACTTAATATTTTGTTGCACAACCTTTTGAGGTAATCACTGCAATCAAACGATTTCTGTAACTGTCAATGAGACTTCTGCATCTCTCAGCAGATATTTTGGCCCACTCCTCATGAGCAAACTGCTCCAGTTGTTTCAGGTTTGAAGGGTGCCTTCTCCAGACGGCATGTTTCAGCTCCTTCCACAGATGTTCAATAGGATTTAGATCAGGGCTCATAGAAGGCCACTTTAGAATAGTCCAATGTTTGGCTCTTAGCCATTCTTGGGTGTTTTTAGCTGTGTGTTTTGGGTCATTATCCTGTTGCAAGACCCATGACCTGTGACTGAGACCAAGCTGTCTGACACTGGGCAGCACATTTCTCTCTAGAATACCTTGATAGTCTTGAGATTTCATTGTACCCTGCACAGATTCAAGACACCCTGTGCCAGATGCAGCAAAGCAGCCCCAGAACATAACAGAACCTCCTCTGTGTTTCACTGTAGGGACAGTGTTCTTTTCTTGGTATGCTTCATTTTTGCGTCTGTGAACATAGAGCTGATGTGCCTTGCCAAAAAGTTCCAGTTTTGTCTCGTCTGTCCATAGGACATTCTCCCAGAAGCTTTGTGGCTTGTCAACATGCAGTTTGGCAAATTCCAGTCTGGCTTTTTTATGATTTGTTTTCAACAATGGTGTCCTCCTTGGTCGTCTCCCATGAAGTCCACTTTGGCTCAAACAACGACGGATGGTGCGATCTGACACTGATGTGCCTTGACCTTGGAGTTCACCATGAATGTGTTTAGAGGTTGTTCTGGGCTCTTTTGTTACCCACTTCGAATTATCCATCTCCTCCTGCGGCCACATCCAGGGAGGTTGGCTACAGTCCCGTGGATCTTAAATTTCTGAATAATATGTGCAACTGTAGTCACAGGAACATCAAGCTGCTTGGATATGGTCTTATTGCCTTTACCTTTACATGCTTGTCTATAATTTTCTTTCTAATCTCCTGAGACAACTTTCTCCTTTTCTTCCTCTGGTCCATGTTTGGTGTGGTACACACCATGTCACCAAACAGCACAGTGACTACTTGTCACCCTTTAAATAGGCCGACTGACTGATTACAAGTTTTGTAGACACCTGTGATGTTAATTAGAGGACACATCTTGGTTGCACATGTCCCTATGGTCACATTATTTTCAATCTTTTCTAGGGGTACCATCATTTTTGTCCAGGCCTGTTTCATAAGTTGTTTTTTAAAATAATTCTGTTGAACCACAATTCAAAAGCTTTGTCTGATTTTCATTGGTTAATTTTCATAGAATTTTATTTATTACCACTTTTGTCAGATTCAAGTTATTTTCTGTGACCATTGTGGGTTTTTCTTTCATTAACAGAGGGGTACCAACATTTTTTTCCAACAGCTGATAAAAAACAACAGTCCATATGTTCCTGGTTGTCCCCCAGGGGCTCTCGGTCCCTATGGGAGTGTCCTCTGGCTTCTCTCCAGACCTGCTGAGTGTGTGAATGTCCGTGTAGAGTGTGGTGGGTCACCACAGGGCTCCCCCTCCCCCCCAAGACACTCTGTGTGACACCCCCCCCCCCCCAGTCGTTTGGGGCCCCAGCTCTCGGTAGAACTGATCTGCTGTAGAGGAGTGAGCGGGAGGGCATGGCCTGTCTGAGGGAGGGGACGGGGGAGGGGTGGAAAAGACGGTGTGCTCCGCTCCGGGTTCCAGCACGTTAAACAGACGTGGGTCGTGGGCGCACGGGGCCGGTTCGCGTCATGTGTAATGGAACCAACCGGCGATCGGCCGGCTTTAGGGAGTGAGGTGCGGGAAGAGCGCTGTGGAGAAGGAGGGGGAGGAGGGTGGGAGTAAATGAGTGCTGGCCCAGGACGTCAAAGGTGTCTGGGCTGCACAAAAATTGCATGTGGATCCGCGATGGTGAGGGACTTTCCCAGTCAACCTGGTGGTGATCCGCAGCGGCTGTGAAAAAATTAAGTCTCTGACTCCTCTCATGGCTCAGTCCAGCACAGATGTGAGGAAGGCGAACGGCCCAATTCCTCGAGGATGCGTAGCGGCTGTGAAAGAACTGCAGCTGTATGACTGTACGTACTTGGCGATATGGCTTTAGGTGCAGACGCAGCCCTAAAGCCATCGGGACAGCAATCGGCTAAACTCCCGTTGTGCGCCGTGGCTGAAAAACCCGTACAAAGTCCTGTATGCGGGCTGCATGTCTGCTTCAGGTGCATGAGCAGCCCTGAAGGTTCTGAGGATGGCGATTGGCTGTGTTTCTCGAGCATGTGACAGCAGCGGAGGACGATAAGATAAGATAAGATAAGATAAGCCTTTATTAGTCCCACAACGGGGAAATTCCAGGATTGCAACAGCACAGGGATAGCAACACTCAGAGCAACAATCAGAATGCAAGAAAAAAAACAAGCAAGCAAGAGCAGCTAATATACATATGTACATATTACTATAAAATATATATATACACACACACACACACAGACACACAGTGCAGAGCATTGTAGCTGGATGGAATAAATAAATGAATATATGAACACACAGTGCAGAGCATTGTTAGCTAGATGGAATAAATATGTAAATATATAAACACCACAGTACGGAGCATTGCAGCTAGGTGTAATAAATATGCAAGTATATAAACAACCACACAGTGCGGAGCAATGTAGCTAGATGGAATAATATGTAGATATATAAAAACACAGTGCGGAGCATTGTAGCTAGATGGAATAAATATATAGATATATAAATATAAACACACCCAGTGCTGAGCATTGTAGCTAGATGGAATAAATATGTAAATATATAAACACACACAGTGCAGAGCATTGTTGCTAGGTGGGATGAAACAGCATAACCGTCTATTAGTTATCCTACATGGTATGATTATGTGCCCATACATATTCTCCACCCTCCATAGCGACCGGTATGTTCCTAGTTGTATGCCGGAGAGGACCATTGTGTAAGGTCTATTGCATCTTTTGCATTCAAAAAAAACTATTAGTTTGTTACGTCTTTTTGCTATCTCTGCGAGCAGCCCTGCTTAGGTTGTACAGTCTGACAGCCGTTGGTAGGAAGGACCTACGAAACCTCTCGGTTGTGCACCTGGGATGATGTAGTCTGCTGCTAAATGAGCTCCTCAGTGCATCCAGTATGTCCTGCATAGGGTGGAACTCGGACTCCCAGCAGAGATGACAGTTTAGCCACCCGTCCTTCTCTCTCCTATCTCCTCCATCGGATCAAGGCGCTGACCCCAGGACAGAGCTAGCTTTCTAATCAGTTTGTTCAGTCTCTTCCTATCGGCTGCAAGTAATGCCACTGCCCCAGCAGACCACTCCAAAAGTGATGGCTGATGCCACCACCGTGTCATAGAATGACTTCAGCAGCGCCCCTTGTACACCAAAAGACCTGAGTCTCCTCAGCAGGAACAGCCTGCGCTGTCCCTTCTTGTAGAGTGCGTCAGTATTGTGTGACCAGTCTAGTTTATTGTTCAGATGAATACCCAGGTACTTGTAGGATGTCACCATCTCGATGTCTGTTCCCTGTATATTTACTGGTGCTGTGAGGGGTTTGTCCTTGCCTGCGACAGTCCACCACCAGCTCCTTAGTTTTCCTCGCGTTGATCTGGAGGCAGTTCCGATGGCACCAGTCCACAAAGTCCTGGATAAGCCCTCTGTACTCAGCTTCATCTCCGCTGGAGATGAGACCAATGATCGCAGAGTCATCAGAGAACTTCTGTAGATGGCAATGTGTTGTGTTGTGTGAGAAGTCCGCAGTATAAAGAGTGAACAGGAAGGGAGCCAGCACCGTTCCCTGGGGGGCCCCCGTGCTACTGATGATCGTGTCGGAAACACAGTCCCGGGTTCTCACAAACTGAGGCCGGTTCGTGAGGTAGTCCAGGATCCATGATGACAGGTGCTGGTCCACCCCTGCGCGCAGCAGCTTGTCCTTCAGGATCATCGGTTGGATGGTGTTGAAAGCACTGGAGAAGTCAAAGAACATGATCCTCACCATATTCCCGGGCTTCTCCAGGTGGGACAGAGAACGGTGAAGGAGGAAGATCACCGCATCCTCCACCCCAATGCCATGCTGGTAGGCGAACTGGAGTGGATCCATCGCTGGTTCCACTAGGGGGCGGAGATGAGCAAGGAGCAGTCTCTCCAGGGTCTTCATCAAGTGGGACGTCAAGGCCACCGGTCTGAAGCTGTTCAGGTCTTTGGGGTGGGAAGTTTTTGGTACAGGTACCACACAAGATGTTTTCCACAGCTGTGGTACCCTCCCCAGTTTCAGGCTCATGTTGAAGATATACGTCACAATCCCACACAGCTGGTCTGCACAGGACTTGAGGAGCTTTGCGCTGATGCCGTCCGGTCCCGACGCCTTCCTCGCCTTGATCTTCCTCAGCTCGTCCTCACCTGGGTCTTGGTCAGGGTCAGGATGGGGGGCTGTGTGTTTGGGAGTGGGGGGGGTGTCGTGGAGTGGGAGTGGGGCCGCAGGACTTGATTTCTTAGAGGCAGCAGTGGTTGTTGTGCAGACAGGGGGGAGGGCGGTTTGTCAAATCTATTGAAAAACAGATTCAGGTTTGTTCGCCCACTCCCTGCCCCCGGGGGCCTGGGGGGAGGTATTCTGAGCCCCGAGATGGTTTTGAGGTTTCTCCAGACCCCGCTGATGTCGCTCTGTTGCAGCTTGTCCTCCATCTTCTTCCTGAAGCTGTCCTTGCCTTCTCTGATCTTTCTCCTCAGCTCCCTCTGTACGGACTTCAGCACTCCCTGTTCCCCGACCTGAAGATCCTCTTCTTCTCTCTCAGAAGTGTTTTTATCTCAGGGTTGATCCAGGTTTGTTGTTTGAGTGACGCCGTGTATGGTCTTGGTGGAACGGATTTGTCCACACAGAAGCTGAGGTAGCCCGTGAAGGTGTGAATGAGGCCATCGATGTCCTCACCATGTGGATCGCAGAGCTGCTTCCAGGCAGTGGCTTCAAAACAGTCCTTTAGAGTGTCCATTGTCTCCTCAGACCATAACTCCACAGTGTGCACGGCCGGAGGTTGTCTGTGCACTAGGGGTTTGTACACCGGTCGGAGATGAACCAAGTTGTGATCCGATCTCCCAAGTGGGGGGAGTTGTGATGAGGTGTATCAGTCTTTGGAGCCGGTTTGTCCCTGTGCATGGCGCGCGCTTGGCGCAGTGACCACGTAGCTGGAAGTTGCGCTGTCCTCATAATCTTGCGGTGTGTGTGCGGGGCTTCTGTGCGCGGGAGGTCCACTGTCCAGAGTGAGTCAGGGTCGGGGAGCTTGGTGGAAATCAACGCAGAGGGCGTCGATGATTTCCCCATTGAGGCTGCTTCCTTCGGTTCGCTCGTGTCGCCGTTCATGGTGCGTGTCGGTCCCAGCACTGCCTGCTCCGGAGAGCACTCTCCGGTGTGGATGAAGAGGATGCTGGTGTCACCATGACATGTCTAGGGTCACCAGTGTGGAGGTAAAATGATCAGGCTTGACGCGACGAGCTGGAAGGTTGTAGGATTTTATTACCTCCAACATAATGAGGCGCACTTTGTAGGTCTGTGGGCTACTGTGCTCTTGAGGCATGCATAGCAAGCTCTTTTATACACTACTGTTCAAAAGTTTGGGGTCACTTAAAAATGTCCTTATTTTTGAAAGAACAGAACTTTTTTTCAATGAAGATAACTTTAAACTAATCAGAAATACACTCTATACATTGCTAATGTGGTAACTGACTATTCTAGCTGCAAATGTCTGGTTTTTGGTGCAATATCTAGATAGGTGTATAGAGGCCCATTTCCAGCAACTATCACTCCAGTGTTCTAATGGTACAATGTGTTTGCTCATTGTGTCAGAAGGCTAATGGATGATTAGAAAACCCCTGTGCAATCATGTTAGGTCTGCAATGCTGTAATTGCTGCAAATGGAGGATTCTTTGACGAAAGCAAAGTTTGAAGGAAAAAATTATTATTTCAAATACAAATCATTATTTCTAACCTTGTCAATGTCTTGACTATATTTTCTATTCATTTTACAACTCATGGTGGTAAATAAGTGTGACTTTTCATGGAAAACACAAAATAATTGTCTGGGTGACCCCAAACTTTTGAACGGTAGTGTACATGTTATACAAACAGAGAGAGAATGCATGGCACATTAGCATAGTGATATACATATCAGTCCATACCTATTATTAGCGTGACCAACTGGCACTCGGACGTCATCTCCCTAATCCGGGGATGTATAAACAACAGTCCATTGTTCTGGTTGTCCCCCAGGGGTTCTCTGTCTGTATGTGAATGGTTCTCTGCTTCCTCCAGACCTGCTGAGTGTGAGAAATGTCCGTGTAGTGTGAGAAATGTCCGCTTCCCATTTATTGGTAGCTTTATTCTTCAAATAATCAATTCTTCATTAACTTTAGGCCATATACCGCAGTCTTTTAAAACTGCTGTAATTAAACCCTTACTCAAAAAGCCAACGCTGGATCCAGGAGTTTTAGCTAACTATAGACCAATCTCTAATCTCCTTTTCATTTCAAAAATCTTTGAAAGAGTTGTTGCTACGCAATTATTTGACCACTTGCAGGGAAATGGTTTATTTGAAGAGTTTCAATCTGGGTTTAGAATCCATCATAGTACTGAAACAGCCTTAGTGAAGGTCACTAATGACCTCCTGATCGCATCTGATAATGGACTTGTTTCTGTACTTGTCCTTTTAGACCTTAGTGCAGCTTTTGATACTATCAATCATTATATTGTACTTGATAGATTAGAACACTATGTTTGACTTAATGGAACTTCATTGCAGTGGTTTAGTTCTTATTTATCTGATAGGTTCCAGTTTGTTCATGTCAATAATGAGTTTACTTTCAACTCAAAACTCAGTCATGGAGTTCCACAGGGATCTGTGCTAGGCCCTACTCTTTTTAGTTTATATGTGCTTCCGTTAGGCAACATTATTAGAAAGCATTGTATACATTTTCATTGTTATGCAGATGACACACAATTATACCTGTCAATGAAGCCAGATGATAGTAATCAATTAACCAAGTTAGATGTCTGTCTTAAGGAAATCAAAGCTTGGATGACTTGTAATTTCCTGTTATTAAATTCAGATAAGACTGAAGTCATTCTTGTTGGTCCAAAAAACCTTAGAAATACCTTTCCAAATCAAACTTTTAGTTTGGATGCAGTTACTCTTTCTCTTAATAGCTCTGTGAGGAACCTTGGAGTTATTTTTGATCAAGATCTGTTTTTCAATTCACATATTAAATCTGTTTCTAAGACTGCCTTCTATCATTTGCATAATATTGCCAAGATTAGGAGCATCTTGTCTCAGAGTGATGCTGAGAAACTGATCCATGTTTTTGTTAGCTCTAGATTAGATTATTGTAACTCTTTGTTATCAGGTTGTCCTAAAACATCTTTAAAAAGTCTTCAGTTGATCCAAAATGCTGCAGCAAGAGTTTTAACAGGTACTAGAAAGAGAGATCATATCTCTCCATTTCTGGCCTCCCTTCATTGGCCTCCCATAGAGTTTAGAATTAAGTTTAAAATCCTTCTTCTCACGTTCAAAGCTCTAAACAATCAGGCCCCTTTCTATTTAAAAGATCTGATGTTACCCTATTTTCCTAACAGAGCACTATGCTCCCAAAACGCTGGATTACTTGTAGTACCTAGAATCTCCAAAAGTACAATGGGGGACAGAGCCTTCAGTTATCAAGCTCCTCTCTTGTGGAACCAGCTGCCAATCTGGATTTGGGAGTCATACTTGATCTCTGTTTTTAAGAATAGGGTTAAAACCTTCCTTTTTGATATTGTCATGGTCTGAGCGCCGATCTCGTCCATGCTCGGGTCATGCAGTATTTTCCTCCCATTCGATATTATTCCCTATGGTCCCGCAGAGCTCTTATTCTGACAGCGTCTCTGTGGGGCTTCCGGCTGTCAGAACTGAACCCGGCTGTGACAGCTGGAATAAATGGAGCTGATGATGCCCTCATCAGCTGTGCTATCCCCTTGCCTATTTAAGGGAGCAGCTTCGGTCTCTCGGGGCTGCAACCTCGTTTATGGATAACGCTGGTCTCCCCAACGTTAGGCTGGAGTCCCTACGTCCCGGCTCCAGTCATCCTCTAATTCCTTGCTACTCTCTGTAAGTTTATTCCTTAATCTGTGTGTATCGTCAGTGTGTCTTTGCCTTAGTCCTTATTTGTGTTTTGCCCCTCGTGGCTCATTATTTTGTACCTTTTGTCCTTGTTTAATAAATACGCAAACTCACTGGTCGCCTATAGCCTCTCATTAGCAGTTCGTGAGGGCCGCACCATGACAGTAGGTCGCAGCCCTAAAGAGACGCCGGTGACCGTGAGTTTGCCTAATTGGACTTGCAGTTTTCCCTGTTCAGTGTACCAGTGTGCTGGGGGATGGCGCCACTCAAGGGCTACGCTAGGGGCCTGGGCTACCAGCTGGTGAAGGCCCTCGATGATATTGATGGTATCCTTTTCACTGCTTGCCTCTACGACACTCCCAGCGATGCACGCTGGTACCTGGACCTCGCTGAGGTGATCATTAACCGGCATCCTCGCTACGCTAACCACCCTGAAATCACGGCGAGGATGGCGGACATCTCTGCTCAACAGGAGAAGCTCCGTGGGCTGGAGAGAAACTCCGGCAGGAAGCCGAAGAGGAGGCATCCTCGCTCCTCGCGTCGGGATCCCATTCCTGTCCCTCATCCAGTCCAGGAGTTTGCACCATCTAGGGGTCATCCCCAATGGAGTGAGACGTCAGTCGGGATTCCCCCAGAGGATTTACAGCTGACAGCGGCTTCCATCCGGGACCGAGTGGCTGCAGCTTGCTCCGCCTTCCATCCTACACAGATCATGAAGCATGTGACGGCGGTGGTCAGGCTGTTGGATAGGCATCCAGAACTGTATGATTACCCCGAATACGTTGACCTGCTTGCCTCGGTTTCCGTGCAGGAGCAGTGTTGCCCTGACCTCACCTTCGCCTTGCCCTTTGACAGTAAACGTCATCACCATGCTGACTGCAAGCCTCAGCGAGAACCCCGTCCGGATCCAGTTCCGGGTAGCCGCACAAACTCTGTCTCTCAGCCAGCTGCAGCCTCTGTGTCTCGTCGGAGGAGTAAGACAGCTGCCTCCACTTCCGGGTCATCTGTCTCCGCTGTTCCGTCAGCTCCTCGATCCCAGCTGTTCATCCCCCGTCCTTGATGCCCCCTCCTGCTGCTGTGAACTCCACGATTCCGTCTCCGGCTGCTCCCATTCCTGATCCGGTGCGAGAAGCTCCTCTTCTTCTTCCCGGGGGGTCCTCCGTCTCCATCCAGCGGGGGAAAGGAAGAACCAAGTCCACTGCAGTGGGTTCTATTGGCCCTCAGTGGATCAGGCAAGTGTTTCTTCATTCTTTTCCTTCACTGGGTGAATTGCCTTGTTTGATTCCTGGAGGTGGAGTTCGGGGTTCACAGTCCCCCGAGCTCCCTCCACCTGCTGCAGAAATTAATTATGAACCTGCCGCCTTTGTGTCTCCTTCCCCTGAGCGTTCCTCAGCGCCAAGACTACGCCGCCGGACGAGGAGGGAGCCTGCGGGCCTGGAGAGCCTGGTTCCAACCCTGCAGCCACGATACAGGCAGAGGAGGAGGGCGGACTGCAGATTGGAGCCTGCGCCGACGAGCAAGTGTCCTCGGGTCTCCACGGAGGGACAGTTTGACCTAGCAAGTCAGGGTTCCCCTGCCATCACGTCGTGCAGGCACTCGGCATGGACATCTGCGTCAGGTAATCCCTGGACTGTGGATACCATCATGCCGGCTGCGGAGCCCACCGTAGCGGAGTGGGAACCAGAAGACAACCTTCTTCCGTCTGAACCCGGATCGTCAAAGTCCTGGACGGCGACAGAACTCGAGATCAGGCAAATGCTCTATTTTGTCTTTCTCCTCTCAATTCTGGAGCATTCTTGCCTGTCTCTCGGGGAGATGAGCCGGGTGCAGCCATCTTGTTTCACTGGGCTCTGTCGCTACCAGTAATCCTGATCCCGGTTCTTTTTCTTCTCCTGAGCCTCCTCCCAGGGTCACCGGTGCGGAGTCGATCCCGGTCACTGTGCTGGAGGTTCTGGGTTCGGGTTTGGAGGCCATCCCTGGTGCTGCGCCGACCCAGTCGGGATCCATCGCGGGTGCAGCATTGACCCAATCGGGGTCCAACGTGGGTGCAGCTGCGACCCAATCGGGGTCCATCGCGGGTGCAGCATTGACCCAATCGGGGTCCATCGTGGGTTGTGTTCCAGCCCAATCGGGGTCCGACGTGGGTGCTACGCTGACCCAGTCGGGGTCCATCATGGACGCTGCTCTGACCCAGTCGGGGTTTGTCGTGGGTGCGGCACGGTCCCGCTTGGGACCCAACGTGAGCACTGCGCCAGTCCGTGTGAGGTTCGGAGAAGGAGCTGCAGATCCTCCACCGATCGACGCCGGACTGGTCCCTCTTCCTTTCCCCGTTTCCCCTTTCCCTCCATCGGGTGCCGCGGGGATTCTCTGTAATCAGTTTGGCTCTCCCTCGCTGCTCCTCGCCATAGGGAGGCCGCCTCCGAGTTCTCCCCTGTGGTCCTGGTGGCCTGATGACGTGGGTCGGCCGCCTGGGAAAGTGTTTCGCCGGTTTGACGTGCTGGGTCGACCACCCGACAAACTGAACTTTCTGCTTGGCGACCTGGTCCGGCCACCAGAGGTACTGTTTCTCCAGGCCTGGGACTGGGGTAGGCCGCCCGAATCCTTCCTTTTTCCCCTGCCAGCGATTTGGACGCTAGACGCAGGACGACCCCCCAAGCTGTTTGCTTCCATGCCATTGTGTTTTTACCTGCTGTCATCCCTGTTTTTTTCCCTCTCTGCTCTGCTGTAATTTTAGGGATGCACTGGTGTTATTGTACTGTGTATTTCGCCGCTCCTTAGAGCGTGTTTTTTTTTCCCTTTGATTGTTCCCTCCGTAGGCTGTGGGATGTTCTTTTGTTGCCTATGGCCATTTATTTGAATTGTTTTGAACTGTCTGTATTTTGCCGCTATTTTAGTGTGATGGACTGGCGATCTGTCCAGGGTGTACTCTGCCTCTCGCCCGAAGATGCTGGGATAGGCTCCAGCCTCCCCGCAACCCGAGAAGATTAAGCGGAAGAAGATGGATGGATGGATGGATGGTGTTTTACCTTCCTCTGGTGGAGATACACCTGCTTATTATGGTGGTTTAACCGTGTATCTGTTATTTGTTTTTTGGTTTTGTCCTCTGCCTGTGCATTATGGAATATATCTGTGTTTTTTTTTCCCTTGCTCTCTTGTGCACTGTTGAGTCTAAACTACCTTAAACCCCAGTTCTTTGATACGATGGCCAAATAACCAGGCTGAGAGATGAAGTATATTTTACTTTTTTTTACTGAAAGTGAGATATGGAATTACAACAGCGCTAGGACACACCACTTAGGCAATTCCTGGAGTGAGTGTGCCCCCCAAAATGGAGCCCTATAGTTTTTATAGCCTGACCACCCCCTCATGCAAGAGGGGAGGGGTTTTACCTCATTGTATCTGTAACATATTTTAAACTTACGTGTCAGCTCAGCTGTGTACAGAGCTAATTCTAACTGATTTCAACGAATAAATTATGGGGTGTAATCTTACCTCTGCAGTGTAGCGTGTAAAGCAAGCAGATAAAGTAGTGTGAGAAAGAGACCGAGAAATCAAGTCAATATATCAACAATTCCCCCTGATGAGGTGTCCTATCAGGGCACCTCACTATCTATCTATCTATCTATCTATCTATTTATCTATCTATCTATCTATCCCTACATTTTTTGCATCTCCCCCTGTTGAGATGGGTCTAAAACCCATCTCATAATCCCTAGTCTACCCCCTATGTGTATAGTGTTTTTAAGTTCTATATGTGCGTGATGTCCTCCTTCCGGCATTGGTATAGACCTGCCCCCTTCAGGTCGTCATCTCTCCAGAGGACATTGGGTGTGGTGCAGACATCATGAGTTAATATAGCTAACAATCCTATATGTGTAAAATATATTCAAAACTAAACTATCCTCATCAGAATCAGAATCAGCTTTATTGGCCAAGTACGCACAACACATACAAGGAATTTGACTTTGGCTAAAAACTTGCTCTCGTTGTTCAGGTGGAGGATTTAAATAGGATTCAATGACAACAGAGTATGTACAGTAAATTACAGTCTGTCCACGTTTCTATAAAAGGATGCAAATATATACAGGAATATATGCAGTTATTTACTCAGACTAACCACACTTTGCAGAAATATATGAAAAAATATACAGTCACACAGTATTTCAATGTGAACTCAGGTTCAGTGATATAATGTGAATGAAGTAAAAAGCAGTGTGAGAGTTATGTGCAATGTAATAATGGATGAAAAGTCATGAGTACAGCAACAGGTAGGACTAGGTGAATGTTAGGAGTTCATCAGAGTGATGGCTTGAGGAAAGAAACTGTCCCTGTGACGGGTGGTTTTGACCTTCAGTGATCTGTAACGACGACCAGAAGATAGAAGTTCAAACAGTTTATGGCCAGGGTGTGATGGGTCAGCACAGATGTTTCCCGCCCGTTTCCTGGTTATGGACCGGATTCTGATTCTGATTCTGATTCTGATTCTATTCTTTCATTAATCATTTATCACAGAGGAAACCTGTGGGGCAGCAGCAATGCAAAGCAAAATCTAACACCATGTGAATGTACATTGTAGACTCTATCGTAGACCCTAAACTATCTCATCGGCGTCTTCTGGATCCCCATCAGTCATGGCACAACCTCGTCATCGTCCTGGCAACAGATGGGCAGGTGGGTCCCCTTGCTATGGAGGCGGTCCTTGGAAGAGAAGGCCACTAAAATAGATCTTTCTTTTATTTTTTATTTTTATTCTCTTAATTTTAATTTTTATCCTTTTAATTTTTATTCTTTCATTTTAATTTTTATTCTTTAATCATGGGAATACAACAACATCCACAAAAACCAAGATCAATAAACTAATAATTATAAGGGCTCCTTGAATTATTTTTCCCCATTTGCCAAATACATATTATCAACCCAACTACCTACAAAATTATCAGTGCCAGATTTAGCTTTATTTAGCCTTTAGCTCTTATAAAGATTTTCATTTTTCTAAAATTTAAGCTATATTTTAAAGATATGCAACTTATGGATTTTATAACTATTTTAGTAAATTGATTGATTAATTGTGCAATTATCTAAGCTAGAGATACAAAAGGTTTTTCTTTTTGTTTTCCTTTTCCTAAACATTAATTGTGCTATATGATAATCAACCAGATCCCGCAATTTCAATAACTTTAATGTGTAAGCAATAAATTAGTAAGTTCAAAATACCCGACTTTGTATATAACATGGACAGCCCTTTTTGTAATGTTAGCAATAAATTATGTATACTTTTATAATTGTTACCCCAGGCCTCTATACAATAGGTCAAGTATGGAAGAATCAATGAGCAATACGAGATATTAAGTGATTTGTCTTAATTTTATTAATGATTGCAATATTTTTGCAACTACTTTTATCATCTTCTATCATCTTCTATCATCGGGGTGGCACAGTGGTTTAGCACTGTGGCAGCACAGTTTTACCCTCGGCCGGGGGATCGCGGGGATCATGAGGTCGTGGGTTCGATCCCAGCCCCCGACCAACAGTGAGCTGTGTGGAGTTTGCATGTTCTCCCCGTGTTGCGTGGGTTTACTCCGGGATTTCTCCGGTTTCCTCCCGCATACCAAAAACATGTAGGTTTAGGGCGCTCGTGCACGCAGCGACCAGCAGCCGGTGGCTTGTCACCAGACTGCAAACCAAATCTACCTACGGGTACAAATAAGTAACAAAAAAAAATTTTAAAAAAATCTAATATTACCTTGTAATAGAAATTCACTAATTATGCATTTATCTGTTAAAATCACATATTTTATAAATGTGTGTGTGGGTGTGTTACAACATACATATAACTGTATAACTGTAACTTTTATCCATATATGAACTGTTTTAATATGCTATATTAACAAGCTGTTTAATGTGTCTATTATATTTTGTGTTCCAAGATAAATTTCCGTCCTCATATGGTTCTCTCATTACTCCAAACATTCCAGTGTGGTGATCATTCTTTAAGGGCCTGTTATGTCTTTAAACTCATAGCATGCACTGGCAATGTTTGCATAGCTTCCTCTTCCCTCCCCCTCTTGTCTGGTTCTAATGCCCAACAAATGTTGTCCCTGAGGAGCAGCCAAATGGGGCAGAGGTTGTAAATTTTTGAAAAAATGTGTCAGTTGTGTCCACTTTTGATTTTCTATCTGACCCCACCACCACTTTTACATTTCCTATTTTTGTGTACATCTCATCTCATATAATTCAAAATCTGTATCTTTTTCTTCATTAATCCATATTTCACTTATTGCAATAATCCTAAATGGGGTGTGAAATTGATATAAAACTCCTTCATACTATCCAAGTTTGCATTATTGTCAATGTCTGATCCAAATTCATGATTCCATTCAATTGTTGATCATAATAAGCACACTGATTGTTAATATGATTAAAATAATTATTGTCTGGGGCAATATCTCCTAAAATGTCTTCTGGCTGCTGTTCAGTATTGACAAAGGTTTCAGCTTCAATTTACCCTAATACACTTCCATTATTAAATAAGGAAAAGGAAGAAAAATAAAAGAAGAAACACTAAAGAAAAAGCACACAAAAATCTCGACTCATAATCTCCACTGCACTATTATTCGTACATCAGAACTAAGGTTTAAATTTATCTAATTCCTTCCTTTCTCTAATCATTATTATAATAATTATATTTAAATTTCAAAAATGTTATGAAGTTATTTTTATGTTATCATATGTCTTTTTACATCTTTTGCATCTGATTAGAATTTTAGTGTTACAAAGCTAATAAATCAAGGACTTCTGCCAATGACGGAGTTCCTGGAGGCACATTGCATTTGATACAGTGGGACTTGTGCGAGCACCCACTTAATTTTTTGTAAAGCAATCTTAATAAATGTAAAAACCTGTATTGTCTTTAAGGTAGATACTAAATCAAGTCCTACAGTAAACATAAATTCAGCAAGTTGAACTTTTCCTTAGACATTTGGAACTTTTCTCATAGATTTGCATGGTTTTCTTCCTTACCAGTTTACCTTGTTCCTTATAGACATGGTATTTCCTTTACAATAATCTACAGGTATTTCCTTAAACATCTGGAAATTTATTGATGTAACTTTTAACTTCTCCTATTGAATGTCGTGATTTCATCACCAAACAGCTTCATTTGTATTTTTCTCTTCATTATCATTGTCTGTGTGGTGTCCTGCAAACAACATGGGCTACATTGACAATTGGAGCTCATTTTGGGGAGCTCATCTTAAATAAAAATATAATGTATAAGCATCCCAAAGTGATTAAACAAAAACTGGTAAAACTCAAATTAAAGATAAAGCCTCTAAATTAAATGATTGGCCTCTCTTCCTCCTCATAATTTAGAATTAAATGTAGTTTATTAAATATTAGGTCTCTAACTCCTAAGTCTCTGTTAGTCCATGATCTGTTAATTGATCATCAGATTGATTTAATATCCCTTACAGAGACTTGGTTAGGACAAGAGGATTATGCTGGGTTAAATGAATCAACTCCCTCTGGTTATTTAAACTGTCAAAATCCCAGAAGTTCTGATCATGGAGGAGGAGCAACAACAATTTACCATTCCAAATTACTAGTTAATGTAAAGCAAAAAACATGTTATAATTCCTTTGAGGGCCTAGTCCTTAGTATTGGGCACTTTAGCAATTTTAGGCTAAACCCAATTTTATTTGCCATAGTTTATCGTCCTCCATCAACCTACTCAGAATTTTTATCCAAATTTGAATTCTTAGCTGATTTAGTGCTGAAATCAGATAAAATAATTATAATAGGGGACTTTAATATACATGTAGATGTAGATAGTGACTGTCTTAATGTGGCATTTAATTCAATATTAGACTCGATGGGGTTTTCTCAGAAAGTAGGAAATTCTACTCATTATCTCCACCATACGTTGGACCTTGGTTCAACCTTAGTTCCAAGGTTGTCATAGCCAGGAACGGCACTGGGGTTAAGCTCCCAGTGCTCATAAAATGCTCCTTATGGCGTGCGTCTCGAAAAGCCTCTGACAACTAAGTCCAACTCCTAGCCTGCCCGTGTGGTTTAGTCTCTAAGCCCGGCGGAACTGCTTTTACTAATAGGAGAAGGGGCGAGGGCGGATTTCTGGCGCCTTAAAACCAGATGCTTCGGGTAGATGGTGGCTCGTCAACCTGGGAAGGTAGCCCATCTAGGGGAAGGTAAACCCTGATTTCAAACCTCCGCTGCCTTGCGGCATACCCGGTCACGGGAAAGGCTTCGGGAGTCAACCCTGAGGAAAAATCCAGAGTCGGAGCCCCTAAGGCAGTTCTCTGTTGTGCTCAACATCGTTCTGGCAGCTCCTGCAACGGCACTGGTGCCAAACTGTAGCAGCCCTGCTGTTCCTTTGGATTCATCAGTGACATGGAGAGGGGGGATATGCTGCCTGGGCAACATCTTGTCCTCCATATCTTCCTGCCCAGGCATGAATCCTACCAACGCCCAACGCTGGAAGGTAGAACACCGGATCACTGGAGAGGACACTCCAGCTTCGCCTTTGGCGTAGACAAAACACGGGGAATGACAGTTACTGGTTATAAGCCACCGCTCAATTGGCGTAGAGCGCGGCACCAGGGGTTGTTCCCGACGGTGGGAGGGATCATCGGATCTCACTGGACAGCTACCGCCCGCCTCAAGCTGGGCAGCCCCCAGCCAATAAGGTGTTGTCCCGCCACAGCTTGCTTTCCTCATTGGGTGCATGGGGATGAGGAGAAGTCCGAACAGCAGGCTGAGAACCTTCGCACCAGGCAAGACAATAAAACAAAAGAGACCAACTCTAAAACTGGGAACTTGGAACGTCCGCACTATGATGACAGGACTCACTGCTAACCTCAAGGACATCAACGACACCAGGAAGACTGCCGTCATCAATAATGAGCTGAAGAGACTGGGAGTGGATATCGCCACTATCCAGGAAACACGGTTGGCTGACGCAGGCACACTGAGAGAGAAGGACTACACGTTCTACTGCAGGGAAAGTGCAGTGACGAACACAGGGAACACGGAGTGGGCTTTGCAGTGAAGAACACCTTGCTGAAGATGGTGGAACCGGGCAGCACTGGCTCTGCATGACTCCTCACCCTCCGCCTGAACACCACTCAAGGCCCAGTCACCCTCGTCAGTGTGTATGCCCCAACACTGACAGCCACACCAGAGGCAAAAGACGAGTTCTACGAGAATCTTGCAACAACTGTCAGGATCATCCCCAACTCTGAACAACTCATTCTCCTTGGAGACTTCAATGCCAGAGTGGGTGCTGACCACGACTCCTGGCCCTCCTGTCTTGGACCTTTTGGCGTGGGCAGAATGAACGACAACGGACAGCGGCTGCTCGAGTTCTGCACATATCACGATCTGTGCATGACAAACTCGTTCTTCAAGACCAAGCCCCAACACAAGGTTTCCTGGCAACATTCGCACTCAAAGCACTGGCACCAGCTGGACTTGATCCTGACCAGGCGCACCTCACTGAAGAACGTGCTAATCACCCGTTCGTTCCAGAGTGCAGATTGCGACACAGACCATTCATTGGTGTGTTGCAAGGTCAAGCTGCAGCTGAAGAAATTCCATCGTGCTAGACAGCCTGGAAAGGCACGGATTGACACCAGCAAGATGGCTCAACCAGAACTTGTTGAGAACTTTTTGCTGGAACGAGCAGGTGATTAGCACGTTCTTCAGTGAGGTGCGCCTGATCAGGATCAAGTCCAGCTGGTGCCAGCGCTTTCAGCGCGGATGTCGCCAGGAAACCTTGTGTTGGGGCTTGGTCTTGAAGAATGAGTTTGTCATGCACAGATCATGATGTGTGCAGAACTCGAGCAGCCGCTGTCCGTTGTCGTTCATTCTGCCCATGCCAAAAGGTCCAAGACAGGAGGGCCAGGAGTCGTGGTCAGCACCCACTCTGGCATTGAAGTCTCCAAGGAGAATGAGTTGTTCAGAGTTGGGGATGATCCTGACAGTTATTGTGAGATTCTCGTAGAACTCGTCTTTGGCCTCTGGTGTAGCTGTCAGTGTTTGAGCATACACACTGACAAGGGTGACTGGGCCTTGAGTGGTGTTAAGGCAGAGGGTGAGGAGTCGTCTAGAGCTATTGCTGCCCGGTTCCACCATCTTCAGCAAGGTGTTCTTCACAGCGAAGCCCACTCCGTGTTCCCTGTGTTCCTCACTGCCCTTTCCCTGCCAGAAGAACGTGTAGTCCTTCTCTCTCAGTGTGCCTGCATCAGCCAACCGTGTTTCGTGAAGAGTGGCGATATCCACTTACAGTGTCTTCAGCTCATTATTGATGACGGCAGTCTTTCTGGTGTCGCTGATGTCCTTGAGGTTAGCAGTGAGTCCTGTCATCATAGTGCAAACGTTCCAAGTTCCCAGTTTTAGAGTTGGTCTCTTTTGTTTTGTTGTCTTACCTGGTGCGAAGGTTCTCAGCCTGCCGTTCGGACTTCACCTCATCCCCATGCACCCAATGAGGAAAGCAAGCTGTGGCGGGACAACACCTTATTGGCTGGAGGCTGCCCAGCTTGAGGCGGGCTGTAACTGTCCAGTGAGATCCGATGATCCCTCCCACCGTCGGGAACAACCCCTGGCGCCACGCTCTACGCCAGTTGAACGGTGGCTTATAACCGGTAACTGTTGTTCCCCGTGTTTTGTCTACGTCGAAGGCAGAGCTGGAGTGTCCTCTCCAGTGATCCAGTGTTCTACCTTCCAGTGTTGGGCGTTGGTAGGATTCAGGCCTGGCCAGGAAGATATGGAAGACGAGATGTTGCCCATACAGCATGTCCCCCCCTCTCCACGTCACTGATGAACCCAAAGGAACAGCAGTTGTGGTCCCCTTCACCTCCCCACCAGGTCCTATGGGGGTTCCCCTCCTGCTGTCTGCCCACCCACCATTAAGCCTCCCGGTGGACAGGCCACCACCTGCCACACTCCTTCATTACTGGTGGCTCTTCAATACTGGGCGGCCGCCGGAGGGACTGACTTTCGGGGTCAGGTGGCCTATGTTTCCCGGGTGGCCGCCAGACACTGTCTTCCGGACTTTTGGCTGGGCCTGGAATTCGGGGTGCCCTCCTGAGCCTCTTTGCCTCTGGACTTGGGGAGGAGGGTGATTGCTTTTCTGTTATGGGCCCTGGGTGGGGTTATATGTTGTTCCCACCTTTCCTGTTCCCCCCTACCTCCCACCCGAGTTCATGGGTTGTTGTTCCTGCTTGGGGGGGAGGGTGTTTCTAGGTGTTGTTACTATGGGTGTCTGGTATCCACCCCTAGAGAGGGGGTCTCTGTCATGAACCGAGCCGGGTTTTTCGGGCTCAGTTCTTACTTGCAGTGGCTCAGGTTACTTTTGTGTTATGCTATCTTTTGTGTTTTGCTGGTTTTGGTTAGTTTGCTGTGCCTGTAGTCACTGCTCTGGTCTGCAGCTGTTGGGCTGCCTCCTTGACCTACGTTCTGGCAGCTTGCTCTGGCAGTTTGCTGATCCGGCCACGCCCCCTCTCTCCTGACAGTCAGCTGGTGCCGATTACCTTGTTACACTCGCCCAGGTGTACCTAATTGTTCCAGCCAGCAATGCTTGTACTTAAGCGGCCTGTTGCCAGTCAAGCATTGCTGGACCATTGTATTGTCTCATGTATTGTCAATTGTATGGTCTTTACATGGAGGAGTTGTTTCCATACCGTTGCTGTTCCCCTCGGTGTGGGTTGCTCGGGTTTCTGGGACTTTCTCTGACTGCTCCAGCAAATGAGTATGGACTGTTGAATTTATCCTGTTGCTGCCTGCTTGTCGCGCTTTGGGTCATTTTCCGGTTTAACTCCTTATGACTGTTGAGCGTCCTGGAGGACTCCTTTAGTATCCCGAGTTGTGTTGTCACTTTGTATTTTTGTAAGTTTGTATTTTTGTCCTGTGTGTGCTTTTCTTTAATAAATGTGTTTTGTGGTGTAACCCGGCCCTTAAATCCATTCATTCACCTCACTCCACGGTGTACTGCGTAAAAGCGCCCGAGGAGTTATGACTCCTTAAAAGTCCGAAATCCAAAGCACGAGTTGGTGAGATAATTGAAATCATAAATTCATCTTTCTGTTAAAAGATGAGGTTGCATGGTGTTAAAAGCTGATGAAAAATCAGCAAACAGAAGCCTGGCATGGGCCTGTGGTTTTTCTAGATGTTTATATGCACAATTTAAAATGAAAAGCTTAGCATCCTCAACACTCTTTTTTGTTTGGTATGCAAACTGAAGTGGATCAAGTTTGTCTTGAACAGACTGTAGAACAAATTTCTTACAATTTTCTCAAAGATTTTCATCAGAAATGATAGAACCACAGGTCTGAAATCTTTGTGTTCTTTAGGAGAAGTGGACTTGGCAATAGGCACTACTGTAGATGATTTCCAGATGGCAGGAATATGACTGCAGTTCAAAGACATCTGAAACATACAGTGAAGGATGCTGCTAAGCTCATCAACACAATACCGGAGTGTACAGCCACAGATAAGATCTGGACCTTGAGCCTTTCTAATATTAACCTTTTTAAGGTAATCCCTAACACTCTCCTCTTTAATAGTGATATTGTTATTTGAAGAAAGACTGTTTTAAGGTGGGGCATTTTCGCAGAAAAATTGTGCTTTTCAAAAAGACAACTCATTAAAAACATTAGCAAGATCCACATCGTCCACACCCTCATTTCTTATGTTTTCTGTTGTCTTCATTTACTTCTTGTTTTATAGAGGACATGGACTTAATTCCTCTCCAGGCTGCTCTCAGATCACCACTGCTGCATTTCAATTCCACATTTTCCTTATACAATCTTTTTGCATTCCTTATCTCATTCCTAACCTCTCTGTTAATTTCTTTCCTTTCCTCTGTGTTACCAGTGGGGGGGAAAAAAAAATCTTATTTGACAGTTTTTAGCTCTTGTCACCCATTGCTTATTATTGGGGAAGACTGATGGTTTTACATGGAATGTTTGTGTCCACACAGAAAGCAATATAAGATGACAGTCTCTGCCAGTTCATCCAAATCTGTGCATGAGCTATAAAATCATCCCAGTCATTACAGTCCAAACAAGCCTGAAAGCTTGTGATGCTGTTTTCTGACCAGCACTGTTTGCTTTTGTTGCTTACACCTGGGCTTGTAAATAGGAATGAGGTGAACACTATGATAGGGTGCTCCAAAAGGGGGCAGAGGCAAGGCTCTATAAGCACCAGGCACTGTACCATAACACAAGTCAATAGTGGAATTCCTCATCATTGTGCCACATGTCACATACTGATCGTACGTTTTTAGAGTCTTATGTAGCTGGCAGTGATTAAAATCCCCTAAAATGAACTTTGGCGCATCCGGAAAGACAGAGTCCAACCTGTTGGTCACCACCTATCACCTGGATGGCCAATGTGACGTTAGCCCGTGGATGACTATTGACCAGTGTAAAGAAAATCTGTGGAAACTCCCTTGGTAAACCAAAGGGCTGAAATGAGACAGACAGGAGCTCCAGATTGGGGGTGCATATTTTTTCTTCAACCACCACAGTGTTACAATACCTCTGGTTGATATACAAAAACTCCTCCTCCAGAGGACTTATTTGTGATGAGAAGCGACCAGTCCGAGTGCACTGGACATCCAAAGCCACTTAGACAGAAGTCTTCATCACGATCAATGTCCTTAAGCCATGTTTCCATAAACGCCAGGATACATGGCTCCTTAAAATCCCGGTTACACCTAACGTTGGTCTCCAGCTTATTTTGGATGGAGTGGACATTTGACAGCAGAACAGTGGGGAGCGGGAGGAGTCGGCATCTGTCACATAGGCCATACCTCCTTATTCTGCGCTGTATTCTCTCTTCTTCCTCTTTTCCTCCAACGACTCATCGGCAGTGATAATCCATTTGCCAAAATTTGTTCTTCATTCAGATGAAGTAGATGAGGATTTACACTCACACTTGGACAGAGGGAGAGAAGTGTCTCCTGACTGTAGGTAATCCTGTTTACGGAAACGGCAGCATTGGTGAGATGTCTCCGGGCAAAATGGCATAAGAGTCCACAAAGTGGTAAGAACCCCCAAATCCACTCCATGGTGGAAACGATGTGTTAAGTACTCCCGGTGGTGACAAAAGTTAAAACTGACAAAGTTAAAATTGACAAGACCACACACAAACACAAGCTGTTGCTGCTCTCGGGTCACACAGGTGCGTGAACATCCCCCCTAGCATATCACTTAGTAATGGCCAGATAAGGCTTTCTTGAAGACTTGAGCCTTTCCATCAAAATGGTTCATAGTAACGAAGCCGCATGTGAAACTTCATTTGCTCTACTAGGCCATGTAGTCGACAGAGTATGCAGATTTTTACAAGGGCATTATTGGTTTAATGTGTTTTTGTTTTGTTTTTTTCAGTTTCAATAAATGTACTGTTTTTTAAGAAATATCAATGATAATAAGGGAAAAAAGAAATGATACAACTGGGGTGACTACAGAGAATGTGCCTGTGTTACTTGGTGTGCATGTATCATTTTTACTAAGAAATAATAAATTTAATAGTCTTATACTGTCTTTACCAGTATATTTAACTCTGTCCTTATTCTCATGCAGGGTACAGTGGCAATAGTGTCTCAGCATAATGATGCATAATAATGATCCAAGCTCTTTGAAACACAACAGACACTTCACCTTGCAAATAAAAATAAAATTACAAGAATGACTCAGCTGGGATTCAAACCTCAGTCTCCCACTTGTAGAGCACATGCTTTACCACTAAGCGATTACCTCAGGTACAATAAATATTCACTATTTGTGAAAAATGCATCAATGGGAGAAATGTGCTCAAAATGTTCCCAAATGGGAGAAGTCCGCGTTGTTGGTGTTGGCTGTGAAAATTGGCTGTGACAAATCCCTTACACAGTCAAACATGACAACACAAAACGTGAGGGATGGGGATTTCCATTGTGCAAAAAGAGAGATAGATAAGGAAAAAACAAAATGAAAACAGTATAAACAATAACCACATGAAAATATATGAACACAATCCACCTTATTCCTGGGGGTGCCGCTGTAGGAACAACTTTGGGCGGAGCTTCCGGTTTCAGCTGACCTAATGTTAAATCAATCAGTAAGAGTGGAGTAGCAGGGGCATTTAAAATTGCATTTTTAACTCTTTTTTTTTCAAATTCATTTTAATGTATAGTCCACATATGTGTTTTGCACTCAAGTAGCAGCTAATTTCACCTCTTCCAGTTTTTGTATTTTTTGAATGTTTTTGCATAGTTCTGGTACTTGCTGGTGTTCATGGTTGTGCCAGACTGGATAAATGGAGGCTTCTCGCCACATGGTGACAGACTACATCCAAGCACGGTGTTGTGGCGTACATCTGCTCTAAGGTAAATTTGATTATGTCCATATTTTAACAAAATGCAACCGACTTTGTTGCGGTGGAGATGTGCTGGTTGGAATGTTCACCACGTCATGAGTACAGGCAATGAGAAGTCATAAATCATGACTCTTTGTTTGGTAGCGGCAAGTCCCGGGAAAACCCCATGAGTGCCTGGTATCATTGGAAAACTTAGAAACCGTACTTTCTAAAAATATCTATGTTTTTGTGGAAGATGTAACTCCCGATGGATTGAATGTGAGTTTTCAACCTAGCTAAAATATAAACCGTCTTTTTCTGGATCAATTTTTGCACACTACCTACAAATATCATTTTGAAGGTCTTTCAATGCAGAATATGGAAATAACGTTGCATCAGTTTTGAAAATGTCCAATGTCAAAGTGACTCATTTTTCCAGCACGGGTCATTTGTTTACAGCGCTAGCATCTTAGCAGTGGTGCTAACTAATGGAGCTACTGTGTACGAGGCCACTTTTTAAGGTCATCTTCCCATCCCTCGATAGTCGTGGGAAGTGATATGATTATACTAATGTTTTGAGGTGCAAGACGCCGTGTTCCAGCATTTCTGATGCCGAAGTCCTTGTTTTTGAAGTTGCTATCATAATTCACGGAAGGCATCATGGGGCCTAGGAATAAAGTGGATAGCATAAGTTTGAACTTAATTTCAACTGAAAGTTTGCATGTTTTATGATCTGCTAATTGTACATTATAAAATATGATTATATAAATGAACAAAATGACTAAGGCATTTTACTGTCACGCCGCGCCATTCATCAGCGGCGCCACCTGCTCACGCACCTGCTACTCGTCAGCGGCGAAGGATAAAAGCCGCCTCGCCCTGAGCGTCGGCCTGAAGCCGTAGACTTCGTTTCCTTTGCATGGACTTCTACCACATTCTCTTCAGCATCCTCTTTACCGGTAAGAAGTTCACTTACCTCATCTCTCCAGTCTGCTCCCCTGTGCACAGGTGGATTCCTCGGCGGCGGACAATCCCGTCCCTCGTCTCTCCTCGCTGCTGCACCGAGCCCTGCAGGTGGCTGTCTCCCGGGCTTCCATCCTTGAAGCGCCAGTCATCTGCCCAAACAAGTAAGCTTCTCTCCCTCGCCTATTCTCCTCCCGTGTTGGTGTGTGCTCATCACCCTGTGTCTGATTTCTCCCATAGGGTTGCCGGCCGAACGGTCTCCTGCCTCTGGGTCCGAAGCAGACGCCACCACCAACACATTAACATTCTGCAGACACGCACCCAAACATCCCTGTTGTTAATAAACAGTTTGAACTACTCTGAGCCTGTGTGTGTGCGTCTCCTGAGCCGAACGTTATGTCAGTACGGCTTCAGCAGAGCGGCTCGGCGGACGGCGGGCTCGCACACCGGTTTACCATCCTCGAGGCTCGGGTGGATCAGATTGTTTATCAGCAACAGGTGGTTCTTAACCAATTATTAGAACTGACTAACCGATTGAACCGCTTGGACCCCCAACAGCCGTTCCTCCCGACTCGCCAGGGTGGCGCGGCTCCTGCTGTTCCAGCGGCCGTCCAGCCGGCTCCAGTGGCACCGGTTCGGCTCACGCCGATTCCGACCCCCGCCCGCTTTAGCGGTAAGCTCGGCGGAGCGCGGGGGTTTATTATGCAGTGTGAGTCCGTGTTCCACCGTGTGCCCGGAGATTTTCCCTCGGATCACAGCCGAATTGGTTACATAGGGAATCTTCTGGAGGGGCGTGCGTTAACTTGGACCTACGCCGTAATGGCGAGGCCCAGTTATGCCACCCTCACCTATGACCAATTCGTGAGGCGCTTTCTGGAGGTCTTTGACCACTCACAAACCGAAACGGTCCAGGTCGATCGGCTTCTCGCTCTCCAGCAGGGAAGCCGGTCGGCAGCGGACTACGCGGTCGACTTCCGGGTAGCGGCGGAGGAATTGGGCTGGGAGGAACGCTCCCTCTGTGGCCTGTTCCTCCGCAGCCTCAATAGTGATCTGAGGGATGAACTGGCTGGTCGGGATATCCCTGGGACGCTAGCGGAGCTGACGTCCTTAGCGATAAGTTTGGATAACAGGCTGCGCGAGCGCTCCTCGGGGCGGAGGTCTTCTTCTTCTCGCCCTCGTGGAGCCTCGCCGCACCTGTTCCAAGCTCGCCCCCTGGCGGCGCCGCCAGCATCGCGCCCCGAGGAGTCGGAGCCGATGGTGACGGGCTGGACTAAACTTTCCCCTGTGGAGAAACAACGCCGCCGTGAGTTGGGCCTCTGCATGTATTGCGGAGGCGACCAACACACCGTGGAGTGTTGCCCACGGAAAGCCAGTCGGTGGGGTCCGCGAGTCACTGTTGGAAGCCTCGCGGATGTCAATCGGTTAGGATCACTGACTCAATTGAAGCTGCCCATCCGTTTCTGCCATAACCCTACTGGGCACCTCACCCACGCACTGGTGGATTCGGGCGCAGAAGGCAGCTTCATTTCACAAAGCCTGGCAACCCGATTGGGCATCCGCTGCCAGGCACTCAATACTCCCATCTCCCTAATCCACCTCTCCCGTGCCACCCTCGGGAGAGTGACACATCAAACTGTTCCCCTACCGGTCATCATCTCGGGAAACCACCGGGAGGAAATGACCTTTTACGTCCTTCCCAACTCTGTGTCGCCCGTCATCCTGGGGTATCCCTGGCTCCGCCTTCACAATCCGGTCCTGGATTGGAAATCAGCTGGGATCTCGGCATGGAGTACGTTCTGTATGGGCACCTGCCTTCAGTCCGCTGCCTGCTCTCCGTCCGCTCCTCCCCCTGCGACGGACGCTGCACCCCCGGACCTGTCTCTGGTGCCCCCAGAATTTCACGACCTGGGTATGGTGTTCAGCAAAGCGAAAGCTATGTCTCTTCCCCCTCATCGGCCCTATGACTGCGCCATCAACCTCCGCCAGGGGGCTCCCTTACCTTCTGGTCGCCTTTATAGCCTGTCTGCGCCGGAGAAGGAGACGATGAACGCCTACCTGAAGGAATCTTTAAGTGCTGGGATTATCCGCCCATCATCGTCACCCGTGGGGGCAGGGTTCTTCTTCGTGGGGAAAAAGGATGGGTCCCTCCGCCCTTGTATCGACTACCGGGCCCTCAATAATATCACGGAGAAGGACCGTTACACCCTGCCTCTCATGGACACTGCTTTCCACTCCCTCCAGGGGGCGACCTGGTTCACCAAGCTGGACCTACGCAGCGCTTACCACCTCGTCCGGATCCGGGAGGGAGATGAGTGGAAAACGGCCTTCCGTACCCCGAACGGCCACTTTGAATATCTGGTGATGCCGTTCGGGTTGACCAACGCTCCTGCAGTCTTCCAGCGCCTCATAAATGACGTCCTCCGGGACTTCATTGGCCTTTTTGTGTTCGTCTACCTGGACGATATTCTCATCTTCTCCAAGTCCAGGGATGAGCACCAGGTCCACGTGAGGCGGGTCCTCCAAAGGCTGCTGGAGAACCGTCTGTACGTTAAGGCAGAAAAGTGTGAATTTTACGCCAGGAGCACGTCCTTCCTGGGGTTCATCATCGCCCACGATAGGGTGCTCCCCGACCCAGAGAAGGTAAAGGCGGTGGTGGAATGGCCCACACCTGCATCCCGGAAACAGGTGCAGCAATTTGTTGGCTTCGCCAATTTCTACCGCCGCTTTGTCCCCAACTTCAGTGCCATCGTGGGACCACTGACCCGCCTCACGTCCCCGAAGGTCCCGTTCCGGTGGACCGAAGAGGTCGCTGCCGCCTTTGAGGCGCTGAAGGCGGAATTCTCCTCCTCCCGGGTCCTTCGCCAGGTCGACCCCGCGCTGCAGTGCATTGTAGAGGTAGACGCCTCGGACACGGGAGTGGGAGCAGTGCTGTCCCAGCGGTCACCGGACGATGGCGCCAAGCGACCGTGCGCCTTCTTCTCCCGGCGCTTGTCCCCGGCGGAGAGAAACTACGATGTGGGGGACAGAGAGCTCTTGGCCATCAAGCTCGCCCTGCAGGAGTGGCGCCACTGGTTGGAGGGGGCAAGCCTGCCGTTTGTGGTCCTCACGGACCACAAGAACTTGGAATACTTACGATCTGCCAAGCGCCTGAACGCCCGCCAGGCGCGCTGGTCCCTGTTCTTCGCCAGGTTCCAATTTTCCATCACCTTCAGGCCTGGCTCTAAGAACGTCCTGCCTGACGCCCTCTCCAGGCAGTTCGCCCCCGTGGAGTCGGAGGAGGCGCCCCACTCCATCCTGCCCAGGTCGTGCGTCGTGGGAGCCATCTCGTGGGACATTGAGAGCAAGATCCGGAAGGCACAGCAGGTGGAACCTGACCCTGGCGGCGGACCGGAGGGGAGGCTGTTCGTGCCATCCGCGGTCCGAGGAGAGGTCATCCACTGGCTCCACACCTCCAAGCTCACCTGTCACCCTGGCACCTCCCGGATGATAGATCTCCTCCAACGGTCCTTTTGGTGGCCAGGCCTGCGGAGGGATGCAGCCCGCTACGCCCGGGCTTGCCCAATCTGTGCCACCTGCAAATCGGGAAATGCCCCTCCAGCGGGTCTGCTCCAGCCCCTGCCCGTCCCTGGCAGGCCCTGGTCGCACGTCGCTCTGGATTTCGTCACCGGACTCCCCATCTCCAACTCCTATGACACCATCCTGACCATCGTGGACCGCTTCTCCAAGGCCGTGCACTTCATCCCCCTGCGAGGCCTCCCTACTGCCCTGGAGACGGCGGACCTCCTCGTCCAACACGTGGTCAGGCTGCATGGGATTCCGGTGGACGTGGTCTCGGACCGGGGCCCCCAGTTTTCATCTGAGGTTTGGAGGTCATTCTGCAACGCCATCGGAGCCAAGGTGAGCCTCTCCTCCGGCCATCACCCCCAATCCAACGGGCAGTGTGAGAGGACCAACCAGGAGCTGGAGGCTGCGCTCCGCTGTGTGTCCAGATCCAAACCCGCGTCCTGGAGCAACCATCTTGCCTGGGTTGAATATGCCCACAACACCGCTCGCTCTTCTGCTACAGGGATGTCCCCCTTCAAAGCGTCCCTGGGTTACGACCCCCCGCTGTTTCCGGAGCAGGAGAGTGAGGTAACTGTCCCGTCAGTTAGGGCCCATCTCAGGCAGTTCCGCTCCACCTGGGCTGCCGCGCGCCATGCGCTATTACGCACAGCGGAGCGCAACAGGACTGTGGCGGACCGGCGTAGGAGACCTGCCCCGGCGTACAGAGTTGGGCAGCTTGTTTACATTTCCACCCAGGACGTCACTCTAAAAGGCGAGAGGAGAAAGCTGGCACAGCGCTTCATGGGTCCCTACCCCATCACCCGGATCATCAACCCGGTGGCTGTGCGCGTGGCTATTCCCCCCTCCCTCCGCATTCATCCTACTTTCCACGTGTCGAAGGTGAAACTGGCGGTTTCTGACCCCCTTTGCCCTCCTCCTGCAGCGCAACCCGCGCCCCGGATGATTGGTGGCCATCCGGCCTGGTCCGCTTCCTCCATCCTGGACTCCCGGCGCCGGGGTCGTGGGTTGCAATACTTGGTGGACTGGGAGGGCTATGGGCCCGAGCATCGACAGTGGGTGCCCCCGTCGTTTGTGTTGGACCCATCGCTCATCGCGGACTTCCACCGAGCGCACCCGGATAAGCCATCGCCAGGAGGCGCTGCTAGAGGGGGGAGTACTGTCACGCCGCGCCATTCATCAGCGGCGCCACCTGCTCACGCACCTGCTACTCGTCAGCGGCGAAGGATAAAAGCCGCCTCGCCCTGAGCGTCGGCCTGAAGCCGTAGACTTCGTTTCCTTTGCATGGACTTCTACCACATTCTCTTCAGCATCCTCTTTACCGGTAAGAAGTTCACTTACCTCATCTCTCCAGTCTGCTCCCCTGTGCACAGGTGGATTCCTCGGCGGCGGACAATCCCGTCCCTCGTCTCTCCTCGCTGCTGCACCGAGCCCTGCAGGTGGCTGTCTCCCGGGCTTCCATCCTTGAAGCGCCAGTCATCTGCCCAAACAAGTAAGCTTCTCTCCCTCGCCTATTCTCCTCCCGTGTTGGTGTGTGCTCATCACCCTGTGTCTGATTTCTCCCATAGGGTTGCCGGCCGAACGGTCTCCTGCCTCTGGGTCCGAAGCAGACGCCACCACCAACACATTAACATTCTGCAGACACGCACCCAAACATCCCTGTTGTTAATAAACAGTTTGAACTACTCTGAGCCTGTGTGTGTGCGTCTCCTGAGCCGAACGTTATGTCATTTACTGAATTGCCTCTAGATAAACTGCACAGTGAATCTGAGCTCAGTTCTGCAATGCATGTCTAGAGCTTTTATTGTGAAAGGAAGAAGCAGAAATGGTCATCTACTCCAGTTGCTTTTGTTTTTCAGAAAGAAAGTTAAAGTTCTGCTGACTAATTCCATGCCTCTAGGTTTTAATTTCATTCAACTCTCCTGAATATAAAGTGCAAAGACCTTTGGCTACACAAAATATATCAAGTCATTTTACAGACAAATTTAGGGGCCCAAAATTGATTAGACTGGTTTCAGGCCAAGGAAGAAATAAAATTATAGCAGCTCAGACAGCACATTGGCTGTGCACCCTATAGCTCCACAATTCAACTCAAAGTATATAAAACAAGTATGCATGGTCTTACCTTTACTTGTAAATGAAATCCATCCAGTTATCCCTTTCGACAAATCTCAGTGACTTTGTTGTAAAAGTCCTCCTTGGCTTCTTTTTAGTCTCTCTGTCTCAATTAAGATTACTGCCAGTCTTGATAGTTGAATTTTAAATTCATCTAGAAATTCTTCAGTTTTCAGTCTGTATAAAATAGAAGCACAAATGGAGAACTACACTTTACTTTCTGATTTTATCTTTAGCTTAGCCTCAGCCTAGAGCAACAAGTACAACCATGGACAAACTCGTGTGCCTACAGTGCTCAAGTATGCCCCCCAATTTGAGCAACATTACTCCGCAGCCTCTGACCGTGATTTTTAACTAAAGTTTTATCAGATTAAAAGGAACTCCGATTATATTGGCATGTTAGCTCTATATGCTTTATTTTGATGCTAGTAACATAACTATAATATAATTTTTTTGAAAATAATTCCCAGTTTTATATATTTTTAAAAAACTTTATTACGATGTAAATCACCATTTTTGTTTACGTCGCAATGCATTCTGGTTAGTGACATAGAATGGTTGCAGCCGTTTTTTCTGTCTTATACAAGCCAAAAAACGAAGCTACTAACTACTGCCATTTGTCAGTGAAAATGCCACATTGCGCGGCGTTTGGATGTAATTTCCAATCAAAGGGAAATAAAGAGAGCGGGGTAAGCCTCCATAGCTTTCCTAGAGAGGGAAAGTTGAGGAAAAAGTGGGGCGGCAGCGGCTCAGGAGGTAGAGCAGGTTGTCTAATAACCCAATGGTTGGCGGTTCGAATCACGCTCTCCCCAGATATCCTGCCGTTGTGTCCCTGGGCAAGACACTTCACCCACATTGCCTCCAGTGCCCATAACACTGGGTATGAATGTGTAAAAATGTTTAAATGCTCGGTGGTGGCCGGAGAGACCGTTGGCGCGGATTGGCAGCCACATTTCCGTCACTCTATCAGTGTCTATGATCAAGTGCTATAGCGCACGCTTGATAAAGCTGATATATATATTAATCACGCTATGATAAAGCACTATATCGCTCAAAGCGTGCACTTGAGACACTCAAAGCGCACGCTTCGTGCGCTTTGAGTGTCTATGATCAAGCGCTATAGCGCACATTTGATAAAGCTGATATATATATTAATCACGCTATGATAAAGCGCTATATCGCTCAAAGCGCATGCTTGAGTGTGCGCTTGAGACACTCAAAGCGCACGCTTGCGCACGCTCAAGCTTGACATGTCGAAGATCTGGCTGGCAGTCATTTGGAATGACTTTGGAGCACTGCTTATGGACGTTCAACCCGCAGTCTGAGAAAGCAACAGAGAAATTGCTTTATGTTGCTGAGAGTCCATGTTTATCAGTTCAGTGCCCACCATGCTTGTACACATTTTTTTGTGTTTGAGCATTCTATTGTATATAAATCAACAATATATAAGTTTCACCTTAAAATAATGCTTCCTCAAGCGCACGCTTGAGACACTCAAAGCGGAGAGACACTCGCGGAGCGGAGAGACACTCTAGCGCTGTTGCTTTCTCAGACTGCGGGTTGAACGTCCATAAGCAGTGCTCCAAAGTCGTTCCAAATGACTGCCAGCCAGATCTTCGACATGACAAGCTTGAGCGTGCGCAAGCCTGCGCTTTGAGTGTCTCAAGCGCACGCTTTGAGCGATATAGTGCTTTATCATAGCGTGATTAATATATATATCAGCTTTATCAAGCGTGCGCTATAGCGCTTGATCATAGACACTTATAGAGTGAAGGAAATGTGGCTGCCAATCCGCGCCAACGGCCTGTCCGGCAACACCCGCGCATTTAAACATTTTTACACATGCATACCCAGTGTTATGGGCACTGGAGGCAATGCGGGTGAAGTGTCTTGCCCAGGGAAACAATGGCAGGATATCTGGGGAGATCGTGATTTGAACCGCCAACTATCGGGTTATTAGACGACCTGCTCTACCTCCTGAGCCGCTGCCGCCCCACTTTTTCCTCAACTTTCCCTCTTTAGGAAAGCTATGGAGGCTTACCCCGCTCTCTTTATTTCCCTTTGATTGGAAATTACATCCAACAGCCGCGCAATGTGGCATTTTCACTGACAAATGGCAGTAGTTAGTAGCTTCGCTTCTTGGCTTGTATAAGAAAGAAAAAACGGCTGCAACCATTCTATGTCACTAACCAGAATGCATTGCGACGTAAACAAAAATGGTGATTTACATCATAATACATCTGGAATTTCCCCGTTGTGGGACTAATAAAGGCTTATCTTATCTTATCTTATCTTAATAAAGTTTTTTAAAAATATATAAAACTGGGAATTATTTTCAAAAAAATTATATTATAGTTATGTTACTAGCATCAAAATAAAGCATATAGAGCTAACATGCCAATATAATTGGAGTTCCTTTTAAGAGGACTAAATTTGTTATATACACTCGTTAAGTATATTACATAGACTACAATAAAGGAGGACACACAACAAAGGCTCCAAACATTACATTTTTGACGAACAGAACTGTCACCAGGAACGTGTATCTTGCACGAGCTCCAACTTGGCTGTGAAGGATTGCGCAACCCTTTTTGAGGCTGCGTTTGCTGCTGCTTCACCTTGCCTCTCTCGCTTGTAATTGAACAGGAAATGCATAGATTCTGCAATTTTTAAATGTATAAATATTGTTGAAATGATTGGAATCTTTCAGAAATAGCATTACTGTAGACCTACAAGACAAATTAGTGGACAAATATATTTTTTTTTTCATAACGGGTGAGGCTCTGCCTCACTTGCCTCCCCTGACTGTACGTCACTGATCAGAAGTTAAGGAAACTCTCTGCATTTCCTGAAACACTATTCCTCAGGCCGCACAAGTTACTTGGGCAGCAACTTTTTTTTATAGTCAATACTACTCCCAGCATTGTTACTAAAATGATACTGGTATAAAAGGGCTGTGTTGAACAATTTTCAGCCCAGAAACTTTAAAGAACAAAATGGCAGTGTTTTACAAATTTACCACAACTACATAACCATCTAAAAGCAGTTGATAGGTGAGCAGCTTTAGTTACTGGCTGCCAGGACTAAACTGACAACTGGAGTCTCTAAACTGCACCACCTCACTATTGTTGTGGGATTGGGCAAAATGTCTGTCATGCATATTAAATTTTACTTGGTAATCCACCAACTGGGCTTTATCACCAGTATTCACACAACCAAACTTGTGCTGATACTTTATACTGATACAACTGTTTGAACTGTGTTCACATCCTTTTGCTGTCATGAATGGCCCCTCGGGGCAGAGAGAGAGCCATGCACCAACTGCAGTTTGTGGCCTTTATTAACAAAAACACCACAGTTCCGAAAAGTGCACAAACCCTGAATCCAAAAACGGACATAGAGGAAAACTTACAGGCTGGGATAAGTTCAGGCAAACTCACCAGAGCAGAATTGGGGCTCCACTGGCGAAAAGAGGAATCATTGAGACTGCCGCAGTGAGTGGGGAATAAGATGAAACAATGAGTGGCAGGTGCGGGCGCTATGAGCAGGCAAAAAGGTGACAATAAATGAAGATTGGAATCAGCTGGAAGAGATGAGGCAGGAGCGGCTGGATTTGACAGCTGACAGGGCGACGCCCACACAGAGCACCAAACTGGAAATGCCACCTGATAGCTGTCAACACAGAACACCAAAGGAATAAATACCATCGAAAGACTAATAAATAATTACAAAATGAAATGAAACATGAGGGTAAGACAACTGAAGCCTAGACAGAAAAATAGAAAGCAGTATAAAACTCAAAAGGCACAAAAATACAACAAATATATATAAATACAAAGAAAAGCCACAAGACTGAGTCTGGCAGAACCTCCAGAACTCAGCTCATGGCATTTGCAACCTTAAGACAAAGTTGATCACCATACTGTCCTCACATCTGTGCTGCAGAGCAGATAATCTGTTTAGTGGATATAAATGCTGGAAGAAATGTTCTGTTTCTCCTGTTTCTTTTTTCCAAGCATTTCTTTACTCTTGGCCTCATTTTGATGCTGTTCTCTACATTATCTAACAATGGCTCAGATTAGTTCCCTAATTTCATACGGTGAGCAGACATTCATCACTGACAGTGCCCCTGTTGCCCTATGGATTTTTGGGGTTCCTAACCTCAAAACTATAGCCCAACTCTCCTCGACATGGCTTTACTCAACTCAGCTCGCTTTTGTTTCTATTACAACAAAGTACCACCTGATATATATATATATATTTTTTTTTAACAGCAAGGCAGCGCAACACTCCCATGACGTAAAACTCGTGATACAAGCAAAACAAGATGGAGGATTACGAGGGAATGATTTACATTCTGCTGCTGCTACTCTGTGGTTTTTTGTCACAGTAAAGACCAAACAGGAGAGCCAGAGAAGGCTATATACATTGAGATGAAACAGGGTGGAAAAGTACAGCAGAGTTTTGGTTGCCATAACAGAATATGAAGACAAAAATGTGAGGATGCCAACTACTAGAAGATGGATGAGGATGAGGGTAAGCTAACGGTTACTAAGGCTTGCTACAGTCATTATAATCCTGCGTACTACATTGTGATGGCGGCAGGTTATGGTTATTTAAGGCATGAAAATATGTATGCTGTCTGTGTGTTTCACATGGCTGCTTTGTTGCAAAATAATCGCTGCAAACCGTCAGTCTGGACATTCAACTGCACCTCGCAGTGGTGGGATCTCTTTGTTCCCAGCTTCACAAACATGCAGTGGTTGCATAACTTCCGGATGTTTGAAGAGACTTTTACCTTTCTGTGCAACAAATTGTGTCCGGCCATGGGGAGACAAGATGCAGTATTCCGCCAATGTGTGCCCCTAAAGAAGAGAGTGGCTATTGCTTTGTGGAAGCTTGCTACCAGCTCAGCATCACACTACTGGCCATGTGTTTGGAGTCAGCATCACAAATGTGTGCAGGACTTTTATGCTGCAGCAGTCATTGTTGGTGCCAAAACAAATCCGTTTTCCTGATGAAGGGAGGTTCAGAGAAATGTCTGTCTACATTGAAAACAGGTGAGGGCTCCCACACTCTATGGGTGCTACTGATGGCTCCCACATACCCATGATAACACCACAACAATATCACACTGACTACTTTAATCATAAAGGCTGGCACTCCATAATCCTTCAAGGTGTTGTTGATGGAAAGGGGCTGTTGTGGAATGTGTTTGTTGGGCTGCCAGGGAGCTTGCATGATGCTAGGGTTCTGAGATTGTTCACACTGTGGGAGTTAGCCAGCCAGGGAAACCTCTTCCTACCTCACATCAGGAACATTGGTGTGGTAAGTGCGGGCTATTACATCCTGGGAGACTCGGCTTACCACTTGCAAAACTGGTTCTTGAAACCATACCATGACACTGGGCAACTGACAGAAGAACAGCACATGTTCAACCAAAACATCAGTCAAGTTTGGGTGTTGGTGGAGAATGCTTTTGGCAAGCCGAAGGGAAGGTGGCGCTGACTTCTGAAAAGGAGTGACTGACATCCAACTGGTGAAAGCTACGGTTCTGACTCGTTGTGCTCTGCATAATCTGTGTGAAAATCATGGAGAAACTTTTGACACTACATAGGATGATCCTACAGCTGCAGCACATGAACCAGTGGGGGGCAGCGGTTCAGGGTGTAGGGGAGCAGGGCAGAGATGTAAGAGATGCTCTGATGCAGTACTTGTGTAGCAATATTGATTAAACAATGTGAGTGCCTTCCCATTCATGTGCCTACACATGTCCACCTTCTGTGTTATGAAAATAAAATTTTGTACCCTTTTCAGATACATCTCCTCTTTTGTTATAAGGGTTATTTGTGAAGATAAGGGTGATATAATGCTAAAAGACGGGGGAAGCCGTCTATGAAGAATCCAGCAGTTGGATAAATCACTTTTGGCTTGATGCAAGTCTGTTAACAGAATTATGAACTCGACATACCAGGAGAAATAAGGCGGAAACGGCGTGGATGTCATGCTGGAATAAGACGGCGGGCAAGGAATATAAGGTACAGACCTTCCCTCCCATCCGTTATTATGGGGAATGTATGATCGCTACTCAGAAAAACAGATGAGCTAGCTGCTATCTCCCACGACAATAGCATATACAGGGAGTGTAGCCTGATGCTATTCACGGAGACGTGGCTAACAGAACTAGCAACAGATGCTAACATTGAACTGGAGGGTTTCCACGCAATACAGGCAGACCGAACACCAGACAGTGGGAAGGCAAGGGGCGGAGGAGTGATGATGTATGTCAATAACAACTGGTGCAGACCGGGGCATATCACGGTTAAACAACAACACTGCAACAAAGACATGGAGTTGCTAGCTGTTAGCATGCGGCCTACATATCTCCCGAGGGAATACTCGCACGTGATCTGCATTGTTATTTATGCAAATCCGACGGCGAACGCTGGGACAGCGCGTGACGTCATCCACTCAGTAACTGGCAGGTTGCAGACAGAACACCCAGATGCTCTTCTCCTCATCTCAGGCGATTTCAACCATATTTCACTGTCTCCCATTCTACCCACATTCACCCAGTATGTCACATGCCACACTAGTGACAATAAAACACTGGACTTATTCTACGCAAACACTAAGGAGGCATACACCTCATCACCACTCCCCCTCTTGGGAGATCGGATCACAACTTGGTTCATCTCCGGCCGGTGTACAAACCCCTAGTGCACAGACAACCTCCGGTCATGCGCACAGTGAAGTTATGGTCTGAGGAGGCAATGGACGCTCTAAAGGACTGTTTTGAAACCACTTCCTGGGAGCAGCTCTGCGATCCACATGGTGAGGACATCGATGGCCTCACTCACACCATCACGGACTACATCAGCTTCTGTGTGGACAAATCCGTACCCACCAAGACCATACGGTGTTGCTTGAACAACAAACCCTGGATCAACCCTGAGATAAAAACACTTCTGAGAGAGAAGAAGAGGATCTTCAGGTCGGGGAACAGGGAGATGCTGAAGTCCATACAGAGGGAGCTGAGGAGGAAGATCAGAGAAGGCAAGGACAGCTTCAGGAAGAAGTTGGAGGACAAGCTGCAACAGAGCGACATCGGTGGGGTCTGGAGAAACCTCAAAACCATCTCTGGGCTCCAGAATACCTCCCTCCAGGCCACGGGGGCAGGGAGTGGGCGAACAATCTGAACCTGTTTTTTAATAGGTTTGACCAACCGCCCTCCCCCCCGACTGCACAACAACCACTGCTGCCTCTAAAGACATCGAGCCCTGCTGCCCACACCCCACTCCACCAACACCCCCCCACTCCCAACACACAGCCCCCCAACATGACCCTCACTAAGACCCAGGTGAGGACAGAACTGAGGAAGATCAAGGCGAGGAAGGCGTCGGGACCGGACGGCATCAGCGCAAAGCTCCTCAAGTCCTGTGCAGACCAGCTGTGTGGTATTGTGGAGCTCATCTTCAACCTGAGTCTGAAGCTGGGGAGGGTACCACAGTTGTGGAAAACATCTTGAGACCTGAACAGCTACAAACCAGTGGCCCTGACGTCCCACATGATGAAGACCCTGAAGAGACTGCTTCTTGCTCACCTCTGCCACCTGGTGGGACCAGCGATGGATCCACTCCAGTTCGCCTACCAGCATGGCATTGGGGTGGAGGATACAGTGATCTTCCTTCTTCACCGTTCTCTGTCCCACCTGGAGAAGCCCGGGAATGCAGTGAGGATCATGTTCTTTGACTTCTCCAGCGCTTTCAACACCATCCAACCGATGATCCTGAAGGACAAGCTGCTGTGCGCAGGGGTGGACCAGCACCTGTCATCATGGATCCTGGACTACCTCACTAACCGGCCACAGTTTGTGAGAACCCAAGACTGTGTGTCTGACACGATCATCGGTAGCACGGGGGCCCCCCCAGGGAACGGTTTTGGCTCCCTTCCTGTTCACCCTTTATACTGGGGACTTCTCACACAACACAACACACTGCCATCTACAGAAGTTCTCTGACGACTCTGCGATCGTCGGCCTCATCTCCAACGGAGATGAAGCTGAGTACAGAGGACTTATCCAGGACTTCGTGGACTGGTGCCATCGGAACTGCCTCCAGATCAACGCGAGGAAAACTAAGGAGCTGGTGGTGGACTTCCGCAGGCAAGGACAACCCCTCACGGCACCAGTAAACATCCAGGGAACAGACATTGAGATGGTGACATCCTACAAATACCTGGGTGTTCATCTGAACAATAAACTAGACTGGTCACACAATACCGACACACTCTACAAGAAGGGACAGCGCAGGCTGTTCCTATTGAGGAGACTCAGGTCTTTTGGTGTACAAGGGGCGCTGCTGAAGACATTCTATGACACGGTGGTGGCATCAGCCATCACTTTTGGAGTGGTCTGCTGGGGCAGTGGCATTACAGCAGCCGACAGGAAGAGTCTGAACAAACTGATCAAGAAAGCTAGCTCTGTCCTGGGGCAGCACCTTGACCCAGTGGAGGAGATAGGAGAGAGAAGGATGGTGGCTAAACTGTCATCTCTGCTGGAGTCCGAGTCCCACCCTATGGAGGACATACTGAACGCACTGAGGAGCTCATTTAGCAGCAGACTACATCATCCTAGGTGCGCAACTGAGAGGTTTCGCAGGTCCTTCCTATCTACGGCTGTCAGACTGTATAACCTAAGCAGGGCTGCTCGCAGAGATAGCAAAAAAACGTGACGACCTAATAGTATTGAATGCAAAAGATGCAATAGACTTACACAGTGGTCCCCTCCAGTATACAACTAGGACATTATATTGGTCGCTACGGAGGGTGACAATATTTATGGGTACATATTCATACTATGTAGGATAACTAAGCAGACGGTTATGCTGTTTATTCCATCTAGCTACAATGCTCCGCACTGTGTGTTTATATATTTATATATGTATATGTACATATGTATATTCGCTGCTCTGGTTTTCTTGTCTTCTTGATTATTGCTCTGAGTGTTGCTATCCCTGTGCTGCTGCAATCCTGGAATTTCCCCATTGTGGGACTAGTAAAGGCTTATCTCATCTTATCTTATCTTATCTTATCTTATCTTATCTTATCTTATCTTATGTTTAATCCCATTTGACCCTATCCCATTATGAAATAATTAAATGTGACCCATGCTGGCAAAATGAGTCACTTTGAGGAAATTATCAAAACTGAGGTAACTGTGTCCATAAAAGAGGAGGAGGTGAGGTGAGTTTATATATTTTATTAACTAAGAACAGGAACCAAACAGGAGTCACTCCATACAGGTCACGGGTCCACAGCAAAGAGAGCCTCTTCCACCATGGCCTCTTATGCTCCCCGTGACACCACAACCTGAAAGGTAGGTCATCACCTCCCACTACACCATGGGTGTCGTTATATTGGTACACTCAACTTAATATCTAACAAACCCCCTCCATCCCTGGCCTTTTATTTTTTTTGAAAATAAAATTTTGTACCCTTTTCAGATACATCTTCTCCGTTTATATTGGGTTAATTATGAAGGTATGAGTGATTAAATGCTAAGACGGGAAGCCGTGTACGAGTCATCCAGCAGTTAGATTTAACACTTTTGGTGTGATGCAAGTGTCATATCATGCATGTGTCATATATCATACAGAAGTGTCAAGGCATATCATACTGTAGTGATATTTAACAAAATATAGTGTAATAAGTTACAGGAATTATTTATTTTATTAATAGTGGGTGTGTGAGGGGACAGAGTTAAACCGTTACCCCGACTCTCACTGACATAAGTCCGGACCCAGGAAACACGCACACACAAGGCTCGTGCAAGTTTTCAGTGATTTTATTGAACAATAATAGTGTATGAGTGCATGAGGGCGAGGTGTGATGTAGTTCTGAGTTAGTAGATCTGAGTCGGATGGTGCATTGAGTACAGGATCCAAGAGATATTGTATCATTTTATGGATCACAAGGTCAAGGATTTGAAGAGAGATAAGGTCAGCATCAGAGAAAATAGGGTCAACCACGAGGGGACCCGTGGTTTGTGTCGGGTCCTGAGCCCTGTTTGTCTGGGCCCTGGTAACCACACAGACTGTAGGGGTGGGTGGGTGGGTCTGTGTAGTGGGCAACAGAGCAGAATTTTTATTTATTTTATTTTATTTGTTTATTTGACAGGGACAGTGCAATACACATAGACAATTAATCAAATGACAATCAATCTAATGTGTTGCACAAAGAGTGTATAGCTATTAGCTAATTTGCAACTCTTGTCCCTGGATGGGCTTTAGAAAGAAGAAACAGGTAAAAAGAAAGAAGGATAAGGAAAAGAAAAAATGAAAACAGAATAAACAATAACCACATACATCAATGCAAACAAGATTATAAATACACAATATAAAAACCTGACTCACATTTGCCTATTTCAGGTCTCCCTCCCTTCGTCACTCACTATAAACAAACACATTCATTCCTTCCCTTCATTCACTCTCACCCTGCAGACAATCATTTCATACATGGGTACATTCTTGTTTATTTTTCAGCCAGTTTTTAACCTTTGTAGTAAATGTTTTAAAGTCCGTTATTATTTTAATTTCATTTGGCATTGTGTTCCAGATATGACTGCCCTTTATAGAGAAAGTTGTTTGTCCAAATGTGGTTCTGCGGTGGGATATTTTACAGTTATTGTTAACAGAACTCCTGGTGGCTCTGCTGCTGTCCTGTCTTTGGATGAAACCAGCAAGTGGCTCTGGCGCTGATTTATGGAAACATTTGAAAATTAATTTCAGAAAACAGAGGTCAATGAAACTCTCAAAACTCAATAGATTGTATTTTTTAAAAATATAACAGTGATGCCACCTAATGAGCTTTTTATCCAAGATTTTTAGAGTTTGATTATATAATGAATCTATATGTTTTATTGTGGAAGGAGCTGCTTGAGCCCAGACTGTCAAACAGTATATGAGAAAAATCCATTGAATGCATATACAGTACAGCTGCTTGGTATGGTATGTAATATCTAATTAATTTAAAGCAGTTCAGATTTTTTTTTTACTGTTTTAGAAGTTTTCTTTATATGAAGATTAAATTTGAATTGAGGCTCTAGTACAATGCCAAGGTATTTGAATTCTGTAACTAAACTGATGTCTTGATCATGTATATTAACTTTAAAATGTTGCAGGTTACATTTTTTGATGGAAAAGCACATTGAAACTGTTTTCTGAAGGTTCAGCAATAGATGGTTCTGGAAGAGCCACTCTTGGACATCAACCATACTTGTAGACAGTACATCTGCAGCCTGTGCTGGAGTCTTGGCAGCTGTGTAAATAACTGCATCATCTGCATAAAGTTGACATGTTGCAGCTGAGCAGTGTAGTGGCAAGTCATTAATAAAAATGCTGAAAAGTAAAGGACCAAGAATGGACCCTTGTGGGATACCCATACGGTTGTCTAAAAATAAGGATTTATCCTGGTGAACTTTTACACACTATTCTCTATTCTGGAGATAAGATGCAAACCATTCTATTGTATCTGGAGAGAAGTTAAAATATACCATTTTGGATAAAAGCAAACTGTGGTTTACAGTATCGAAAGCCTTTTTGAGATCTAGAAAAACAGCCCCTACCACATTACCCCTGTCCAAGGACTGTTTGACATTTTCAATAACGCAACAATTTGCTGTTTCTGTTGAGTATCCTGGTCTAAAACCAAATTGATCTGGATGAAGAAGTTGACTGTCTTGTAGATAGTCTATCAGCTGTGTAGCTACAACTTTTTCAAGAACCTTAGACAGGACTGGTAAAATAGAGATTGGGCGGTAATTACATATATCGTCTTTACTGCCTGATTTATAAACTGGTATGACAACAGCTTTTTTCCAACCAGATGGAAATGTACTAGACCTAATGGAGAGATTGATGAGATGAGTCAGTGGTTTGATTAATATTTTGCTGTGCGTTTTGAGAAAGGAAGTGCTCATATTGTAGATATCATTAGTTTTTGAGTTTGAGAGTGTTTTAACAATACCAGCAATTAACTCCTCATTTACCTCATCGATGTGAAAAGAAACTGTTGAAAGTATTGATTTTGTGTTGTTGAGCACATTTGGCAGCACAAAGTTTTTTGTTAATTCTTCCACAGAGTCCACAAAATATGAATTAAATTCATTTGCCAATATAGCCTTGTCACTGATGGTCTTGCCATTGATTCTAAGTTCCTTTACCCCCTTCTGAACATTTTTTTTATTAGTTAAGTTATTTAAATGCCTCCATAAGGAACTGTTGTTACCCTTTGCATGATCTATCAGTTTATTGTAATAAGATACTTTTGATTTTCGCAGCTCTTTATTTCTTTATTTCTTTTTTTATTTTAGCACTTTATTTCTTAAACTTTTGTACACAAGGTGATCCTTTTGTACAAAATGAATCAAAGGACCAGGGGGTGCCTTGTATGGCTCCTTGTTTTGCAAGTGAGTCCACAAGGTCATTCCATTCTTTGTCCTGACCTGGTGTGCGCGAGTGACCTCTGACCTTTTTCCAGTACACCTGGAGGTTGTTGGAGGTGACCAGGTGATCACACGGCTTGAAAAGGTCTTGATGTTTAACCGGTTTGTGGTTGAAGGTTACAAAACCTTTGGCCTTCCAGAGTGCTAAATGACACGTGAAACTGAGGCGTGTGTAGCTGGAGTTGGTGCAGATGACCAATGTGTGAATGCCGTGGTCTACGGCAAGTTGCAGTGTAATGAGCACAACTGCGATTTCCACATACTGGGATGATTGGGAACCCAGTTGAAAGTTGTGGGGTTCACAACGCTGATTGTTCAACCATGCCACTCCCACACCTGCACAGATGTGAGTTTCATGGTGGAAAGAACAACCATCGACATAAGCGGTGACCATATCTTGACAGATGTTCTGGTCGAAGTAGTGATGGTTTGGGTCTTCAGTGACTGTAGGTGGCTTTGCACGAATGGATGGTCCTGGAGTGTCCTCAGAGCACCGTTGGCAGGCAGCCAAGTCTGTGCCGAGAGGGCTTCTCAACTTCTGTGCGTAGCGGACCTCCACATCAAAGCTTTGTAGAGCCATCAACCAGGAGGTTATTCTGGCATTTGTTACAATGCCTTCTCTGATGCGTTGACTGTAAAGGAAAACCACTGCTTGGTGGTGAGTCTCAACTGTGATTCTCTGGCCACCTACATAGTTGGAGAAATGTTTGACTGCCCATACAATGGTCAGAAGGGCTTTTTCGCAGTCCAAGTACTTCAATTCCGGACCAGAGAGGGTTTTGTTGGCACAGGCCACAACTCATTTGTCATGGTTGTAGATTTGGTATAATCCAGCACTTAAGCAGTTGACAGAGGACCCCACTTGTAGGAAGAATGACTGGTCACAGTTGGGATAGGCCAGACATGGTGCTGTGCATAACTTTTGCTTCAACGCTAGCATAGCCTGTTCTTGAGTTTCAGACCAAATGAAAGGGGTGTCGTTTACCTTTTGTTCTTATTAAAGACAAAAATAGAAAGGAGATGTCTTTACCTTCTTAACATGTTTCGACTGTGCACTGCAGCCTTCGTCAGAAGGGTCAGCTGATTGCTGCCAGGTGACATTTTATCAGCTGACTTTCGAGGCCTTATTTTCTGCAGAAAATAAGGAAAGGACACACACAAGAACTCACTGACCACCTGAACAGCACAGACAGCACTGGGAATATAAAATTCACACATGAAGAGGAGGAAAATGGCACCATAGCCTTTCTGGACATGAAAATCCACCACAATGATGACGGCAGCATAAAAATCACAGTCTACAGGAAACCAACCCACACAGATCAATACCTACTATGGACATCAGAACACCCCACAGCACACAAACTATCAGTTGTCAGGACGTTATATGAACAGGCCACCATCATCACAGACCAAGAAGACAGACGGGAGGAGGAAAACCACATAAAGCATGCACTTATACGCTGCTAATATCCAGTATGGGCCATAAACAAAGGGAAACAGCAAGTCAAAAACAAAGAAAACAAACAGGAAATAAGACAGAACAAAAGCCGAAATCAAAAATAAGGACACCATAACTATACCATACATCCGAGGGATCACGGAACCAATTCAAAGGATCATGAAAAAATGCAAAATAAACACAGCAGTAAAACCACACAAAAAATTAAGACAGTTATTAGTACACCACAAGGACAGAATAGAACAAGACTAAAAGTGCAATGTAATATATGAAATATCATGGAAATCATGCAACAAAACCTACATTGGAGAAACTGGAAGATCATTCACCACAAGAAAAAAAGAACACCAGAAGGAATGTGAGAAGGAAACACAAGGACGACTCACAAGATCACAAAAAGAAAAGGCAGAACAAGAAACATTAAAATCAGCAATATCAGATCACTGCAAAAGAAATAATCACATCATGGACTGGGACAACTCAAAAATTATTGGATCAGAGAGCAACAGACACAAACGCTGGATCAAGGAGGCCATAGAAATCAGGAAGCAGGGAAAAGACACCATGAACCGAGATGAGGGGGCCTTTATGCTTTCCTACACCTGGGATCACATTCTCCAGAGACCATCTGACGGCGGAAAGCGGGGCCGGCTCGGTGGATCTGACAGGTCTGCTAAGCTGGCCCCGCCTACAAAAGTCAGCTGATAAAATGTCCCCTGGCAGCAATCAGCTGACTCTTCTGACGAAGGCTGCAGTGCATAGTTGAAACATGTTAAGAAGGTAAAGACATCTCCTTCCTATTTTTGTCTTTAATAAGAACAAAAGGTAAATAATTAAAAGAAGACAAAATGAACCTACTTGAATGAAAGGGGTGTCCTTTCGTAGGAGATCTGTAAGGGGTTTTGCCAAGTCTGCATAATCCTCAATGAACTGGCAGGAGTAGTTGCATACCCCTAGGAAGCTGGTAGGGGCCTTGATGTTTAGGACACCTTGAATTTGAGCTGTTTGTTGTAGGACCCCTTTGGAGCCTACCAAGAGACCAACATAGTTGACTTTGGTTTTGCACCATTCGCACTTGGAAAGAGAAATTTTGGCTCCTGCTCGTGTAAGTTGACCAAGGACACGGTTGATTTCAGTCAGGTGGGCGTCCAGAGTTGGATTCCGAATGAGAATGTCGTCAACATAGATGAGGTTACCTCTGTCTTGGGCGTCTGGACATGCTTTGTTCAAGAAGATATTGAACTCTGCAGGAGAGTTGGCATAACCGAAAGGGCATTGGGTGAATGTATATTGGCGATTTGCGAATGTGAAGGCCAGTTTGTGTTGGTCTTCAGCTTGGACAGGAATAGTCCTGAAACCAGAAGCAATGTCCAGCGTTGAGAAGTATTTGGCATCTTTGACTCTAGGGAGTTCTTGCACCAGTTGAGTAATAGGCCACCTAGAGAGAGGAACTTGAGTGTTTAATTTCCTGTAGTCAATGGTGAGTCGCCACTTACCATTGGGCTTTACGACAGGCCATAATGGGGCCGAGTAGGTACTGTTGGATGGCCTGGTTATGCCATGGTCCAGTAGGTCATCGATTATTTCTTGTACTGGGCCGTATGAGGCCAAGGGAATCTTGTACTGCCTGACGTAGGTGGGAGGAGCGTCAGGGGGTGTAGGAATGCGTACAGAGTGGATTGTGGTTAGTCCACAGTCCAAGGAGTCTTTGGAGAGTGATTGTTCGTACTTAAGAAGAACCTGGCGAAGTTTTTCACGTTCTTCATCAGAGATTAGGGCATCAGCATCAGCTACCACCTGTGCAATCTCTTCGGCGATGGTGAGGACCGATTTTGGTGGAGCATCGCTGGGACTGTCATTGGTCTGCTGATTGGACACCGATGGAAGGAGTTCAATGGCTTGGACAAGCATTTGGTCATTGTTGGTCAAGTCAATCCGTCCCACTGACTGTTTGTCAGGGGTTGACATTGACACAAGAGTGATGGCCTTAGAAGGCTTAGTGTATATGACTGTAGATTCAAGAGAGTCGGCCCAAAGAGAATCAGGGAGGCCGCCTAGCACGGGAACAGTCAGTTTGAAATCGTGAAAATCAGTGGTGATGAGCTAGCCGAGAGGTGTGGCCTTGGGCAGGACAATGATCTCTGCCGTGGGATTGTTTACCGGCAACATGGTGGTTCTAGATTCTAGGCTTGAAAGGGGTGTGGCCTCAAGAGTTAAGCCTAGATTGTCAAGCAAAGGAGCCGGTTGGAAAAATGCTTGTGGATGCATGAGTTTCTGCCCAGTATGAATGCATACAGTGGGGCAAAAAAGTATTTAGTGAGCCACCAATTGTGCAAATTCTCCCACTTAAAAGATGAGAGAGGTCTCCAATTTTCATCATAGGTATACCTCAACTATGAGAGACAAAATGAGAAAAAAAAAATCCAGAAAATCACACTGTCTGATTTTTAAAGAATTTATTTGCAAATTATGGTGGAAAATAAGTATTTGGTCAATAACAAAAGTTCATCTCAATACTTTGTTATATACCCTTTGTTGGCAATGACAGAGGTCAAACGTTTTCTGTAAGTCTTCACAAGGTTTTCACATACTGTTGCTGGTATTTTGGCCCATTCCTCCATGCAGATCTCCTCTAGAGCAGTGATGTTTTGGAGCTGTCGCTGGGCAACACGGACTTTCAACTCCCTCCAAAGATTTTCTATGGGGTTGAGATCTGGAGACTGGCTAGGTCACTCCAGGACCTTGAAATGCTTCTTACGAAGCAACTCCTTTGTTGCCCGGGCGGTGTGTTTGGGATCATTGTCATGCTGAAAGATGCAGCCACGTTTCATCTTCAATGCCCTTGCTGATGGAAGGAGGTTTTCACTCAAAATCTCACGATACATGGCCCCATTCATTCTTTCCTTCACACGGATCAGTCGTCCTGGTCCCTTTGCAGAAAAACAGCCCCAAAGGATGATGTTTCAACCCCCATGCTTCACAGTAGGTATGGTGTTCTTTGGATGCAACTCAGCATTCTTTCTCCTCCAAACACGACAAGTTGAGCTTTTACCAAAAAGTTCTATTTTGGTTTCATCTGACCATATGACATTCTCCCAATCCTCTTCTGGATCATCCAAATGCTCTCTAGCAAACTTCAGACTGGCCTGGACATGTACTGGCTTAAGCAGGGGGACACGTCTGGCACTGCAGGATTTGAGTCCCTGGCGGCGTAGTGTGGTACTGATGGTAGCCTTTGTTACTTTGGTCCCAGCTCTCTGTAGGTCATTCACTACGTCCCCCCGTGTGGTTCTGGGATTTTTGCTCACCGTTCTCGTGATCATTTTGACCCCATGGGGTGAGATCTTGTGTGGAGCTCAGATGGAGGGAGATTATCAGTGGTCTTGTATGTCTTCCATTTTCTAATAATTGCTCCCACAGCTGATTTCTTCACACCAAGCTGCTTACCTATTGCAGATTCAGTCTTCCCAGCCTGGTGCAGGTCTACAATTTTGTTTCTGGTGTCCTTTGACAGCTCTTTGGTCTTGGCCATAGGGGAGTTTAGAGTCTGACTGTTTGAGGTTGTGGACAGGTGTCTTTTATACTGATAACATGTTCAAACAGGTGCCATTAATACAGGTAACGAGTGGAGGACAGAGGAGCCTCTTAAAGAAGAAGTTATAGGTCTGTGAGAGCCAGAAATCTTGCTTGTTTGTAGGTGACCAAATACTTATTTTCCACCATAATTTGCAAATAAATTCTTTAAAAATCAGACAACATGATTTTCTGGATTTTTTTTTTCTCATTTTGTCTGTCATAGTTGAGGTATTCCTATGATGAAAATTGGAGACCTCGGTCACCTTTTAAGTGGGAGAACTTGCACAGTTGGTGGCTGACTAAATACTTTTTTGCCCCACCGTAGTTGGGCCGGGTAGCACGTGACATTAGCAGGTATGAGACAGTGTTGAGTGTTCAGTACCTGGCAGGCCTCAGGGATGGTCTGGCCTGACTTTAGAGTGTTGAGATCTGGTGTAGAGTGAGCGTCTCGGACTGGGGTGAGAGACCATAAAGCATTGTTTATGGTATCAACCTGAGCTCCGAGTCTCACAAGAAGATCACTGCCAATGTAGACTGCATGTGGCAGGTCGGGAACGACCAAGAAAGGATGAATTAGCAGTCTGTGGTTCCACTGAAGGTGGAGGGTGCAGATACTTGTGGCGACCAATGTTTTGTTTGATTTGGTCCCAGCAGGGAAACGAAAAGACTTGTTAGTGACCATAAGGTCAGGGTATTTCTCGTGCAGGGAATCGAAAAGTTTCTGGCTGATCACGGATTTATCAGCCCAGAGAGCCAGTGCCACGTCTTCTACGTGAGAGCTTTTGGATAACCAGTCCTTTGACCACTTGGGGGCAGTACTCGTCGTCGGCTGCCACTGGTTTTAGGGTGCAAAGGAATGAACTATGCTCATTTAGGGTTGGGTTGTCAGATGTGGTGACATGGGAAGGGGTGCTGGTTTCGACCCGGTCCCCAAGGTCACCTTCAGTCAATTTAGACAAAAGAAAACTGCAAGTAAGTACAAAGAACTCTGAAGAAGTGAAAACAAAAACTTTCTTTTGTTCTTTTTCTGATCTAGAGCTTCTCTTTTTCATATCTTTTCTCTTTTTTCTTCTTCTTGTAACTTTTAAATACAGGGTGGCTCTAAAGCATTTAACTGAAGCACACTGCTGGGTCATAAAACAAGGCCGCCCACAAGACGGCCAATCATCTTCCATAAAGAGGAGTTTGAATGGGCTTTTGTCCAATGAGGGAACATCTCTTTGTTTGGGAACAGCCAATCAAATGGAAAGGGGCATTATCCAGTGGAAGACAGCATAGTGATTGGTAATCATGAGAGTGAGGACATAAGGAGATGTGCTCAATGTAAAATCTAACTAATTAAGTGACTCAGGGCTAATATTCAGTGATCATGCATTTATACCATGACTAATAATATTAACATTCATTTGAATAACACTCATGACAATAAACATTCCTAATACATATTCCTAATACATGCACTCACGTTCAAATCAAGGATTAATGAATTACTGCAAACCATGGTTGGTGATCAAAAGGGTGATGATTTTCACAGTGTCCTTAGAATCCCGAGGAGATGATAGCTGGAAGAAAAGCTTAATGTTTAGTCAGAATTAATAGTCAGATTACACAATGAAACATATTCCGTAGATGTCCACTAGGAGGTACTGTTGAGCTGTAGATAATTTTAGGTCTCTGTAATGTGAGCGCGGGGGGGGGGGGGGCTAGAGGGTTCTGGAAACTGTCTAAAAGAAAGAAGAAGGCCATATATCTGCCTGCTTAAGAAGTTTATGGCTTTTTAAAAGCATCAGTTCCTGTAGAGCAGATGCTATCAGCATGAACTGTCCATTTTGAGATCTTGACTTCAAGAGTTTATGGTCCACTTAAGCCTTTAAAAGCAAATCCTTATCAAGTCTCTCTACAAAAGTGAAATTGTTTACACTGGGGTCCTGTTGAAGACACAGCATTCTTGACCAGACCTTGAGTGAGAGTTGCTTTAAAATGAAGAAAAGTGAAATTTCTGTAAAATGAAGAAAAGTGATCTCCTGGATTGGCCTGAGGAGACGTTGATGCTACAATACTGATAAGTGTTGTGAGGAATTTGGATTCAATTCAATTCAATTCAATTCAGCTTTATTTATATAGCGCCATTTCACAACAACAGTCATCTCATAGTACTATCAACTGTAGGGGGGAACCCCCACAGTTGCAGAAAGACCCCAGCAATCAGGTGATCCCCTGTGAGCAAGCACTTGGCGACGGTGGAGAGGAAAAACTCCCTTTTAACAGGAAGAAACCTCCAGCAGAACCAGGCTCAGGGAGGGGCAGTCATCTGCTGCGACTGGCTGGGGGGTGAGGGGACAGAGAAGATGAAAAGAACAGACATGTAGAGAGCAAACAGCACGATGGGGACTCAATCTATGGGAGAGAACAAACAAATGTTAATGACCAGCAAAAAAAAAAATATTTCATAGAGAGTGAGGAAAGGAGTGAGGCCCAGTGCATTACTGGAGGTCCCCCGGCTGACTAAACCTATTAGCAGCATAACTAAGGGAGGGTTCAGAAACACATGATCCCTCCCTAATTGTAGGCTATATCAAAAAGGTAGGTTTTAACCCTAATCTTAAAAACAGAGATTGAGTCTGACTCCCGAATCCAGATTGGCAGCTGATTCCACAGGAGAGGAGCTTGATAACTGAAGGCTCTGCCTCCCATTGTACTTTTGGAGATTCTAGGTATTACAAGTAGTCCTGCATTTTGGGAGCGTAGTGCTCTGTTAGGATAATACGGTAGTATCAGATCTTTTAAATAAAAAGGAGCCTGATTGTTTAGAGCTTTGTAAGTAAGAAGAAGGATTTTAAACTTAATTCTAAACTCTATGGGAAGCCAATGAAGGGAGGCCAGAACCGGAGAGATATGATCTCTCTTTCTAGTACCTGTTAAAACTCTTGCTGCAGCATTTTGGATCAGCTGAAGACTTTTTAAAGATGTTTTAGGACAACCTGATAATAAAGAATTACAATAATCTAATCTCGAGCTAACAAAAGCGTGGATCAGTTTCTCAGCATCACTCTGAGACAAGATGCTCCTAATCTTGGCAATATTACGCAAATGATAGAAGGCAGTCTTAGAAACAAATTTAATATGTGAATTGAAGGACAAATCCTGATCAAAAATAACTCCAAGGTTCCTCACAGAGCTATTAAGAGAAAGAGTAACTGCATCCAAACTGAAAGTTTGATTTGGAAAGGAATTTCTAAGGTTTTTTGGACCAACAAGAATGACTTCAGTCTTATCTGAATTTAATAGCAGGAAATTACAAGTCATCCAAGCTTTGATTTCCTTAAGACAGGCTTCTAACTTGGCTAATTGATTAGTATCATCTGGCTTCATTGACAGGTATAATTGTGTGTCATCTGCATAACAATGAAAATGTATACAGTGCTTTCTAATAATGTTGCCTAACGGAAGCATATATAAACTAAAAAGAGTAGGGCCTAGCACAGATCCCTGTGGAACTCCACGACTAAGCTTTGAGTTGAAAGAAAACTCATTATTTACATGAACAAACTGGAACCTATCAGATAAATAAGATCTAAACCACTGCAACGAAGTTCCATTAAGTCCAACATAGTGTTCTAATCTATCAAGTAGAATATTATGATCGATAGTATCAAAAGCTGCACTAAGGTCTAAAAGGACAAGTACAGAAACTAGTCCATTATCAGATGCAATGAGGAGGTCGTTAGTGACCTTCGCTAAGGCTGTTTCAGTACTATGATGGATTCTAAACCCAGATTGAAACTCTTCAAGTAAACCATTTCCCTGCAGGTGGTCGAATAATTGCGTACCAACAACTCTTTCTAAGATTTGTTAGAAAGAGTTGTGGATATGTGGATATTTGGATATTTGGATATGTGGATATTTAACATCACTGTTAAAAATACTGCGAGATTCACTTAATACAACTAAATTAAAAATGAAAGTTTTTTGTTTGTTTTTTTCCAAATTTTCAGTAAAATGTAATTTTAAACAGTGAGGAATCCAGCAGTTACATATATCACTTTTGGTGTGATGCAAGTGTTTGCAATTATGCACTTTTCATCCCATGTAACCTTATCCCATTATAATGGCCTTGTCTTACCCTGTAGCATTCCTGGCAATTTTCCAGAGCAGGAAAAGAGGCTGGTTAAGAAGGAAGCTTCAGTATTCACCATATCATATTGATAACATGAAAACATTGTACGGCTTGAATTCCAATTAGGATCTAAATATTTTGTAACCACAATGTGAGGATACACTGCATGACGGGATTTTGCTGGTCCAAAACTGCCCCTACAGCCATGTGAAAACATTAGGACACGCTGTATTAGCCTGTGTGTTTTTTATTTTTTATTTTTTTTGTGAGGAATTTGGATATGTGGATATTTAATATCACTGTTAAAAATTCTGGGAGAGTCATTTAATACAACTAAATTGAAACTGAAAAGTTTCCACATTTTCTGTACCGTGTAATTCTAACCGGTGAGGAATAAATTGGGACACCGCCACCCCCCCCCCACACACACACACACATTCAACCCCACCTACAATGGCTAAAGTAAATATTTTGTGCACATTAAAACATAACCAGGGTTTGACAAATGAAGACTTTTTTAATACAGAACTTACAATTTAATGGTGTCCTAATTATTTCACATGGCTGTAAAGCTTGGGCTCGATCTACTGACTTTTAAAGTATATGTAAGTAATTATTAGACTCCATAACATACTCCAACGGCATAGTTTTACAACCCTTTTTTGGGGAAAGATCTGGAAAAAATTGGTAGTACCAGACAAAACATCATGATGCCAACAGTAACTGGTTTATTAAAATTTTCAAAACTAGTCATTGCTTTTCATGTGTACATGTTAAACAACACTTGTGGGGAGACTGGGTCACACATGCCAACTACTCATCGCAAGGTTGCCAAGAACAGCCAGGACAGCCTGATGGAAGGCAGCATTTTGAGCCATCTCCTCCCTTCGTAAGGAGAGTTCTTCCTGCCTTGCCTCACGAGCCTCCTGCCGCACCTCCTCAGCAAGCCGGTTTATGGTCTCAAGCTGTTCCCGCTGTATTTCGATGCATTTACGGTGCTGTTCCCATTCGTCATCTCACATCTCGGCAAGCACAGTGGCAAGCTCTGCTGTGGGGTGGCTCCTCTTCCTCTTGCCTACACCAAAGACAGAAATGGGCGGTGGTCAGTAAAAGCAAGACCAAAACATATACACGGAAAATATACTTGTGAAAACCAAGTGGTAGGGTGTGACAAAAATGCTTTGTGTATAAGCACTACGCTTCAGAGCAGCAGATTTTGCAAATGCCAGGTTTAGGTTTAAAATAACTTGCTTTTATTGTGGCCCCAGAAATGTGAATAAGTTAATACAGTCAGTTGACCTGAATCATTTGAATGAAACATGTTCACAATCGAAAATGAGTTTGTGCTACATCAGCTCTGCACATGTACATTTTTCAAGCCTGTGATTCATAGTGGAAAAGAAACAGTACAGCAACACTGCAGTGGGAACATACACTTAATAGGTATGTGGGTCTATTATGAGGCTTTATGAAATTATATGAATCACTTTACAAGTCACAGGTTTTACAATGCGCTTGTACTGTATATGTTGAGATTTTGGCTCCACTTGACCTGTATCCAAAAAACAAAACAGTGTTAATCTTTTGTTTGTTGCACTTTATCTGTGCATGAACGTGTCATGCCACACGTTGACGGATTCGTGCCACACGTCAACAGAGAAAGAGCTGGAGCTGGTACTGGTGTCGGAGCTACAACGGAGCCAGCAGGAGAGCCCGGGGGATTTGTGCTGAGGGTGGGGGACCCCAGGCATGTGGAAACAGATTCTATAAAGAAAGTACACACACAACTTTAATGCACAGCACGAAAGTGCAAAACGTACACAAAGCTTTTTAACCAGGATTAGCATTTCATCGTTTTGCTCTCATAAGCTAATAAAACGGACAAAGCCAGCGCGAATCATGGCAGGCTAGCTAGCTAATGTTGCTAGCGCTCCTGGCTAACACTCGTGAGCAGGGAGACAACGGCGTTGTAATTGGAATTGCTCAGAAAAGTTAGCGTGGCACCAATAGACTGGATAGAGCAAAAAGATGCATAATATCACAACACTCACCATCCATGGTTTGTAACAATATTGTAGATGGGTCCACTCCAATCTCCCTCCCGTTACTCGCTGACCGGCTACCATATATGGCGTCCATGAGGTCGAACCACTTCCATTGTATTCAGTTCACCCCACTTTGTCCGTTGTGGTCCTTGATGGCCCAGTAATCACATTTCATTATTTTGTAACTTACCCCTACATTGCTTAACTGTCCAGATGTATCCACGGGCAGACAACTGCTCTGCGACCTCATGAAAAATCTTCTCGTTGCGGTGCACTCCGTCTAACTCCCTCTAGATCCTATCGTTGCCCACAATGCCAAGAAAAATCTGCACCTCCTCGTGGGACCACGGAAGATTGTGAAGCTGAAGCAATCTCTACCGTTTTCAGTGAAGAGTTTTGCAAATGGTGATTGCAGAACAACGGCACTCCTATGGTGTTATGCCTGGACCAATCAGTGGCCTGCAGTGTTTTTACGTCACATTTTCGTATCGGTATGGTACTCTTCGAACCCCAATCCAGCGGGTCCGTTACAGTCCCTAATGGAAAAGCCTACATACCATACTGAGCTGACCCTAGTGGAAAAGGGGCTTATAATGGCAGTAACTTTAGCCACAACATGCCGCTAGCCCCCCCTTTAAAGTCCCACTAAGGACCCCCTAGAGGCCCACCCCTGGGATGTCCATCAGGCGGCTATCTCCCAGAGTGTCTCCACCGCTTCCACTCTGGAGACGGGCTGGGCTGGCATTTCTTTTCCTCCACTCGACGCAGCTCGTTTGGGTTCCCCCTGGATCCATCAGACAGTTGCAGATAATCGTCCTCGCTGGCCTTCACCACCCGCAACCGCCCCTGGTCATCACGTTGGTCCCATGTTTTGCAGACTCCTCCAAGCTGAGACTCAACCCTAGGGTGGACCTCATCAACAATATGTAGGAGAGTTCTCACTGGCTTTCGTGGTCCACCACATTGTGACCGGGCTTCTTTTCGGTGTCGGAGAGTCCCGCCGACCTGGTCTGAGATTCGCCTCAGATCCTGCTCATAGGCATGTCTGGGAATTGTACCACTCAGTCTTGCTCCGCTCTTTCATTTCCTTCGCTGAATCAGCCACAGCAGTGCCCCGTTCCTTGGTAGTACTCGGCCGAACTCTGGAACCAAAAGGTGCCTGTACACTGGCTCTACTCACCACCACAGGTGTCCATTTGTGCCGTTCGGTTCCCTCGTCCAAGGTAACACGAACTCTTGCACCAGAACCTCCCCATGATGGTGCTCCATAGTGCTGGTCGGGCCCGTCTTCACTTAACCCAGGCCAATCACTGTTCCACACTTCATTATCCTCCACTGATGGAAAAGGCTAGTCCCGCAGCCAGACCACTCCTCATCTACACCGCTGGCTATTGTGAAACCCAGCCCATGGAACGTCACATCCCATAATATTTGACCCTTCAGCGGACACCACAAAATGGACGTTACACATCACTGTGGATTTGTACCTCACCGACAGATGCCGTGAGCCCACAATGTCAAATGGGTTACCACCATAGCTGTAGCAGATCGCCTCCAATTCACTCACCCAGTAATGCAGGAAAAACTCATTCACTGTGGGCCAATTTAGTATGGAGATTGACGATCCCGTGTCCAGTAACAGCGGTATTGCAATCTCGTCCAATTCAACTTTGCAATAAATTTGTCCATCTGCACTTGGTGAAACTGTGTGAACCACTGTAGGTTCTTTTGTAGAGGGGCCCCCTTTCAGTCTCCGGTCCCCTTGTTCAAAATTTTTGCAAGCCCTGGCAAAGTGGTGGAAGAGACCACACTTTCCACAGAGTTTCCCCCTTGCTGGACAGTCTCTTGCCTTGTAACGGTGCCTAGCGGACCCACAGGAATAACACCTTGGCGTCCCTGGGGCGGACCTCACTTTGACAGCGTCGGCATATTCCTCATCACTCACGCAGTCTTCGCTGTCCAGGTCCAGCCAGTGCCTTCCACTGTTTCTCGTTCTCCCGCAGCTTCTCATCTCCTCTGAGATTTTTGGCCAGCTTATCCGCTGCCTCGTACTGCTGCGCTAACTCCATGGCGGCAATCTGCGTCAATTCCCCAGTGAAAGTCAGGAGACGTGTGCTCACGGAGGAACTGAGAACATGTTCCGCCAGCTGGTCACGGACCATTTCTTCCTCTAAAATGCCAACTTGGCACTCTCTGGCCAGCTGGCACAGGTCAGCAACGAAATCTTGCACCGACTACCCTGGTCACTGACGTCGCCATCGAAACTGAAATCCTTTCACTATGGTGTTTTCCGTGGCGCAAAAATAGCCCGCCATTAGTTGTACCAAATCATCAAAATTATTGCCACATCCCAGCATACTAAGAATTCTCTGGCCCTTCATTCCGAGAATATGGACCAGGATTGCTTTTGCACACAGCTTTTCAAGCTTGCCGAGGTTAAGAGCGACCAGATAGTTCTTAAAGGCTGCATACCACCTGGCCCAGGGCACTGGCAGTTCTCCCGGAGCCTCCAGAAATGACTGAAAGCGGTAGCAGCTTGCTCCATACCTTGAATCTTCATCGGCAGATGTTGTGGCCATAAAAGAGGAGGTGGCGAGGTGACAGTTTATATACTTTATTAACTAAGAACAGGAACTAAACAGGAGTCACTCCGTACAGGTCAAAGGTCCACAGCAAAGACAGCCTCTTCCGCCATGGCCTCTTATACTCCCCGTGACGCCACCACCAGAAAGGGTAGGGCATCACCTCTCACTACACCTAGGGTGCCGCCATATTGGTACACAACTTAATATCTAACACTAATGTTTTTTTCCATATTCTGTATTGAAAGACCTTCAAAATGAGACTTAATTTGTAGGAAGTGCGGAAAAACAGAGCCGGAAAAAGACAATTTGTTTATATTTTGGCTAGGTTTAAAACTTGCATTTGGTCGGGAGTTATGTCTTCCTCAAAAACATATGTATTTTTAGAAAGTACATTTTCTAAGCTTTCAAATGATACCAGGCACTCATTTTTTCCTGGGACTTGCCGCTAACAAACAATCATGATTTGAATTCTCCTGCCTGCAGCTTGTAATGACGCAAGGTGCATTCCGACTCATTTTGTTAGCACGGACACAAATGTTTTGTTGACTTTTTCTTAACCTCTTAGCATTCCTGCTAATTTTCCAGTGTGGAAAACTAGAATTTTGGCTAAGAAAGATCTTTCATTATTCACCATTACACACAGATAACATGAAAACATTGCATGGCTGGATTACCAAAATGTGTCTAATTTTTTAACTACAATGTAATGATTCACTGCATCACAAGATTTTGTTGGTCCAAAACTGCTCCTAGAACCTGACCTTGATCTATTGACTTTTACAGTTTTTAATTTGTTCAAGTAGGAGTTAGCACTCTCAGCTGAATTTGGTCAGAAGAGAGCATATTTTATTATTAGACTCCATAATATACTCAGCATCGTACAGCAAACCTTTTTTTTCTAAAACTTTGGAGAAAATTGGTAATGTACAACACACTTAACCTGATTGACAGCTGAATTTGGTCAGAAGAGAGGATGTGTATGTAGTTGACTCTTTTCCCACAAGTGTCATAACAAAACACAATCATGATGCAAACAGTCACTGGTTTATTACAAGTAGCAGCCCAATTACAGATTGTTTTTGTTTCGCATGTACACAAGTTAAAGACACTTGGGGTGGGCAGACGGGGTCATACATGCTGGTTACTCATTGCATTCACAAGGTTGCCCAGTACAGCCAGGAAAGCCTGATTGAAGGCAGCAGTTTGAGCAATCTCCTTCCCATGAAACTGCTTGCAAAGTATTTGAGTACCATTAGCTTTTGCTGGACTAGCGGCACATTCTTGGCAGATAAAGGTATTATCAGTGGCAAGGACAGGCCATGACAAACTGACTCCAGTACCTGTTGCAGTGACTGACCAGATGATAGGTTTGTTTATCTCTGCTCTTTACTTAACCATAAAATCACCGTTTTATGTTCTCAAAGCATAATGTCTAAACATCCTTTTATTAAATCCATAGGAGAAATTCACTCCATTCACTCCGTTATTTAGTCCCCAAATCTTCAGCAGTGCTACAAAAGGATCAGCTGAAAGATATTCTTGAGGACCAGGGTATGCATGATCTCTGTTTTCGTGCCAGTGACAGTAGTGGTCATGTTATAAAGGACATATGTGATGGCACTTTATATCAGACCGTAAGATTAAACAGTGAAGAGATTTCTTGTCCCTTACATTTAATTTTGATGGTGTACCAGTCTTTCAGTCCTCTAAATTTGGTATTTGGCCAATACTATGTTGTGTTAATAAGACACACCGTGAGAATAGAGATAAACATGTACTTTTATGTGCTTTGTGGTTTGGATCCAAAAAGCCAGGCATATCTGCTGTGTTGTTCTTAGGACATATTATGGTGTGACATGGGTTGTGGCTTCACCTTTCTGGTTCCGCCGACACCCGGAGTATAAGAGGGCTGTGCGGAAGAGGAACAGTTCCACCTTCAGTCTCCTCATTGACCCTTGTTTACCAACTTAACATTTGGTGACGAGGATAAAAGTATGGACACGGGAGTCACTAGCATTCGGCTGTTTCTGGAGCTTCCCGGCAAGCTACCCGTCCCTTGGGTGAGATGGTTCGCCACGTTCCAGAATTACTTGGTGGCTCTAACCCTTGGTGAACTGAAGAAGATGCAGGCTTGAGCAATACTGATTCATAATTTGGGTATGGAAGGACAACATATCCTTGCCACCTTGGGTGCTAGTGATAGCTTCGAGGATGTTGTTGAGCTAATGCCGTGACATTTACGTGCCCCTGAGAACGTCATCGTCCGGAGTATTCAGTTTTGACAGTGCCACCAGCGGACCAGCGAGTCAGTGCAGCGGTATGTTGCAGACCTGCGTCAGCTGGCTAGGGACTGCCAGTTTGGAGCACTGGAAGAAAAGATGGTTCGTGACCAGTTGGCGGAGGACACGCTTTGCTCAATGGCACAGTCGAGGCTCCTTACGTACTCCGGTGAACTGACATTAGCCATAGCTGCCGAGATAGCTCAGCAGTGTGAAGCAATGGACAAACTGTCACATGACCTCAGTGAGAGAGCTACACTCCGTTAATATGAATCACAGTCAACGGCACAGGCTGTGGACCCGGTCAACGATGATAGCAGGCAGGATAAAGAAGATAAGGTCCGCCCCGGAATCGCCCAGGTGTTTGGGTTGTGGGTCCACCAAGCACCATTAAAAGGCTAGAGAGTGTCCGGCAAAAGGAAAACACTGCCGCAAGTGTGGACCTCTGCATCATTTTGCCAGGGCCTGTAATATGTTCCAGTGAGGGGAGCGGCGACGCAAAACGGACTCCCCTGCTCCAACTCCCACGGTCATCCATACCGTCTCCCCGAGCACTGATGGTCGTACATACTGTATGGTGAAATTGGACGGGGTGAAGGTGCCGCTGCTGATTGACATGGGCGCGGTGAGGTCCTTGTTGAATTGGCCCACCGTGAAGAATTTCTTTCCATATTACCAAATAAGAGGTCATTCAGTGCCGCTGTGTGGGTATGGTGGAAAGAGATTGGCCACAGTGGGATCGGTGGAACTGATGGCTCGGTACACGTCGGCGGAGGTGTCCAACCTGAAGTTCGTTGTGACCGCCAGTGGCCAGAACATTATGGGCTGTGACCTTTTTATGGACTGGGCTTCACCATCACCAGTGGAGTCGGAGAGGAGTGGTCAGGCCGTGGTTTGTGGGACCGGCCAGTTCCACGAGTGGTGGATGATGCTGTATGGGATGAACCTTGGCCTAGTATTCTGGAAGATGAGCAGGACCAACTCCACCCAGGGCCATTGCGGGAGGGTTCCGGTGCCAGAGCCCAAGTAATCCTAGCTGAGGGAACTGGGCGGCATGGTGGGACACTCGTGATGGTGGGTGGAGCCTAGCGGATGGCTCATTCTGCTTCTGGAGTTCGGCTGGGAGGTACCGAGGACCAAGGGGTCACAACAGCGAAGAAAATGAAAGTGAGCGGGGCAGGACTGGCTGGCACGGTAAAACAACGAGCCACACAGGGACACTGGAAGCTGAGTCGGGTTCCTCTGGGGGTCGCTGATGTGGTCTGACCCAGAGAGGAGGCCCAGTCAAAAGGAGTTCTGGGCAAAAGTAAGTGACAGGATGACCAGGGGTGGCTGCAGGTGGTGGCTGTTTGGGAGGATGGCTACCTTCAGCTATCTGATGGCTCATGGTGCATCCCAATGAGCTGCAGCGCGCCAAGCAGGAGAAGGAGATGTTTGGGCTGCTGTGCGAGCCATCCCTGGGCGTGAAGAGAAGAAGGTGCACCGGAGGGGAGCTGTTGGGTGGTTTTCTGGGGGGTGGTTCCTCTACTGGGGCAGACTGATGTTTGGGGGTGATGTGTTTATTGCATGGTATTGATATGAGTAATAATTAAGTGGTATGTTGGGTTTGTTAATGGGGTTATTTTGATGTTTTATGTTTTATTTTAGGAACACTGCACTTTTTGTTTAATGGACAGTGGGCAGCGCGGTGGCGGAGTGGTTAGCACTTCAGCAGCACAGCACCTCACCCTTGGCGGGGGGATCCTGGGTTCGATCCCAGCCCCCGACCAACAGTGATCTGTGTGGCATGTTCTCCCCGTGTCTGCGTGGGTTTACTCCGGGATTTCTCCGGTTTCCTCCCACATGCCAAAAACATGCAAGTTAGCTTAATTGGCATCAACTAGGGATTCTAAATTGTCCTTAGGTATGACTGTGAGAGTGAATGGTTGTCTGTCTCTCTGTGTTGGCCCTGCGATGGACTGGCGATCTGTCCAGGGAGTACCCTGCCTCTCGCCCAAAGATGCTGGGATAGGCTCCAGCCCCCCCGCGACCCGAAAAGGATTAAGCGGAAGAAGTTGGATGGATGGATGGACTATATTGTAGCAGAGACGGAAGAATAATCTGCCTGGCCATGTGGGGGGTGGAATGGCAGTCCACCTGTCCCCCCTAGCCTTAGTTGTTTTGTGTGACTGTTATAGGCCCTGATATATTTCTGTTTAATGTAGTGCGTGATTTGGGTTCTAAATTGGGGAGGGTCTTGATGGCATGTGCGTTTTGGACCATTTTGAAGGGGGGGTGAAGTTGTGGTGTTCTTAGGACATATTATGGTGTAACACAGGTGGTGGCTTTCTCTTTCCATTTCAGCCGCCACCCGGAGTATAAGAGGGCTGTGCAGAAGAGGGATGGTTTCTTTGACCTCACCTCTGCCTGACGGGAGCATCTGTACTGTGCAGTGAGTCAATAATAAAGTCGTGCTCAGTTCCACCTTCAATCTCGTCATTGACCCTCGTTTACCGACATAACAATGTCCTGTTTCTTTTAACCATTTGTTGGGGAGTGTGCCAATCTTTCTGAAGCTGGTTTTGCGTGGCAAAATCCTAAAGGTCAGTCATTGAGACACATTAAAGTGCACACCTTGTGCTGTGTGTGTGATACAGTGGCAAGGCCATTACTGCAGAATTGTAAGCAGTTTAGTGGTGAATAATGGCTGTGGAGTCTGCCTTCACCCTGGAATGCAAGCAAAGAAAGGACAAGGAAACACAAGCATTTATTCTTGTCCAGATGAAAAGCTAAGTGACAGAAACCATAAAACTACAGCAGAAATAGGACAAATTGCTGAAGGAGAAGGCAAGGCCATATTGGGCATAAAGGGATCATCTGCTCTTGCAGATTGACCAGTGTTTGCTGTAATCAATGGGATGGTTCCTGACTACATGCTGTAGTGCTTGGTGTGTGCAGATATATGGCAACTTTTTGGATGGATTCTAGGAACATTTCTTAGCCATGGTATATTGGTGCACAGATGACTATTGTCTGTAAAACCTCCATGTATTGTTGCTCGAGTTAAAAGATCTCTAACAAAACGCAAATTCTGGAAAGCCCACGAGTGGTAACACTGGCTTTTGTACTATAGTTTGCCAATTCTGAAAGCAGGGGTTAAACTAACTAACTAACTAACCTGCACTTATATAGCGCTTTTCTAGTCACAAAGACCACTCAAAGCGCTTTCATTAATACTAACCCTCTATTCTAAGGGCCTATAGGAAACAAATATCTAGGGACAATTTAGAACAGCCAATTAACCTAACATGCATGTTTTTGGCATGTGGGAGGAAACCGGAGAAATCCCGGAGTAAACCCACGCAACACGGGGAGAACATGCAAACTCCACACAGATCACTGTTGGTCGGGGGCTGGGATCGAACCCACGATCCCATGATCCCCACAATCCCCCGGCCAAGGATAAACTGTGCTGCCGCAGTGCTAACCACTGCGCCACCGTGCAGCCCTGCAAAAAAAGCAAAAAAAAAAATTCCTGAGCCTGAACTTTTTTCCAGGGGTAGGGTCACAGGGGTGGAGACATACACGTGTGTGCACACATATCCATTTATATGTTGGGACCAACACAGACAGCTCCTAAAAATGTGGATCCTATTTCCTGACTGCCCCAAGAATAAGACAGCATTAATTTGGGTTTGATTTGGCATTTACTGGGACATTTGCATCAGGCAAAAGCAATATTTCTCCCTAACAAAGATCACTTTTCACTAATAAGACAATTTTGCCCCCCCCCAATAAAAAAAAAACAGTAGTAGTGGACTCTTCTAAAAACAAACAAACATAGGAAACACTAATTAATACACTTTCACAATAAATACATTACATTTTTTTTTTAACAGTAAACTTGAACTCACTCGAAAATGGCAGACAGCCTGTCCAGCCCGAACCACTCAGAAAGACCCTGGACAGTGCTATCTCCCCTCTGCACAAATCAAATGATCAACAAAATTGGTAAATAAATTAAAAAAAAACAATAATTGGTACATTTGAAAACTTTAGACAAATTGTTTTTGAACACTCAAGCGGTCACGTAGTCTCCTATTCCAACTACGTGGATAACTTGGCAGAAAACGTTACACAGGATCAGCAATGAATCTACATGTGTCACAACTCGCCGCTCCTCGTCATCCACCTCAGCTGCACGCACACCTGCGCCTCGTCAATCTCGGGCTATTTAGCCCACTCGGCCCAGAGCATCGGTCTGGAGCCGTCTGTGTTTCTACGTGCTCAAACCCTCAGCAGGATTGTCTCTTCCAGTCCTGCCGATCTTCACCACAGCACGTAAGCTGTTTTATCACTTACCTGTCTTCCAGCCTCTCCCCTGAGCACAGGTGGATTCCTTGGCGGCGGATTCTCCTGTCTTCGCCATCTCCTCTCTCCACATCTCCACGCCTCGTCGTGCGCGCTGCAGGGTGCTGTCTCCCAGGCCGAAGTTCCTTAGCCAACGCCAGCCACCTCCCCATCTGCAAGGTTGCTGGGCTGCACGGCGTGCTGCTCTGTTCCCGGCACTCATCGTTCACCCACACACCATATACATATCACATACACGGACCCAAACACCCTTTGCTGCTGAATAAAGCTATTGAATCTTACCTGAGCCTGCGTGCGTGTTTCCTGGGCCGATACTTATGTCAACATTAATCTTTGTTCCTTCAAAATTCAGCAACCAATAATCTTAGTACATCAGGCCACTTAAAGGGCCTATATCATGCTATTTTAGGCCTTTCAGAGTAAACTATATGCATGTATGTGATAGTATATTACCTTTGGTACACTGGAGAATGAATTTCTTATGAAATATGAGTTATTTTCGCGAGCTACTTTTCCAACCCGGAAGTAAGATGCCTCGATCTCTGAGGCTCCGCCTCTCCTTCTTGTGGCTGCCGCCCATTTCATGACGTAACCCCTGAGCCGGCTGCTGCAGCGTGTCACTGGGTTCCGCCCACGAAAACTTAGAAGACATTGTCTTAAGTAAAAAAGCAAACAGTTGTTGTCACTGAGCAGATTAGGTGCGAGAGGAACTACTTCTTCACAGCGTCAATGCTAAAGTGAAAGAGTTTTGCCAATCACCGCTCCGTTAGCTGCGTGGAGAAAGTGGGTGTGTGCGTTAGCCTGGGGGCGGTGCTGGCAGCACAGGCACTTCCTGGAGTGGGCGGCTCACCCACGTTCAAACGTATGAACGTGGGGACACAGTCATTATCGGACAGGGCGGAGCAGCAGCTCAGAGAGCAGGGTTGAGGAGGAATACTCAGAGATGCGTGAATGGAGCAAAATACCACTTTGGGGGTGTTTTTGGTGAGGAATTAACATTATAACATGCTTAAAAGCTCAAAAAAGTCGATTTTGCATGATATAGGCCCTTTAAAGTTTTGCCTTAGAATATGTAAGATTATTTGTGTGATTTATAAACATTTTATATATATATAATTTTCACTGATACGCACTCACGACCACGCCCACTCTCTCTGGTGGGTGTGGTCATTAGTGCGAGCTGGGAGCATGTGACAGCATGAGTGAGTTGTCTCAAACTTTTCTCTTTTTTTGTGTGTTTAAGGTGGGGTTTTTTTGTGTTAAATAATAAGTTTCGTTGTTTTCTGTAGCTGGGGTGGGGTAGGTGTTCTGGGAGGGGGGTTTTCTGCTGCCAGCTTTGCTGGTCAGCATGGTTTTGGAGCGAGGCTCCAGGTTCGAGAAGCTGACATGCCGGCATGCTGTCAAATTGGCTCTGGCTGTCAGCTGCTCAGTGGAAGAATGCAGTCTGGCTGTGGGGGAGTTAGTCAGCTATGAAAGCGTCAGATCGGCTTCCAGAATGAATAATGCCATGGTAATTTTCTGGACAGTGTTGAAAAAGTTAATCAGGTAGTAGAGAGCAGAATTGTAATTAAAGACACACTGGTTCCTGTTCTGTCTCTGGTAAATCCCGCAAAAAGAATCACAATATCAAATGTCCCACCGTTTTTAAAGAATGAGCTGTTGGAGAAGGAGCTCTTGAGATACGGGCAGCTTTTGTCCCCCATTAAACACATCCTTCTCCATTGTAAGTCCCTGCATTTGAAACATGTCATGTCTTTTAGACGACAGGTACTCATGATTTTATAGAACAGCGAGGAAAGCCTCAACCTCATATTGAAGTACCAGATTGACGGCTTTGATTATACCAGCTACGTCACCTCTGATAATATAATGTGTTTTGGCTGTGGAATGGAGGGGCATTTGATTCGATCATGCCCTCAAGGAGTGGGGGGTGATCACCCGGGGGAGGCTGCTGGTGCGGCCTTGCCGTCGGGTGCCGCGGCCATGGGGCCGTTTGGCTGGCCCTCTGTGGCCAGCCTGTCAGTCATAAACGGAATAACTACAAAAGTTAAAGTATATCGCAGGGCTAATGCACAGACCAACATTGTGGACAAGGGTGAGATTACCGAGAGGGATCATGCTGAGGATCAGACAGATGAGCCAACTGAGGCACAGGTAGACGGTGGGACCATAAAGATGAATATAAAACCACAGCACAGGGTGAGTGAAAAACAAGAAGAGACAGCTACCAGGGTGGCTGAGTCAGTGTTGGAGGATGAGGATGATATTGAGATTGAGGAAGAGTTATCTAAAGCTTCAGTTAAACGGAAGAATTTGGAAAACAAACAGCAGAGGAGTAAAGTGAAAAGGGTTGTCAAAGAAAGTTCTGAGGTTTCTCTATCTCAACCAGATTCTTATGCTGGGTCTGAGATAGAGAGCAATGGTGAAAGCAGCGATGATGTGGCCAGTGGAGGTGGTTACCCCTTCACAAAAATACAGAAGTTTTTGCAGGACACTAAAGGATCCAGAATTGTTAAAGTTAAGAACTTTTTTCCTGACCTAAGATGCTTTGTTGACTCTGCTCGAGCCAACATGAAAAATAGGGGAGAGTTTGAGCAGGAAAGCTTCGCTGATCAGGAGATCTACAGACTAAAAAAGCTTGTACTAAAAGTTAAGAACCAAATTGCCCAAGATGATTTGTTTTTTATTGTTCATTTGTTCTCTGTTTTTGTATTGGTTTTGCCCTTTTATAAACGTGTAGTTTTAATTTTGGCACACTCAATATCAATGGAGCAAGAGAAATGTCCAAGCGAGCGTATGTTTTTGCTCTTGCAGAATGTAAGAAAATCAATGTTCTGTTTGTTCAGGAAACTCATAGTTCTGACGACAATGCTGCTGACTGGAGGAGGGAATTTCAAGGGGAAGTTATCCTCAGTCACAAAAATAGCAGCAGTGGTGGAGTGGGTATTTTATTTTCTCTAGACTTTATTCCACTTTCTTATGACATTGATGAGATAATTGTGGGCCACATTTTAAAAGTTCAAGCTGTTTTTGAGCCCAGATGGGCTCACCACCTGCAGGAGGGATCATGGGGGTCCGGTGCTATGTGGATTAGGTGGCAGTCAAAGGCGGAGACCTTGGCGGACTGATCCCAAGCTTTCTAAACTGGCTTTTGGTATGTGGAATGTCACCTCTCTGGTGGGGAAGGAGCCTGAGCTGGTGTACGAGGTTGAGAGATACCGGCTCGATATAGTCGGCCTCACCTCAACACACAGCTCCGGTTCCGGAACCAGTCTCCTGGAAAGGGGCTGGATCTTGGCCTTTTCTGGAGTTGCCCTGGGCGAGAGGCGACGAGCAGGGTTGGGTATTCTTGTATCCCCCCCACCTTGCTGTTGGGAAATGGGTCCTGACCATCATTTATGCCTATGCACCAAATGATGTTTCAGAGTACCCACGCTTTTTGGAGTCTGTGACTGGGGTGCTGGAGGGTGCTCATCTTGGAGACTCCATTGTCCTACTGGGGTACTTCAATGTGCATGTGGGCAATGACAGTGAAACCTGGAGGGGTGTGATTTGGAGGAACGGCCTGCCCGATCTGAACCCGAGTGGTGTTCAGTTATTGGACTTCTGTGCTAACCACAGTTTGTCCATAACGAACACCATGTTCAAGCATAAGGGTGTCCACATGTTCACCTGGCACCAGGACACCCTAGGTCGCAGGTCGATGATCGGTTTTGTTATTGTGTCATCAGACCTGTGACCGTATGTCTTGGACACTCGGGTAAAGAGAGGTGCAGAGCTGTCAACTGATCACCACCTGGTGGTGAGTTGGATCCGATGGCAGGGGAGGAAGCCATTCAGACCTGGTAGACCCAAACGTTTAGTGAGGGTATGCTGGGAACGTCTGGTTGAGGCCCCTGTCTGGGAGGTCTTCAACTCCCACCTCTGGAAGAACTTCAACCACATTCCGAGGGAGTCTGGAGACATGGAGTCTGAATGGGCCATGTTCTCCGCCTCTGTTGTTGAAGTGGCGGCCCAGAGCTGCAGCCGCAAGGTGGTCGGTGCATCTCGTGGTGGCAACCCCTGAACCAAGTGGTGGACACCAGTGGTGAGGGGGGCCATTAAGCTGAAGAAGGAGTCCTATCAAGCTTGGTTGGCTTGTGGGACTCCCGAAGCAGCTGAGGTGTACCGGCAGGCCAAGTGGAGTGCAGCTCGGGTGGTTGCTGAAACAAAAACCCGGGTATGAGAGGAGTTCGGTGAGGCCACGGAACAAGACTTTCGGTCGGCCTCGAAGAGATTCTGGCAAACTGTCCAGCGGCTCAGGAGGGGAAAGCAGCTCCCTGTCCACACTGTGTATGGTGCGGATGGGGCACTGTTGACTTCGACTGGGGATATTGTCGGGCGGTGGAAGGAATACTTCGAGGATCTCCTCAATCCCACTGATACGCCTTCCACAGAGGAAGCAGGGTTTGTGGATGAGGGGGATGACTCACCTATCACAGGGGCTGAGGTCGCCAAGGTGGTTAAAAATCTCCTTGGTGGCCGGGCCCCGGGGGTGGATGAGATTCACCCTGAGTACCTCAAGGCCCTGGATGTTGTTGGGTTGTCATGGTTGACATGCCTCTGCAACACTGCGTGGAGGTCGGGGGCAGTGCCTTTGGCATGGCAAACTGGGGTGGTGGTTCCTCTTTTCAAAAAAAGGGACTGGAGGGTGTGCTCCAACTTTAGAGGGATCATCCTCCTCAGCCTCCCTGGGAAGGTCTATGCCAAGGTACTGGAGAGGAAAGTATGGCCGTTGGTCGAACTTCGGATTCAGGAGGAGCAATGTGGTTTTCGTCCTGGCCGTGGCACATCGGACCAGCTCTTTACCCTCTCGAGAATTCTCGAGGGTTCGTGGGAGTTTGCCCAACCAGTTTACATGTGTTTTGTGGACTTGGAGAAGGCATTTGACCGCGTCCCTCATGGTTTTTTGTGGGGGGTGCTTCGGGAGTATGGGGTATCGGGCTTGTTGTTACGAACTATCCGGTCTCTGTACGACCGTTGTGAGAATTTGGTTCGTATTGCCAACACTCGGTCAGACTCATTCCCAGTGAGAGTTGGACTCCACCAGGGCTGCCTTTTGTCCTGTTCATAATTTTTTATGGACAGGATTTCTAGGCACAGCCAGGGAATGGAGGGTGTCATGCTTGGTGACCACAGGATCTCATCTCTGTTGTTTGCAGATGATGTTGTCCTGTTGGCTTCATCTAGCAATAACCTACATCTCTTGCTGGGACGGTTTGCCGCTGAGTGTGAAGTGGCTAGGATGAGAATCAGCACCTCCAAGTCCGAGTCCATGGTCCTCATCCGGAAAAAGGTGGATTGTCCTCTCTGGGTTGGGGACAGGCTCCTACCCCAAGTGGAGGAGTTTAAGTATCTTGCAATCTTATTCACGAGTGAGGGCGAAATGGAGCGAGAGATTGACAGACGGATTGGAGCATCATCTGCAGTGATGCGGACGTTGTACTGGTCTGTTGTGGTGAAGAGGGAGCTTAGTTCTAAGGCAAAGCTGTCGATTTACCAGTCAATCTACGTTCCTACTCTCACCTATGGTCACGAGCTTTGGGTAATGACCGAAAGAACAAGATCGCGGATACAAGCGGCCGAAATGAGCTTTCTCCGTAGGATTGCTGGACTCACCCTCAGAGATAGGGTGAGGAGCTCAGTCATCCGGGAGAGGCTCAGAGTAGAACTGCTGCTCCTCCACATTGAAAGGAGTCAGTTGAGGTGGTATGGACATCTGATTAGGATGCCTCCTGGACGCCTCCCACTTGAGGTGTTTCTGGCACTTTCCACTGGGACGAGACCCCGGGGCAGACCCAGGACTCGGTGGAGAGACTATGTCTCCCAGCTGGTCTGGGAATGCCTTGGTATCCTCTCTGAAGAGCTGGAGCAGGTGGCTGGGGAGAGGGAAGTCTGGACTTCTCTGCTTGAACTGCTGCCTCCGCAACCCAGACCTCCAGAAAAGCGATGGATGGAAGCTGTTTTTGAGAATGTGAAAGTTGTTTTTATAAATGCGTATGCTCCAACCATAGGCACAGAAAGATTGGCCTTTTTAAATATATATTTTAAATGACACAATCAAAAATTGCAGTAATGATGACTTTTTATTTGTGGGAGGTGATTTTAATTGTACAGAAAATCCTTTCATGGACAGGAATCACCCAGAGCCACATGCTGCATCCAAGAGAAGTTTAAAGGGTCTTATAGAAGCTCATGATCTGTGTGATGTGTGGAGAAATTTTCATGGTAAGGCTAGACAGTACACATGGAACCATAGTAAGGACAATATTCTGTCCTTAGCTAGACTAGATAGGGTTTACAGTTTTAAGCACCATTTCAGCATTTTCAGAAGTTCTTTTATAGTCCCTGTTGGCTTTGTAGATCACTCTCTGGTTCAGTGTTGTGTGTTTATCAAGAATATAAAGTGCAGTAGTGCATACTGGCATTTTAACACATCACTTTTATCGGATAATAGTTTTAAAACTGCTTTTATGGGTTTTTTTTTGAGTAATTTTAAATAAACAAAACTAAATTTTAGTTCTTTGCAGCAGTGGTGGGATGTAGGGAAGAGTCAAATAAAGAATCTGTGCCTACAGTATACTCGCAATGTCTCTGGAGACTTGGCCAGATCTATCAGGGACTTGAACAGAGAAGTAGTGGAGCTCCAGTCTTTGGCAGACTCCACAGGAGAAAGAGGACATTGTGAGGCCCTCAATGGCAAAAAGGCTGTTTTAACTGACTTACTGGGTGTGGCCACTAGGGGCACTGTGGTACGCAGTAGGGTCCAGAACATTGCACTAATGGACGCTCCATCTCATTTTTTCTTTGGTTTGGAGAGGAAGAATGGTCAGAGGAGGATGATCCACTCTCTCAGCTCCGAAGACGGGCAGCTGATCCATGAGTCTGCAGAGATCTGTCACTTTGCAGCTGCTTTCTACAAAGATCTCTTTAAGAAAGTTTGTTGAGAAGCCACATGTGCTGAGTCATTTTTTGACAGACTTGCCGGAGGTGATGGCTGGTATGAATGCAGAGCCGGAGAGTGAGATCACTGTGCAAGAACTATCAGTGGCTGCCCAATCTCTTCAGTGTGGAAAAGCCCCAGGGATAGACAGTCTACCATCGGAGTTCTACAAGATGTTTTGGTCTGAGATCTGTGAGGACTTGCTGGAAGTACTGTCTGACAGTCTGTGGAAGGGTCACCTGCCCCTAAGTTGTAGGAGAGCAGTCCTTACCCTCCCTCCCAAGAATGGTGACTTGAAAGACATTAAAAACTGGTGTCCAGTGGCCCTCCTCTGTACTGACTACAAAATTCTCTCCAAAGTGTTGGCTAACAGACTGAAGAAGGTGATGGAGCAGGTCATACATGTAGACCAGACCTACTGTGTACCTGGTAGGTTGGTTACAGGCATTTTTTTAATTTGTGATGTTTTAGACCTCTCCGGCTCATTGGTCAAGGAACTTGGTCTCATTTCAATAGACCACGTAAAGGCGTTTGACCAAGTTGAACATCCATACCTTTGGCAGACACTAGAAGCCTTTGGTTTCAGCTCAGGTTTCATCGCCAAGATCCAGGCCTTGTATAGAGACATTGAGAATATTCTTAAGATTAATGGTGGTTTGAGTGCTCCTTTCAAAGTTGAGAGAGGTGTCTGACAGGGCTGCCCCCTCTCAGGTATGCTGTACTGTCTTGCCATTGAGCCCCTCCTTTGTAAACTAAGGCAAGGCCTCACTGGTTTTAAAGTCCCCAACTCTGACTCTGTTTTTAAAGTGTCTGCATATGCTGATGATGTTGTTGTTTTTATAAGAAATCAAAGTGATGTAGACTACCTTTTAACCCCTTGCATTCCGGTCAATTTTTCTAAAAACGCCAAAAAATAATGTACCCAAAGTAATCGAAAGCTGTTATTCAACCCTTTTGCAGCATCTTCATGGGGGTTGGTCTCATTTAAAAGAAAAACACTTTGAATTTTCTGGCAAAAAAAAATGATCTCTCTAAGTGCTCCGGCCACTGAGTTACAGTCATCTAAACATAGTGAACTTGAAGAAAATAAAATTTGGCCTGGGTGTTTTTTTGGATACAAAGCTTGCAAATAACCACACAGCTTCAGATCCGGGCTGGAAATGCAACAGAAATGTAGAACCAAGTGTTATCAGCTGAGGTCGAAATTTTGTAACAATACCACAAAAAATGATATATTACACAGCTTTGTTCTCGGCTGTTCCCAGGCGTTTTGGAACTGTGCCAAATTGTGCCAAATGGCACAGTTTGGAAAAACGTCTATTAACTTTTTGAATGATTCAACATAGAAGCTTCATCTTGGGCTCAAATGAAAGGTCACATTCAGGGCTGTGTCTGTGTGTGTGTGGGGGGGGGGGGTTGTCCCCCCCCCCCCCCCGCTACAGAGGACGGAGATCGGCCCTCGCTACATGACGGATTACACTCAGATGTGGCATGTTTCCACAGCAATGCTGTCACCGTGGCTCCCCCCACCCCCCCGCTACAGAATCGTAGCGGCGGGGGGGGGGGGCGTTCACGGTTCGGAGGCGATGAAGAACCGTGTAACGCGGCACACGCACTTCGTACTTCGTGCGCCATACAGTTGTAATTTACCGATCGGTCAAAAGTCATTTTTTGATTACAATTTTCAGGATAAATAATAATTTAGCTTATAACACCTTACCTCTTCACAGCCACATTGTCCTGGCGAACTTCTCTTCCCATTGTCAGACGAACGCGACGCTGGTCCGCTCGTGGATCCCAGTCAAAACATAATTCCATTATTGCAGTTTTGGCAAATGATTTACGACCTTTGTCGTCGGCCCCTCCGTCGGTCTATGATGACGGAAGAGAATCCTAAACGTCCTATTCTGCTGGAATGAGTGCAGGTCGCATTGTGGGTGGCCTCGTGCTGCTGGGTCTGCAGCAGGTTCTTCCTGCATCCTTTTTTTTTTCATCTGTGGCAGCAGTAAGTCTCTCTTCACCCCAGCCCGAGCTTCTGTGCTCAATTGGCTCCTGCATTCACAGTAGGCGGGTCCTCTTCCTAGGTTTTTCATTCATTGGTTCTTCAAGGTTTCAGAACCCAATTCAAGGCTCTTATTAGTCGAATGAGAGGTCAATCAGATGAACTAATCTGTTCGCGGCTGTGTCTGCAGCTTTTATTTTTCAGTGCGCGCTTGGACGCCACCCCACCTACATCACCACCATCAGGATCTGCGTCCGAGAGCTAGGAGCACGAGACTTGCCGTCCGCCGGTACAATGGAGCGCAAGAGGTTAAGAACTGTTAATTTTTTTGGTGAGTGCTCCTCAGCAAGAGTGAATTGGGGTAAAAGCAAAGCTGTAATGATGGGGTGTAGACTACAAATATTGTCCTACCTGGTGGCCTTTCTTGGACACAAGGTGGTTTTAAATATATTGGTGTGTTTTTAGGAGATCAGGCTTTTACTGGAAAAAATTGGGAGTATTTTTTGGAAAAAAGTTGAAGGAAGATTAAAAAATGGAAATGGATTTTGCCAAACTTGGTCCTTTTAGTCCTTTAGGTTGTGTTTTAATCACTAACAACTTGACTGCTTCAATGCTGTGGCACTGACTGTCTTGTGTGGACCCTCCAACCAATTTGCTGGCCAGAATACAATCTATAGTTGTGGACTTTTTCTGGGACCATCTTCACTGGGTTCCGCAGAGCATGCTGTGTTTACTAGGGAAGAAGGTGGTCAAGGACTCATCCATCTGGCCAGCAGGGGGGCCATCTGTCGCCTGTAGTTCATTCAGTGACTGCTGAGTGGCCCTCTCGATCTTGTGTGGACACTTATTGCCAGAGCTGTCCTAGCTCACTGTGGGGGGCTGGGACTAGAGGAGTCATTGTTTTTAATGGACTTAAAGAACCAAAAACTCTCAGAACTTCCTCAGTTTTATCAAAGCATTTTTAAATCTGGGGACTTTTTAAAAAGAACTCTCCCCAGGCTTCATTGTCATCTTTTTGGCTTTTAAAGGAGCCACTTGTGTTTGGGACCCGTTTCGATGTGGGCAATGTTTTAGGACCTTCTATTTTAAAAAAGTTCCTTTCTGCAAACGTTACAACCCTGGGACACTTGGTGAACTTATATGGTCCTAACCTGGACAATGCTGCTGCCCTGTGCTCGGCTCTTGGTGTTTCTTCAGTCAGAGTTATAATAAACTTGCTGAAAGATTGGAGAGACTGCCTCTCCATGGAAGAACACTCTGCATTGTTTTACATTGCAAAGATTCTTGCCAAAACTGCTGATGAGCCTCTTTCCTTTTAGTGTTTTATCTCCTGATTTTTAAAGATGGCAGTGATGTGTTTTTAAACTCTGAACACATTAACATTTGTGACTCTTCTGGTAAAAAAAAAAAATGTATGGACTCTTGGTGAAAGTTCTAAATGTGAATAAATTAAAAGGTCAAGCTGATACACATCGAGGAAACACCTGGGTTTGGGCTCAGAGGTGAGGCCTCTGCCTGGAGAGCACTCTATAAACCACCATTAACTGAGAAGGTCGGAGACCTGCAATGGTGAGTTTTACATGGTGCTGTGGCTGTAAATGTTTTTTATCTCTATTTTAAACCCAAATGTTGTTGAGGTTTGTCTAGTTTATCCTCAGAAAGAGACTGTGTTCCATTGTTTTCTCGACTGTAACAGACTGAAATTGTTTGTTTTTGGGGGGAAGTGTTTTATCTGTTTGGAGAAGTTTTTTCCCTGCAGATTTTTATCTTGGGTTTTTCCATATAGACAGAAAAGCAAGAAGAAAGTGGACTGTTAAATTTCATCCTGGGTCAGGCTAAAATTGTCATGAGCCGAGCTGGTGGTTCCCAAGCTCAGGCTTCATGACGGTTTCCTGTCCCATATTATCTGTGTTTTATGCTACCTTTGGCTTTCCATATAGTTTGATGTGCCTTTTGCCTCTGATAGCCACTCCCCCCCTCTCCTGTCAGTTTCTGACAGGTGATTCCAATCTGTCATCATCTGTTCCTCTCCCTGCTCAGATTCACATGCACTCATACACACACTCTCGCCCATACACACACACTATCATTCACACCTGCTCCCCATCAACTCTTCAATCACTGATTTGCACCGGCAATCACGGTGATAATCAGGGCTGGTGTTACTTAAGCCCTGTCCGCCCTCCTGTGCATTGTCGGTGCATTGTATTGTCTTCACCTTGCATACAATAAGTTGTTCTGTTCAGCCTGCTTCTAGTGTTTGGACTTTTTCCCCTTGGACTACAGTTGTTGTTGTTTCCCAAAGCCCAGCTGCACTCTGACACTCCTATGTAAGTCCTGCTTCCCGGTTTACATTTCTGGTTTCCCCCAGCGGCCAGTTTTACCCTGGGGCTTATGTAACGGCTTTCCTCTAAGTCCAAAACCTGACTCCACTGAACTGTATTCACTTGTGCAGCTAACCTTCAAGAAATCCTAAGTTGGACATTTGTTGTATGTTTGACTCCCATATTTGTTAATAAACACTCTCTTCACCTGCAAGTGGGCTTGTCGTTTCCATTTATGCGTGCGTTAAAGTGCACACTCATGACAGAATACACCAACCAGTGAAAGCCAGCGGAGAGAAGTTGTGTTTTTCCATCTGTCTGTGTTTTTCACCTACCTGAGTCCCGGCGTAATCATGGGTGAGTTGGAGCGGCTGGCGATGTCCCTCCTGAAGGACCTCTTGGCACAGGTGCAGGCATCTTCCTCTCCAGGGACAGTCCAGAAGAACCAGGCAGCTTGGGTAATGAAGATGAACTCTGGCCTATGGAGTAACCCGGAGGCTACAGACATGCTCAGCCACATCAGCTCCTTGTCGATGGAAGATGTTTTGATGCCAGAGCCGGTCCATATTAAGAAGAGGCGTGTGCACCATTGGAAGTACCCAGCTTCGCTTAAGACAGCTCAGCTTCCTTCTCCTGAATCGTGGCCCACTACATCTGCTGAGGAGATGGAGGGACAAAGGCAGGTGTTGCTGGCAGAGACAGATCTTCTTTTGGAGGTGAAGCCGTGGCCCCCTCCCGGATTTGGCATCAGAGTTGGGGAATATTCTCCGAGGGAGCTGGAGCTCCAGCCCGTGGCCGAGCGCTCTCCGATCCTGGAGCCTCCTCACCACTATGACGAATTTGACCTCGGGGAGACAGCGGATGTCATCACCTCCCAGGAATTCAGGCAAGTGCTCGTTCAGTCACTTCTACACTCCCCTGAAACCGCTTGTCTGATTCCTGATGAGCTGTTTAATTGCTGCTCACCACGCCTCACCCTGTCTCTCCTGTTTCCCCCGAGTTCCCGCTGTTTCCGGAGGGAGTTCTCGGGGGTGATGGAGGAGCATTCCCAGAGGGAGGCGGAGCCGAGATGCGCGCTGGTCAAGGAACCATCTGCTAGTCCCACGTTGTCGCCCTGTACCAGAGGCCTCGCCCAAAGGGAAGTTTATCATCATCCAGTCAGCAGCTCCTCCTTTACCGGAGAAGGGGGATCCTGCTGCAGAAGCCGCTGGTTTCTCCCAAGGTGTCACTTGCTACAGTCTCCCTCCACAACTTTTACCTCCACCAATGTGGGGGTTGCAGTTTTTTCTCCAGATTCTTCTCCTTCTGTGCCCTATTTTGGAGGCTTCTCCTCTGCATATAGAGGAGCCCAGGCCCCCACTGTGGATACGGAGGGAGAAAAAAAGTGCTTCTGACGCCGCTGGAGGGTCGAACACCAGGAGAACAGGCAAGTTCCTTCTCGTTCTTCTTTTATTAATGAACAATTTTGCCTGTTCCCCTGGCCCAAGAGACTCAGGTTCTGCAGGTCCCCTGAGCGTTCTGTGCCAGCGGCATGTTTATAACTCCTCACCGATCCTCTACCGTGTCCCCTCTGTGTGCTCCCTGCGAGCTCGCCGGTTCCTGAGTCAAGTATGCCAGATGGAGGAAGTTATGAGGCCCTGCGAGGATCCTGTGCCAGGGTCAGCGGTGGGGCAGCCCCTCAGCTGCCCACGTCGGATGAGTCATCAACGTGGGGGAGATTGCCTGGGGGGCCCCAAGACTGCAGTCACCATCCTGCTTGCTGCGCAAGCCATTGTGACAAAGCCACCCGCCAAGCTGGGCCTTCTGGAAGCTGGACCCTAGGATGTCAGCGACGGAGTCCTGGACGGCGGTGGAGTCAAGTGCAGGCAAATGCTCTTATTTGTTTCTCTTCCCTCCTAAATTAGAGCAACCTTGTCTGGCTCATGGGGAGGAGAGTTGGAGGCAGCCCTCAGCTGCACTTGAAAACCCTCCTCACCCGGACTCCGCTGCTGCCAGCGACCCTAACCCCTTTCCTTCTGCTTGCCATTCCCTGAGCATCCTCCCTAGGGTTGCGGTGATGTGCAGCTAACCTTCATGAAATCCTATGTTGGACATTTGTTGTAGGTTTGACTCCATATTTGTTAAAACACTCTCTTCACCTGCAAGTGAGCTTGTCGTTTCCATTTATGCGTGCGTAAAGCGCACACTCATGACAAAAATGGCTATTTATATTAGTAGGAAAAGAAAAATTGAGCAAATGCTGGATTGTAAAGTAAAAGACATGCTGGTAAGCATGATCAGGTCTCAAATAATGATTGATTTTAATTACTATCATCTGATGAAAATGGGGGCAGCGCAGGTAGCGGAGTGGTTAGCAGTGCGGGGGGCAGCACGGTGGCAGAGTCGGTTAGCACTGCGGCAGACAGCAACTCACCCTTGGCCAGGGGAACTTGGGTTCAATCCCAGCCCCCGACCAACAGTGATCTGTGTGGAGTTTGCATGTTCTCCCCGTGTCTGTGTGGGCACGGTGGCGCAGTGGTTAGCACTGCGGCAGCACAGTTTACCCTTGGCCGGGGGATTGTGGGGATCGTGGGATCGTGGGTTCGATCCCAGCCCCCGACCAACAGTGATCTGTGTGGAAGTTTGCATGTTCTCCACGTGTTGCGTGGGTCTCTACTCCGGATTTCTCCGGTTTCCTCCCACATGCCAAAAACATGCATGTTAGGTTAATTTGGTGTTCTAAATTGTCCCTAGATATCTGTTTCCTATAGGCCCTTAGAATAGAGGGTTAGTATTAATGAAAGCGCTTTGAGTGGTCTTTGTGACTAGAAAAGCGCTATATAAGTTGCAGGTTAGTTAGTTAGTTAGTTAGTTTACTCCAAGATTTCTCCGGTTTTCCTCCCACATGCCAAAAACATGCAAGTTAGGTTAATTGGCATCAAAACTGGGGATTCTAAATTGTCCCTTAGGTATGACTGTGAGAGTGAATGGTTGTCTGTCTCTCTGTGTTGGCCGTTTGCATGTTCTCCCCGTGTCTGCGTGGGTTTACTCCGAGAGTTCTCGGTTTCTCCCTCCACATGCCAAAAATATGCAAGTTAGGTTAATTGACATCAAACTGGGGATTCAGGGAACGGTGCTGGCTCCCTTCCTGTTCACTCTTTATACTGCGGACTTCTCACACAACACAACACATTGCCATCTACAAAAGTTCTCTGATGACTCTGCGATCGTTGGTCTCATCTCCAGCGGAGATGAAGCTGAGTACAGAGGGCTTATCCAGGACTTTGTGGACTGGTGCCATCGGAACTGCCTCCAGATCAACGCGAGGAAAACTAAGGAGCTGGTGGTGGACTGCCGCAGGCATGGGCAGCCCCTCACAGCACCAGTAAATATACAGGGAACAGACATCGAGATGGTGACATCCTACAAGTACCTGGGTATTCATCTGAACAATAACTAGACTGGTCACACCAATACTGACGCACTCTACAAGAAGGGACAGCGCAGGCTGTTCCTGCTGAGGAGACTCAGGTCTTTTGGTGTACAAGGGGCGCTGCTGAAGTCATTCTATGACACGGTGGTGGCATCAGCCATCACTTTTGGAGTGGTCTGCTGGGGCAGTGGCATTACTGCAGCCGATAGGAAGAGACTGAACAAACTGATTAAGAAAGCTAGCTCTGTCCTGGGGCAACGCCTTGATCCGATGGAGGAGATAGGAGAGAGAAGGACGGTGGCTAAAACTGTCATCTCTGCTGGAGTCCGAGTTCCACCCCTATGCAGGACATAATGGATGCACTGAGGAGCTCATTTAGCAGCAGACTACATCATCCCAGGTGCACAACCGAGAGGTTTCGTAGGTCCTTCCTACCAACGGCTGTCAGGACTGTACAACCTAAGCATGGGCAGCTCGCGAGATAGCAAAAAGACGTAACAAACTACTAGTTTTTTGAATGCAAAAGATGCAATAGACTTACACAATGGTCCTCTCCGGCATACAACTAGGAAACATACCCGGTCGCTATGGAGGGTGAGAATATGTATGGGACATAATCATACCATGTAAGATAACCTAAATAGACGGTTATGCTGTTTCATCCCCACCTAGCAACATGCTCTGCACTGTGTGTGTTTATACTGTATATTTACATATTTATTCCATCTAGCTACAATGCTCAGCATGGGTGTGTTTATATTTATATATCTATATACTTTATTCCATCTAGCTACAATGCTCCGCACTGTGTTTTTATATATCTACTATTAATCCATCTAGCTACATTGCTCCGACATTTGTGTGTGTTTATATACTTGCATATTTATTCCACCTAGCTGCAATGCTCCGTACTGTGGTGTGTTTATATATTTATATATTTATTCCATCTAGCTACAATGCTCCTGCACCTGTGTGTTATATATTCATATATTTATTCCATCCAGCTACAATTGCTCTGCACTGTGTGTCTGTGTGTGTGTGTGTGTGTATATATATATTTTATAGTAATATGTACATATGTATATTAGCTGCTCTTGCTTGCTTGTTTTTTTTCTTGCCTTCTGATTGTTGCTCTGAGTGTTGCTATCCCTGTACTGTCTGCAAATCCTGGAATTTCCCCGTTGTGGACTAATAAAGGCTTATCTTATCTTATCTTAAATTGTCCTTAGGCATGACCCTGTGAGAGTGAATGGTTGTCTGTCTCTCTGTGTTGGCCACTGCGATGGACTGGCGATCTGTCAGGGTGTACCCTGCCCTCTCGCCAAGGACTGCAGGGATAGGCTCCAGCCCCCCCGCGACCCTATAAAGGATTAAGCGGAAGGAAGATGGATAGATGGATGGATGGATGGATGATGCAAAATGTTGGAACTTTTGAGGCTATGTGGTGCTTCTAAGCACATCCTGTGTTGTGTTAAGGAGGGGGCAGTTACCTATGGTGTGGCACTGATGTGAGAAGCAAGTTTTTGTTTTAGTTTTCTTGGTTTAGTTGCTTGTGTCTTTGATTTCTTGTCAGTGAATTCATTTACTTTTTGTTTGCTTCTTTTAGTTGGAGTGTTTTTCTGTTGAACTTGTGACATTTAAGGTGTGTTGAAAAATCAAGTCTATCTCTGTCTCTCTGGCTCTCTCTCTCTCGTGTTCTTTGGGAGAGGGGGATGACTTATGTTTTGCACTTTTGAAATGTGAGACACGTGGTGGGATGATGGTATTGGTGATCTTACATTTTTGAATTGTGCAATAAAGGCATTTTTTTAAACTCAAACTCTCTCTCTCTCTCTCTCTCTCTCTCTCTCTCTCTCTCTCTCTCTCTCTCTCTCTCTCTCTCTCGGTATATATATATGAAAATGATTTTCCTTGAAACTAGCTAGTAACATATTTACCATACCCACTGATAAATTCAGATTAGATTATGGTGGACTGTTTGAAACAGCAATACCAAGGAAGGTCAGTAGGTGGCAAACAGTACTCCATCTCACTCTAACATGGGGCAAAACATCTAAACATTTAGGATGCTGTTGCTATCAACTATATAATTATGTACGGAATAGCCTACAATCTATAACATGAAATTTATGAATAAGGGTATGAGAAACTCAGTCCAGTGAACTAATTCACTGGTGGAATAAGATTTGATTAGCTTCCAGGGCTGGATATTAAGGAGGTGTGGGCCCCTGGGCTAGAGTAAATTTTGGGGCCCACCTCCCACATAATTTATGGGAGTATGATATGGCAAAATGGGCATCTTTACATGCACAGTAATAAACTATTTATAATCAGATTTCTGGCATTATCTGAAAGTAGTCATGTAAAAACAATAATCAGATGAAAGGCAATTACTGTGTTACATCAAGTGAAATTACATTAACACATATAGTTTATTGTCCAATAATCCAATTTATTCAGTGCATGTAATGTGAAATCCGATTACCATTATCTGATTATTATTCCTAGTTATCGGATTATTGTGGCCATGTAGCTGAGGGTCATTGATGGATCAGCTTGACCTTCAAAGTCCTAAATTACTAAGGCAGTGGCTATGGATACAGAACCATTCCCACAGAATTCTTGTTACAGATACGGCTCAAATCTGATTGGCCAGTACGTTCTATTAATGCATATCTTAAAAGCAGCAGGCTACAGGTATGAAAATATAAGCATTTATTTGTTTCAAAATTTTAATCAGTATCTATTCACTATCTTTTTAACCTTGCCCACTCCCAAATCCAAAGGCTAACCTCTTAATTTTAAGTCTAATTTTCATCTCATAGTAAAATGGTTTGGACAAGGTGCTGACAGCAAGAACCAACCAGCAAACCTTCTGATCACAGACCCAATGTACTATCTAACTAAGCTACAGCAGCAGTTGGCTTGGAGCTGATCTGAAAAGGTTTTGTCAGATTGTCAACTCCTTCGTATCAATAGACATTTCGTATAAGGATACAGCTTCTGTATCCATAGCCATTGCCAGTTACTAAATAAAGTGAATGACCACAAAGTTCTAGGTTTAGCTTGAATAGCAGAAAAATATAGAACCATCAGGACTAACAACTGACAAATGTCTTGTATATAACCCACAACTTTAATTATGACAATGAAAAAAAATGCACTCAGCCAGTGTTTTCTGTTCAAGGGTTAAATATTAACTACTTGAAGCCAGGACAGGGTTTTTTCACTACACAGAGCGAAAAAAAAAGTTCTCCACAGGAGAAAAGCAGGTTATGTGTGCACAAACCCAATATTTGTTAACTAATGGTGACAGTTTTTACAGTTTTAACCTCATTCACTGTCATTCTTTTAGAAGAATGATTCAAAATGAAAATATTCTGACAGTTGTTTAGAATTAGATCTACAGTTTTGCAATTCCCCAGAGGCAGATTAATATAACTCCGGCCAAGATGAACAATAATATAAATGAAGGAAATTTTACAACTCGTGGACAAAGGGAAAGACTGGCATCATTTCTGAATTGTAGCGGACAATTCTCATCCATGGCCAAGCAAGCTGTGGAGTTAAAAAGCTCCTTTAAAGTTCATAAAAGTTGGCGTGCGCTGGATTAAAAAAAAAAAAACTGCCCACGAAGTAATTTCACAACATTTGGATTAATCTGATCTAACCACACCCCTGGTGCTGGGGGTGGAATGGATGTGTAGTTTATCCAGGCACGCCCTCTGCCAGAAGGTGGATCTCTACAGTCACAAGCCCAATGGCCTCATCTGTCACACTTAAGGCACATATCCTGTGGCAGGCCAGATGGTCTTCTATTTCCTCTGTATACACCTCTCCCACGCCCTGGTTGCGGTGGGCGAGGATACCATTGTTGCTGGGATGCCAACACAAAGGGTTCAGCAGGGACTGGACCAATAATGGCCTGAGGGGCTGCCACTATGATGGCTGGAGCCTGTATAGTAGTTTTTTTGTCTTTGTTCACTACATCCCTAGCTGCTTTCAGCTGGGCTTTTACCAGCTGATTTGATAAATCTGCTGTTTCTGTCTCCTTTTTATTTTGTTTTTGATAACATTGTTTCACATAATGATGCACATGTAAGAGCCATTCTGCCCAGGGGCAGGGATTCAATCCCACTACCCCTTCCTGTGCGGCTCTCACAGGTGGTGGTACTAATGTCTGTATGACATTGCAGAATACTACTGATGTGGTAGCATTGTTATGTGGGTTTTCTCCAGTCATGTCAGTCCAAAGTGCCAAACACCTATCAACATAGGCTCCTGCATCCTCTCCTTTTTCATTGGTATATCTGTTAGCTCTGCACTAGTGACTGCAAAAATTACTGCAAAAATCTCATCACTGTACTCTCTGAATGGAGCCTCATCAGGCTCATCAGTGGTGCAAGCCTCTTCCTCTGTGTTCTTAAGCATAGAGGCTGAGGTGTGAGTAGCCAGTATTCTTCTAACATCTGCCATGCATAAACGGCAGCCAACTGTAGCCTTCTGCACAGCTGTAATCCATGGAAAGGACCCCGAAGTTAGTGGAGGCAATGTGTCACAAGTGCCTTTTAGGTGTCATGGGTGGCCCTCGCGGACCATTAATGAGACGCTTTAGGCAGCCGATGAGTTTGCATGTTTATTAACACAAGATAAGGATGACAAAATAATGAGCCACGTGGGGCAAAAACACGAACAAGACCTTCGGCTAGACCAGGGGTTGGCAACCCGTGGCTCCGGAGCCGCATGCGTCTCTTTCATCCCTCTGCTGCGGCTCCCTGTGGCTTTGGAAGATAAATAATGAGTATTTAATTAAAATGTATTTTATTTTAGTTCATTAGTTTTTAAAATGTAATTCTAAATTTGAAGATTATGGTGATCTTGTAAAATCTAAAAAAAAAAACGTGTTAAAGTTTAATCACTGTCAGCAAAAATCAACACGAAGTCAGAAGTCGTCACCCGCGATAACCCGGATGTGTTGTGTTCAAGCTACTGCTGTATTGTAAATAGCCCTGCGATTGGATAGTTGCAAACGATTGAACCAATCAAATGGCTCGTTGTATGCTTTTTCAAAGATTCATGGCGGCATGTTCTCAGGGATGTGATTTTCTGTTAAGTCGCCGAATTCCGCTTTATTTTATCTTCCAGGAAGATAAAGTACGTTAAGTACGTTAGCGGCTTGTGGTCCACGAACGCAGTGAAGCTGCGCCCTTTCAGGCAGGACTGGAAGTGGCGTATGGCCACCGGTAATCGATATGGCCAGGTGGAGAGTCATTAACTCTACAACAAAGGGATTAAACGGTAATAAAAGTTAACCATCCCCTTTTATGATTCCAAACAGTTTGAAATTGGCAGTGCACAGTGGACATTGGCTCATAACTTTTGAATATTTCTAAGACTTAGCTACATCAGTGATTGTGCAAAATGAACTGCTCAAGACTCAATAGAGATTGAAACTGGTGATCTGAAATGAATGCTGAAATTATAAAAAGTAATGGTATGTTGGAATTTTATTTCTATTATGGAACAGATAAAATTAACTGATTTTGATTTGATCAAGTGTTAAAGCATGTGATGGATAATGCTTGTTGGAATATTTTAGGGATGCTATCTTCTTGGAACATAAGTCAATATTATACAGTAATAAGTGGCATTCAGCTGTTTGTTTTATGTTATTTAAGCACATTTCTGGTACTTAAAAATCATAAAAACCTAGGAGCTTTGGGGGGCTTTGCCCCCCTTGCCTTCCATCCCACCCCGGACCCTGCTGGGGGACTATGTCCCCCAGACCCCCTGCTGAATTTTCAGATAATTTCCCCAACCCCAAATCACATCGCTGGTTCGTGTTGGAATTCTAAGCTTTCGGTATTGTTTTCAGCGGAATTATGAGATTTTTATCGAAGGATCAGGAGTCATCAGTGCTAGAAATAGCACTCTCCTTTCAACCCAATGTCAACCTTCAACCCAATGTCTTTTTTTTTCAGAGTTCAAAATGTTTTTGTTGCATGCAGAAATGTAATTTTGTTTTCTCTGCAGGAGTTCCCTGATTTCATAAATGCAACACATTATAGTTTGTTTGCCTGGACAGATCGCCAGTCCATCGCAGGGCCAACACAGAGAGACAGACAACCATTCACTCTCACAGTCATACCTAAGGACAATTTAGAATCCCCAGTTTGGTGCCAATTGACCTAACTTGCATGTTTTTGGCATGTGGGAGGAAACTGGAGAAATCCCGGAGTAAACCCACGCAGACACGGGGAGAACATGCAAACTCCACATAGATCACTGTTGGTCGGGGGCTGGGATCAAACCCAGGATCCCCCGGCCAAGGGTGAGTTGCTGTGCTGCCGCAGTGCTAACCACTTCGCTACCGCGCCGCCCACAACCAATCCACTAGTTGTCAAATTGAGAGTCTGGAGAACAAGTGAAAGATACAGATTTATATTATATTAATACATTTGAACAAGGAGCATTATGAGGAAACAGGATGAAAAGTAGCTTCTTCTAAATAAAACTTTCATCTCTAATTTATGAAAATATCAGGAACTAAAGCTGTGTGATCACTGTTGAAAGTAGGAGATGAGTGATATTTTTTCAGATTTAAACAATTTATGAATGTGCTGATAATTAAAACTATGCAAAAATTATGGTCAGATATTCAGAAATTTATTTTTTAGCACAAAACAATTTATAATATATATCTAACATTTATTTCATGAATGAAGCTATATAAATGAAGCTATAAGCAGTTTTTTCCCACTGCTGTAGTAGGAATTCATTAATGCCACATAATATTCAGAGCTATGTACAGTATATAAAAAACTTTATAAGCAGCATAATCTTTATTTTAAAGGTCAAATTGCCGTTGCGGCTCTCAGTCACGTCTGTTTTAGTTGGAGATGGGCAAAACGGCTCTTCGGCTGGCAAAGGTTGCAGACCCCTGGGCTAGACACAATGAAGAAACACTCAGACTAAGGAATAAACTTACTGAGAACCAGAAGGTCAAGAGGGTGACTGGAGCCGGGGATAGGGATTCCAGTTGAACGTTGGGAAGACCAACGTTACGCGAGGTCGCAGCCCGGAGTAAACTCAGCTGCTCCCTTAAATAGGGCTTAGAGGACTAATCAGACAATGAGAACTAATTAGAGGAATATGATCCAGCTGTCACTGTGCAGCTCAACTTTGACAGCCGGAAGCCCCGCTGAGACGCTGTCAAAATAAGAGCCCAGAAGGCCATAAGGAAACTAACACAGAAACAGGAGGAAAATACTGCATGATCCGAGCACGGACAATATTAGCGTTCAGACCATGACAGTACTCCCCCCCCAAAAAAGGCACATTCCAGGCGCAACATAACATCCAAGCTCCCCCCCACACCCAGAAGGCTACTCAGGCCCACCCAAGGTGGGTGGAGGGGGAACAGGCTAGGAGGGCGAGAACCACAGAAAGAAAAAAAAAAAAAAAGGCAAATACTAACCAGGAAAAAAAAAAACCTGCACCAAGGAGGAGAACAAGGAGCTAGAAATGACCAGGATCACACAGAAAAAAAAAAAAAAATAAGGACATGGTACCACAATCTGCGCATGGATGAAATACAAAAGGAACAAAGAAACAAAAATACAGGTACCAAACACCAGGAGAAAAAAAAAAAAAAAACAGACCACTACAAACAGCACAGCACACTAAAAATGCAGTCCCATCACAGGTAAAAAAAAAAAAAAAAAAAAAAACATCTCACAACCCACAGAGGAAGAAGGAAAACTCAAATATATAAACAGAACAAAGGATGCTACAACGCAGCGATACAATACATATTGACCGTGAATTACAGGCAAGGCAAAAAAAGAGATTCTCTCAAACAGTAGAGGAGGAAAAAAAAACATCTCTCAACAAACAGAAATGCAGGCACCATACAACGTACCCTAAAAATACCAGAAAAACGGGAACAAAAAAAACACGCTAAAGAGCAGTGATATACAAACAGTTCAATAGAGACCATGGACAAAACACAAGAGCATCCCTAACATTTACAGAGTAGAGAAAAACACTACAGGGATGGTGACAGGCAAAGCACAAAGGAGAGAAAAAAAACAAAAAAACAAACAGTTTGGGTGGTCTACCCGCATCCCAGGCCCAGAGAAACAGTACCTCTGGCAAAGAGGAAAAAAACAAACTGTTCGGGCGGCCTACCCCAGTCCTGGGCCCAGATCAACAGTCCTTCTGGCGGCTGGACCAGGTCGCCGAACAAAGAATCCAGCCCGTCGGGTGGCCGACCCAGAACGCCAAACCGGCGAAGTAGTTTCCTGGGCGGCCGACCCACGTCATTAGGCCACCAGGACCGCAAGGAAGAACTCAGAGGCGGCCTCCCTACTGAGCGGGATAGCGAGGGGAAGCCGAGCCGAATAAGGGGAATCCCAGCGGCACCCGGCGGAGGGAAAAAGGGATCGGGGAAATGAAGAGGGACCACGATGGACCCCAATTGAGTCAGCGTCGCACCCACGATGGACCCTGACTGGGCCAGAACAATACCCACGACGGACCCCGACTGGGCTGGAACAGGTCCCATTACGGATCCCGACTGGGCCGGAACAATACCCATGATGGACCCCAACTGAGCCTGCACAGCACCAGGGATGACCTCCAGACACGAACCCGGAACCTCCAAGGCAATGACCGGAATGGGCTTATCACCGGTGACCCTGGGAGAAGGCTCAGAAGAAGAAAAGAAACCAGGATCAGAATCACTGGCAGCGGCAGAGCCCGGTGAGACAAGCTCAGATGCAGCGGACGGCTGCACCCGGCTCGTTTCCCCGAGAGACAGGCAATAATGCTCCAGAATAGAAAAGAGGAAAACAAAATAGAGCACTTGCCTGAGCTCGGGCTCTACCGCTGCCCAGGACTTTGACGATCCAGGTTCAGTGAGCTGAAGGTCCACTCCTAGTTCTCACTCAACTGCGGCGGGCTCCGCAGCCGGCATGATGGTTTCCACAGTCTGGGGATTCCCTGGTGCTGAAGTCCACGCTGAAGGCCCGTACGGCGTGGCGGCAGGGCATCCGTGACCTGCTGGGTTGAACCATTCCTCCGTGAAGACCTGGGGACGCTTGATTGTCGGCGCAGGCTCCCATCGGCAGTCCGCCCTCCTCCTCTGCCCGTGGCGTGGCTGCGGGGCTGGAACCAGGCTCACCAGGGCCGCAGGCTCCTTCCTCGTCCAGTGGTGTAATCCTGGCACCGGGGAACACTCAGGGGAAGGAGACACAGAGGTTGCAGGTTCATAATTAAAGACTACAGCAGGTGAAGGAAGCTCGGGAGACTGTGAATCCCGAACTCCACCCCCAGGAGTCAGACAAGGCAAATCACAATAAGGAGGAGTAGAATGAAATTGCACTTGCCTTTTCTCCAGAGGGCCGATGGTGCCTGCTGTAGCGGGCTTTGTTCTTCCCTTCCCCCTATGGATGGTGATGGAGGACCCCCCGGGAAGATGAAGCGGAGTCGCTTGCACCGGATCGATGACGGGCCCAGCCGGAGCAGGACTCGTGGTGCTCACAACAGCTGGAGAAAGCATCGAGGAGGAGGGAGGAACATCTGAGGCAGTCCGGGGACGAGGAGCTGACGGAACAGCAGGAACATATGACCCGGCGGAGGCTGCTATCTTACCCCTCTGATGAGACGCAGAGGCAACAGCTGGCTGGGAGACAGAGTTCATGTGGCTACATGGAACTGGATCCGGTTGGGGTTGTCACTGAGGCTTACTATAAGCATGGTGGTGACGTTTACCGGCAGAAGGTGAGACAAAGGTGAGATCAGGGAAATGCCTCTCCTGCACGGAAACAGAGGCGAGCAGGTCAGCGTATTAGGGGTAGTCATAGAGTTCAGGATTTCTCTCCACCAGTCTGACTGTCGCCGTCACATGCTTAATAATTTGGGTTGGACAGGAGGCAGAACGAGCTGTAGCCACTTGGTCCTGGATGGTCATAGCTGTCTGCTGAATCTCCACCGAGGGAATCCCGGCTGACGTCCTCCTCCATTGGGAATGGCATTTGGGTGGTGTAAACTCCTGGGCTGGACGGGTGACAGGAATGGGATCCCGAGGCGAGGAGCAGGGATGCCTCACCTTCGGCTTCCTGCCGGGGTTTCCCTCCAGACCACAGAGCTTCTCCCGGAGTGCCGAGATTTCCGCCTTCCTTGTCGTGATTTCGGCATGAGCCACGTAGCGAGAAATGCGGTTAATTGCCCCCTCAGCGAGGTCCAATTCCCAGCGTAAGCCGCTGGGAATGACGCTGAAGCGAGCGCCCGAGAGGATCCCATCAATCTGAATGAGGTCCATCACTAGCTCGTAGCCCAAGCTCATGGCATAGCCCTTGAGTGGCGATGCCATCTCCCAGCGCACTGGCACGCGAAAAAGGAAAAAACTACAAGCCCAAACAATGCGAACTCACGGTCACCGGCGTCTCATTTTGGGCTGCGACCTACTGTCATGGGTGGCCCTCGCGGACCATTAATGAGACACTTTAGGCAGCCAATGAGTTTGCATTATCACAAGATAAGGATGACAAAACAATGAGCCACGTGGGGCAAAAATACAAACAAGACCTTTGGCTAGACACAATGAAGAAACACTCAGACTAAGGAATAAACTTACTGAGAACCAGGTCGCAGCCCGGAGTAAACTCAGCTGGTCCCTTAAATAGGGCTTAGAGGATTAATCAGACAATGAGAACTAATTAGAGGAATATGAATCAGCTGTCACTGCGCAGCTCGACTCTGACAGCCGGAAACCCCGCCGAAAATAAAAGCCCTGAAGGCCATAAGGAAACTAACACAGAAACAGGAGGAAAGTTCTGCATGATCCGAGCGCGGACAATATCAGCGCTCAGACCATGACATTAGGTCCTTAAATGACCATTTTACATATTGTGCCACCCCAGTTTCAGCAGCTATCATGGGCATTTGTGTATAGTTTACTTTAGGTATGTCTCCTGACCTAAACGCATGTGCTGAGGTGCCCCTTCAGTCAGATTTTCTATTGTGGATCCATAATCACCAATTTTCCATTGTTTTTGTGTGCCTGTCGGTGTTTTTTTTTTTTTTTTTTTTTTGTCTGTGTAATCAGTTACTTTCTTAGGGGTGGCTCCCTCACCATACTTGACATGTTTCCTAGCCTAGTTAAAGTCTGGCTCAAGTGTTCATTAAACTCATGTAAGCAGGTATCAACAGGGTCTCCATTTACTTGCTGATTTGTTGTAGGGATGGAGGTGGCAGGTATCCCTGTATTGACAGGGGATTCCTTCTCCTGTCTGTTATATTCCTGTTCAGCCTTAGGTTCTGTCACGACCTGAACGCTATCCTTCCCCGCGTTCAGGTTGTCCAGTGTCGTTCCTGCTCCGTGCTAGTCTGTGCCGGGTCTTACTAGGCCCGTAGTTTGACAGCGCCCAGCTGAGCTCCAGCTGTTTAGTTCAGCTGCTCTGGGACAGCTGTCTCTCATTATTGTTAATCATCTTCCCCGCTTCTGATTGGGTTCCCTTTTCCTTTTAAACAAGCAGCTGAGTGTTACTCCTCGCTGCGACCTCGCTATGGAAAGACGTGCCCTGTGTTTCCACGACTGTAGCTCCTATGCCTAGCTTCAGTCCGCCGTTACCTCGGCGCTACCCCCAAAGTAAGTGCTGCAACTCGGCGTGTGTTTCCCCTCGCCGCCTCTCTAGCCATTCTTTCCGGGTTGTACATTGTCTTTTGTTCTGTGCGTGTTTTAGCCCCACGTGGCTCTTTTCCTTTCCGTTTGTTGTCTAGTGTTATGTGTGTTATAGCCCCATGAGGCTCTTTACTTTGTGTTCGTTCTTTGTGTGTAAATATTAATAAATTACGCAAACTCACTGGTCGCCCTTGCATCTCCTTTCTGGCTCGTGATACCCAGGCACGACAGGTTCCCAGGTTCCATGGGAGTGTATTGATTGGTAATTTGGTGCATCTTATCTCCAGCTATCTTGCTATCATTTTTGGATAGCATTTGTCTCGTGTAAAACTCCTGCTACTGCCTGCATTGTATCTCTTTCCCCTTCAACAAAAGTAGTAAGAGGCATTTGTTTAGAGAGCATGTTTACATACTCTGTATGACTTGTCTGTGTCAGGGTGGGGGCTGAAGGAGCTGGATCTCAGCTGTCCCGGGTTTCGGCACCAGCTATGTCAGAAGTCTGAAATATAACCTCACAAATACAGAGTACAAAAAGGTATTAGACTGAATCAAAGATCAGACTTAAGACACGCAGAGCCTTTTAGAAATTAGAAGTTTTACTTGCACAAGGAGTATCAACACACATACAGAGTGAGTTGAATACTGCCGGACAATCCGCAGTTGCTTTCTTTATATACATGGAGTATGTGATAAACTCAGCAAAAGCAGAACAAACAGAATTACCACATAAGCAAAAAGTACGCTCCGTATGTCTTCAAGTGTGTGTAGGAGATAAATTGTATGAACACTCTGTTCATGCAATGTCCCCTGCACACACAGGGTGTACAGGGGACAAGTCTTGATACAGCATATATGTCAACACTCTTTTATCACACATCAGATGAACAACAGAAGGGTGATGCAGCTTAGTTACTAACAGTGATTATAAGAAGCACAAGTTGTATTTATGACTAATAAGAAAAAGCATCATACATATAAGAATATCAATCTTCATTTCATGAATCATTAATAAAATGATAACTGTTTATATGCATACAGTATATACAATTTTTCCCAACATTTTCCTCCTGTTTATTATTTTATTAATCTTTTTAATCATATGCAATTATCAGTATAATGTAACTTCAAAAGATTTCCTATAATGACATCATTAAGCATTCATGTGGCGTATAGCTAGAGCACTGCCATACATTGGAAAAAGAGTACCCATTGGTTTTTCCAAGAATCCATACCCAACATCATTTGGATAAAAAACAGTAGGATTATTGCTACAGTTAAAAGTACAGTTTTTCCTCTTTAAGGTGAATTTTCCAGCAGCAATATAGGGAAAGTGAAATACATTTCTACAGACAGAATCATAATATGACACTTCACAGGTCACTTCCTTAGTATCATTGCATCTTTGTGAAATACCCAGGTTGAAACTGTTTTTACTACAATTTTTGTGAAAGCAGATTGGTGAAGTAAACAGTGTAGGATTTACTTTCATTAAATGCTTCTTAACTGCAAGCAAAGAAATTCCAATCCCAATAATATTAAATATTCTAATCTTAGACCCAGTGTAATCAGTAATAGTGACATTCAATCTATTAAGATACCTTTCTGACAAATTTCCCACCAACCAATGTCCAACATTATTGCTTGTATTAAACAGACTGAGACGAGAGTTCATCGCTATTGTCGCTCCGGGCGTTTTCTCTTCACTCAGTGGAACAGGGATCATGGGTATTGTAGTCAATCATGGGTATTGCAGTCTTGTGTAAATGGGGTAGCAATGAACACACATAGCAAGAAGTATCGATTCCCAGTCCTCTCACCAAAACCACCATTGTCTGGTACCATAGGTTATGCGTATTGTTCATTGTCCGTGCTTCATGGGTTCCTTGTCCTTGAATCAGAAAGAGATTACCACCCCACTGCCAGGAGAAGTGCTGAACACAGAGTCATCAATAATTTTGGTGCCATGCTTCCACCTGAGAGAGTACCCCTCCGGGCCTCTTTCTTCACCAGGGTTGAGATGGCCTTGTCCTTAAAAGGACATGCCCCCTTTGTACTGGACTTACTCAGGGAAACAAGTTAGTTAGTTCACTTACAGGCACCCGTAGTCTTTTAGCGTGTGAAAGGTGAATCCAAGATGGTCATTCAGCAATATGTACTGCAGTGGGAGTGGGAGTGTCTAGTGTTGTCGGTGGTGGTTCTTTATTGATTTCCTCCTGTTGGCACATGGTTGGCCATGTACCACCAGGACAGCTCATCTGTATAATGTGGGTGGCAGAGCAATTTTTCATCAGACAAGCCAAATGTATATCTAATTATTTACACATGAAACAGGAGGAAGGTCCATATTATTTTGACAGTCTTTTAAAACATCAACATTATTAATAAGACTGACAGTTCCTAAAAGACCAATAGCAGCACAGTGAGTAGCGTTATGCAGGTGGCATGTGCTATAAGCATATTTACTATCTGTACAGAATACAGATAAGTTAACCCCAGACAACACCGTTACAGCATAAGCACGCTTCTGTTTTTACAGAGCAAGCCTGTCGCTCGCTTCTTCCTTTGCTAAGTAGAGAGAGGGAGAGAGTTGCTGTTCGCCCCCTCCTCCACAACATGGGAAATGTGTAGGATAATAGAGGGCATGATCTTATTATTTGTATTATTCCATAAATAATAAAAAGGTGGTCTGTATTGCCCAGCCTGTATTTGAGTTATAACTGCAGCCATATGTTTATCCTGGGCACTACAGAAAATGAAATGAAAAGCACTTATGTAAATAAAATTGCATTTATTGATAATTTTTATGCATTATCTATTTTTCTGAGGATTGCTAATTATTTGCTAATTAATTTCTTTGATACCCCCTGTTTTGATACATGAAGGCTCACATGCAGCAAAGTTACAGGGTATTTGTTTGATTCTTTTACTGAAAGGAAGTGTGTTACCATTTTTAGTTTTAAATAAAATTTGCAGGTAGCCCAGTTCCTTCAAAGATGAGATCTCAATAATTATAGCTTCCTTTTGTGACATCTCTTGAAATAGTTTACAAATTTCATTTAAGAAAAACAAAATAACTATCTGTGCATTTTTGATATGCTTCAGCATTGATAAATAAGATCAGTTTGTCCAATTGAACACAGATGGGTTGAATTTGAAATATTGTGTCACATTCTTTCAGTCAAAGGAAAGGCGGACGTTTTGCCTAATTTAGAATTCGATTTAATGTTTTACAAGGAATGTCCCTATTTCATACATTCCTTGGTAAATTATGGAGTGCAATGTAGTTCACCCTGACCCAGCTTGGCCACCGCTGAATCAGGAGAAGCACATCCCTCATTGCTGTCACATTTCTGAAATATATTGTTACCGCACCATTATGTGGTGAGTAATATCAGTATAAAATCATATAAACATTACATTTGTAAAGTCAAAGTCATTTGAATCAGTACATCTTATGTTATCTACAATGTCATACAAAGTCATACTTGGCTTCAAAAAGTGATTCTTTCTCCAAGACCTTTGCCTGATAATCCACAGCCTCTGGCAGATCATATGTACAGACACATTAATTATCAATCTGTTTTGATCCTCTGTGCTCTAAATCATGTGATATAGGGTAAACATAAAATCTTCAGTGATTAGGCATTATTAAATGACATCATAATATGATCATAGTATGGCCTGTAGTCACATTGTCACACGTCAGTCCTTTTTTTCCTATAAAGTGCACTGTCATATTTCAGTCAAGGACAAAGGTCAGTAATGCGTCAAAATTGCTTTTTTTCCTTTTTTTTAAATATGTAAACAGTTTATCACGTACGCAACATTAATCAAGACCCCACAGAGTTAAATTGAAAAAATAAAAACCCAAAACTTTGTAAAAGTACACCCATATTTAGACCACTTTCTTCACAGATCAACCACACACACACACACACACAGAATATATAATAGATAAAACAACGTTCTCATTGCCCATTTTAACGTTATCCAGTTTTGCTGCCATTTAATTATGATTTTATTTGCTTCCTCCTTTTCCCAACCTCTTGGGCTTCTTGTGAAAGAGTGGAATACGGGCCCGCCTTAGGTCCCGGTTTGGGGTATGGGGGTGGATTTTCCAATAGTGGAGTTTTCTGGCTTCGTCAGCTCTCCTTTGGGAAGCCTCTGCCGCTTGTGACCACAAGATGGCACATTGGAGCTCCACACTGGGTTTGCCTGTTTTAACAGGTTTATTAGACGTCATTTTAATGGTTGTTAACAATGCCTGGCATTCATCCACGTTCAACGTGGGCTTGAATGAGAAATCCTTTTTTCCATTTATTTAAGTATTTTTCTGGATCCTTTATTTTTCCCTTTTCATTTTGTCTGTTATTGTAATTTTTACAGCTGCGCGCGCTATGTCCTGTTTTTTCTTCTGTTTATTCGTCTGCCTATCTGGTCTTCTAACACAATTCCCCATTTTTAGATGGTCAGGAACGTTGAACAGTACGCCGACTGCAACACTATTACCGCCCAATTTGGGGTGAATTCCTTCACCCTACTTATTTTAAAACCTGACCACCAAACAGTCGTGAATCGCCGTCACACTGTCTCTTGCACCCCTCTTTATTTTAAAACCTGACCGGTCAGTAACCGTGAATCGCCGTCACGTTACTTCCTAAGACCACTGCATTCCTGCAGCGGTTTTTAACCACAAGGAAAAGTACAGGACGCCGCCTTGTACTACCATTACTCGCTCGTCAGCTGACCCGTGGTTCTTTAAAAATGGGAAATTGTGAATTGTGAGGCTCGGTTATTCTTCATATACATCTACTACAGTCAATCTGAAAAGGGAAAAATTTGTAACTTACTTTTTAGGCTCTATCAGTAAGGACAGCCGTCACCAGATTAGAGCCGGGCAGCGTTCCCTCAAGTCGGGTTTCCAATTTTCAACCTGCAGGACACACATCCCTTCCCGCTCCACCTGGATCTCAGCTGTCCCGGGTTTCGGCACTAGCTATGTTAGAAGTCTGAAATATAACCTCACAAATACAGAGTACAAAAAGGTATTAGACTGAATCAAAGATCAGACTTAAGACACGCAGAGCCTTTTAGAAATTAGAAGTTTTACTTGCACAAGGAGTATCAACACACATACAGAGTGAGTTGAATACTGCCGGACAATCCGCAGTTGCTTTCTTTATATACATGGAGTATGTGATAAACTCAGCAAAAGCAGAACAAACAGAATTACCACATAAGCAAAAAGTACGCTCCGTATGTCTTCAAGTGTGTGTAGGAGATAAATTGTATGAACACTCTGTTCATGCAATGTCCCCTGCACACACAGGGTGTACAGGGGACAAGTCTTGATACAGCATATATGTCAACACTCGTTTATCACACATCAGATGAACAACAGAAGGGTGATGCAGCTTAGTTACTAACAGTGATTATAAGAAGCACAAGTTGTATTTATGACTAATAAGAAAAAGCATCATACATATAAGAATATCAATCTTCATTTCATGAATCATTAATAAAATGATAACTGTTTATATGCATACAGTATATACAATTTTTCCCAACAGGCGGAACTGATGGAGGCAGGGCCACATCATCATATTGGGGTGGTGACTCTGATACTACTTGCTGCCCTGCATTTGGAATATGACCCTTCCATTATCACAGACTCCCAATTGTCTTCAATCCAATGCAGCCACAAGTTTAGGAATATAACACATGGCCCTAATTTTCCTCTTATCTTAATTTTTCAGTTTTTTATGTATCAATCCCCACTTGGGATTTCTTCTTGTCTCGTGATTTTCCTTAGCAGTATTATAGCTTTGTGTAATTACTTGCAGGAGCTCTGCCAGTTTAGCTGGTGAGTGCATTGGTTTTGATGATCCTGGCAAATATCCTAAATCCTGTAACTCAGCCACCCATTTTTTTAAACCTTCTTACCTCCTCTTTCCCATCTTTCTCAACTGTCTGTCTCTCAATGACTTTCTGTGTTCTCTCTACTGTTTCACCAACAGTAAATGCTGCCATAACTATAGAATTTCCTTTGACGTTAACTTGGAAGCTCGACTTGGTTTTAAATAGGCTTAATAGATTCACACTTCATTTAATTTGGAGGTAAATTTATGAAAAAATGCAATTCTTATTATCTTGCCACAAGATGGAGGCAGTTCCTTCTGCACTTAAGGAGGAGGAGACACAGTGACGTCACTTGGAGGCGGTCTAACTTTCTCAGCTCCAAGATGGTGCCCAGGATGACTCACCCTGGTGATTTTCAAAATGGCATTTGCACTGCTTAATCTGCACATGTGCAGTTCTCATGCAACGGGAATGCCATGTGGCTGTTTCGGTCACGCACAAATGCGAATGCGCAACATGGCCGCGAAGCCTGTTAACCACAAGCCACGCCTTGTTTTTTTCAAAGAAACTTCAGAGCTAACTCTCTTAAATTTGGTTCTATTCGTACAAGAATAATCCTACAACTCCAACGTCATATACAATTCAGCACTGTTACTTCAAACAATTTCCTCTCAGTAACTCTTATCATGCTTTAAAGACAATTTCTCAGATCAACTCAGGCGAGCGGGTGAATTAACCCCTCCCTTTGTGAACAAAGACACACAGACTTGCCTCCGCCTCCTGCACGGCAAAAAGTGTGCCGTTTTAGTTAAATCACCTATATGTATACTATGGGGAAAAAAGAGTTAGTAAATATTTAAAGCCCTGCGGTCCAAACTCCAGATCGCCGAACCCTTTCTACAATTCTGGCCACATCAGGCTTCTACTTGGATCCTGTTGACCCAAGCGAGTGTGGCCAACTCAGAATTATAGTGGAAAACAGGATCTTTTTTTTCTGGTAGACCAAAAAATATTCACATTCCCCCGGGGCGTTTGCCTTTATTCCAAACCCACAAAATGCACTTCCTCTTATTCCAGACAGCCAGAAGTGGGAATTTGGGATCAGGGCTAGCCCCTTTCACCCTACGCCACTCTTTGTGTCTTAAAATTGGATATTAAAAGGTTAACCATCCTCACATTTATCCACACAAGATTTAGATTCTTCTTCTTCCGGCCTTCAGAGAGAGCAGTCGCATTTTCTCTCCCTCTCCCCACTCCTCTCCCCTCTTCACTATCCCAGCTTGCTGTGTCCTGTCTATGGTCACTCTTCTTCTGGCTGAATCTCGATCCAAATGGAAAATTATGGAATTGATGAGCGGGCTTTAATACTATTGACACCATTTTACAAAAATTCGGGCCAGGGGGAGCCCCAACGGAGAGACTCATGGATTGGAACTCATGTGTCTGCGTGATTCGACTGAAGATGTGGAAGACATCAACCTGTTTTGGTTTCATGATCACAGGATTTTCTGCTGATTGGCTCTGGAGTTTTCCTGGTGTATCGGAAATTTAACTGGAAGAGCTAATCAAAATGCGGACCCGGTGTAGCTGCTTCTTCAACAATTCGACCAGCTGGGGAAAGCACTGATAGCGGCAAATGTCTGTGGAAGGGGAAACATCTGGAGTCGCTTGGTGCTCTCCAAGGAATGATTTTAAAACCTATGTAATTGTAATTGTGATGCTCAGAATCGCATGAGAGAGGAAATTTCTGCTCTAAGTGAACTGTGCTCATTTGGCCTTGATTCGGCGCCCTTGCACTCATTCCTCCAGGAGAGAGAGATAAGGCAGAAGAGAGTTGGCTTTGCTTAACCCAAACAACTGCTGCTGTACAATAATCAGAACTCTCCAAGGACAGTGTTGTCATGGGACTAACATGGAATTTTACCATCTGGCATGAAGAGAGATAAACTCTGGGACATGTCTATCTGTGTTTACAATACATGAATATAACATCTAGCCGTTGCCTAGGAGACTATTTTTGTTGTACTCCAGTAACTGATACACTCACACTGCACCCACACTGATATCACAAACTGATATGCACACACTGGTCTCTCTCTGCTTTGTTTTTGTGTGGATTTGTTTTGTCTGCTCTGTGCAATAGAGAGGTTTTTTTCTATGTAATCACAATCCCACTTATACAACGAGCTGTGTTTTGATAACAATGTTTTTTTCTCTCTGCCCAATGTGTCATTCCCTCCCTCTTCCACTCTTATCCCCCACTGTTTTGATGAGGCGCCTTGTTATGGCTGCCGTGTCATTGTGATGCGCTTACATTAGCGCGCCAATGTCAAGTCAAATTCCTTGTATGTTTTTAACATGCTTGGCAATAAAGCTTTTCTGATTCTGATTCTGAGAATCAACACAATATCAGCATGCACAATATGGACAATATCTGCAGAGTTTGTTGTGTATTTGTGTGTCTTTCAATGCCACTTTATGTCCAGCTTAACTCCATACAGAGGCTATTTTCCCTGACCCGCATCCAGAATCAGAACAAGTGATAGCTCATTATGGAGATTAGTCCAACTAATTTTAACAAACTGGTGGTTAACAAATGAAAGTTCTATTTTACAAGACTCCCTACGTATCTTTGGTAACATATGAAAGTCCTATTTTCATAAGGCTTCCTATGTATCATTAGTAACATATGAAAGTTTTATTTTTTATTAAAACTCCCTATGTAACTTTCAAAAGCGGCTCATTAATTTGTCCCTAACATGTAAATACATGCATTTATGCTTATGAGACTTACTGCATGTTCTTACAATCATAAAAAATAGCCACAAAATATAACATTATCTTTACATTAAATTTTTCAATAAAATTTAAAAAGCACGGCAAAAGGCTTCCTTTGACTGAAGGTCGCAGACAATCCTACAGTGTCATGACTCCCCGTGTGCTTTTAAGCAGCGCACATGGAGGGAGGATGAAATGACGGATTCACGTGCAGGTTACACCACAACACATTTATTAAAGCAAAGATAAACAGTCCAAAAGGTGAAGACTTACAAAAACACAAAGAAACACTTACAGTTAGCGTTCAGGAGCCGGCATCGCCCCACGAACGCAGGAGAAGAAAGATGTAGCCACGCTGGCGTCCCACAGCTAGTATTGCTGTGTGGACACAAGAGAACCACGACAATGCAGAGTGGCTACACGTCGTAATGATACTGACAATGAAACACCCACTGACAATGCAATGACCCAGCAAGTGTGACTGGCACAAGGCTGCTTAAGTTCACGCATTGCTGGTGATGGTGAAATTGGGAGCACCTGGGCGAGGAGCGGGGAGATGGCAAATGGGAATGGGAACAGCTGGTGATAATGAGAGAGGAGGCGTGGTTGGACTGGCAGGTTGTCAGCCAGCATTCACCCAAGAGTGAGCCAAAGAGGGCTGCCTCACAGCTGCTGGCAAGAGATTAGTGGCTATGGTTAAGGAGCAGCACAGAAATACATAATATACACATATACCGTGGCACCTAAACCCGCAGGGAGGTCAGCTCCTGACACTACAGAGATTTTTGGAAGAGGTTCTCACCTTCTGATCAGTGGGCCCTGGTTTGTCCACGACAGTCAGACAAAGGCTTTGTGTCCCGATGTCCAACGTCAATGGAGTTGGCTAACTGCCTGCATCCTCCACCACGAAACTATAAAAATTAATTTTGTACAGTTTGCAGTCTAGCACTGCGGCAGCACAGCAACTCACCCTTGGCCGGGGGATCCTGGGTTTGATCCCAGCCCCCGACCAACAGTGATCTGTGTGGAGTTTGCATGTTCTCCCCGTGTCTGCGTGGGTTTACTCCGAGAGTTCTCCGGTTTCCTCCCACATGCCAAAAACATGCAAGTTAGCTTAGCTTTGGCATCAACTGGGGATTCTAAATTGTCCATAGGTATGACTGTGAGAGTGAATGGTTGTCTGTCTTTCTGTGTTGGCCCCGCGATAGACTGGCGATCTGTCCAGGGTGTACCCTGCCTCTCGCCCAAAGATGCTGGGATAGGCTCCAGCCCCCTCGCGACCCGGAAAGGATTAAGCGGAAGAAGATGGATGGATGGATGGATGGATGGATAGCAGAATCTTATCAGTTAACCAACCAATAATCACAGAAGAAATATTATTTCTCAGCTTATCTTTTATTGAATCACGCAGGTAGTCACACACGGCCGTGAGCATCAGCAGCTCAACCTGATTAAGACCCAGAACCAAGCACCCCCTCCCCCTACATTAAGCTTCTGAGCTGTTGGGTGTTATCAGCAGCCCTCCAACAATACATGTCTGTAACAGACTGGTGGGGCCAGGAGGCAAGGAAGTGGCAAAATCTTCAATTTTCCATTTTTTTATTTTCATAAACTTACAAGTAAATAATTCCAAGACATCCGACACGATTCTTCATCAACAATCCACAAAAGTTACAGCGAAAACTCTCGACTGCAAGACTGAAGATTCAAAGAGACTCAAGAACTCTCAAGACTCCCCAAATATACCCAACACCTGTTATATACTATTGGAGATAATTAGGGCTGATTAGCCCCTACCATAACCCCAGGTAAAACAATAAACATTTTTCATTTTCCACACATACCCACTAACATCTAAAAAGTCCATAAATACTTCCCCAACTATATACAGTGTAAATATAAATAACATAGAATAAATAACAGTATAAATAATTCAATAAATAATTCAAACCCCTATTTACAAATGCTAAACCACCCCTCTAACTTACCATACATGCTTCCTTCCTGCTGGTGTCCTATAAAAGGCCCTCAACCCTTAACAGAGTCTTTTGCCCGGACACCCTCAGGAAGCATGTTGGCAAAGGTATGTGAATTAAATCATTATCAATTATTTTACCCAAATACTTAACCATAGCAATTATCTCCCAAGGACATTTCAATTAATCAAAGACAGATCCTAAAAATAATGTGTGCACTTTACAAATAATCATAATATCATTTACAATATTACAAATACAACACAATCACACATACAATAAGTCATAACAGTGGTGACACTCTATCGTCACAGTTCCTCCCCCCTTTCCCGAGAGTACAGTACTCTAAGAGTCATGTACTCTTGAGAGGCTATCTGCCACAAGGTTGGTCTTCCCTGCCACATACCAAACAGTAAAATTATACGGTTGAAGGGACACATACCACCCTGTGAGATGACTGTTTACGTCCTTCATCCTGTCCAGCCACTGTAGGGCCTGATGATCTGTCTCCAGCACAAAATGACGCCCCAGTAAATAGTACTTCAGAGACCCTAATGCCCATTTCATGGCAAGACATTCCTTTTCTACCGTAGAGTATCTTGTCTCCCGGTCCAACAACTTACAGCTCAAGAACAGTACTGGGTGTCTCTCTCCCCTCTCCTCCTGGAGAAGTACTGCTCCAATGCCAACTCCTGAAGCATCTGTCTGTAAAATAAATGGACGAGCAAAGTCTGGACTGTAGAGAACCTTCTCCCTAGAAATAGCCCTCTTCAGATCTTCAAAAGCTCTCTCACATTCCTCTGTCCATTTTACCCTATTAGATGCTGAAGCCTTAGTGAGGTCAGTCAAAACTGCGGCTCTTTCAGCAAAGTGGGGAATAAACTTGCTGTACCATCCTACCATTCCCATAAATGATCGTACCTTCTTCTTAGTGGTGGGTACAGGATAGGTCCGGATGGCATCCACTTTACCTACTCATGGTCTAATGACCCCTTGACCAACCACATGTCTCAGGTACTCCACCTGCTGTTGTCCGAACGCACACTTGCGTGGATTGATCGTCAGTCCTGCCCTCTTAATTAACTGAAGGACCTGCCTAAGGTGTACCAAATGTTCTTCCCAGGTCTGACTATAGATGACCATGTCATCCAGATAGGCAGCCGCAAAATTTGATACCCTCCTTAACACTTGGTCCATAAGCCGCTGAAAAGTTGCAGGTGCCCCCTGAAGGCCAAATGGCATGACCCTAAATTGGAAACTGCCATAAGGCGTTTTAAAGGCTGTAAGTTCTTTTGTTTCCGGTGCCAATGCCACCTGCAAATACCCCTTGCATAGGTCCAGTGTAGAAATAAACCTAGCCCTGCCCACTTTCTCTAATAGTTCATCAATCCGGGGCATGGGGTATGACTCAAACTTAGATACTGAATTAAGGTATCTAAAGTCAATACAGAATCTTAATGAGCCATCCTTTTTGGGGACCAGCACAATCGGGCTACACCACTCACTGACTGACTCCTCGATCACTCCCAGCTGCAACATCAAGTCAATTTCCTGCTTCATTTTTGGGACCAATCGCTCCGGGATCCTATAATATTTCCTACGTGGAACAGCTTCCTCTTTCAAATGAACCTTATGACGCACCAACGTGGTGAAACCAGGTCTCTCCTGAAACAATTCTGGATCTAACAGTGCCTCTAACTCTCTCTGCTGATCCACCTGCAAATGAGACACTTGAAATAAACATGGCTCTGACACATTTGTGGGAAAGGACTGTTCTTTCTCCTCATCCACTTCCGTCGCACAAATGAAGAGCTGATGTGTCTCCTGAAGAACAGGTTGCTGCTGCTGATGACCAGGCTGCTGAAACTCTTTCAACAAGTTAATGTTGAAGGTCTGATATTTTACCTTCCTGTCAGGCATATATAGTTCATATGCCACTGAACTTAGTTTCTTGGAGATTTCATATGGCCCCTGCCATCGAGCCAACAGCTTACTGTCACACGAGGGCAGCAATAACAAAACCTGTTGTCCTGGGTGAAAAACCCTTTTTCTGGCTTTCTTGTCATACTAAGTTTTTTGTTTGGCCTGCGCCGTCCTCATGTGCTCCTGAGCCAAAGCAGTCATTCAATCCAGTTTCTCTTTCATCTTAATGACATAAGAGACCACATTGTCCTGATCACTTGGTGGACTCTCCCAGTGCTCCATTAATAAGTCCAATGGGCCCCTCACCTGACGACCATACAGTAGTTCAAAAGGTGAGAACCCTGTTGAAGCCTGGGGCACCTCCTGATAAGCAAACAATAAATATGGTACCCATTGGTCCCAATCCGAGCCCGTTTCAGAAACAAATTTCCGCAGCATGTTTTTCAGAGTCTGATTAAATCGCTCCACTAGTCCATCAGACTGAGGGTGATATGGGGTGGTCTTAATACCCTTAATACCTGACATAATGCACGGCCCAGGAGACACACACGCAGGCTCAGGATAGATTTAACAGCTTTATTAGCAACAAGGAAGTGTATGGCTGCGTGTCTGTGGAATAAGAATGTACTGGTGGTGGCGTCTGCATCAGGCACAGGGGCAGGAGGCCGTACAGCCGGACAACCCTGTGGGAGAGAGCAGAGGGAGAAGGGTAACGGGCACCACACCAATACAGGGAATAATGATGATAGCTGGCTTACTTGGTTATGACAGGTGGCTGACGTCGACAAGGGCGAGGCCCGGGAGACAGCGACCTGCAGCACCTGTGGCAGCAGCGTAGAGCCAATGGCAAGGTGAGGAAGTCCGCCGCCGGGAATGTCCACCTGTGCACAGGGGAAGGCTAGAGGAGAGAGGTAAGGGGAGCTTACCCAAGTTATCTTCACTAGCCGGTTTGAGATCCGTAGTAGCAAAGGGGCCGAAGTTGAGAGACGGCTTCAGGCCGAAGCCCAGGGCAGAGTGGATTAAATACCTCGCCGCTGACGAGGAGCAGGTGTGCGTGCGGCTGGCGCCGCTGATGAGCGGCGAGTCATGACAGTACTCCCCCCTCTAGCAGCGCCTCCTGGCGATGGTCTTTCCGGGTGCGCTCGATGAAACTCAGAAATGAGTGACAGGTCCAACACCAGCGAGGAAGGCACCCACTGTCTCCACTCGGGTCCATAGCCCTCCCAATCCACCAGGTACTGCAATCCGCGACCCCGGCGTCGGGCGTCCAAGATCTCAGCGACAGTCCAGGCCGGATGGCCACCAATCATCCGGGGAGCGGGGTGCGCCGCAGGTGGAGGTCAAAGGAGATCAGAGACCACCGGTTTAATTTTGGAGACGTGGAAGGTGGAATGGATGCGGAGGGAGGAGGGAATAGCCACACGCACAGCCACCGGGTTGATGATCCTGGTTATGGGATAAGGGCCGACGAACCGTTGGGCCAGCTTTCTCCTCTCACCCTTTAGGTTAACATCCTGTGTGGATACCTAAACTTGCTGTCCCACCTGGTAGGCAGGTGCAGGTCTCCTATGTCGGTCCGCCGTAGACTTATTGCGCTCCGCCGTGCGTAAAAGCGCATTACGCGCCGTGGACCAAAGGAAGTGACACCGCCTCAGATGTGCCTGGACAGAGGGGACAGCCAACTCGCCCTCCTGCACGGGGAATATAGGTGGATCATATCCCAAGGATGCTTTAAAGGGCGACATCCCGATGGCAGTAGAGCGAGAGGTGTTGTGGGCGTACTCCACCCAGGCGAGGTGAGAACTCCAGGACGTGGGTTTGGATGAAGTGACGCAGCGGAGCGGAGCCTCCAGCTCCTGGTTAGTCCGCTCACACTGCCCGTTAGACTGGGGGTGATGGCCGGAGGAGAGGCTTACCTTGGCTCCAAGGGCGTTGCAAAATGACCTCCAGACGTCCGAAGAGAACTGGGGGCCGCGGTCGGAGACCACGTCAACCGGGATTCCATGCAGTCTGACCACGTGCTGGATGAGGAGGTCCGCCGTCTCCAAGGCTGAGGGGAGCCCACATAGGAGCAGCAAAGTGGGCGGCCTTGGAAAAACAGTCTACAATGGTCAGAACTGTGTCAAAGTTGTTGGAGACCGGGAGCCCGGTGACGAAGTCTAGGGCGATGTGCGACCAGGGCCTGCCAGGGACGGGCAGGGGCTGGAGCAGACCCGCAGGGGGAGCGTTACCTGACTTATTGGTAGCACAGACAGGGCAGGCCCGGGCGTAACGGGCGGCATCCTTCTGCAGGCCTGGCCACCAAAAGGATCGCTGGAGAAGGTCAATCATCCGTGAAGCTCTAGGATGGCAGGTGAGCTTGGAGGTATGGAGCCAGTGTATAACGTCCCCCCGGACGGCAGATGGCACGAAGAGCCTCCCCTCCGGTCCGCCGCCAGGGTCCGGTTCTGACTCCTGCGCCCTCAGGATCTTGTCTTCTATGTCTCATGAAACAGCCCCCATGATGCACGACCTGGGCAAGATGGTGTGAGCAACGTCTTCTGCGGCCTCCGGGGCAAATTGCCTGGAGAGGGCGTCGGGCAGGCCGTTCTTGGAGCCAGGCCTATATGTGATGCTGAACTTGAACCTTGCAAAGAACAGGGACCAACGTGCCTGGTGGGCGTTCAGACGCTTGGCAGATCTCAGGTACTCCAGGTTCTTGTGGTCAGTGAGGACCACAAAAGGCAAGGCTGCCCCCTCCAGCCAGTGACGCCATTCTTGAAGGGCAAGCTTGATGGCAAGAAGCTCTCTGTCCCCCATGTTGTAGTTTTGTTCCGCCGGGGACAGGCGCCAAGAGAAGAAGGCGCAGGGTCGCTTGACTCCGTTGGCTGGGGACCGCTGGGACAACACCGCCCCCACCCCTGTGTCCGAAGCGTCCACCTCCACAATGCACTGCAGCGCGGGGTCGACCTGGCTGAGGACCCGGGAGGAGGAGAACTCCGTCTTCAGCGCCTGGAAGGCCGTAGCGGCCTCTTCAGTCCACCGGAACGGGGTCTTAGGAGAGGTGAGGCGGGTCAGGGGCCTGACGATGGCTCCAAAGTTCGGGACAAAGCGGCAGTAGAAATTGGCGAACCCGATGAATTGCTGAACCTGTTTCCGAGAAGTAGGTGTGGGCCAATCCACCACCACTTTGATCTTCGCTGGGTCCGGAAGCACCTGGTCATGGGAGATGACGAACCCCAGGAAGGAAGTCGTTTTGGCGTAGAATTCACATTTTTCCGCCTTGACGTACAGACGGTTCTCCAGCAGTCTCTGCAGGACCCGCCTCACGTGGACCCGGTGTTCATCCCTGGACCTGGAGAAGATGAGAATATCGTCCAGGTAGACGAATACAAACAGGCCGATGAAGTCCCGGAGGACGTCATTGATGAGGCGCTGAAAGACGGCTGGAGCGTTGGTCAACCCAAACGGCATCACGAGGTATTCAAAATGACCGTTTGGGGTACGGAAGGCGGTTTTCCACTCATCTCCCTCCTGGATCCGGACGAGGTGGTAAGCGCTGCGGAGATCCAGCTTAGTAAACCAGGTCGCCCCCTGGAGGGAGTGGAAGGCAGTATCCATAAGGGGCAGGGTATACCGGTCCTTCTCCGTGATATCGTTGAGAGCTCGATAATCGAAACAAGGACGAAGAGATCCGTCCTTCTTTCCCACGAAGAAGAACCCTGCACCTACTGGAGAGGAGGATAGTCGGATGATCCCAGCACTGAGCGACTCCTTCAAATAGCTGTTCATTGCCTCCTTCTCGGGCGCTGACAGGCTATAGAGGCGTCCTGAAGGTAAGGGCGCCCCCTGGCGGATGTTAATGGCACAGTCGTAGGGCCGGTGAGGAGGCAGAGACATCGCCTTGGACTTACGGAAAACAGCGCCCAGGTCGTGGAACTCTGAGGGCACAAGGGTGAGATCCGGGGGCGCGGTGTCCTGAGCTGTGGGGGGCGAAGACGGGGCGCAGGCCACGGATTGGAGGCAGGTGCCCATGCAGAAAGTGCTCCACGCTGACACCTTCCCAGTCTTCCAGTCCAAGGCGGGGTTGTGGAGGCAGAGCCAGGGATATCCGAGGATGACAGGAGTTACTGAGGTGGGCAGGACGTAGAAGGAGATATCCTCCCGATGGTTTCCAGAGATGATCACCGGGACGGGGGATGTTCGGTGAGTTACTTTTCCCAGGGAAACTTGGGAGAGATTAACCAGGGTGAGAGGAGTGTCGAGGGGGTGACAATGGATGCCCAGTCGGGTTGCCAGGCTTTGTGAAATAAAGCTACCCTCCGCGCCTGAATCCACCAGTGCATGTGTGAGGTGCCCAGTGAGGTTGTGACAGAAGCTGATGGGCAGCGTCAAATGTGTGAGGGGATTTAACCGATTAGCGTCCGCGAGGCCCCCTACAGTGACTCGCGGACCACCTCGTTTGGCTTCTTCGGACAATGCTCCACCGTGTGCTGGCTACCTCCGCAATACATGCAGAGGCCCAGGTCACGACGGCGCTGTTTCTCTGGCAGGGGGAGCTTTGTCCGGCCCGTCACCATTGGTTCCGACTCCTCGGAGACCTCCGGCGGCGGCAACGCCAGGTGGCGAGCTTGGGGCAGGCGTGCAGAGGCGCCCCGCGAGCGAGAAGACTGCTTCCGCTCGGAGGCGCGCTCGCACAGCCTGTTATCCAAACTGATGGTGAGAGAAATCAGCTCCACCAGCGTCTCCGGGGTATCCCATCCGGCCAGCTCATCCCTCAGACCAGAATTTAGGCTGCGGAGGAAGATGCCGCAGAGCACACGCTCTTCCCAGCCAACTTCCTCCGCGGTAACCCGGAAGTCGATCGCGTAGTCGGCCGCCGATCAGCTCCCCTGTTGGAGTCCGAGAAGGCGGTTGACCTGGACACTGTCCAAACGCGAATGATTGAACACTTCCAGAAACTGTCGCACAAACTGGCCATAGGTGAGGGTGGCGTAGCTGGGCTTCACCATAATGGCGTAAGCCCAGGTAAGCGCACGACCCTCAAGGAGATTACCTATATAGCCAATTCTGCTATGGTCTGAGGGAAAATCTCCGGGAATGCGAAGAAACACGGACTCATACTGCATAATAAAACCCCGAGCTCCACCCAGCTTACCGCTAAAGCGAGCAGGAGTGGGGATTGGTGTGAGCCGTGTTGGCACACCCGGAGCGGACTGGACGGCCATCGGAGCCGCAGGAGCCGCGCCACCCGGACGAGCCGAGGGGAACGGCTGCTGAGGGTCCAGGCGGTCTAATCAGTTAGTAATGACAATTAATTGATTTAATATCACCTGTTGCTGATGGGCTATTAAATCCACCCGAGCCTCGAGGGTGGAAAGACGGCGTGCGAGCCCGCTGTCTGCCGAGCCGCTCTGCTGAAGCCGTACTGACATAATGCACGGCCCAGGAGACACACACGCAGGCTCAGGATAGATTTAACAGCTTTATTAGCAACAAGGAAGTGTATGGCTGCGTGTCTGTGGAATAAGAATGTATTGGTGGTGGCGTCTGTGTCAGGCACGGGGGCAGGAGGCCGTACAGCCGGACAACCCTGTGGGAGAGAGCAGAGGGAGAAGGGTAACGGGCACCACACCAATACAGGGAATAATGATGATAGCTGGCTTACTTGGTTATGACAGGTGGCTGGCGTCGACAAGGGCGAGGCCCGGGAGACAGCGACCTGCAGTACCTGTGGCAGCAGCGTAGAGCCAACGGCGAGGTGAGGAAGTCCGCCGCCGGGAATGTCCACCTGTGCACAGGGGAAGGCTAGAGGAGAGAGGTAAGGGGAGCTTACCCAAGTTATCTTCACTAGTCGGTTTGAGATCCGTAGTAGCAAAGGGGCCGAAGTTGAGAGACGGCTTCAGGCCGAAGCCCAGGGCAGAGTGGATTAAATACCTCGCCGCTGACGAGGAGCAGGTGTGCGCGCGGCTGGCGCCACTGATGAGCGGCGAGTCATGAAATACCCAACAGCTTATATACCTGCTGCAACAGTTTGGACAAGAAATTTGTTCCACAGTCTGTCAGAATTTCTCTAGGTATGCCTACCCTTGAAAACAACTGGATAAGGCAGTTGGCAACCTGCCTAGCCTTAATAAATTTCAGGGGAAAGGCTTCTGGGTACCGAGTAGCATAGTCACAAATTACCAGAATGTATTTATTACCAGAGGAGCTTCTCTCTAGGGGGCCAACTACATCCATCCCTATTCTGTCAAAAGGTGTTCCAATGATTGGTAATGGTTGCAGTTGGGCATGGGCTACTCCCCTAGGTGATGTAATCTGACATATTGGACATGTTGTACAGAACTCCTTTATCTGGGTATACATTCCCGGCCACACGAACCTTCTAGCAATTCTCTGTAAAGTTTTATGAAATGCTAGATGACCTGCCCAAGGAATAACATGTCCCAGTTCCATAATTTTTGGTATGAGGTCCTGTGGCAAAGCTATGGCCATAACTTCACCTTGTTGCTGGTATAAAATGCCCTTTTTAATGACATACATGGCCTCAGCCAAACAATCAGTTCTACCCTGTTTCACACCCTCAATCTCCGAGACTTTATTGAACCATGGTCTAAGTGCTGGGTCAGCTTTCTGTAATTCAACTATGTCAGGAGGGATGTCAAACTCTACTGACTGACTTAGTTGTGGTGTTTCTTCACCCAAGTTCTTTACAGAAGCTAACACCTTATCTCTTCTCCTCTGAGCCTTGGATTTAGGTTGTTTAATAGGGCCTGCCTCTATCTCAGAATCATAAAATGGAAGCTGCTGAAGAACATTGGCAGCCCTCTGCGCCCTCTGTGCCCTGGTTGTCACCATATTACAGATTTTCCCAGCAGGTGCATCAAGCCTCTGCTCAATAGCGCCACCTGCCTGTCCCTCAGTTTGTTCCTCTCTAACCTGTTGTATGATGTCCAACAAAGTTGGAACATCATTGCCAAGAATAACAGAGTAAGGCAAATCAGGCACAAGAGCTACAGGAAGGAGATAAGTTTGCCCCCCCACTGTTAAATAAACCTCAGCGGTCGGGTACAGTTTCTTATCCCCTTGGACACAACTGATATTTATTTCCGACTCATTCCACAAATCCCTAGGGACCAAACTGGGCAGCACAACCATTTGAAAACAACTTGAGTCTAACAGGGCCTCTTCACACTGACCATTAAGCAACACCTTCGTTTTATACACTCCACTGTGCACTGGGGCTGAAAAAGTGGGTCTAGGAACTGAACATAATAATGATGGTTTCTCATTCTTTATGGCAGGACATGAATATTGGGTGTGACCGATTTTATTACACTGATAGCAGCGTATATCTTTATTTGCAACAACACGTGACTTTTCGCTATTATCATATCTGCTATTTGTGATCTGACTGGGCCTGGAATACAGCCTATTTCGAGCTAGACCACCCCTTTCACCCTCATTAAACTTACTCTGTGTGGTGAAAGAGCTGTCACGGCCAAGAGTAGGTCTCCTGCTCCCAGACCTGGCTGACAGAAAGACCTCCGCCAGACAAGCAGCGTCCTCTGCAGTCTTCGGGTCCCGCTCTTGTATCCAGATTCCCAGTTCCGGGTTCACCATCCGCAGAAACTGCTCCAAAATTAATAGTTCAGAAATGTCTTTTACCGTTAAGGTCTCTGGTTTAACCCATTTACAAAACAGGTCTTTCAAACGTACATATAATTCACGAGGGGTTTCGTCCTGATAAACGTCCAGGGACCGAAACCTCCTCCTATGTGTGTCGGATGTTATTTCAAATTTGTTTAAAATAGCTTCTGTGGGGATCATGAAATGATGAGACTGGATAATTTCTCAGTATGGTTTATTCATCTCAAGTCCCCAGCTCTCTCTCTCTCAGTCAGGAAAAAAGAGGAAGAGCTGCGGTAAACCCACATACATTTATACCCACACATCAAACACAGAATCACACAATCAAGTCAAATCCTTCTATTTACACTTAACCACTTCAAAGTCCTCTTTGCTCTTCTGTCTGACCCCAGGAGGTCAGACAGTCCTTTCAGGCTCTCGCTCCAGATCCTCTGACTTCCTCCCAAGTCCGCAGGTGGTCCAGACTCATTGTCCATCTGAGGCGTGATGTCAATACACACCGCAAGCTTAAAGTCCTTCTATGCTTGGGTCTCTGCAGTGAAATATGTGAGCTACATAATGTTACCATTATGGGCGCTACATCACTCCCCCCCAAACGCCAAAGAATGGACACACCCGATAACTGTATCCTAATGGCAATACAGCATATGTCACCCCCCACCTGCGGAATTTACAGCACGGCCTACACAGTTTGATCGAAACACACATCACTCTGCCCGTAGTCTGGGCTTCAACCTCCTCCCAAACTTGCTGTACGCAGGCTTCACAGCCTGTGTTGTGCCGTCCTGCAGCGAGTCTGTGGAATGAGGGGGAGAAAGGTTATTTGTCCCCTGCGGGGGCTCCCGGGGCCGTTCCCTGGGTGGTCTGCCGCGTCGAGGCGTCCTCGCCAGTCGTACAGGTTCGTCATACAACACAAAGGCAGGCTTTAATCTATCAATACTGATTGTTTCTTTCCTGCCCCCCAAATCTAGCACAAAATATTTCTCCCCGGTTTCCAGCACTCGAAATGGACTATCATATGGTGGGCGGAGACTGTGTCGCTGAGCGTCGTGCCTGACAAAAACAAACTCAGCGTTTTGTAAAGCCTTGGGAAACAAAAACACGTGGAAAAGTGTGATGAGCGGGGCCCAGGAGCATTTCTGCTCCCGTGCCAATCAGAGGTCCCCGCACCGGGGGGCACCCTGGTGCCGCATGGGCTGGTAGGAACTCGCCGGGCAGCCTGAGAGGTTGCGCAAAAACCAATTCTGCAGGTGAGGCATCTAAGTCCTCTTTGGGTGCCGAACGCAACCCCAATAAAACCCATGGTAGTTTGTTTACCCAATCTGCATCCGTGAGCAATGCTCTGAGGGCTGCCTTCAAAGACCTGTGAAAATGCTCGCATAAACCGTTGGCCTGGGGGTGATAAGCGGTAGTGCGGTGGACTGCTGCTCCTAAGCCGCTGGCCATTGCTGACCACAGCTCCGACACAAATTGAGGTCCCCTATCGGACGTAATATCCAACGGAACCCCGAACTGCGCTACCCAGGCTGTTAAAAAAGCGCGAGCCACCTCTGCCGCTGTGGTCGACGTTAACGGGACCACTTCCGGCCAACGTGTGGTTCGGTCCACCATTGTCAAGAGATGTGTGAACCTTTGTGACGGCGGCAGGGGGCCCACTAGGTCTACGTGCACATGATCGAATCTCTTAGCCGGAATGTGGAACGGTTCTAAAGGGCCCTTCGTGTGCCTGTGGACTTTGGCCCACTGGCAAGCTATGCAGGTTTTCGCCCACTCTTTCACGTGCTTGCGCAGGCTCGGCCAAACAAACTTCTCCGCTACCATTTTCACCGAAGCATGTACTCCCGGGTGCGCCAGGGAGTGCACCGCGTCAAAAACGCGACGGCGCCACACGGCCGGTACCACCGGGTGACCGCGCCCGGTGGATACGTCGCAGATTAGAGGGGGTGAACCGGTTTGTAAACTTTTGCTCTCCAGCCTTAACCCTGTTGGTCCAGACAGGAGCGTGCGCACGTCTGCGTCTCCGCTCTGCTCAGCTGCCATGGCTGCATAATCTATCCCCACGTGAACAGGGGCCGCGTGCGCGTCCGCGCTGTTACCCCGCCCCGCGTCTGTGGTAGTACAACCCGCTTCCGCGCGGACAGGCACTGTTACCGCGCGTGAGAGACAGTCCGCTACTACGTTGAGTTTACCGGCTACGTGCTGAATATTGGTGGTAAATTCCGAGATTGCGGCCAGCTGTCTCTGCTGCCGTCCTGACCACGGTTCTGAAATTTTGGACATTGCAAAAGTGAGCGGTTTGTGGTCGACAAACGCGGTGAAACGTCGCCCCTCCAGCCAGAACTGGAAATGGCGAATGGCCAGGTGGAGCGCTAGCAGCTCCCTGTCAAACGCGCTGTATTTCCGCTCAGCATCGCGCAAGGACCTGCTGAAAAAAGCGAGCGGTTGCCAAACCCCGGCGACTTGCTGCTCTACAACGGCCCCTATGGCCACATCTGACGTGTCGGTGGTTAGCGCTATGCAGGCTGATGGGTCTGGGTGAGCCAGCAGCGCTGCGTCTGCCAGTGCTTTTTTAACCTCTGTGAATGCGCGCTCCCGCTCCGGGGACCACTCGATCGCATTGGAGGGCTTCTGCTTTTTAAGCGGGGCGTATAACAGTTGCATAAGCTGCGCTGCGTGGGGTATGAAACGGTTATAAAAATTTACCATTCCTAAAAACTCTTGCAACGCTTTGACCGTTTGTGGCTGGGGAAACTCTGCCACTGCGCGTACTTTGGCCGGCAGAGGGATTGCTCCCTCTGGGGAGACGCGGTGTCCTAAAAAATCAATTTGCGCTACGCCAAAATGGCACTTGGCTGGGCTGATTATCAACCCGTGCGTTCCCAACCTCTGAAAAACCGTGGTGAGGTGTTTTTCGTGTTCCTCCTCGGAGGCACTGGCGACTAAAATATTGTCCAAGTAGACAAAAACGAAAGGGAGGTCGCACAACACGGCATCCATCATTCGTTGGAAAGTTTGCGCGGCGCCTTTAAGGCCAAAAGGCATGCGTAAAAATTCAAAAAGTCTGAACGGGGTTATTACCGCTGTTTTGGGAATGTCCTCTGGTCGAACCGGGACCTGATGATAACCGCAGACCAGGTCTATTTTAGAAAAAATGCACGCCTTTGCTAAGTGCACTGAAAAATCCTGGATATGCGGAATTGGGTAGCGGTCCTGCGCTGTGGCATTGTTTAACCTGCGGTAATCACCACAAGGTCTCCACGAGCCGTCAGCCTTAGGCACCATATGCAGCGGGGAGGCCCAGGCGCTCTTCGAGCGGCGAATTATGCCCAACCTCCCCAGGTTGGCGAACTCCTCGCGCGCAATGGAGAGCTTAGCTGCATCCAAGCGCCGAGCTTTCGCAAAAACTGGTGGGCCACGTGTGGTGATAAAGTGTTCCACCCCGTGCTTCACAACCTTAGCTGAAAACGTGGGAACTGTGAGTGCTGGGAACTGGGTTAGAAGAGTGTGAAACTTACCGCCTGCTGTGGCGACGCTGGTCTGTACTGGCGGCGGGGACACTCGAGTTGCACAAGGGATAGAACAAAAGGAGAGTGCATTTACTAGACGTCTATAAACCAGATCCACTAACAAGCCATGTGAGCATAAAAAGTCAGTGCCTAACATGTTGAAACTCACCACCGCTACTATGAAGGTCCATTCATAGGTGCGGCCGTGCAAGGACAGGCGTAGAGTCCTTTCCCCAAACGTTTTGATCGTCGAGCCGTTCGCCGCCGTTGCTCCGTCTCCGCGGGGCCCCGCCACACGATCCGCATAGGTCGCGGTGATGAAACTCCTCTGGGCTCCGGTGTCCACGAGGAATTGCCGCCCGGAGCCCGCGTCTGTTAGATAAAGCAGCTTGTTCTGTTCACCAAGAGTCGAAGCTGCTAACGACCCCCGGCCCGGGCGGTTCCCTGTTTCTTGAAACTGCACAGCGAGATGCATCTGTGCGCCTTCTCAGCGAAGCGTCGATGGTAAAAACAGAGGCCGTCCCCTCCTCTGCCTCGGGACCGCGCCACAGCCGTCGTCGCTGGGGTTGCTCCTGCTGCCTCTGGCTCCTCACTGCCTCCGGCCGCCGCGCCGAGGTCTGCTGCTTCCACGGAAGTCTCCTGCTCGTCGCAGGTGTCGAGGAGCCGCTGCGCTTCCCTGGCCAGCGCGCGGAAGTCTTGCTGGCTCACACACCTCATGCCAGACAGGGTACCTCTCATGTGTGCTGGGAGGGTCCTCAAGAAGATGTGTTTGAACAGAAACGCATCGTTGTCTGTCCCGATCAGCTGCAGCATGTCCTCCATGAGGTCGGTCGCTCTGCGTCCTCCTCTGTCGCGCAGGTCCAGAAGCTGCCTGGCCCTCACCTCGGCTGATGGCACAAAACTCTCGATGAGGGCGGCTTTCAGCGCGTCGTGCTTGCCAGCAGCGGGCGGCTGCTGCACCAGGCTCCGCACACATCAAGCTGTGCGGCTGTCGAGTCTTGCGATGACATTATGAAACTTGGTGTCATCTGCTGATATTCCCCCAAGCACGAACCGCGATTCTGTGTGTTGGAACCATGAGTGCGGGTCGTCTCGCCAGAACTTGGGGAGCTTAATCAAGCCTGTGCTCATGCGGTCGGTCTCCGGTGAATCCGGGTCAGGGTAACGTTCTCCCAGCATCGTACATCTTGGTCACCAATGTGGGGATCATGAAATGATGAGACTGGATAATTTCTCAGTATGGTTTATTCATCTCAAGTCCCCAGCTCTCTCTCTCTCAGTCAGGAAAAAAGAGGAAGCGCTGCGGTAAACCCACACACATTTATACCCACACATCAAACACAGAATCACACAATCAAGTCAAATCCTTCTATTTACACTTAACCACTTCAAAGTCCTCTTTGCTCTTCTGTCTGACCCCAGGAGGTCAGACGGTCCTTTCAGGCTCTCGCTCCAGATCCTCTGACTTCCTCCCAAGTCCGCAGGTGGTCCAGACTCATTGTCCATCTGAGGCGTGATGTCAATACACACCACAAGCTTAAAGTTCTTCTATGCTTGGGTCTCTGCAGTGAAATATGTGAGCTACATAATGTTACCATTATGGGCGCTACAGCTTCTTTCAATTTCCCATAATTGTCCGTGTCTGTAATGTCCATCAGAACATATGTGCTCCGCGCTTTACCTGTAAGCAGAGGATCTAGATGGATCGCCCACTCTCCTTCACGCCAGCGGCAGACTGTAGCGATCCTCTCGAACGTCGCCAGGTAGTGCTCAGTGTCATCCTCGGGAGAGAGAGAATTCAGCCTGGGCTCGTGGTGCGTTTGTGTCCTCCTTGGCTGCACCTGCAGCGGCGAATCATCCTCCTGCGGGCCGACCCGGCTGGCCGTCACCCTGGGGTCCTCCCCCGAAGCGCCGTCGTCACCACTACATTCAGCCCGGCTCACATACTCCTCTCTCAACTCCGCAACCTGCGACTCCATCCGACGAATTTGATTCTCCACAGTCTGCCACTTTTGCTCCTGAAGAGCGGCTTCTTCCTCTCTCTGACGGTCCCTGACAGTCAGCGAACGAACCGAAGATTTCACCAAGCACGTTAGCTCGTCGAGCTCGCCCAGTCCGCTGACTCCCGGCTCCTCGGCTGCCATACCTGCATCCAGGTCAGACTGCTCCTCTTGTCTCGTTATCTTTCTTCTGGCCATCAGTCCTTCCGTCCCGTGGTCTTTCACCACTTCCACCAAACGCTACGACATCCTGGGAACGGACCACCGCTGCCACCAAATGTAACAATCTGGTGCAAGGCAGGCAAGGAAGTGGCAAAATCTTCAATTTTCCATTTTTTATTTCCATAAACTTACAAGTAAATAATTCCCAGACATCCGACACGATTCTTCATCAACAATCCACAAAAGTTACAGCGAAAACTCTCGACTGCAAGACTGAAGATTCAAAGAGACTCAAGAACTCTCAAGACTCCCCAAATATACCCAACACCTGTTATATCCTATTGGAGATAATTAGGGCCGATTAGCCCCTACCATAACCCCAGGTAAAACAATAAACATTTTTCATTTTCCACACATACCCACTAACATCTAAAAAGTCCATAAATACTTCCCCAACTATATACAGTGTAAATATAAATAACATAGAATAAATAACAGTATAAATAATTCAATAAATAATTCAAACCCCTATTTACAAATGCTAAACCACCCCTCTAACTTACCATACATGCTTCCTTCCTGCTGGTGTCCTATAAAAGGCCCTCAACCCTTAACAGAGTCTTTTGCCCAGACACCCTCAGGAAGCATGTTGGCAAAGGTATGTGAATTAAATCATTATAAATTATTTTACCCAAATACTTAACCATAGCAATTATCTCCCAAGGACATTTCAATTAGTCAAAGACAGATCCTAAAAATAATGTGTGCACTTTGTTATTATTTGTGTGCACTTTGTTATTATGATTATTTGTGCACTGTGTGCACAAATAATCATAATAACATTTACAATATTACAAATACAACACAATCACACATACAATAAGTCATAACAGTGGTGACACTCCATCGTCACAATGTCCATTGTCCAAACTGGTTCAAACTGGTCTTTTCAGCATCCAAATAGCTCCCACATACTTCCTGTCAGTGCTCCAATGGCTCCAGATGTCTCCTCGCTTCATGGCTTTACATGGCCCCTCTCAGCAGGTGTCTCCTCTTTAGTCCATCCTGTTATTTAGCCTCATACAACCCAATGCCCCTATATGGAAGCAGGACACAGAGACTAAAGCTTGTGTGTGTGTGTGTGTGTGTGTGTGTGTGTGTGTGTGTGTGTGTGTGTGCATGTGCAACTTGTGTTCATGTGTATGTGTGCAGCTTGTATGTATGTGTGCATGTGTGTGTGTGTAATCTTCACTATATATTTATTATAACATGTCAGGTTTTCTATCCATCTTATTCCTAGCCCCCATGAATTATGGGTGCAACCTCCGATACTAGTTTAGAATGTATGGTTGTCAATGAAACAGGACACTTTTCCTTGTTAAAAAACAATGGCTTTTGCATCAAAAATGCGGGAACACGGCCTTTTGCACCTCAAGAAGAGTAATGTAATCATACCACTTCCCACGACTATCGAGGGATGGGAAGATGACCTTAAAAAGTGGCCTCGTAGACAGTAGCTCCTTAAGTTAGCTCTGCTGCTAAGATGCCAACACTATAAACAAATAAAAGCTCTGAGATACAATGTCTCCACTGCAATAAAGTCAGATGTATTTTGTTAAAAGATGCTGGACATAATCAGATTCACCTCAGAACAGACGTAGAATCTAGTCAGAGACACAAAGAGCCATAACACTGTGCTTGGGTGTTTTAATGATGGGGTGAAACAGACAGCTGCAGCTGTTTCTTTTACCCTGTAAACCACGAACACCAGCAACAAGTACCAGAACTACACCAAAACATTCAAAAAAATACAAAAACTTCAAGAACTGAAATTAGCTGCCACTTGAGTGCAAAACACATATGTGGACTATACATTAAAATGAATTTCAAAAATTTAGAAAAATGCTATTTTAAATGCCCCACTACTCCACTCTTGCTGACAGATTTAACACTACTTCAGCCGAAACCAGACGTTGCGCCCATAATCGGTTCTACAGCAGCACCCTCAGGAATAAGGTGGATAGAGATCAGTGGAGCTGGCACTACAGCTGCCATATGAACTGGTGTTGTGGAAACCGGTGTTGCAGCTGTAATGGGAGCGGGCGTCGGTGGTTGACTGCCACGTGGGAGCGACATTGGAGGTTGACGGTGATGTGGAACAGGCACAGAAGGAGCACAGTGGCATGGGAACGGTACTGGAGACGTGGAGCGTAGTGAAGTTGGTGAGCGAGGAGAGGCTGAAGGTGTTTGGGCCAGGGGATGCTGCCTTGTTGGCCTAGTCTTCAGCATCTCAGGCAAACATCTCTCTCGCCCGTGGTGTGACGGCGAGGCTGGTGAGTGGTGGGGAGAAGAGGATGCTGTCAGTAGTCAGGGAACGCTGTCTCATCGGCACAGACTCCGGCTTCCTCCATGAACTTCTTCCCAGCCCATGAAGTGAGCGCTGCTGCTCGACAATGGAGGAGATTAGCTCCACTCCCTCCAGGAACTCCTCCAGCAGCAGATGAAGGCGAATCCCAGCTTCAGCGAGCCTCAGATACCACTGGGAGTCCTTTGGGGTGAGAGCGGAGCGAGCCACAGCCACCAGCTGATCAATTTGGATCACTGTGCAACAAAGCTCCCACCCCATGGAGATGCTGAATGAACGCTTGCCTGTTGAGTCCTTTTTTGGTCGGGTCATTCTGTCACATTGATCTGCTTTGGGATGCAGATGTAATTTTGAACAGGACCCAAGGACGCAGGCAGGACTTAAGTGCAACAATAATTTACTAACAAAAAACACAAATTAACAAACCAAAGACGCAGCACAGGGGCTGGAAATAACTCAGGAAAATTGCCACTAAAACTTACAGAGAAATAACTAGGAACACACGGGGAGCACAATGACACACAACGTTTGTGACCCAACAAAAACTGACAGCAAGAAGGCGACATAAATAGGGAGGAAACTAATCAGGGGAACACAGGACAGCTGGGAGGATAATCAAGGGCAGCAGGTGAGGAAAATAAGATGGGCGGGGCTACACTGACACTCATAGACGGGGTGCACAGGAGACATGACAATGAACATGCAGAACAACATACAGAGAAATACAGGGAGGGCAGTGGCTGGGGATACAGAAAACATGGTGAATTGGAACAATAGGTAAACAGATATACACACAGACCCAGGGCCAAAGAGAGGAAGACACAGAGGACAATTAATGCAAATGATAAACACTTTTTGCACGCAGAAACACTTTTTGTCCAAGCTATCTGCAATGGGGGCTGAATAATGCTCAAAATAGTCATTTCTGCCTAGTTTGGAGTTCTTTTAAGATATTTAGAGCGGTGAATACAGTATTTGGCACAGCAGAGCAGAACAGGCAATTTCCGCTTTACCATCTAATGAGATGTCTTGTCTTGTTTAGGGTGAGAGGTCTCAGCAGCAGCCCCCTTCTGCTTCTGAGTCCCCACCTTCTGTTTCTGCTTTCACCCCTGTGTTGATGTTGTTACCCACCCTAGTTTCCCTGTTTTTTCTCTGAGGTGCACGCCACAGCTCCGGCAGTCTTCAATGTGCATGAGTTTGCTCCAGCTGCCCTTGAGGTGCACACCCCTGCTTCAGTTTTCCCTGAGGTGCACGATGCTACCCCAGCAGTCTCCGAGGTGCACAATGCTGCTCCAGCAGTCCCCGAGGTGCACGCTGCTGCTCCACCAGCCCCCGAGATGCACATCACTCCTCCAGTATTCTCTGTGGTCAATGTTCCCCAGCAGCAGCTTCTCACTGTGGTAAGCACTCCACAGCTGTCTCCCAATGGGGGCGGTGTTCCTCAGTCGCTGTTAGTCCCTCCGTCAAAGGTCTCTCAAGTACTGTCTCTAGAGCAAGAGACTTCTGTTATTTTCTGTACAGCGTTCCACTGTTACCATCTGCTGTGCTCAAATTCTAGGTTATCTATAGAGCAAACGATTCTATGTTGTTTCCTCCAGAGCAAAGAGCTTCCATGTCACCTTCTGAGGTTAAACGTTCCATGTTGACACCTCCCGAGTTTCAGGATTCCATGTTGTTATCTCCTGAGTCTCTAGATTTTATGTCGTCTTCTGAGTGTAAAGGTTCAATGTTATCTCCTGAGTGCATGATTTCCTTGTTATCATCTCCTGAGTGTGAGATCTCAATATTTTTCAATTCAATTCAACTTTATCTAGAAAGCACCATTTCACAACAACAGTCATCTCATAGCACTTTCAACTGTAGGGGAAAACCCCACAACTGCAGAAAAGCCCTAGCAATCAGGTGATCCTCTGTGAGCAGCACTTGGCGACAGTGGAGAGAAAAAACTCCCTTTTAGCAGGAAGAAACTTCCAGCAGAACCGGGCTCAGGGAGGGGCAGTCATCTGTTGCCACTGGCTGGGCGGGTGAGAGGAAAGAGAAGAAGAAAAGAACAGACATATAGAGACCAAACAGCACGATGGGGACTCAATCTAAGGGAGACAACAAACAGATGTTAATGACCAGTAAAAATATTTCATTGAGAGTGAAGAAAGGAGTGAAGCCCAGTGCATTGTTGGAGGTCCCCTGGCTGTGTAAACCTATTAGCAGCATAACTAAGGGAGGGTTCAGGGGCACATGATCCCACCCTAACTATTGGCTATATCAAAAACAAAGGTTTTAACCCTATTCTTAAAAACAGATCGAGTCTGACTCCCGAATCCAGATTGGCAGCTTGTTCCAAAGGAGAGGAGCTTGATAACTGAAAGCTCTGCATCCCATTGTACTTTTGGAGATTCTAGGTATTACAAGTAATTCTCCATTTTGGAAGCGTAGTGGTCTGTTAGGAACTCTCAGATCTTTAATAAAAAGGGGCCTGATTATCTAGAGCTTTATAAGTGAGAAGAAGAATTTTAAACTTAATTCTAAATTCTATGGGAAGCCAGTGATAAGAGGCCAGACGTGATCTCTCTTTCTAGTACCTGCTAAAACTCTTGCTGCAGTATTTTGGATCAGCTGAAGACTTTTTAAAGCTATTTTAGGACAGCCTGATAATAAAGAGTTACAATACGATCTCCCGTCTAGGGTGACAAGGACGGAAGCCTTATCTTACGAAGAAAAACATCCAAGCCCAGCTACATTTTGCAAAAACACACTTGAAATCTCCCAAATGCATGCGGGAAAATGTGTTATGGTCCGATGAAACCAGGGTTGAACTTTTTGGCCATAATTCCAAAAGGTATATTTGGCACAAACAACACTGCTCATCACCAAAAGAATACCATACCTAGCATGGTGGTGGCAGCATCATGCTTTGGGGCTGTTTTTCTTCAGTTGGAATTGGGGCTTTAGTCAAGGTGGAGGGAATTATGAACAGTTCCAAATACACATTGTTGGCACAAAACCCTCAAGCTTCTGTTAATAAAGCTGAAGATGAAGAGGAACTTCATCTTTAAGTACAACAATGACCCAAAGCACACATCCAAATCAAAAGAATGGCTTCACCAGAAGAAGATTAAGGTTTTGGAATGGCCCAGCCAGAGTCCACATCTGAATCCAACTGAACATCTGTGAGGTGATCTGAAACGGTCTGTGCACAGGAGATGTCACAATCTGACAGATTTGGAGCATTTTTGCAAAGAAGAGTGAGCAAATATTGCCACATCAAGATGTGTCACACTGATAGACTCCTACCCAAAAAGACTGAGTGCTGTAAAAAAAAAAAAAAAGCCAAAGGTGCTGCAACAAAGTATTAGTTTAAGGGTGTGTATATTCATGCAAACAGGTTATTGTAAGTTTTTATTTTAATTGTTATTATATATATATTTTTTTCCCCTTAAAATATTTCAGTTTGTTTTTCAATTGGGTTGTACAGGTTATAGGTCACATTAATGGTGGAAAAAGTTTTGAAATGATTTATCTTGGTCTCATTTTTTTTTTTTACATCACAAAAACCTGGCATTTGAACAGGGGTATGTAGACTTTTTATATCCACTGTACGCAAGTATGTAAAAAACTCAAAAAAAAAAAAATCCCAGATGTACTAACCATTTCACATCACTAGATGGCAGACATGGATAGCTTAAATCCAAGCACAATTTCACCGTGGCGGTTTGGGCCCACAGCCGCCACATTGTTGCCAAGTCCGCTTATTATAAGCCACTATCGGCTTGTTTTTCTCTAAAATAGCTTGCAAATCTCGTCAGTCGCGGGTTGCAGGTTTTTGGGCTCGTATTTTAACGTGTACTTGCTTATTTGGGCATGCTTTGTTGTCTGTGTGACAGCACTCCATATGGGACCTTTTTTTTTTTTACTTTTTTAGAACACATACAATTTTTACAAAAAAAAAAAAAAAAAAAACTGTTACTGCCAGGTGAATAATAATACTTTTACATTTAGAAAAGTTTCAAGCCAAGGTTGCAATACAAAAATGAAATTAAAAAACGTTATTAATGTACAAATACTAAATTTCTCAAGAACACCAAACATCTTCATAGCGTTCTTATTCTTTATGCTGCTAATAGTTGTGCCATATTGTTTCAGTTCAAAATAAAAATGGTCAAAGTTTGGTTTCATTCTGGAGTCAGTCCACTTCTTCTTGTGTGTGTGAAACCTTCCTTTAAGCAATAACAGTTGTATGAAATAAACAAAGTCCTTGTCCATTGATTTTGTTCAAATCCAAAAATGATATATTGTGGAGAGTACAAATAACGGAGGCAGAATCTTGCAGCAGACGACTTTATTCACTCTCACATCAGTCATAACAGAAAAAGCATTTCCTCAATACACCAGGGTCTCTCCTTTTATACCCCCCCCCCCATCTCACATCTGCATGACATCTCGCATCACAATACATTCAACCTTTCTCCCCCCACTGTCTCCCAGCTCTCCTTCCTGCTATATCACCATAATCTCTCCCATCTCAATAACTATTGTCCTCATCTGTTTACCCTCTGCATCCAGTCTGAGATGATTAACCCCGCGTCTACACCCCCCCCTCCAAGAATCTCAGACCGAGTTTCAGTCCTCACGTCCCTTTGGCTTCAGCCTCCTCCCATATCTGCTGTAACGGGGGTTCTCTCCGCCTCTGCGGCGCTGCTGTGCCGGTGGGGGGCTCCTGGGGGTGTGTCTGTCTGCAGGTGGGCAATGGCGAGGGGGGGGGGGGGACCTTTGACTTGCCCGTGTGGCTGCTCTGAAGAATCGTTTACCTGGGGATTTCTCTGTGGGGGTCTTCCACGCCGAGGGGCCCGAGCCAACAACACTTGCTCATCCGCCACCACAAAGGCGGGCTTAAGTCTGTCTATACATATTTTCTCCCGACGACCCCCCAAGTCTAACATAAAAATGATTGTCCCCTGGTTCCAGCACTCTGAACAGGCCATTGTAGGGTGGGCGCAATCGGGGGCGGTGGGCATCGTGCCTGACAAACACAAACACTGCGTTCTTCAAAGTTTTTGGCACAAAAGCACGTGGAAAACAGTGGTGGGCCGGGCCCAGCAGCGTGCCTGTATCTGCGCTATGCTGCAAACGCTGAGACGGACAGTTGTCCGGCGCGGGATTATCTGGTAAAAATTCCCCGGGGAGCCGCAGTGGCTGAGAAAAAACAAGCTCCGCCGGGGAAGCCTCCAAATCCTCTTTTGGTGCGGAACACAACCCCAATAAACCCCACGGCAACTGGTCTACCCAATTTGCATCCGTCAGCAAAGCCCTGAGCGCTGCTTTCAGTGACCTATGGAAATGCTCACATAACCCATGGGCCTGCGGGTTGTATGCAGTTGTGTGATGAATTGCAACACCCAGGCTACGGGCCATCGTGGACCAGAGGTCGGAAACAAACTGAGGGCCCCAATCAGATGTGATGTCCGACGGGATGCCAAAACGTGCCACCCATGTTGTCAAAAAAGCGCGCGCCGCGGACGCGATTGCCGCCAGCGGGACTGCTTCTGGCTAGCGTGTGGTGCGGTCCACCACTGTCAGAAGGTGCATGCACCCCTGTGATGGCGGGAGGGGGCCCACGAGGTCCACGTGAACATGGTCGAACCTCTTAGCCGGTATACGAAACGGTTCCAAAGGAGCCTTCGTGTGTCTGTGCACTTTAGCTCGTTGGCACGCTACACAGGCTGCGGCCCACTCTTTCACTTGTTTGCACAGGCCTGGCCATACGAACTTCGCTCCCACCATTTTGACTGACGAGCGTACTCCTGGGTGCGCCAGAGCGTGAACTGACTCAAACACTCGGCGGCGCCAAGCAACTGGGACCACCGGGCGCGGGCGTCCCGTGGAGACGTCGCAGATTGGGGGGGGGGCTGCCGTCTTGCAGTACTCTGCTCTCCAGCCTTAACCCTGTTGGTCCAGACTGGAGCGCGCACATGTCCGTATCGCCAATCTGCTCTGCGGCCATGACTGTATAATCTATCCCCACGCAGACCGGGGCCACTACTACTCGCGAGAGGCAGTCCGCCACCACATTCAGTTTACCCGACACATGCTGAATATTGGTCGTAAACTCCGAGATCGAGGCCAGCTGTCTCTGCTGTCGGCCCGACCATGGTTCCGAAACCTTGGCCATTGCGAACGTTAACGGCTTGTGGTCCACGAATGCGCTGAAGCTGCGCCCTTCCAGCCATAACTGGAAGTGGCGTATGGCAAGCAACTCTCTGTCAAACACGCTGTATTTACGCTCACTGTCGCGCAAATCCCTGCTGAAAAAAGCAAGCGGCTGCCAAGAACCGGCGACGCGTTGCTCCACAACAGCCCCTATGGCCATGTCCGAGGCATCGGTAGTGAGCGCTATCCGGGCCGCCGGGTCCGGGTGCGCCAACAGTTCGGCATTTGCCAGGGCTGTTTTAAACTCAGAGAATGTCTGCTCCCGCTCTGGAGTCCATTCAACTCTGTCCGCCGGTTTCCATTTCTTGAGCGCGGTGTACAATGACTGCATGAGCTGAGCTGCGCGGGGGAGGAACCGGTTATAAAAGTTTACCATCCCCAAAATCTCTTGCAGCGCCCTGACCATCTGAGGCTGGGGAAAATTCGCCACGGCTCGCACCTTGTCGGGCAAGGGTATCGCTCCCTCCGGTGAGACGCGGTGCCCCAAAAAGTCAATCCCCGTCACGCCGAACTGGCATTTCGCCGGGTTGATTATTAACCCGTGCTCCTCCAACCTCCGGAAAACCATCCTGAGATGGGTTACGTGTTCGTCCTCGGACGCGCTGGCCACCAGGGTATCATCCAGGTATACAAACACAAATGGCAGATTGCACAACACCGCATCCATCATGCGTTGGAATGTCTGTACTGCGCCTTTTAATCCGAAGGGTATGCGAAAAAACTCAAACAAGCCAAACGGAGTTATTACCGCTGTTTTGAGTATGTCCTCTGCGCGCACTGGGACCTGGTGGTAACCACGGACCAGGTCTATTTTAGAAAAAATGCGTGCCTTGGCGAGGTGACCGGAAAAATTCTGAATATGGGGAATAGGGTAGCGGTCGTGCGCTGTGGCGTTATTCAACCTGCGGAAATCTCCGCACGGTCGCCATGATCCCTCGGCCTTAGGGACCATGTGTAGCGGGGATGCCCATGGGCTGTTTGAGCGCCTGATGATGCCCAACCTTTCCAAGTTGGCAAACTCCTCGCGCGCTATGGCCAGTTTAGTTGCGTCCAGGCGCTGAGGTTGTGTGAAAACGGGCGGCTCAGTGGTGGTGATAAAGTGTTCCACCCCGTGTGTAGTGCTGGCCGCCAAAAACGTTGGGCCCGTGAGTGCTGGGAACTGAGTAAGCAGTGTGTGGAACTTACCGCCTGGAGCTGTGACGTTGGCTTGTGTTATTGGCCCGGCCCCTCGAGCTGTACAGGGGAGAGAATCAAAAGACAGTGCATTAACCAGGCCCCTGTTAGCAACATCGACTGGCAACCCGTGTGCACACAGAAAGTCAGTTCCCAGGATTGGGAAACTCAATGCCGCTATGACAAAAGTCCACTCGTACATACGGCCATGTAGGGATAAAGTCAGTGTTCTCTCACCAAAAGTCTTAATGTCCGAGCCGTTTACGGCTACCAGCTGTGGGCCGCTAGCTCCCACTCGCCGGTCGGTGTAGGACGGCAGGATGAGGCTCTTTTGGGAGCCGGTGTCTACGAGGAACCGTCTCCCCGAGCGCAAGTCTGTCACCTAGAGCAGCTTGTTCTCTTCACCGGTGGTCGCAGCTGCTACTGACTGCCGGCCTTAGCGTTTCCCGAACACTTGAATTGGCACGGTGGCACACATCTGCATGCGTTCTCTCCAAAGCGGCGTTGGTAGAAGCAGAGCGTGTCTCTCTGGCGCTTCCTGGCCCCCGCTGCCGCTGCCGTCACTGGCTCCTCGCTTCCGCTGGTCGTCTCGCTGGGTTCCGACGCCGCCGCGTTCACTGTGAGGGCTCTGGTGGTGAGGATGATCCGATCTGCCTCCTGGACTAGTGCACGGTAGTCACACGCGGCCAGCAACGGCGAATTGGCAAGGACCGCTCTCGCCTCTGTTGGGAGGTTCCGGAGGAAAAGGTGGGCAAACAGAAAATGCCTGTCGTCCGTGCCCATCAACGCCAACATCTTCTCCATCAGTTCAACCGCCAGCCCATCTCCTAACTCGGAGTGCCTCAGGAGCCTCTCTGCTCTCTCACAGTCCAAGAGGGTGTAGCGCCGGGTCAGCGCGGCCTTGAGAGAAATCGTATTTGTCGTGGGCTGGAGGCTGCTGGAGCAGGCTCGCTACTTGCTGAGACATGTGAGCGTCCAGCGCTGCGACCACATAGTAATATCTGGTGTCATCTGCCATTATTCCCTGGAGGGCGAACTGAGCCTCGGTGTGGTGGAACCAATACCGCGGGTCGTGCAGCCAAAAGTCCGGTAGTTTGACCGAAACAGTGCACACATTGCTGGGGGTTCCCGTCCGGGCCGTCTCTGGGATGCTTGCTGCGTTGCTGGGGCTTCCTGTCTGGGCCGACTCCGGGGTTCTTGCCTCATGTTCCATAATTCGTCAAGGGGTCACCAGTGTGGAGAGTACAAATAACGGAGGCAGAATCTTGCAGCAGATGACTTTATTCACTCTCACATCAGTCATAACAGAAAAAGCATTTCCTCAATACACCAGGGTCTCTCCTTTTATATCCTCTCCCCATCTCACATCTGCATGACATCTCGCATTACAATACATTCAACCTTTCTCCCCCACTGTCTCCCAGCTCTCCTTCCTGCTATATCACCATAATCTCTCCCATCTCAATAACTATTGTCCTCATCTGTTTACCCTCTGCATCCAGTCTGAGATGATTAACCCCGCGTCTACAGTATCTTTCTTTAAATAGAATTCTTTGTCCAGTCCTCTCCAAAATAAAACGTTCAACATCTGTCCAAAACATCTTTGTGTAAATACAATTAACAAACAGATGAGAGGTTGACTCTCTTTCCAGTCCACAAAAAACATAAGGATAATCTATTATGAGTCCAAACCTTTCAAATAAATCTTTAGATTTAGATTCTTCCCACAGTTAACTTAAATACTGTAACTACTACAACTCCTTCAATTGATGTATGTCTTGATGAGTTTACTCCAATCGACCTTTGTGAGTTAGACAAAATAGTTTCCTCATCCAAACCTTCAACTTGTCTTTTAGACCCTATTCCTCCCAGGTTATTTATAGAAGTCTTCCCACTTATTGGTAGCTTTATTCTTCATATAATCAATTCTTCATTAACTTTAGGCCATGTACCGCAGGCTTTTAAAACGGCTGTAATTAAACCCTTACTCAAAAAGCCAACGCTAGATCCAGGAGCTTTAGCTAACTATAGACCAATCTCTACTCTCCCTTTCATTTCAAAAATCTTAGAAAGAGTTGTTGCTACGCAATTATTTGACCACCTGCAGGGAAATGGTTTACTTGAAGAGTTTCAATCTGGGTTTAGAATCCATCATAGTACTGAAACAGCCTTAGCGAAGGTCACTAACGACCTCCTCATCGCATCTGATAATGGACTGGTTTCTGTACTTGTCCTTTTAGACCTTAGTGCAGCTTTTGATACTATCGATCATAATATTCTACTTGATAGATTAGAACACTATCTTGGACTTAATGGAACGTCGTTGCAGTGGTTTAGATCTTATTTATCTGATAGGTTCCAGTTTGTTCATGTAAACAATGAGTTTTCTTTCAACTCAAAGCTTAGTCATGGAGTTCCACAGGGATCTGTGCTAGGTCCTACTCTTTTTAGTTTATATATGCTTCCGTTAGGCAACATTATTAGAAAGCACTGTATACATTTTCATTGTTATGCAGATGACACACAATTATACCTGTCAATGAAGCCAGATGATAGTAATCAATTAGCCAAGTTAGAAGCCTGTCTTAAGGAAATCAAAGCTTGGATGACTTGTAATTTCCTGTTATTAAATTCAGATAAGACTGAAGTCATTCTTGTTGGTCCAAAAAACCTTAGAAATACCTTTCCAAATCAAACTTTCAGTTTGGATGCGGTTACTCTTTCTCTTAACAGCTCTGTGAGGAACCTTGGAATTATTTTTGATCAAGATCTGTCCTTCAATTCACATATTAAATTTGTTTCTAAGATTGCCTTCTATCATTTGCATAATATTACCAAGATTAGGAGCATCTTGTCTCAGAGTGATGCTGAGAAACTGATTGATGCTTTTGTTAGCTCAAGATTAGATTATTGTAATTCTTTATTATCAGGCTGTCCTAAAACATCTTTAAAAAGTCTTCAGCTGATCCAAAATGCCGCAGCAAGAGTTTTAACAGGTATTAGAAAGAGAGATCATATCTCTCCGGTTCTGCCCTCCCTTCATTGGCTTCCCATAGAGTTTAGAATTAAGTTTAAAATCCTTCTTCTTACTTACAAAGCTCTAAACAATCAGGCTCCTTTTTATTTAAAAGATCCGATACTACCGTATTATCCTAACAGAGCACTACGCTCCCAAAATCCAGGATTATTTGTAATACCTAGAATCTCCAAAAGTACAGTGGGAGGCAGAGCCTTCAGTTATCAAGCTCCTCTCCTGTGGAACCAGCTGCAAATCTGGATTCGGGAGTCAGACTCGATCTCTGTTTTTAAGAATAGGGCTAAAACCTACCTTTTTGATATAGCCTACAATTAGGGAGGGATCATGTGTTTCTGAACCCTCCCTTAGTTATGCTGCTAATAGGTTTAGTCAGCCAGGGGACCTCCAATAATGCATTGGGCCTCACTCCTTTCTTCACTCTCAATGAAATATTTTTTTTTTTGCTGGTCATTAACATCTGTTTGTTCTCTCCCATAGATTGAGTCCCCATCGTGCTGTTTGCTCTCTACATGTCTGTTGTTTTCATGTTCTCTGTCCCCTCACCCCCCAGCCAGTTGCAGCAGATGACTGCCCCTCCCTGAGCCTGGTTCCGCTGGAGGTTTCTTCCTGTTAAAAGGGAGTTTTTCCTCTCCACCGTCGCTAAGTGCTTGCTCACAGAGGATCGCCTGATTGCTGGGGTCTTTCTGGAACTGTGGGGGTTCCCCCTACAGTTGATAGTGCTATGAGATGACTGTTGTTGTGAAATGGCGCTATATAAATAAAATTGAATTGAATTGAATTGAATTTAACAAGGTATATATGTTGCAAAATTTTATAAGAAACTTCTTTTCCTTCTTATTAACAAAAAATTATCACTAACTGACCAAATTTGTTGCCAATTTAACCCTTGATACTGAGCTGCCCCAAAACATTAACCTGTAGATATTCCCATTGTCTGCATAACACTTCTAATATATTTATTGCATATGGGACCTTAAATTGAAAAAATTCTCCATTGCAATGAATGGCAAGAGCAAAATTATCTTTTGATCCCGATAAAATTTTGCCACGAGTTACACATATATGATGTTTGCCAGTTAAAAAGATAATTTTCCTCGTAATTAAAGCTGCTGGCTGTCATATAATAACAAAGTAATATTTATTTTTTGTTCAAACAACTAGCAGAAAACTCCCATCATCCCACATCACTAAACACGATTAGTTTTTCAGTTTTTTGTTGACTGTCAACTTTACTGTCAATTTGTTGATGCTTATGCTTAAATGCTTGTCTTTTCTTTTGTGCAGAATTTAAGTTATTCACAGTTTTTATGTTGACTGTGTTTACTATAAATTTTCTGTTGCTTATGCAGAATACATATGTATTGTGACGTTTGCAAGGTTCACACAAAGAAAATGGAGCAGATGGCTGTGATCAACCAGATTTATTTTGTACACCCCAACCTCAACTTGCTTCTGTGCTACAGAGTGGAGTGGAGGTCATTCTCCCAGACCTCCGTTTCAATCATGGTTACACACACAGATACATCTTGCCCTAATCCTGCTAAACACTGCTGGGTCATTATAATGCAGTTATAATGACACAGCAGTGTAACTCAGAAATAACACATTTAACACACACAGTAACGTTTCAAACTGGCAAAGCATGCTGGGAAATTCACTTAACATGGCCCCAACGTTACACTGCCCCCCCCCCCCCGGACTGGTTTCTGTCCCCAGAAAAATTAAAGTCCAATTTAAAAGTCCAATACAAACTCATCCAGGTGTCGGGGCGGTCTTCGGCGCCGGTGGCCAACACGTACAGGCCCCCTAGTGTCCATCTGGGTCTCGGTCGGGGTATCGGGCCGGGATGGAAGCTCCGGTTCGTCCACCAGCGGTGCAGATGGCCGATACGGGGCGAGACGGTCACGATGAAGGACCACAACCCGGTCCCTTTTTCTAAGCCTCACCCTGTACACCACATCTGACAGTCTCTCCAGGACCACGCATGGCCCCGACCACTGGCTCGCCAGCTTCGGTGATCGTCCTCTCTTCCTCTCAGGGCAGAAAACCCAGACTCGATCTCCCGGTGCAAAGTCCCTCCCCTGGCAGCGGGAGTCGTACGCTCGCTTCTGCCGACCCCCTGCCGCTGCCAGGGCCTCTCGAGCCAGCTCGTGCACGGTGTGGAGACGTTCTTTCAAACAAAAAAAATAATCCAATCCAGGTTTTCCTTCCACCTCCGGCTCAGGGGGGCAACCAAATACCAAATCCACCGGTGTGCGCAGCTCGCGTCCAAACATGAGCGCCGCAGGGGTGCACCGGGTAGATTCCTGAGCAGCCGTCCGGTACGCCCACAAAACCAAAGGCAGATGCAGGTCCCAGTCTCGCTGTCGCTGGTCCACTAGGATAGCGAGCTGGGTGGTGAGGGTCCGGTTGAATCGTTCGACCAGGCCGTCGCTCTGTGGATGCAGTGGGGTGGTCCGGGTCTTCCGGATGCCCAGCCGTTTGCAGACTTCTCCGAAGACCTCCGCCTCGAAGTTCCGACCCTGATCGCTGTGCAGCTCCTCCGGTGCGCCAAACCGACAGAACATTTCATCCACCAGCTTTGATGCCGTCGTAGCGGCGCTCTGATCCGGGACCACGTACGCCTCTGGCCACTTAGTGAAATAATCCATCACGACCAGCACGTAGCGGTTCCCCCGGTCCGTGGTCGGGAAAGGGCCCAGGATGTCCACTCCCACTCGCTCCATCAGTGCTCCCACCCGGTACTGCTGCAGGGGAGCGTGGGATCGCTGAGTTGGTCCCTTCTGAGCTGTGCATGTGTCGCAGCGATGAACGTGGAGCTCCACGTCCTGATGACAGCCGGGCCAGTAGAACCGGGCCCGAAGGCGCTGCAGCGTCTTTGTCACCCCGAAGTGGCCCGCTCCTACCGCCCCATGAACCAGCTGGAGTACTTCGGGCCGGAGTCGACGAGGAACCAGCAGCTGCCAAATGTGCCGCTGCCCAGCTGGAGTCTGCCACTGCCGATACACCACGCCCTCATGACAGCGGAGGTTGGCCCACTGGGAGTGTAGGGCCTTAGTCTCTGGGTCCAGCGGTGACACAACCTCCCAGGCGGGCCGCTGTCCTGCGTCCAGCCACTGCCGAACCCGCGAAATGACCGGGTCTCTGTCCTGCTCGCTCTGCAGCTGCTGCGTGCCAAGAACCTCTGTGACGTCATCGCTGGGGAGAACTGCCTGATCATCTGAGGAGGGGCTGTGCATCGCTGCGTGATTCCTGCTCACAGCGGCTCGGAGAGCGGCAGCCCGTGGGGCGATTTGGTCCCGATCTTCAGCCCGTTGACAGTGACGACACTCCTCTGTCGCACAGGGGCGCCGAGACAGCGCGTCAGCGTTGGCATGGAGGTGGCCTGCCCGATGCACAATCTGGAAATTATAATCCTGCAGTGCCTCCAGCCACCTTGCCAACTGTCCATCCGGTTCTTTGAAATTTAACAACCAGGTCAGGGAAGCGTGGTCCGTCCTGAGCTGGAACCTCCCACCGTACACATACGGGCGGAAATGACGCAGTCCTTGAATGACAGCCGGCAGCTCTCTGCGAGTCACACAGTAATCTCTCTCAGCTCTGCTGAGAGTGCGGCTGAAGTAAGCGACTGCCTGCTCTCCATGCTCTCCCTCCTGGGATAGCACCGCCCCGATGCCCTGGTTGCTGGCGTCCGTGTCCACAATGAAAGGGCGGCTCAGGTCAGGATACCGCAGGACGGGGGCTCTGATGAGCACTGCGCGAAGCTGGCAGAAAGCAGCAGCACAGCTGTCACTCCACTGGAACGGGTGTCCTTTCTGCGTCAGCTGATGCAGCGGGCTGGCGATGGTGGCGAAGTCTTTCACAAACTTCCTATAATAGGAGGCCAATCCAAGAAAACTCCTCAGTTCTCCAACGTTCCGCGGCACTGGTCAGTCTCTCACTGTTGCCACTTTTTCCGGGTCGGTGGCGACCCCCGCTGCGCTGACGACGTGGCCCAAAAAGGTGGTCTCTCGCCGGAACAGGTGGCATTTCCTAGGGTGTGCTGGATGGCTCCCAGCACCTCTCGCAGATTTGACAGGGCGCTGTCAAAATCAGTTGCATGCACCAGCAGGTCATCCAGGTAAACAACGCAGCGGCTCCTGGGCACGTGAGCCAGCACTCGCTCCATCAAGCGCTCAAAGGTGGCCGGAGCGTTGCAGAGTCCAAACGGCATCACTTTAAACTGGTACAGTCCCTGCCCGATGGAGAAGGCTGTTTTTTGGCGGGCCTCGGGTGACAGCTCTACCTGCCAATAGCCGCTGCGTAGATCCAGCGAGCTGAACCAGCTGGAGCCTGCAATGTGGTCCAGCGCGTCATCGATGCGGGGCAGGGGGTAGGAATCTTTCCTGGTGGCATCGTTCAGGCGTCGGTAATCCACACAGAACCGCCACGACCCGTCCTTCTTCTTGACCAGCACCACAGGCGCTGCCCAGGGGCTGCTGGAGGGCTCAATAACATCTGCCTCCAGCATTTCTCGCACTTTTTGTTCCGCCGCTGCCCGCCTTGAAAAGGGCAGCCGGCGTGGGTGGAGTCGAATCGGCCTGGCCTCACCGGTGTTGATCTCATGCTGCACCAACCCGGTCCGGCCGCATTCCTCATCCTTCGCAGCGAAAACACCCACGTAATAGTCCAATAGCTCCCGCAGCTGGCGTCTCTGTTCCGGGTCCAGCCCGCTGCAGCTCCACTGAAATAATTCCTCCACCGCCTGCTGCGTCTCTGCTGACACGTTGGCCCCTCCCCTTGCTGTCCCTGTGTGTGCTCGTGCTCCCTCTGTCCACGCTGGTGACGTCATCGTGTCCAGTCCTCGCGGTGGCCTGCCTGGTCCGGTCTGTCTTGGCGATCCCTCGATTGTGCGTGCCCCCGTGTCCCTTCTCTGGGTTCTGCTGTGGAGCGTGATGGTCCGGTTTCCCAGCTGGAGGGAAGGTCCGGCGGTGTCGATCTTGGCACGCCAGGCTGTGAGCAGGTCTAGTCCAATAATACAGGGGTCTTGGATGTCAGCCAGCCAGAACGGGTGTCTTATGTTCTGACCGGCCACCCCCACCACCAGCACTCTCCGCCCCTTCAGTCGGGCGCGCTCACCGGTAGCTGTGGTGACGCAGCGCTCGGTGGGTTCCCACCCCCGCGGAGCCGTCTTGCTCGTGCCCGGCAGTACGCCCGGTCGAACCAAGGAGATTGTAGAGCCGGTGTCAATCAGGGCCCGGATCGACGTCTTCCCCAAGCTGCACTGTAGATAGATCCCTGGAGAGTGTCCAACTCGGCCCACACGCGGTGCCGGCTCCTCAGGGGAAACATCTGCTGGAGGTGGCCTGTCCCCGTTCACGCCACCTCGCTCTAGTTTAACGCCGGCGAGGGGCCGGTTTGTCGTGGTGTGGGTGCGGGGCAGTATCGCGCGATGTGTCCCATCTCTCCGCAGCGGAAGCACCCTTCCTCGCGCCGCCGAGGCCATCTTCTCCGTGGACGCGCCGCCGTGGTCTGCCGTAATTCCTCCTCCTCCCCCTCGCTCTCCATCGTAGCCTGGTAGGTTCTTCGGCTGTGCGTTGTTGCTTCAGCGGTACGATTTATTAGCGGCTCTGCCCGCTCTGCTTCTGCCACTGCAGTCTTCCAGTCGCTCGCAGCGTGGAGCCGTACGTGGCTCTGGAGCTGGGCCGGGCGGAGACCTTGGATGAAGCTCCGGAGGGCGAGCTTCTCTACTGCCTCCGGCGCGAAATCTGGGTAGCTGCGCCGGGTTAACAGCCATATGTCTGCAGCATAGGCTCCTAGTTTCTCCTGGTGGTTCCGGCAGCGGTGGGTCAGTTGTTCTTGGGCGTGCTCAGCGTCTGCTATTCTCCCAAATCGTCTCTGGAGCGCCCCTTGTAGTGCTGGCCAGCTGTGGTGCTCCTCGGGCCGGAGATCAGAGAGCGTGCAGAGGGCTTTCCCTTCCAAGGCCAGCGCGACCTGTACGGCGGTTTCCTCTGGTGACCAGCCGTTCAGCGCCGCAGTCAGCTCGACCTGTGTCAGGTAGTCATCTAATGTGGCTTCGCCATTGAAACGGGGAATCTTGGCCCGCTGTCGAACAGGTGGGGTGGTCGTTTCCTGATCGATCGCCACCCTTGATCGCCGTGGGGTCGCCAGCCCGTGCTGTCCTGAGAAGGGTGGAACGTTTGCTCTGTTCTGCCCGCTCTGTCTTGAAAAAGACAGGAGGCGGGGTGCGCTGGCCCCGTCAGGTCCGCCGCTTCGTTCGTCCCGGCTCCGGGCTCCTGGTGGTGGTGTCTCGGTCTCGTCATCCATCATCAGCTGAGCAATGGCCTGCTCCAGCTGCCGGATCTCCATTCTGATCGCTTCCATTTGCTCCATGCCCACTCCTGACACCAGTGTGACGTTTGCAAGGTTCACACAAAGAAAATGGAGCAGATGGCTGTGATCAACCAGATTTATTTTGTACACCCCAACCCCAACTTGCTTCTGTGCTACAGAGTGGAGTGGAGGTCATTCTCCCAGACCTCCGTTTCAATCATGGTTACACACACTGATACATCTTGCCCTAATCCTGCTAAACACTGCTGGGTCATTATAATGCAGTTATAATGACACAGCAGTGTAACTCAGAAATAACACATTTAACACACACAGTAACGTTTCAAACTGGCAAAGCATGCTGGGAAATTCACTTAACATGGCCCCAACGTTACAGTATTTTCCTTTAATTAGAATTTACAGAATTCAGTTATTCAGTGGTGACTGTGTTTACATTCAATTCACTGCAAACAAAAATAAATCGATATAGCTATACAGTGGTACCTCTACTTACGAAATTAATTGGTTCTGAAAGTAGTTTCGTAACCTGAAAATTCCGTAAGTAGAGACGTGTTTTCCATGTAAATGCCCTAATCCGTTCCAAGCCCCCCAAAATTCTGACATAAATTTTTTATAAATCATAAAAATGCATCAAAACATGTAACAAATACATGTTACAATTAGATTACTGCACAATAAACATAAAATGAGAGTTGTACATAATGTAAAAAACAAAGAATAAAGTAAAGAATAAAAATTATGTTCATTTACCTTTTAACTGCTATCGTCGTCACGTCGATACGTCGTTCCTTTTGTTTTAATACCATGCCGATCGTAGATGTATTACGGCCATATTCTTTGGCGAGATCAACCAAACGCATCCCTTTTTTATACTTTTCTATTATCTCTTGCTTTTTTTGTATGGACAAAAAAACTCTCTTCTTCTTCTTTTCTTCTTTTCCACTTTTCTCCATCACTTTCTTGGGGTCCATAGTGAATAAAAGTTAATACACACACGTAAAACTGTCCGAACACTTCGTGGCCAATGGGATGCCAGGAAGATGCTAGGCGATAGCCAATGGCAGAGCAGCTACAAGTATGTTTACGTTCGGTAAACTCTGGGAGCTGCGAGTAGCAGCGCGTACTGTATTTTTGCCTTTCGTATCCTGAAATTTCTTTCGTAACAAGAGGCAATATTTTCCCGTTGAGGCGTGTCGTAACCTGAAAATTCCGTATGTAGAGACGTTCGTAAGTAGAGGTACCACTGTACTGTTATCAAGCAGCCTTTCTTTTACACAATGTGGTAGGTTGGCTGTTGGGCTTTTTTTCATAGAGTTGGTTGCTTGTTTCTCTCATGAGATCTGGCAACACTGATCCTCCAGAACCGGAAGCCAGTTTCAGAACGCAGAAGAAGAGAAGCCAGGACGATTGTATTTCAACCCTGAGAAAGTACTTGCTCTGAAATTTGCCGACTGCGATTCTAAAAGGGATTATTTAGCTTCTGAGGACGATTCTGAACGGTAATATTTACCTTCTGTGACAGCGCAAGATGGACTGCTGGATGACCGCCTTGCGTCTGCAGTCGACCAAGCATCACGTTCCAGAGAGCGCATTATTATAGGTTCAGCGGTGTTGCCTAACCGAAATCGAACTGGAATAAATCAGAAGATAAATGTGGGAGTTTATGGATGTGGGACAAAAAGTGAAAATGATCCACAAAAGACAAAATAAGGGACCAGGATGAGCACATAGATGCATGGTGACACATGACGCATGATAGATCTGATGTTTTTAATCACTGTTTGTTTACATTCTACTGATTTTCTGGTTTATGTATTTTGAGGATTAGATAACAAAAAGCAAACAAAACAAAACAAAAATCCTCTTTGTAAATATGTCCTAACTCCAGTTTTACTGAAAGTTATTAATCCAATCTGGCTGCTGTCACATTGTGCAAATTAGATGAGTACATTTACTCCCATCATAAACTTTGTATCATATTCTACATTTTTCTGATTTACAGTAAGCCATTATCGCTTACCATTTTCAAGTTACGCCCTTTAGAATTTATGATTTCTAAACAATATTTTCTTCGAAAAAATCTTGGCCACTAGAGGGTGCATGCAGAGCAGGTGTGTAGATGCGAAACTGGCATTTAAAGGATTTTAACATGTCTGTAACATGTTTTTTTGTGACTCATATCTCTTTTTTTTTTTGCTGTAGAGTTTCACTTGAACCCCCCCCCCCCCCCAAGTGGGTGACTTTGGAAAGAATGTTTCTAGTTACAGCATTCCTGCTTAACCAAATTGTTTATAACATTAACCAACCAGACTAAGCACTGGGCATGGCTACAGACCTGAGTTCACTGCCTCGGGACGAGCCGAGGAGCAAAAAAATAAAGGAGCCGGGGAGCAGCAGGAGCTTTTACAAGTTGGGAAAGATGGCAGGTTATACATGTTCAGTTTTTGCCTGTGTGAGCAAGAAATCCTCTTCTTTTAAATTACATACACTACCGTTCAAAAGTTTGGGGTCACCCAGACAATTATTTTGCGTTTTCCATTAAAAGTCACACTTATTTACCACCATGAGTTGTAAAATGAATAGAAAATATAGTCAAGACATTGACAAGGTTGCATCTGGCTGCACGGTGGCGCAGTGGTTTAGCACTGTGGCAGCACAGTTTTACCCTCGGCCGGGGGACCGCGGGGATCATGAGATCGTGGGTTCGATCCCAGCCCCCGACCAACAGTGAGCTGTGTGGAGTTTGCATGTTCTCCCCGTGTTGCGCGGGTTTACTCCGGGATTTCTCCGGTTTCCTCCCGCACACCAAAAACATGTAGGTTTAGGGCGCTCGCGCACGCAGCGACCAGCAGCCGGTGGCTTGTCACCAGACTGCAAACCAAGACTACCTACGAGTACAAATAAGTAACAAAAAAACAAAACAAAAAAAAAAAAAAAGGTTAGAATTAATGATTTGTATTTGAAATAATAATTTTTTCCTTCAAACTTTGCTTTCGTCAAAGAATCCTCCATTTGCAGCAATTACAGCATTGCAGACCTAACATGATTGCACAAGGGTTTTCTAATCATCCATTAGCCTTCTGACGCAATGAGCAAACACATTGTACCATTAGAACACTGGAGTGATAGTGTTAGGTTAATTGGCTGTTCTAAATTGTCCCTAGATATTTTGTTTCCTATAGGCCCTTAGAATAGAGGGTTAGTATTAATGAAAGTGCTTTGAGTGGTCTTTGTGACTAGAAAAGCGCTATATAAGTGCAGGTTAGTTAGTTAGTTAGTTAGTGATAGTTGCTGGAAATGGGCCTCTATACACCTATGTAGATATTGCACCAAAAACCAGGCATTTGCAGCTATAATAGTCATTTACCACATTAGCAATGTACAGAGTGTATTTCTGATTAGTTTAAAGTTATCTTCATTGAAAAAAAGTGCTTTTCTTTCAAAAATAAGGAAATTTCTAAGTGACCCCAAACTTTTGAACGGTAGTGTACCTTACTCACAGACATGAAAATATCACGAAATGCCCCTCGGGGCAGAGAGGAAGATCAAGATGCTGAGCTGTAGTTTGTGGTATTTATTTAACAAAAACACAAAGTCCATACAGTGCACAAAATAAACTTACAAATAGATGGGAAGAGAAGTAGCTGGTGTTAGAACAGGATCAGGTTTCTAACCAACCAGGGATTCTAGACGAGACTCCGACAAGGAGTGAAGGCAGAGTAAGGCTATAAATAGAGCAGGCAATAATCAAGGTAAATGACAGCAGGTGTGGAACACATGAGCGGGTAGGATGACCTAATTACAGAACAGGGAAAGACAAAGCTACCAATACAAGATGATTACCGGGTGGGAGTGTCTGGAGAACAAGGTGGGGAGCTGTGTCAAAAAGAGAAACACAATATAAACACTAAGAGCAAGATGAACAAGAATGCATAAAGGAACTTAAAAAATAATACAAAAACAAATAACCGGCTACTCAAAATACATCTTGGAGCAGTGCACCGTAAAATAATCACATAAGACTGAGGAGACACAAGACATAACCAGAAATAAAGTGAGAGCATGAGCCCGGTGAACCACCATGCTCAGCCTCATGACAGAGCCCCCCCCCTCCAAGGGGTGGAACCCAGACACCCCAGGGTAACATAAAAAAAAGAAAGACCCACCCCCAATAGGAGCACAACAATAAACCAGCCTGGGAGGGTGGTGGGGTTAGCCAGGCTAGGTGGGAACCAAATCAAACAAACAAAAAAAAAAAACTCGCTCAGGGCCACACCCAAGCAAAACCATGCACTTAGGCCCCCTGGACCAAAAAGCTAGACAATTCAGGTTTGTGGCCAAAGTCCCAGGCCTGGCAGATGGCATGATGGAAAGAGTCGGGTGGCCTCCCAGACAACGTGGGCCACCCAACTCTGCGGCACAGCCTGTCGGGTGGTCTGCCAGAGTTTTTTAACCACCTGAACAGACAGGGTGGTCCAGGAGGTGGCTGCTCAATTGGAAGAACCAGCGCTGAGCCAGATGAAGGAGTCGGGGAACCTGAGCCGATGTCAGGGCGAGTAGAGAGAACCACAACGGCATCTGGCAAAGGAGGGGAAACACTACGGTGTCTGGTAGAGGAGGGCGAACCACAACGGCATCTGGCAGAGGAGGGGGAACCACGATGGCGTCTGGCAAAGGAGAGGGGACCATGATAGTTTCAGACTGCTCTGCAGCCCCCTCAGTGGTCTCAGACTGGGACATTGCAGCACCCATGGTGGCTCAGGGCTGGAGTGGAGCTGCACCCATGGTGGCACTGGGCTGGAGCAGAGCTGCACCCATGGTGGGCCCGGACTGGGCCAAAGCTGCATCCACTGTGGGCCTTGACTGGGCCAAAGCTGCACCCATGGTGGCACCCGGGCTGGAGCGTAATACTCACAGCGGACTCACAGAGACCTCTAGCAAAGCTGGATGATTCTCGGTGACCCTGGGGGGAAAGCTCAGGCAAGAGAGCCAGAGAAACAGGATCAGGTTCATCGGCAGCAGTGGAGCCCATCAAGGTGAGCTCAGGTGCAGCTGATGGCTGCACTTTGTTCTCCCCACCAAGACCCTGACAAGATCCCTCCAAAATTGAAACAATGAAAACAAAGGAGAGCACTTGCCTGAGCTCAAGCTCCACCGCCGTCCAGGACTCCGTCGATTCAGGCGATGACATCTCGGGCACGGCACTGTGGAGCTCCAGCTCTGGCTCTGCTGCAGGTATGGTGGTCAATGCAGTCCTGGGACCCCCCGGTGATGTGACCCATGTGGGTGGCTCGCCCAGCGTGGCAACTAGAGGTCTGTTCTCTGTTGGTGCTTGATCCAGCACAGCTGAAGCCCAGGGACGCTCGCTCATTGGCGCAGGTTCCGGATCACAGGCAGCACTCTCCCTCCTCCATCCTAACCATGGCTACCAGACTGGAACCAGGTTCTCCAGGGCCGTACACTCCTCCATCACCCGGCGGCTCAACCCAGTTGTCGGCGGACACTCGGGGGGGCAGAGGAGGAGACACGGAGAGAGCAGGTGAAAAGTCTTTAGCTCCAGCACGTGGTGAGGGCTCACCGGACTGCAGGGACTGAGTCTCACCACCGGGAATCAGGCAAGATAATTTATATGTTGGTAAAAGAGAATGAAAAGACACTTGCCTGTTCTCCCAGAGCATGATGTTTTCTGCTGCAGCAGGTATGAAATCTGCCCTCTCCGTGGCTTCAGCGGTTGTGGGCCCCTCAGTGGAATATGAAGGAGCCGCCCCTGCAGACACAGTGATGGGCGGAGCTGGGAAGGAAACAGCTGACCTCTCAGCAGCGGGAGGAATTGCTAAGGAGGAGCAGGAAACAGCAGCTGCGGAGAGGGAGAAAGCTGATGAAACAGCCAGAGAGGAAAAGCACTGAGAGGGCACTGCTGCGGGAGTCTTCTGCCTTGGCAAACGGGAGCTTGCTGCCTGAGAGGTGGGAGTATTCCTCCGGCGGTCCAGAGCCGGATGGCAGTATCGTGGAGCAGAGGGAGCTGGAGCAGGAATGGGAGAATTGGAGGTGGAGCAGGGCGTCTGCCGCAGAGTGCGCTTCCACGTAGGCTTTGGGCTCGCTGGAGGCACCCCCCACATCAGCTCAGGGAAAGACTGCTGCAGGACGGAGAGCATAGCCAGCAGCTCCGCAAACTGGGGAAACCTCCACAACCCAGGATGCCCCTCGACTATAGCGGTTGCCGAATCCATCTTCCCCCAGATTTTCTTTGGGCTGCGGGAGGCGAGGGCTTCATCCACGAAGCTCTAGATGAATTCGGCGGCCCATTCCTCCTCCACACCCGGGGATCCCACTCCCGATCTCCCTTTGATTATTGGAGGTCGGCGTGCTGGGGACATGATTCGCTCCACAAACAGGTGAGTGAAATAAAAAAGAAAACAAAAACCCACAAACCACAGCAGCTGGGTCTCTTACTGGTTGGGGTCTTCTGTCACGAAATGCCCCTCGGGGCAGAGAGGAAGACACAGATGCTAAACTGTAGTTTGTGGTATTTATTTGACCTGTTGCACTCCGGGATACCGCGGGCGGTCACGTCTCTGCATCCTAGTGCGTCTCAGCGCGCACTGAAAAAAAAAAAGCTGCATTTCCGTTCTTCCAGTACAGACACAGCCGCGAACAGAAAGCCAAAGGAGTGTTTTGATTGGTTTAGATTTGATTGACCTCTCATTCGACTAATAAGAGCCTTGAATTGGGTTTCTGAAACCTTGAAGAACCAATGACTGAAAACCTAGCAAGAAGGACCTGCCTACCAACGACCGCGAATACAACGAGCCAATTGAAGCAGAGAAGTTCGACGACTGAAACGCGTGCGTCCCGTGCATAAAATCTGTTTTGTCTAAGCCGCTGGATGACACACATTGAGACCTGTGTGTAACGGTAGCGTTAGCCAGTCCTTTTTTATTACTACTGTTCTTATTTGTTTTGAAAAATCGTTTTCCAAAACCACAATCATAGAAGCGGAGATGGTTTGACCGGGTCGCGTGACCAGAACCACGAGTCCATAACAAGTGGACAAGCTTCATGTTCGCCTGACAATGAGGAACAGATGTTCGCCAACGACACTGCTGTTGTGGACAGGTAAGTGTTATAAGCTAAATTATTCTTTATCACTGAAAATAGTAATAAAAATGTCTTTTGACTGATCGGTAATTACAACGGTCCGTCATGGCCACAAGTTTTTTTGTGCGCCGAGCTCCTCTGTAGCAGGGGAGGGGAGTTGTTATCCTCTACATTGCAGATATTTTAGTATATTATTTACTGCACTGTAGGTTATTTTTTCTTGTAAAAAAAAACTACACATTTTTTACGTGGCATGCTTCTTTGTGTGCGGGGGGCTTGTTTGTTCATTCATTCATTCATGAATGAACAAACAACCCCCCACACACACACACACAGCCTTGAGTGTCACCTTTCATTAGAGCCCAAGATGAAGCTTCTATGTTGAAGCATTCAAAAGTTATAGACGTTTTTCCAAACTGTGCGATTTGGCACAATTTGGCACAGTTAAAAAACGCCTGGGAACAACCTGAGAAAAAAAGCTGTGTAATATATTCATTTTTTGTGGTATTGTTACAAAATTTTGACCTCACCTTGATAACACTTGGTTGTACATTGCTATTGCATTTTCCAGCCAGTATCTGACAGCTGTGTGTTATTTGCAAGCATTTGTATCTAAAAAAAACACCCAGGCGAACTTTATTTTCTTCAGATTCAGTATGTTTAGATGACTGTTACTCAGTGGCAGGTTCCAAGGTTGTCATAACCAGGAGCGGCACTGGGGTTAAGCTCCCAGTGCTCATAAAATGCTCCTTATGGCGTGCGTCTCGAAAAGCCTCTGACAACTAAGTCCAACTCCTAGCCTGCCCGTGTGGTTTAGTCTCTAAGCCCGGCGGAACTGCTTTTACTAATAGGAGAAGGGGCGAGGGCGGATCTCTGGCGCCTTAAAACCAGATGCTTCGGGTAGATGGTGGCTCGTCAACCTGGGAAGGTAGCCCATCTAGGGGAAGGTAAACCCTGATTTCAAACCTCTACTGCCTTGCGGCATACCCGGTCACGGGAGAGGCTTCGGGAGTCAACCCTGAGGAAAAATCCGGAGTCGGAGCCCCTAAGGCAGTTCTATGTTGTGCTCAACATCGTTCTGGCAGCTCCTGCAACAGCGCTGGTGCCAAACTGTAGCAGCCCTGCTGTTCCTTTGGATTCATCAGTGACGTGGAGAGGGGGGACATGCTGCATGGGCAACATCTTGTCCTCCATATCTTCCTGCCTAGGCTTGAATCCTACCAACGCCCAACGCTGAGAGGACACTCCAGCTTCGCCTTTGGCGTAGACAAAACACGGGGAATGACAGTTACCGGTTATAAGCCACTGCTCAATTGGCGTAGAGCGTGGCGCCAGGGGTTGTTCCCGACGGTGGGAGGGATCATCAGATCTCACTGGACAGCTACCGCCCGCCTCAAGCTGGGCAGCCCCCAGCCAATAAGGTGTTGTCCCGCCACAGCTTGCTTTCCTCATTGGGTGCATGGGGATAAGGAGAAATCCAAACAGCAGGCTGAGAACCTTCGCACCAGGCAAGACAATAAAACAAAAGAGACCAACTCTAAAACTGGGAACTTGGAACGTCCGCACTATGATGACAGGACTCGCTGCTAACCTCAAGGACATCAACGACACCAGGAAGACTGCCATCATCAATAATGAGCTGAAGAGACTGGGAGTGGATATCGCCACTCTCCAGGAAACACGGTTAGCTGATGCAGGCACACTGAGAGAGAAGGACTACACGTTCTACTGGCAGGGAAAGGGCAGTGACGAACACAGGGAACACGGAGTGGGCTTCGCAGTGAAGAACACTTTGCTGAAGATGGTGGAACCGGGCAGCACTGGCTCTGCACAACTCCTCACCCTCCGCCTGAACACCACTGAAGGCCCAGTCACCCTCGTCAGTGTGTATGCCCCAACACAGACAGCCACACCAGAGGCAAAAGACGAGTTCTACGAGAATCTCGCAACAACTGTCAGGATCATCCCCAACTCTGAACAACTCATTCTCCTTGGAGACTTCAATGCCAGAGTGGGTGCTGACCACGACTCCTGGCCCTCCTGTCTTGGACCTTTTGGCGTGGGCAGAATGAACGACAACGGACAGCAGCTGCTCGAGTTCTGCACATATCACGATCTGTGCATCACAAACTCGTTCTTCAAGACCAAGCCCCAACACAAGGTTTCCTGGCAACATCCGCGCTCAAAGCACTGGCACCAGCTAGACTTGATCCTGACCAGGCGCACCTCACTGAAGAACGTGCTAATCACCCATTCGTTCCAGAGTGCAGATTGCGACACAGACCATTCATTGGTGTGTTGCAAGGTCAAGCTGCAGCTGAAGAAATTCCATCGTGCTAGACAACCTGGAAAGGCACGGATTGACACCAGCAAGATGGCCCAACCAGAACTTGTTGAGCAGTTTGCCTCCACCTTTGAGAAGGAACTTGGTGTACCACAAGGAGGAGAATCTGCAAAGCAGAAGTGGGAAGAGCTGCGAAACACCATCTACCGCACAGCCTTGGCTACCTTTGGGAGGAAGACCTCGAAGTCACAGGACTGGTTTGATGCCAAGTTGACCGAGATGACCCCCGTCATTGAAGCCAAGCGCTCAGCACTTGCTGAGTACAAGAAGTACCCAAACGAGAAGAATCTCCAGATTCTCAGGGCTGCGAGAAGCAAAGTTCAGCAGACTGCTCGGCACTGTGCCAACGAGTACTGGACTCAGCTCAGCCAAGACATTCAAACTGCTGCCATAACAGGGAACATCCGTGGTATGTACGATGGCATCAAGAAAGCACTTGGTCCGGCTCAGAGCAAGACGGCCCCCCTCAAATCTTCCACTGGGGAGATGATCACAGAGAAGAACAAGCAGATGGAGAGATGGGTGGAACACTACTCCGACCTCTACTCTAGACAGAACACCGTGACACTGTCAGCCCTTGATGCCATCGACTGCCTGCCATCCATGGACGAACTTGACGCCGAGCCAACCATCGACGAACTCAGTAAGGCCATTGATAGCTTGGCCACTGGCAAGGCACCCGGCAACGACGGCATACCCCCTGACCTGATCAAGCACTGCAAGACCGCCCTACTGCTGCCATTGCATGACGTCCTCTGCCAGTGCTGGAAGGAAGGTGCCGTACCACAGGACATGAGGGACGCCAAGATCATCACCCTCTACAAAAACAAAGGGGAGAGAAGCGACTGCAACAACTACAGGGGCATTTCCCTCCTCAGCGTTGTTGGCAAAGTCTACGCACGAGTTGTTCTCGTTCGTCTACAGAAGCTTGCCGAACGTGTCTACCCCGAGTCTCAGTGTGGCTTCCGCGCTGAGCGATCGACGGTAGACATGATATTCTCCATCCGCCAACTCCAGGAGAAATGCAGAGAACAGAACATGCCTCTGTACGTCGCCTTCATCGACCTCACCAAAGCGTTCGATCTGGTCAGCAGAGAGGGCCTTTTCAAGATCCTGCCAAAGATAGGATGCCCACCAAAGTTGCAAAGCCTCATCGAATCGTTTCACACCAACATGCAGGGGATAGTGCAGCACGATGGCAACGTCTCAGAGCCATTCAACATACGCAGCGGAGTGAAACAGGGCTGTGTACTTGCGCCAACCCTCTTTGGGATTTTCTTTGCTATGCTCCTGAGGCATGCCTTCAGCACAGCAACAGAGGGAATCTACCTGCACACAAGATCTGACGGCAGGCTTTTCAACCTCGCCCGCCTGAAAGCCAGAACCAAAGTACGCGAGGCTCTAATTAGAGACATTGTGTTCGCAGACGACGCTGCAGTCGCAACCCACACACAGCAGGAGCTTCAGACCCTGATGGACCGCTTCTCCCAGGCATGCAAGGACTTCGGGCTTACCATCAGCCTGAAGAAGACTAACGTCTTGGCGCAAGGCACGGAAGCACCACCAACCATCACCATTGATGACTACAAGCTGGAGGTCGTGAATCAGTTCACGTACCTGGGGTCCACGATCAGCAACAACCTCTCCCTTGATACAGAGATCGACAAGAGGATTGGAAAATCAGCCTTCACACTCGCTCGCCTCACCACACGAGTGTGGGAGAATCCCAAACTCTCTGTCAAGACGAAGATGGCAGTGTACAACGCCTGCGTCATCAGCACACTGCTCTATGGGAGTGAGACATGGACAACATACGCCCGGCAGGAAAAGAGACTGAACTCCTTCCACTTGCGCTGCATTCGCCACATCCTGGACATATCCTGGCAGGACAAAGTGCCCAACACAGAAGTTCTGTCCCGCGCCGGCCTTCCCTCCATGTTCACTCTACTCAGGCAGCGCAGGCTCCGCTGGCTAGGCCACGTTCACCGTATGGAGGATGGCAGAATCCCCAAAGACGTCCTCTATGGAGAACTGGCAACTGGCAGGAGAGACGTTGGCCGCCCACAGCTGCGCTTTAGAGACATCTGCAAGAGAGACATGAAGGCCCTGGATATCAACACAGAGCGCTGGGAGGACCTTGCAACGGACCGCTCCAAATGGAGAGGCACCCTGACCAGACAGCTCAAGGCGGGTGAAGAGAGACTGACTGCTGCAGCAGATGAAAAAAGGACCCGCAGGAAGAACCGCCACAGACCCAGCAGCACGGAGACCACCCACAAGTGTGACCTGTGTGACAGGGACTGTCATTCGCGCATCGGCCTGTTCAGCCACAGGCGGTGCTGTTCCAGCAGAGTAGACGTTTGGGATTCTCTTCCATGGTCATCATAGACCGACGGAGGCCGACGAAGACTCAGTGGCAGGAGCACTTAGAGAGATTATGACTGTTTTTCCAAAAAATTCAAAGTGTTTTCTTTTAAATGAGACCAACCCCACGAAGATGCTGTAAAGGGTTGAAGAACAGCTTTTGATTTACTTTGGGTATGTTATTTTTAGGCATTTTTAGGGAAATTGACCAGAGTGCAAGGGGTTAACAAAAACACAAAGTCCATACAGTGCACAAAATAAACTTACAAATAGACAGGATGAGAAGTAGCTGGTGTTAGAACAGGATCAGGGTTCCAACCGACCTGGATTCTAGACGAGACTCCGACAAGGAGTGAAGACAGAGTCAGGTTATAAACAGAGCAGGCAATAATCAAGGTAAATGACAGCAGGTGTGGAACACATGGGCGGGCAGGATGACCTAATTACAGAACAGGGAAAGACGAAGCTACCAATACAAGATGATTACCAGGTGGGAGTGTCTGGAGAACAAGATGGGGAATTGTGTCAAAAAGAGAAACAATATAAACACAAAGAGCAAGATGAACAAGACTGCATAAAGGAACTTATAATACTGAGAACAGGAGTACAAAAACAGAAATAACCGGCAATTCAAAATACATCTTGGAACAGTGCACCGTAAAATAATCACACAAGACTGAGGAGACACAAGAATAAACCAGAAAAAAAGTGAGAGCATGAGCCCGGTGAACCACCACACTCAGCCTCATGACAGAAAATACGACAGTGATGATTAATTTTATTTGGAAAAACCTCAGTGTCCCTGCTAAAATACTGGAGAGGACACAGCTTTGCAGCCTGCATTTACCCTGCATGCTGGGGGAGACAGAGGAATGGGAGGCACATGGTCGGAAGGCCGAACCAGAGAGAGATGTCTGCTGTCTGCTCTTAAGGGGACGAAGGCGCCAAGACTGCCAACCGTCCACATGTGGCGCAACGGCTGGGGTGAGCCGGCAGTTGCACGGGCCTGGTTTCCTCCAAACATGACGCCTGGCATTCACACCAAAGAGTTCAATCTTTGTCTCATCAGACCAGAGAATTTTGCTTCTCATGGTCTGAGAGTCCTTCAGGTCCCTTTTGGCAAACTCCAGGCAGGCTGCTATGTGCCTTTTACTAAGGAGTGGCTTTCATCTGGCCACTCTACCATACAGGCCTGATTGGTGGGTTACTGGAGAGATGAGTGTCCTTCTGGAAGGTTCTCTTTTTTCCACTGAGGAACGCTGGAGCTCTGACAGAGTGACTATCGGGTTCTTGGTCACCTCCCTGACTAAGGCCCTTCTCCCCTGATCATTCAGCTTAGACAACTGGACAGCTCTAGGAAGAGTCCTGATGGTTCCGAACTTATGAACTTGTGCTCATTGGGATTTTCAAAGCAGCAGAAATTTTTCTGTACCCTTCCCCAGATTTGTGCTTCGAGACAATCCTGTCTCGGAGTTCTACAGACAGTTCCTTTAACTTCATGCTTGGTTTGTGATCTGACATGCACTGTCAACTGTGGGACCTTTTATAGATACTGTAGGTGTGTGCCTTTCCAGATCATGTCCAATCAAGTGACTTTACCACAGGTGGACTCCAATTAAGCTGTAGAAACATCACAAGGATGCTCAGTGTATACCCGATGCACGTGAGCTCAATTTTGAACTTCATGGCAAAGGCTGTAAATAATTATGTGCATGTGATTTCTTAGTTTTTTATTTTTAATAAATTTGCAAAAAATCTAAAAAAAAAAAAAACTTTTTTCAGATTGTCATTATGGGGTATGACAACCTGAACCAGTCTCCTGGAGAGGGGCTGGAGCTTGGCGTACTCTGTAGTTGCCCCGGGCGAGAAGCAACGAGCAGGGGTGGGTATTCTTGTATCCCCCCACCTTGCTGCCTCTATTTTGGAGTTTTGGGTTTTTTTTTGTTTTGTTTTTTTTTTGTTACTTATTTGTACCCGTAGGTAGATTTGGTTTGCAGTCTGGTGACAAGTCACCGGCTGCTGGTCGCTGTGTGCGCGAGCGCCCTAAACCTACATGTTTTTGGTATGCGGGAGGAAACCGGAGAAATCCCCGAGTAAACCCACGCAACACGGGGAGAACATGCAAACTCCACACAGCTCACTGTTGGTCGGGGGCTGGAATCGAACCCACGATCTCATGATCCCCGCGATCCCCCGGCCAAGGGTAAAACTGTGCTGCCACAGTGCTAAACCACTGCGCCACCGTGCAGCCCACCGAGTTTTCCCCGGTGGACGAAAGGGTTGTTTCCCTGCGCCTTCGGGTTAGGAAACGGGTCCTGACTATCATTTGTGCCTATGCAGCAAATGATGTTTCAGAGTACCCATCCTTTTTGGAGTCTCTGACTGGGGTGCTGGAGAGTGCTCCTCTTGGAGACTCCATTGTCCTACTGGGGGACTTCAATGCGCACATGGGCAATGACAGTGAAATCTGGAAGGGGGTGATTGGGAGGAACGGCCTGCCCGATCTGAACCCGAGTGGTGTTCAGTTATTGGACTTCTGTGCTAACCACAGTTTGTCCATAACGAACACTATGTTCAAGCATAAGGGTGTCCATATGTGCACCTGGTACCAGGACACCCTAGGTCGCAGGTCGATGACTGATTTTGTTATTGTGTCATCAGACCTGTGACCGTATGTCTTGGACACTCGGGTAAAGAGAGGTGCAGAGTTGTCAAGTGATCACCACCTGGTGGTGAGTTGGATCCAATGGCATTGAGGATGCTATTCAGACCTTGTAGACCCAAACGTATAGTGACGGTGTGCTGGGAACGTCTGGCTGAGGCCCCTACTGGGAGGTCTTCAACTCCCACCTCCAGAAGAACTTTAACCACATTCCAAGGGAGTCTGGAGACATGGAGTCTTAATGGGCCATGTTCTCCACCTCCATTGTTGAAGCAGCGGCCCAGAGCTGTGGCCGCAAGGTTGTCGGGGCATCTCATGGTGGCAACCCCCGAAGCAAGTGGTGGACACCAGTGGTGAGGGGGCCCATTAAGCTGAAGAAGGAGTCTTATCAAGCCTGGTTGGCTTGTGGGACTCCCGAAACAGCTGAGGTGTACTGGCAGGCCAAGCGGAGTGCAGCTCAGGTGGTTGCTGAAGCAAAAACTCAGGTATGGGAGGAGTTCGGTGAGGCCATGGAACAAGACTTTCGGTCGGCCTCGAAGAGATTCTGGCAAACTGTCCGGCAGCTCAGGAGGGGAAAGCAGCTCCCTGTCCACACTGTGTATGGTGCAGATGGGGCACTGTTGACTTCGACTGGGGATATCGTCGGGTGGTGGAAGTCCTCTGGATCAGCTCCAGTTCTCAAAATACAAAACGATACATTTGTGTTTTTCTCCACTTTGGATCTTCCTTTCATCGGTCAGGAAGCAGGAGGTGAGCTCTCAGAGGGGAACTGCCATAATCGTGTATGGAGACATGTACAGTTCGAGACAAGGGCATGTAGTCCTCTCAGCATTTTCACAAAAGCTAAACATTACTTTTATTATATGACAACCAACAACTTTAATTGGAAAATTAAAGTGGAAAATGATCTTTTAAATTGATAGACATCACGTGGTGATCCGAGCATGGAGCAGATCCGCGCTCGAGTCACTCAGTATTTTCCCTCTTTCTTTACATTTTTAGTTCTGAGTTGCATTAGTTTCTCTAGGATTCTCTGGGGCTCTTATTATGACAGCGCCGTGGCCGGACTTCCGGTTGTCAGCCGGTTCGCGGACTGTCACAGTTGAGTGTAATTCAGTGATTATGGTTCTTCTCCTCACCTGCTGGTCATTAGGCTTTGTGAGTATTTAAGATTGCAGTTGAGGCTCACTCCTTAGTGCGATCTCACCCTTGCTGGCTGGTATCCCTACGTCCGATGCCAGCCTTCATTTACAGCGTAAGGTTTCGCCCTCGCTATATTATAGAGAAGTGGCTGTTTGTTCCCTCTGTTTATTCAGTTATTTCACCCTTCAGGGTCATGTTTGTGTTTGGCCCCTCGTGCCTTGTTAGTTTGTTACTTTTCTTTAATAAATATACAAACTCACTGATGGCATTTGGTGCTTCATTCATGCCCTGAAAAGGGCATTTATGACACATCATATGTGTGAGTCGTGGTAAAATTTGATCCGGATCAAAAGAGAATTTTGCTCTTGCCATTCATTTCAATGAAGGATTTTTTTTTTTTTTCTGATTTAAGCTCCCATATGCGGAAGTAGAGGGGACGTGACTTGTAATCAGTTATTGTATCAGCTCAGTGCATTCTTCCATCATTTTGTGCAATTTGTCTAAAGCTACCTTGAGATCCACAGTGCATTTCAACAGTACTCCCTGCTCTATTCTCAAGGAGTATCAGGAAGGGAACTGCCATTCCACTTTGAAGCTGTGATGATGAAACAGAGTCATGGCCCCAAACATTACTGGTAAAAATATGTAAATACAGTGGGGCAAAAAAGTATTTAGTCAGCCACCAATTGTGCAAGTTCTCCCACTTAAAAGATGAGAGAGGTCTCCAATTTTCATCATAGGTATACCTCAACTATGAGAGACAAAATGAGAAAAAAAAATCCAGAAAATCACATTGAAAGATTTTTAATGAATTAATTGGTAAATTCCTCGGTAAAATAAGTATTTGGTCACCTACAAACAAGCAAGATTTCTGGCTCTCACAGACCTGTAACTTCTTCTTTAAGAGGCTCCTCTGCCCTCCACTCGTTACCTGTATTAATGGCACCTGTTTGAACTCATTATCAGTATAAAAGACACCTGTCCACAACCTCAAACAGTCAGACTCCAAACTCCACTATGGCCAAGACCAAAGAGCTGTCAAAGGACACCAGAAACAAAATTGTAGACCTGCACCAGGCTGGGAAGACTGAATCTGCAATAGGTAAGCAGCTTGGTGTCAAGAAATCAACTGTGGGAGCAATTATTAGAAAATGGAAGACATACAAGACCACTGATAATCTCCCTCGATCTGGGGCTCCACGCAAGATCTCACCCCGTGGGGTCAAAATTATCACGAGAACGGTGAGCAAAAATCCCAGAACCACATGGGGGGACCTAGTGAATGACCTGCAGAGAGCTGGGACCAAAGTAACAAAGGCTACATCAGAAACACACTGCGCCGCCAGGGACTCAAATCCTGCAGCGCCAGACGTGTCCCCCTGCTTAAGCCAGTACATGTCCAGGCCCGTCTGAAGTTTGCTAGAGAGCATTTGGATGATCCAGAAGAGGATTGGGAGAATGTCATATGGTCAGATGAAACCAAAATAGAACTTTTTGGTAAAAACTCAACTTGTCGTGTTTGGAGAAGAACACCATACTTACAGTGAAGCATGGGGGTGGAAACATCATACTTTGGAGCTGTTTTTCTGCAAAGGGACCAGGACGACTGATCCGTGTAAAGGAAAGAATGAATGGGGCCATGTATCGTGAGATTTTGAGTGAAAATCTCCTTCCACCAGCAAGGGCATTGAAGATGAAACGTGGCTGGGTCTTTCAGCATGACAATGATCCCAAACACACCGCCCGGGCAACAAAGGAGTGGCTTCGTAAGAAGCATTTCAAGGTCCTGGAGTGGCCTAGCCAGTCTCCAGATCTCAACCCCACAGAAAATCTTTGGAGGGAGTTGAAAGTCTGTGTTGCCCAGCGACAGCCCCAAAACATCACTGCTCTAGAGGAGATCTGCATGGAGGAATGGGCCAAAATACCAGCAACAGTGTGTGAAAACCTTGTGAAGACTTACAGAAAACGTTTGACCTCTGTCATTGCCAACAAAGGGTATATAACAAAGTATTGAGATGAACTTTTGTTATTGACCAAATACTTATTTTACCGAGGAATTTACCAATTAATTCATTAAAAATCCTTCAATGTGATTTTCTGGATTTTTTTTTCTTATTTTGTCTCTCATAGTTGAGGTATACCTATGATGAAAATTGGAGACCTCTCTCATCTTTTAAGTGGGAGAACCCGCACAATTGGTGGCTGACTAAATACTTTTTTACCCCACTGTACACTTCTGGTGTGTTGTCAATATATTGTAACGTTGGGGCTGTGTTAAGAGGGCGGGGATTCTCCCGGCATGCTTGCCCCACAGAGGATTCAAAAAGTGTTATGATTCATGTGTTCTAAGTGTTGTTACTGTGTCATTATAACTGCGCTATAATGGCACAGCAGTGTTATAAGACCAGTTAGCATAGTGATTGATCATGTGTTTGTGTCACCATAAGTGAGACGGGGGTCTGTGTGAATGACCTCCCCTCCGTTCTGTGTTGTGTGGGTGTGTATAAATAAAGCCTGTTTTGCCACAGTCATCTCTCCATTCTTTTGTGAACCCTCACAACGTCATGCTGGTGTCAGGAGTGGGATATGGAGCAGATGGAAGCCAGAATCAGAGCGGAGATTCAGCAGCTGGAGCGGTTCATCGCTCAGCTGGGGATAGACGACAGAGCTGGTACACCGACCCGCAGAGTTGCTCGCCAGGATGAGTGGAGCAGCGGACCCGACGGGACCAACATACCCTGCCTTCTGCCTTTCTCAAGGCAGGGTGGGCTAAGCAGAGCAGATCAGCCCCGCTTCCCACCCTTTTCAGGGCAGGACGGGCCAGTGATTCCACTGCGACCAGGGGCAGCGATCGACCAAGAGGCGACCGTCCTACCCATCCACCAGCGGGCTAAATTTCCCCGCTTTAACGGTGAAACCCTGCTGGACGACTATCTGGTCCAGGTCGAGCTGGCTACTGCGTTGAATGGCTGGCCACCCGAAGAGACCACTGTGCAGGTCGCGCTGGTCCTGGAGGGAAGGACTCTTCGTACGCTGTCCGATCTCCTGCCCGAGGAACGTTGCAGCTGGCCAGCGCTACAAGAAGTGCTCCGGAGGCGGTTTGGGAGAGCGGCCAACACTGAGCACACCCAGGAACAGCTGGCCAACTGCCGGTGAGGCAGCCGAGAGAGCCTGGGAGCCTACACAGCGAACATACAGCTGCTGACGCGGCGTGGCTACCCGGATTTCGAGCCAGGGGCAGTGGAGAAGCTCGCCTTCCGGAACTTCATCCAGGGCCTCTGCCCGGCCCAGCTCCAGAGACACATCCGGATTCACGCCACGAGCAGCTGGGAGACGGCTGTGGCAGAAGCGGAGCGGGTGGGACTGCTAATGGATTGTGCAGCTGATGCGTCAGCACTGAGGCAGAGGGCCTTCCAGGCCACGGCTGAGAACAAGGAGGAGGAGGAGGAACTGTGTTGGACCACAGCGGGACGGCCAAGGAGAAGACGACCACAGTGGTGCGAGGAAGAGTGCTTCTGCTGCGGGGAGCCAGGACACATTGCATGGTACTGCCCGGCACCCACCCTGCTACAAACCAGCCCCTCACCAACGTTAAACTAGAGCGAGGTGCCATGGACGGGGACCTGCCGCCTCCCACAGACATTTTCCCTGACGAACTGTCACCACGTGTGGGCCGAATTGGACATTCGCTAGGGAATGCAACCTGCACCTACAGTGCAGGTTGGACAACATGCCGATCCGGGCCCTGATTGACACCGGTTCTACCATCTCCCTGGCCCAACCTGGAGTGCTGCCAGGTACAGATGAGGCAGAACCGCAGGGGTGGGAACCCACCAGTCACTGCGTCACTACAGCCACCGGTGAGCATGCCAGACTGGGAGGGTGGCGAGTTCTTGTGGAGGGGGTGGCCGGCCAGAACACAAACCACCCGTTCTGGCTGGCTGACATTCAAGACCCCTGCATTATTGGACTCGATCTGCTCGCAGCATGGGGCGCAAAAATTGACACCACCAGATCGTCCCTACTGCTGGGGGCTCGGACCATCATGCTCTGCAGCGGGACCCAGAGGGGGAGCCCAGGGGCCTGCGTGATTGAGGGGCTGCCAGGACGGACCGAACCGGGTGGGTCACTGCAAGAACTGAACACAACAGCGCCACCAGCACGAACATAGGGAGCGCAATCACCAATAGAGACAGCAAGGGGGAGGGCCACAGCGGAGTGGGTCAGTGTGTCAGCAGAAATGCATAGGCTGTGAGCAGCTGCCACTTTTCGTTCAGTTTCGTGGCACCCAACGGGGAACTAAAATTTTAGTGTTTCTAAATTAAGATTACATTATTGTAAGACAAAATATCGATGTTCCCACTTCCAAAGGTGTGGATAGCTGTATGAAAAATGCGATTGAAGTCAGTCGGTAATAATTGTCTGGCTACCTTAAACATGGCCTAGTCCGGGACGTTTTAACCAATCAGCGTCGTCCCTTTGGTCATGTGACAACAAAATGGCAGCGCCCACAGGGGTAGCGTGCGCTGAAAGCCTCTCCTGTGTTATTCACATTTCCGATAAGTTTTCGGGCAGTATCACTCGTTTTACTGAAGCATCGTGGGCAAAAGTATGTGAGTGTGCCCAAAAATGGCTTGTACTTGACGGACCCCAACAGAAAGTAGCAGAACAACGTCGCGACTTGTTCGAGAAAGGTGAGTGGCAGCCATTGTTTATGGTTGTACTGCGTGTGCCCTGGAGTCGTTTGGCTCCGATCATTTGTAACTCTAAATATGAACTAAAATTGAACCCTAGATGTCTAAAACCTTTGTCAACCGCTCACAGGGTGACCTAGTCCTGGTCTAAGACTCCAAGTAGGCCAATCTGGGGGTGTGGAGGCTAATAACCAAGGGACTCTGGGTGCCAGGTAACATAGTCCTAGTATAGATCTAGATGATGCAGATCGACTCACTCTGATGATGCATCTATCCCCAGAACCCGCCCTGGACCTGAATTATAGTCAAGATATACCACTACCACAAAGTAGCTCAAATGGGAAAAGGGTAGCAATCCCAATGAGCTTAACTCTGAGTCTGAGTGTTGGATGTACTTCTCAGCCCAAGCCCAAGGGGTGCAGTGTACTAGTAGGTGAGGGAGGAACAAGTTTGGGCATACATTTATATAGTTTGCACATAGTCACACCCATACTATCAAGCCTTAGGCAGATGGAAAAATGGCCTGTTAAGGAAAGCCCATATGTTTGTGATGTGTCAACCCAAAAAAGGCTGAACTCATGGCAGCAGCAGTCGCCTGTATACTTTATGCTCTCAATAAATATGGGCACACGGTCTGTGCTTGCCATTTGCAAGTTTACATTGAGCAGTGACTAGGTTGCACAAGGTCTCTATTATAGCTCACTGTTAATGTGAAAATTATCTGCAATCTATATATGTTTTATATCTATACGGGTACAAGGTAGGCGTAATGTTATAATACCCTATGGTCCATATAATATGTTTTCAGATCTAAACAACCTTGATCCAACATTTGCTACCATCGTGTGTGCTATAGCCGTTTTACGGACAAAACAAGAGTGGAACGTGCTGAAGCTCGTAAAAAACGACTGGCCGAAGCCCACATTCCTGAGCCTCAGGAGCAAAGCGGACCAGAACTTAGTCCCCCAACACCATCTCCTAAAAAGCGACTGCGATCTCACCATGCTGCAGCAACCATCAGCCAAGCATCTGCAAGGTCAAGCAATGTGTTGCCAAAACATCTGCATCATCTGCAAGAAGGAAACGCTCAGAGAAGGGCCACGGACAAATCGTGTCACTGTAAAACTGATGCAAGCTGAGACATGTGATGCTGGTAAGAAAATTGGTAGATCTTACAATTTGGAGTGGTGAAAGTTTAAAGAAAAATAATGTCTATTTAATCTAACACATATTATATTATGGTATGTTATTTCTCATATCTTTGATACTGAAATACTTGTGAGCCATTAGTGATGGAATAGAACAGGGAGGTTGACTGAGTTTTACTATTTTGGATTTATGCAAATAAGCGGAGTTCTTTGACCCTCAATCACATATTTGACCTCAGAAATCGATTCCTCGGGTCAACATTATGCAGAAAAGACGTCTCAAACGTGATTCTAGGTAGAATGGTTAAGAAGTTGGACTATCCATGCCTGTGGTGGCCATCTTGGATTTATGCAAATGAGTGGAGTTCTTTGAGCCTCAATCACAAAAGCGACCTCAGAAATCGGTTCCTGGGCATAACATTATTGGAAAATGATGTCTCAAACGTGATTCTAGTTGTACTGATAAAAAAGTTAGGCCATTCATGGCAGCCATCTTGGATTTATGAAAATTAGTGGAGCCCTCAATCACATATCTGACCTCAGAAATCGATTCCTCGGGTCAACATTATCCGAAAAAAGACGTCTCAAACGTGATTATAGGTCGAGTGGTTCAAAATATAGTCCATCCACACCCATGGTGGCCATCTTGGATTTATGCAAATTACGGGGTTCTTTGACCCTCAGTCACACTAATGACCTCGGAAATTGATTCCTCAGGTTAACATTAGCCGAAAAGGACGTCTCCAACGTGATTCTAGGTAGAATGGCTAAAAAGTTAGTATATCCATGGCAGCCATCTTGGATTTATGCAAATTAGCGTGGTTCTTAGACCCTCAATCACACAGTCGACCTCAGAAATCGATTCCTCGGCTCACATTATCTGAAAAAGAGGCCTCAAACGTGTTTTCTAGATAGACTGGTTGAAATGTTAGGCCATTCATTCCGTTGGTTAGTCGTGGCAGCCATTTTGGATTTATGCAAATTTGACATAGCTATCCACAACCTTTGACAGTGGGAACATCGATTTTCGGATTCAGCAGGGTTTTTTTTACATAGAAATCATCAAAGATCCGTAGTTCCCAGTTGGTGCCACGAAAATCATTTCTAGCCACATTTTGAGGGAGTTGCTCACGGCCTAGCAGCAGGCGGTCAAGGAATTGTTCCAGCATCACTGCAGCGGACTGGAATTGGGACAGAGACGCCAGCTGCAAGAGCTGTTGGACTGCTACATTGGCGTCTTCGCTGCCAAGGATGAGGAGTGCACCCGAACCAGCTTGGTGCAGCACGAGATCGACACCGGTGAAACCAGGCCGATCCGGCCCCACCCCCGCCATCTGCCTTTTTCAAGGCGGGCGGCGGCAGAACAAAAAGTACTTGAAATGCTGGAGGCAGATGTTATTGAGCCCTCCAGCAGCCCCTGGGCGGCACCAGTGGTTCTGGTTAGGAAGAAGGACGGTTCATGGCGGTTCTGTGTGGATTACCGGCGCCTGAATGATGTCACCCGCAAGGATTCCTGTCCCCTGCACTGCATCAATGACGGGCTGGGTTACATCGCCAGCTCCAGCTGGTTCAGCTCGCTGGACCTCCGCAGCAGCTATTGGCAGGTAGAGCTGTCACCTGAGGCCTGCTAAAAAACAGCCTTCTCCATCAGGCAGGGACTGTATCAGTTCAAGGTGATGCCATTTGGACTTGAACATCTGATGGGCGAGTGGTGGCTCATGTGCCCCGGAGCTGCTGCATTGTTTACCTGGATGACCTGCTGGTTTACGCAGCTGACGTTGATGGCAACCCTGTCCAACCGTCTAGGAGGTGTTGGACACCATCCAACAGGCTGGGCTGTGGCTTCACCCCCGAAAATGCCACTTTTTCGGTGGAAGACAACCTTCCTGGGCCACGTTTAGTCGTTTCGCTACCGATCCAGGAGAAAGTGGCAGCGGTGGAAAAAGTGGCCAGTGGCTGTGGGATGTGGGAGAGCTATGGATTTTTCTCCGACTGGCCTCCTATTATAGGAGAGTTGTGACAAGATTTCGCCACCATCGTCAGCCCACTGCATCAGCTGACACAGGAGAGGGCCATGCGTTTCAGTTGGAGTGAGAACTGTGGCTGCTTGCTTTTTCCCGGCTTCGCTCAGCACTCATCGGAGCCCCCATCCTGCAGTATCCCGGACCTGAACGCCCTTTCATCGTGGACACGGACGCCAGCAACCAGGGCATCAGGGTGGTGTTATCCCAGGAGGGAGAACACGGAGAGCAGACAGTTGCTTTTTTCAGCCGCACTCTTAGCAGAGCTGAAAGGAATTATTGCGTTACTCGCAGAGAGCTGTTGGCTGTCATCCAGGGGCTTCTTCATTTTCTGGTTGGCCGGATGGGCAGTTGGCGACATGGCTGGAGGCACTGCAGGACTATGATTTTCTGATTGTGCAATGGGCAGGCCGCCTCCATGCCAATGCTGACGTGTTGTCTCGGCATCCCTGTGCTGCGGAGGACTGTCGGCACTGCCAGCAGGCAGAGGATTGAGACCAAGCCATCCCATGGGCTGCTGCTCTCCGGACCACTGTGAGCAGGAATAACACAGCGGCACACAGCTCCTCCTCGGATAATCAGTCAGCTTTCCCCCAGCAATGATGTCACAGAGGCCCTCGGCACACAGCTGCTGCAGAGCGAGCCGGACAAAGATCCAGTCATTCTCCCGGGTTCGGCAGCGGCTGGGGCGCGGGCCAACAGCCCGCCTGGGAGGCTGTGTCTGCGCTGGACCCAGAGACCAAGGCCCTACACTCCCAGTGGCCAATGTCCGCTGTCACGAGGGTGTTGTGTTTCGGCAGTGGCAGACTGCAACTGGGCAGCGTCACTTCTGGCAGCTGCTGGTTCTCCGGCTGCTCCGGCCCAACGTACTCCAGCTGGTCCACGGGGCGGTGGGGGCAGGCCACTTCGGGGTAACAAGACTCTGCAGCATCTGCGGGCCTGGTTCTACTGGCCCAGATGTCACCAGGATGTAGAGCTCCATGTCCATCGCTTGCGACACCTGCACGACTCAGAAAGGGCCGACTCAGCAATCCCACGCCCCCTATGCAGCAGTACCAGGTGGGAGCACACAATGGAATGGGTAGGAGTGGAATTCTGGGCCCTTTCCCGACCACGGACCTGGGGAACCGCTACGTGCTGGTTGCAAATGGATTACTTCACCAAATGGCCAGAGGTGTACGCCGGGGTCCCTGATCAGAGCCCCACCACCACAGCATTAAAACTGGTGGACGAAAAAGTTTGTCAGTTTGGTGCACCGGAGGAGCTGCACAGCGATCAGGGATGAGTTTTGAGGCAGAGGTCTTCGGGGAGGTCTGCAGGTGGCTGGGCATCCGAAGAACCGGACCACCCCACTGCATCCACTAGAGCGACGGCCTGGTCGAATGGGTCAACCGGACCTTACCACCCAGCTCGCAGTCCTATTGGACCAGTGACAGCAAGACTGGGACCTGCATCTGCCCTTTGTTCTGTGTGGCATTACCGGACGGCAGAACAGGAATCCACTCTGGGGACTCCTGCAGAGCTGATGTTTGGACGCGAGCTGTGCACACCAGTAGATTTGGTGCCCCCCCCCCCCCCCCCCGGGAGCTGGAGGTGGAGGGCAAACCGGGGTTGGATTATTTGTTTTGCTTGAAAGAACGTCTCCACATGGTCCACGGACTGCCTCAGGAGGCCGTGGCGGCGGCGGGGAGCCGGCAGAAGCAGGCATATGACTCCCCGCAGCCAGGGGAGGGACTTTTGCACCAGGAGATTGAGTCTGGGTTCTTCTGCAGGAGCGAAAAAGGGGACTGTCGCCAAAACTGGCGAGCCATTGGTCGGGACCGTGCGAGGTCCTACAGGGACTGTCAGATGTAGTATACAGGGTGAGGCTGCAGAAAAGGGACTGGGTCATGGTGCTCCACCGTGACCGTCTCACCCTGTCCCAGCCATCTGCCCCCCATGTGATCAAGCCAGGGCCTTCATCCCAACCAGATACTCCGGCTGAGGCACAGATGGACGCCAACGGGCCTGTACGTACTGGTCGCTGACAACGGCGGCCGCCCCGAAACCTGGACGGATTCATGTTGGACTTTTCAAATCAAATCAAATCAAACTTTATTGTCACATTGCTGTACATACAACTGTAGTGCAGGCAAGATGAAATTGTGTTTCTCTCGGCATCCATATAAATAGAAGCAGCATGATTTAAGACACACTCCCACATAGCTTCACCCCACCCCCCACCCCCCACCCCCCCATCCATTCACACATCCCTGAGACATACTTGGGAAAAAAAATAACTAACTATAATATACAAATAATATACAAAATATCCGTAGGTGCAGTAGTGTGTATGAGAGATTCCGGGTCAACTGTTCAGCATCCTGACAGCTTGTGGAAGGAAGCTGTTGATCAGTCTGGTGGTTCTGCCTCTGATGCTCCGGAATCGTTTACCAGATGGAAGAAGTTCAAAGTGTTTATGCAGAGGGTGAGAACGGTCCTTGACAATGTTTCAGTGCCCTGCTCCTACAACGGTTCTGAAAAAGTTCTTGGACAGAGGGGAGGGAGACTCCAATTCCCCTCTCAGCCCCCTTGACTATCCTCTGCAGGGCTTTTTTGTCTGACATACTGCAGCTGGAGTACCATGTAGCAATGCAGTACGTCAGAACACTCTCCACCACACCTCTGTAGAAGGTCCTGAGGATGCAGATGGGGAGAGAGGCCTGTTTGAGTTTCCTCAAGAAGTGCAGTCTCTGCTGAGCCCGCTTCCTGATCCCCAAGGAATTCTTGCTCCAGGTCAGGTCCTGCGAGATTTGCAATCTGAGGAACTTGATGTTCTCCACTCTCTCCACTAAATGGCCGCCGATGCTGAGGGGGACGTGCTCAGGCTGTGACCACCGGAAGTCGATAATCATCTCCTTCGTTTTGTCCACGTTGAGCACCAGATTGTTCTCCCTGCACCAGCCCTCCAGGTCTCTCACTTCTTCCCTGTACATTGATTCCTCATCCCTCTGAATAAGTCCCACCACCGTGGTGTTGTCTGCAAACTTAATAATCTGGTTCCCCTTGTGTCTGGATACACAGTCATGTGTTAGAAGTGTAAACAACAGTGGACTGAGTACACAGCCTTGAGGGGATCTGGTGCTCAGCGTGACAGAGTTGGAGATGTTGTTTCCAACCCGGACAGACTGAGGTCTCTCAGTCAGGAAATCCAGGATCCAGAGACATGTGGCGGTGTTCAGACCAAGAAGGAGTAATTTCTCCATCAGTCTCTGGGGAATAATGGTGTTGAATGCTGAACTGAAATCAATGTACAGGAGTCTGGCGTAGGTGTCTTTCTGGTCCAGGTGGGTGATGACAGAGTGTAGGGTGGTGACTATAGCATCCTCCGTGGAGCGGTTTGAACAATATGCAACTGGAGCGGGTCGTATGATGCAGGGAGGCAGGCTGTAATGTGTGGTTTGACAAGCTGTTCAAAACACTTCATCACAATTGGTGTCAGTGCAACAGGACAATAGTCATTCAAACAGGACACAACTGGTTTCTTTGCCACCGGTACAACGATAGAGGTCTTGAAGCATCTGGGAACGATGGCCTGACTCAGGGAGATGTTATAAATGTCAGTCAGGACATCCGCCAACTCGCTTGCGCAGTCTCAGAGCACACGTCCCGGAATGTTGTCCGGACCTGCAGCTTTGCGTGGGTTGACTCTGGTTAGGGTCCTCCGTGTGTCCACTGTGTTGATGGTAAAAGCTGGTCCGACCGATGGTGGGGGTGGGCCAGCCCTCCCTCTGATTGTCATTATAACTGTGTTATAACGACACAGCAGTGTTATAAAACCAGTTAGCGTAGTGATTGGTCATGTGTTTGTGTCACCATAAGTGAGACGGGGGTCTGTGTGAATGACCGCCCCTTTGTTCTGTGTTTTGTGGGTGTGTATAAATAAAGCCTGCTTTGTCACAGTCATCTCTCCTTTCTTGTGTGAACCCTCACAACGTCACAATATAAATGTTACAGTCTTGGAACAAGTACATCCTTTGACATAAAAGCCACTGCTGTTTACAGGGGACAGCACAGAAGATCAAAGGTACTTCACTTTCAGCGGCAGTGGCTCAGGAGGTAGAGCAAGTTGTCTAATAACCAGATGGTTGGTGGTTCAAATCCCCCTCTCACCAGATATCCTGCCGTTGCGTCCCTGGGCAAGACACTTCACCCATCTTTGCTCCTGGTGGGTCAGGACAGCGCCATGTATGGCAGCTATGTCACCATCAGTGTGTGAATGGGTGGATAGCAGGATCTGTAAAGCGCTTTGGTCATCCAGAGACGAGAATAAAAAGAGCTATATAAGTGAATGCCATTTCAGCCGGGCTAATCAAGATATTGTGGACGAACCAGGACTTATGCAGTCAGAGTTTTCCATCTCTACCATCCACTGTTCATCATTGTTTTACGTACCATCTTCTTCTGTAAACACTTTTATCTATTATCAGAGGTGATATCACTAACTACATTAACTTCCAAATTTAACTAATAATTAAAAACAAAATTGATTACAATTTTCCCAATTTCATATAAAAAGCTAACAAGTTCATATGTAAATTGATACATTAAAGAGAAAAAGTTCACTTAAAATAAGTCGCATTTTACATGTAAAAATCAGAATCATGGATTTTAAAGTCAACCCATCTTGCAAAAGTATCATTAAGGTTTTTATGAAGTCCATTTGAAAATTCATCAGAGTAGAAACAACAACCTGTAAAATGGCAATTGTCACGCTTTGTAATTTATAAAAGGTAATGTTATTTTCTCTAGAGTACAACTTCTGACTACTATACCCAATTCTGTCTGCTATTGTCAATGTTTTTACAAGTTTCTGGAATAAATATAACTTGCATTCTATCAAAATCTGCAGGGCAGAGATCATTGTTGTCATAGATAATTGTATTTGAAATTCTCTACTGTTGTGCATAATAAATACCAAAACACACAGCAAGTATTTTAGAAAAAATTTAGTCATCACTTATAAGAAATGTTCTTTGAAAAAGTAGCATTGTGTAGCATCCTGAGCACGGATGGGGGCCGGGCTCAGTCTCCAGTTTTGAGTTTAGTCATTTCCTGTTTATTTCTTTGTTCATTGTTATCTACAGCATTTGGTCCCTGTTTGTTTATAGTTGTCTGTATTCATAGTCTCATCCTTTTTGTCCTGTCTATTTATTGGCATCATTTTGTAGCTACGATATTATTTACAGTTGTTGGGGTTGGATTATCTTATTCTTGGATTATTTAGTTTCTGGTCTATGCTTTTATTTTTGACAGTGCTGTGCAGCTTCCGGCTGTCAAATTCTGTTTTGCGGGCTGCACAGCTGTCACTTGTTGTCTTGATTGTTTTCTCACTTATGTACCTACACCTGTCAGGCATCTATGATTGCCTCAGTTTACTATTTAAGGGTGCAACCACATGTCCCCGTTGTTGTGTCCCACTGTTACCTTCCTCAGTTGTTCAGTGCCGGATGCTGAGTGTTTTGGTTTTGCCGTTGAGGAGAATGGGAGCACCAGGTATCCTTTCCTTTCCCAAATTCCCTTTGCTGTGAGCCCCGCTTCTCTTTGGGTGTGCTCCGGCAGAGGTAGTCTCTTTCCCCCCCGGCATCCCCGAGTGCCTCAGCCGGTATTTCCCCAGGCCTGTTCACCTCTTCCTGGTCGTGAGCCCCCGCCTCTCCTCCAGCCGCCTTCTTATCATTATATGTATGTTTTGTGTTTCGTGTAGTGTTCGTCTTTTTGTAACAAATGTGCAAAACCCCTACAGCATGCATTTGGTGTCCTTCATAGCACTTAAATAGGGCATTTATGACAGAGGGGCACGAACGATGTGTGGACACCAGCTGCTGTGGGTTTTTGCTTTTTTTTTCTTCCCCCCCTTTTCTTCTCATAGTATATTTTTTCCCTCCCGTGTTTGTTATAGGTTTTTGTTTTTTTCTTGGGCTGCACGGTGGCGCAGTGGTTAGCACTGCGGCAAGCACAGTTTACCCCTTGGCCGGGGGATTGTGGGGATCCGTGGGATCGTGGGTTCGATCCCAGCCCCCGACCAACATGATCTGTGTGAGTTTGCATGTTTCCCCCCGTGTTGCGTGGGTTTACTCCGGGATTTCTCCGGTTTCCTCCCACATGCCAAAGACATGCATGTTAGGTTAATTGGCTGTTCTAAATTGTCCCTAGATATCTGTTTCCTATAGGCCCTTAGAATAGAGGGTTAGTATTAATGAAAGCGCTTTGAGTGGTCTTTGTGACTAGAAAAGCGCTATATAAGTGCAGGTTAGTTAGTTAGTTAGTTTTGTTTTTTTTTGGTATGTCTGGCCGCACGGACTTCAGGACTTTTGGGCTGGATGACGAGGAGTGTTGAAAGGCTGGGCTGGTGGAGGACATCATTTTGGATGTTCACATGACCCACACTCCTAAGGTGGCGCTGCAGGTGTGAGATAGTGTGGCACGAGTGATAAATGCATACCCCAGCCTGTGGAACTATCCGGAACTGGCAGATCGCCTCACCTCAGTTTTCCATGCTCAACATCGGCTTCACAGGCTGGGGAAAGCCCTTTTGCCATCCAAACCTGTGCCAAAGAGGAAGTGATCCCGGCGGCCAAAGCCTCGAGCCTGGGGGCATCATCCAGCTGCAGTCCCGTCTCCCCCCGCCGAACAGTGTTCCGCAGCCTGCCGTTTTGGGCACGCAGCCTTCGTGCCGTCAGATGGTCCTAGCATGGAGAAGCGCCAGCGGGTTTTGGCGGCAGAGACTGAGTTCTTCTTTAAGTATAAACCATGGCTTCATCCAGAGTTTCTGCCGCAGCTGAAGGGGGGCTTACTGGGGGAAATGTGCATTCCCGGACTCTGGAGCGTCATTGGTCTCCCCCTCCTCACCGGATAATCTCCACTGTGCCTGGTTCAGCGACAGCAGTCACCATCGCACCCCGGGAAATAAGGCAAGTGTTTTTTCATTTTCTTTCACATTATAATGAAATTCCTTGTCTTATTCCCAGTGGTGAGGCTCAGCATCAGCAGCCTACTTTGGCTGAGTCCTCACTGCCTGCTGCTGTTACCAGTTCCTCACTAGTCCCTTCTGTGTTTCCTCCTGCCTTCCCTGAGTGTCTGCCAGCCATTGGATGGAGCCGCCGGACGACGGAAGAGCCTGCAGCCCTGGAGAACCCCACGGCAGCCCCGCAGCAACTTTCTGGACAGGAGAATAGTGGTCCCAGATCCCTGAAGCCTGAGCTGACAAGGGAGTGTTCCCTGGTTTCAGCTGCTTGGAACTCGGCACCAGTTATGGGGCAACCTCCAGTTTCAGCCACCACACAGCAGAGTCGTCGGAGTCCTGGATGGTGATGGAGCTCAAATCCAGGCAAGTACTCGGTTCTGTTCTAGCATCTACAGATCTAGAGAATCCTTGTTTGGCTCAGGGTGGGGAGAATCAGCTGCAAATGTCCTCTGCTCCTGAGCTCTCCTCACCAGGCTCCACTGCTTCCAGTGATTCTCCGGTGTTTTTCTCCTCCTCCCTGATCGAGGTGGCCATGCCGGAAGTAGAACATCAGGTGAGTAGAGCCGGAACGTCCCAGCCTGGATCATCGAAATCCTGGCCAGCAGTGGAGCTCGAACTCATGCAAGTTTTCTTTTTTGTTTTCACTTTATCTGTGTTGGAGAAATCTTGCCTGACTCTTGGTAGGGAGGACCAAGTGCAACTGTCAGTTGCACCTGAGTCCTCCTCACCAGGCTCCACTGCTGCTGATGATCCTGACCCGGTGTCTGTCGTCCCTGTTCTCACTGGGGGTCTCTGCTGAGCAGCCTCTCCCCTCATTGGGTGTCTTTGCTGGTCAGCCACCATCACCATTGGGCTCCACCATTGGCCAGCAATCATCGTTGGGAGTCAACCTTCCACAGCTCCGGTTTTGCCTCCTCCATGCTGGAGATCCTGTAGTCCGCTGCAGGAATGAGTTCCAGCTGCTGTCTTCTGGAGGTGGCGTGTTGTGCACCGCATCCCAGTGACTCAGAAACATTGGGAGATCACTGGACAGACTGCACCGTGGGGTCGGGTGGCTCATGAATACTGGGAGGTCACCCAACGGGCTATGCCATCAGTGCAGGTGGCTCAAGAACTCAGGGAGGCCACTGAACGTGTTCTACCATGCGTTCCGTTGGTCCTGGAACTCTGGTAGGCTGCCCAAACTACCTTAGTTTATAGCCAGGGGTCCTTGAGTCTGTGTCACCATATTGGTTCAGGTTGTGGGTCATGAGTGTGTTTTTTTTTTTTTCTTGTTTTGTCTCGGTCCCTCTGTGCCTGGGTTCCCCCTCCTCCCCCACGGGGTGGGTTGTTTTCTTGTTGGGGGGGGCCTTCTTTGTGTGTGTGTGGTGGGAGGGTCTTTTCCCTTTTTTTGATGTTGCCCTGGGGTGTCTGGGTACCACCCCTTGGGAGGAGGCACTGTCATGATCCTGAGCATGGGTGAGGGCCAGGCTCAGTCTCCAGTTTTGAGTTTAGTCATTTCCTGTTTGTTTATTTCTTTGTTCATTATTCAAATCATTACCTTTCTCAGTTGTTTACTGCCGAACGCTGAGTGCTTTGGTTTTGCCGTTGAGGAGAGCGGGAGTGCCCCGACCAGGTATGCTTTCCTTTCCCAAATTCCTTTTGCCATGAGCCCTGCTTCTCTTCGAGTGTGCGCTGGCAGAAATAGTCTCTTTCTCGTACCCATCGACTTTGATTTGCAATTCCACACTGGTATCTGGAGTCGTGCTCTCCGAGATTTCTGATCACTTCCCCATTGTTCTGTTTCTTGACCTTGCCGTTAGGCCCTCAATCTCGCAACATAAACTAAAAATAAAAATACTTAATGAAAGAACCTTACAATGACTGAGTGAGGACATTGCATGTCAGGAGGCATGGGATAGATTCTACAATTGTAGTGATGACTCGATGCTGAGGCTGCGTTTGGCACATTGACCAAGGAAAATAACAGAATCCATCCAGAGGACAATTCCTGTCAAGACTATACATGTAATCATATCTATTCAACATCCATGGCTTCCTAAGGGCATACGAAAATCTATTAAGTACAAAAATAAATTATGTAAACGCTACATATAAAAATTCCAAATATTACAATAAAATGTATATACTAATTATAGAAATAAATTAGCACACATTATTAGAAAGAGTAAGAGTAATTACTATGCAGAACTTATAAATGCATCACAGGGTGATTCCAAGAAATCCTGGAGAATACTAAATAAGGTTCTAAATAGGGACCAAAAAAACCCCACACTTTCGAACAATAACGTGGTCAGCAATCTCACCAGTAATCCACTCTCACTGACAAATTTAATAATTATTTTGTCTCTATTGGAGAAAATATATCTAATAAAATTAACCAACTCCAGGCTGCCTCTTTCAAGCACTATCAGGAAACTACCAGAATTCTTTCTTCCTGAAGCCAACTGATTGTGAGGAAGTCTGGAAAATCATCAAGGACATGAAGAACTCAAACTCTACTGGAGCTGATGAAATTTCCAGCAAAATTTTGAAAAGTATCATTAATTTAATACTGGGATCCCTTACCTACTGCATTGATCTGTCTCTAATATCCGGAGTAGTGCCACAAATAGCAAAAATTGCACAAATTATACCAATTTATAAATCAGGTGATAAGAATGATTTGACTAATTACCATCCAATATCCATTCTGCCTACTCTTTCAAAGGCTTTGGAAAGAGCAGTTTATAACAGACTTACCAGTTACCTTGATAAGTTCAGCATTATTATCCCATCTCAGCATGGCTTCAGAAAGAAACACACTACCTATATGGCAATACTTGACCTAATTGAAAAAAATCAATGATGCAATTGAAAGAGGCAACTATGGTATTGGCATTTTTTTAGACCTGTCTAAAACATTTGATACCATTAACCATGACATCCCAATTAATAAATTACAACATTACGGTATCAGAGGCCTTGCATTAGATTGGTTTATTAATTATCTGTGTGGAAGACTTCAGTATGTTTATATAAATAACCACAAGTCATCATATAAATCCATCAATCATGGGGTTTCCCAGGGTTTCATTTTAGGACCAGTTCTATTCATTCATTCATTATTCATCTTCTTCCGCTTAATCCTTTTCGGGTCGCGGGTGGGCTGGAGCCTATCCCAGCGTCTTTGGGCGAGAGGCAGGGTACACCCTGGACAGATCGCCAGTCCATCGCAGGGCCAACACAGAGAGACAGACAACCATTCACTTTCACAGTCATACCTAAGGACAATTTAGAATCCCCAGTTTGATGCCAATTAACCTAACTTGCATGTTTGTGGCATGTGGGAGGAAACCGGAGAAATCCCGGAGTAAACCCATGCAGACACGGGGAGAACATGCAAACTCCACACAGATCACTGTTGGTCGGGGGCTGGGATCGAACCCAGGATCCCCCGGCCAAGGGTGAGTTGCTGTGCTACTGCAGTGCTAACCACTCCGCCACCGCGCCGCCCCCAGTTCTATTCATTTGGTATATAAATGACATTGCTAACTCCTCGTCTCTACTACATAAAGTACTGTTTGCTGATGGCACTAATTTTTTTTTGCTCACCAGAATCCAAATGAACTTGAACAGATAACAAATAGTGAACTTATGAAAATAGACACCTGGCTTCAGTGTAACAAACTTTCACTTAATATCAGTAAATCTAATTATATTGCATTCCGCTCCAATAAAAAGCCAGACACCAAGGAACTTTGCCCCCAAATTAATGGACAGAATATTACAAGAGTTAGCTCTATAAAATTCTTGGGGGTCCTCATTGATGAATTTCTCAATTTCAAATGTCACACTGACGATCTAACCAAGAAACTGGCCAAATACGCTGCTCTGTTTTTTAAAGTGAGACATTTTCTACCACTTTCAGCACTTCTCACTCTATATAAAACTTTACTTGAGCCTCACTTACATTATTGCAATATCATATGGGGTAACACATTTCCAACTCACCTAAAAAAGCTAGAAATTCTCCAGAAGAAAGTCATACGTGCCTTACCATTTTCTAAATATAATTCTCCTACTAGTCATCTTTTCCATGGTTATAATTTTCTAAGACTTATTGAGCATAATTACTTCCAGAATGCCTGTATAATGTATCAGGTTGTCCACAAACTCAACTATAAATTATGTGAACTCATTCCAGCCTTCCTTCCCATGCACACTTATACCACTAGAAATAAAAACCAAATTACTGGGAAAAAACGAAGACTAAAATCCACAAGGTTTAGTATTGTGTGCAGAGGACCTCAGATTTGGAATGAGCTTGATGAGAATCTAAAAATGTCACCTTCCATCTCCATCTTCAAGAAAGAACTAAAAACGCAACTCCTATCATTATATAATTAATCTGTTATTTGTTACACAAACTTGCTTACTGATGAGTTGTTACACCATTGTAATTTTGTTTTATATGTTGATTCACTCCAATAGTATTTAATAACCTGACTATATATCTTGAGCTCACCTATTATTTCAGTGTAAACAAATGCTGGGATTGTGTGCTATATGTCTGACATACACTACCGTTCAAAAGTTTGGGGTCACCCAGACAATTATTTTGTGTTTTCCATGAAAAGTCACACTTATTTACCACCATGACTTGTAAAATGAATAGAAAATATAGTCAAGACATTGACAAGGTTAGAAATAAGATAAGATAAGATAAGCCTTTATTAGTCCCACAATGGGAAAATTCCAGGATTGCAACAGCACAGGGATAGCAACACTCAGAGCAACAATCAGAAGGCAAGAAAAAACAACATCTAGTAAACATATGTCCATATTACTATAAATGTATAAATATAGACACACAGTGCAGAGCATTATGGTTGGTTGGTGAATGTGCAGCAGAAAGTCTAAGCTCTCTCTCCGCGGATGCGGCGGGCCAGCTGGAAGTCTTTGGGCATGATGGGTGACCCCCTTAGCGAAGAAGAGACCACCAGGTGGGCCTCGCTGGTCTCCTGCAGAGCCATGACGGCGAAGCTCAGGAAATGCAGGACGGTCTTGAAGTCCTGAGCGATCTCCCTCACCAGGCGCTGGACGGGCAGCTTACGGATGAGCAGCTCCGTGGATTTCTGGTAGCGACGGATCTCTCTCAGAGCCACGGACCTGTGACGGCGAGGCCTCTTCACTCTGCCCGTGGCCGGAGCACCTCTCCGAGCAGCCCTGGTGGCTAGCTGTCTCCTGGGGGGCTTCTTCCTCCAGTAGATTTTACGGGCGGTCTGCTTGGTTCTTGCCATCGCTCTTTATTATTCTGTCTTATATTTCTTGCACGCCGCCTAAACTCCAGCCCGGCACCCGCGTCGTTTTCGGTACAGCTCCCGGTATGTCGAGTTTCCCATTAGCACCGGGAGGCGGCCAAGTGCTAGCTAGCACTAGCTCCTCCCCGCTGTAACGTCTCCCGCTGCAAACCGTGGCTCCATCCGCCGACCCGGGAGACCCCCGGGGCGATCCGTGCGTCCGTGATGTATATACAGAGTGAAAGGTGTAGAAAGAAGAAGGAAGATTAAAAAAAAAGGCTGTTGCAACGGGCAGCCTATTCGTGTGGCGCCACCGGTCCGGCGGAACCGGAACCGGGAAAAAAATTTTTTAAAAAATAATGACTTGTATTTGAAATAATTTTGGTGACACATGGGGAGTGCATAATGGTATAGCATCTTAGACTAGAACAAAGAGCAGAGTTTCCCTGGGAGATAGCAGGGAGGTGTGAAGGAAGTGAATGCAGTGTGATCTTTTGTGTATCAGAAACTTCTAGGAGGATGGTAAAGGATTAAGGAAGTGAATGCAATGTGACCTTTTGTGTGTAGAAGCTTCTGAGGGAATGCCATAGTATTTAAGAGAAGAGTCTTGTCTGAGATGTCCTCTTTCTGACTATGCTTCTGTGTGAGATGTGTAATAAACTGTCTGAGTCAAATCCACCTCGTTATTTACACACTCCACACTGGTGACCCAAGACGAATCATGCAACACGACGAAAGATCCCCGGAGCCAGCCTCGTTGGGAGCCCCCAGCCAAGCATATGCTGTTACAATCAAGCTACCGGGTTTTCGGCAGCACAATCCGTGCTCCTGGTTCCACCTAGTTGAGGCGCAGTTCGCCCTCCGGGGAATATCGGCGGATAACACGAAGTTCTACCATGTTCATGCAACCACTGTACGCCGCGTTCAAAAAACAGAAACCCGCGAATAAGATCGAATGGTCCCCGGAGCAAGAGCGAGAGCGGGAGTTCTCGGAAGTCAAAGCAGCCCTTGCAAACGCTGCGTTGCTGGCACATCCAGACCCAACGGCCCGCATAGCGCTCACTACTGACGCGTCAGATGTGGCCATAGGGGCGGTCGTGGAGCAGCGTGTAGCCGGGGCTTGGCAGCCGCTCGCCTTTTTCAGCAGGACTTTGCGCGATAGTGAACGTAAATACAGCGCGTTCGACAGGGAGTTGCTGGCTCTCCACTTGACCATTCGCCACTTCCAGTTCTGGCTGGAAGGGCGCTGTTTCACCGCGTTCGTTGACCACAAGCCACTAACATTCGCGATGGCCAAGGTTTCAGAACCGTGGTCGGGCCGGCAGCAGAGGCAGCTGGCCGCGATCTCAGAGTTTACTACCGATATTCAGCATGTGTCGGGTAAACTGAATGTAGTGGCAGACTGCCTCTCGCGCGCCGTGGCTGCCCCGGTCCACGTGGGGATAGATTACTCAGCCATGGCCGCGGAGCAGGTTAGTGACGCGGACGTGCGCGCGCTCCAGTCTGGACAAGCAGGGTTAAGGCTGGAGAGCAGGGTGCAGCAAGACGGTATGCCCCCCCTAATTTGTGATGTCTCCACGGGGCGACAGCATCCCGTGGTACCGGCCGCGTGGCGCCGCCGCGTTTTTGACTCGATTCATTCTTTGGCGCACCCGGGAGTGCGCGCATCGGTCAAAATGGTAGGAGAGAAATTTGTGTGGCCAAGCCTTCGCAAACAAGTGAAAGAGTGGGCAGCAGCCTGCATGGCGTGCCAATGAGCCAAGGTACACAGACACACGAAGGCTCCCTTGGAGCCGTTTCGCATCCCGGTTAAGAGGTTCGACCATGTTCACATGGACCTCGTGGGCCCCCTCCCGCCATCACAGGGGTGCACGCACCTTCTGACAATGGTGGACTGCACCACGTGCTGGCCAGAAGTGGTTCCTCTGGCAGCAACCACAGCCGAAGAGGTGGCACGCGTGTTTTTAACAGCATGGGTGGCGCGTTTTGGAGTCCCGTTGGATATTACATCCGACAGAGGCCCTCAATTTGTTTCCGAACTCTGGTCAGCAATGGCCCACAGCCTGGGTGTCACAATTCACCGCACAACTGCGTACAATCCACAGGCTAATGGGTTATGCAAACGTTTTCATAGGTCATTGAAAGCGGCTCTCAGGGCGTCACTGACGGATGCAAATTGGGTAGACAAGCTACCGTGGGTTTTATTGGGGTTACGTTCTGCACTTAAAGAGGATTTGGAAGCGTCCCCGGCTGAACTTGTTTTTGCGCAGCCACTTCGGCTGCCCGTGGAGTTTCTTCCAGATAATCCCGCGCCAGGCAGCTCCCCGTCTCAGCTGTTGCAGCGTAGCATAGACACAAGCACGCTGCCGGGCCCTGTTCACCACAGTTTTCCGCGCGTTTTTGTGCCTAAAACTTTGAAAAACGCGGAGTTCGTTTTTGTCAGACACGATGCCCATCTGGAAACAGGGGACAAGCATTTTTTGCTAGATTTGTGGGGTAGGAGGGAAAAGATTGGCATAGACAGACTCAAACCCGCTTTTGTTGTGGCGGACGAGCAAGTGCTGTTGCCGAGGGCCCCTCGGCGTGAAAGATCCCCACGGGGGGCTTCCCAGAGAAAAGATTCCCCAGAGCACCCACATGCACAGACTTTTACCCCTCAATCATCAGCCCCCCAGCATGACAGCGCCGCGGAGGCGGTGAATCCTGGTTACAGCAGATACGGGAGAAGACTGAAGCCCAAGCAGCATGTGGATTGATGTTTAATGATTCTACCACAGCATATGGACTGTCATTCTATTGTTCTATCCAAGAGGCTCGGGAGGGTCATTTGGTGACACATGGGGAGTGCATAATGGTATAGCATCTTAGACTAGAACAAAGAGCAGAGTTTCCCTGGGAGATAGCAGGGAGGTGTGAAGGAAGTGAATGCAGTGTGATCTTTTGTGTATCAGAAACTTCTAGGAGGATGGTAAAGGATTAAGGAAGTGAATGCAATGTGACCTTTTGTGTGTAGAAGCTTCTGAGGGAATGCCATAGTATTTAAGAGAAGAGTCTTGTCTGAGATGTCCTCTTTCTGACTATGCTTCTGTGTGAGATGTGTAATAAACTGAGTCAAATCCGCCTCGTTATTTACACACTCCACATAATAATTTTTTCCTTCAAACTTTGCTTTCGTCAAAGAATCCTCCATTTGCAGCAATTACAGCATTGCAGACCTAACATGATTGCACAAGGGTTTTCTAATCATCCATTAGCCTTCTGATGCAATGAGCAAACACATTGTACCATTAGAACACTGGAGTGATAGTTGCTGGAAATGGGCCTCTATACACCTATGTAGATATTGCACCAAAAACCAGACATTTGCAGCTAGAATAGTCATTTACCACATTAGCAATGTATAGAGTGTATTTCTGATTAGTTTAAAGTTATCTTCATTGAAAAAAGTGCTTTTCTTTCAAAAATAAGGAAATTTCTAAGTGACCCCAAACTTTTTAACGGTAGTGTATGTTTGTTTGTTCTTTCACACAAAGACATTAGACTGATTTCCGTCATTATTTTATTGTAGAATTGGGCTCCCTATTAAAAGCTTTAAATAGCTTATTTGGGATGACCCATTCACACTCCAAAACAATAAAAAAAAAAAAAACCTATTGTATACTGCTAATCCTGCTGTTGACAACTCATATTGTAATTCATTCATGCTGTTGATAATGTGTGATGTGTGTGTGTGTGTGTGTGTGTGTGTGTGTGTGTGTGTGTGTGTGTGTGTGTGTGTGTGTGTGTGTGTGTGTGTGTGTGTGAATAAACTAAGCTGAAACTGAAACTGAATATGCAATATTTGACCAGATGTGATATGGACATCCAAAGTTGCTGCCTGGCACGATTTAAAATTCAGATAATTTTTTTTAATGAAAATCCATCCATCTTCTACTGCTTAATCCTTTTCAAATCACAGGGGGGCTGGAGCCTATCCCAGCATCTTTGGGCAAGAGGTAGGGTACACCCTGGACAGATCGCCAGTCCATTGCAGGTCCAACACAGAGAGACAGATAACCATTCACTCTCACATTCATACATAAGGGCAATTTACAATCCTCAGTTGATGCCAGTTAACCTAACTTAAATGTCTTTGGCCTGTGGGAGGAAACCGGAGTACCCGAAGAAAACCCACGCAGACATGGGGAGAACATGCAAACTCCTCACAGAAAGGTCACCGATGGTCTGGGGTTTGATTCAACCCACGGTGGTCAAGGGTGGGATCGAACCTGTGACCTTCTTGTTTTAAGCTTTTAATACATACATAATAGTGATGTCTTTTTTTTTTTACATGTAATCTTTTAATACCAAACAATGTAATATTATAGTATTTTGGAAAATATTTAACAATAATTAGCTACACTGAATATTTTATTAGCTACACATATTAGAATAAAATGGCACATACAGGTTTCATCTGTTTCATCCGGAGTGTCTATTCAGTATGCTAGTGCATTACAGGGCCAATAAGTGGTTAGGAAAACACTTGCTAAGTTTGCTAATGGTTATATAAAATTTTATAAAAATTGCTAGATATTGTGGAGGGGAAAAACCAATTAAGTTTCTAAACCATTTCAAAGGTCCAGATCATAGTCCAAAGCCTTTAAACACAAACAGAATATTTTTGTGCACTTTTGTTAATGTGATTATAGTAGACGATATTAAAAAAATTGTTGTACTCAGTTTAGCATGGAGTTACACACAGTTCTGCTTACTAGCTTATACATGCATATATTTACTGCAAAATAAGTGGAAGAACTGCATGCATGTAATGAAGCAAAGTAACAAGTGAACATTTTCAGTTATATTATTATACTATATAACGATATTAAATACATAACTCATGGTCACAACTTATTAATGTGTGGCCACGAGATGCCAGGTCACTAGTGTCCACACATTTATTGAACAACCACAGATCACCAGCAAGAGACTTCTCAGGCAGTTTTGATCTTATTTCATTTTACTTTAATATTGGAATGAATTACAATATCCTGCATTCTCTTGCAGTTAAGTATTGCATTATCATTAGCAAAAGGAACTTAATTTGGGTGCTGAAAAAGAATGGGTTGAAATGTAAACAGTGTGCAGACATTGGGCAAGTAATTTCATCAGGCAGGAGCTGGAAGGATCTGGAAGACTACATGGCTACAGGTGGATGCATGATAAATGCTTGCAGATTGGGATGAAAGCAAAAAAGAAGGATGGTCGCTTAATCCTAGATCCAGACCCTTCTGCTTTGCATAAAACAAGAAGACTAAATCGTAGACAGCATTTTGCCCAAGGGCCAAACTATATTTGACATATTGATTCATAGGTTAAGTTAAAACTGCATGGGATTTGTATCAACAGCTGTATTAATGGCTTCTCACGAAAACATTATGTAGTTGAAAGCAGCATATACTGTACAAGCAGTCAAGGGCGTAACTTTGTTTCAAACACTGGGGGGTTGAGATCTCTGCCCATATAGAGAGCCTAAGTTACACCTCCTTCACTTCTGCATGTTGGACCTTAAATCAAAAAAAAAAAAATTCTCTGTTGAAATGAATGGCAAGAGCAACATTATCTTTTCATCCCGATCAAATTTTGCAACGATAAGATAAGATAAGCCTTTATTAGTCCCACAACAGGGAAATTCCAGGATTGCAACAGCACAGGGATAGCAACACTCAGAGCAATAATCAGAAGGCAAGAAAAAAACAAGCAAGCAAGAGCAGCTAATATACATATGTACATATTACTATAAAATATATATATACACACACACAGACAGACACACAGTGCAGAGCATTGTAGCTAGATGGAATAAATATGTAAATATATAAACACCCACAGTACGGAGCATTGCAGCTAGGTGGAATAAATATGCAAGTATATAAACACACACAGTGCGGAGCAATGTAGCTAGATGGAATAATATGTAGATATATAAAAACACAGTGCGGAGCATTGTGATGAGGTGTACGCCTCCTTAGTGTTTGCGTAGAGTAAGTCCAGTGTTTTATTGTCTCTAGTGTGGCATGTGACATACTGGGTAAACGTGGGTAGAATGGGAGATAGTGAAACATGGTTGAAATCGCCTGAGATGAGGAGAAGAGCATCTGGGTGTTCTGTCTGCAGCCTACTGGTTACTGAATGGATGACGTCACGCGCTGTCCCAGCGTTCGCCGTCGGATTTGCATAAACAACAATGCAGATCACGTGTGAGTATTCTCTCGGGAGATATGTAGGCCGCATGCTAACAGCTAGCAACTCAATGTCTTTGCTGCAGTGTCGTTGTTTAACAATGATATGTCCCGGTCTGCACCAGTTGTTGTTAACATACATTATCACTCCACCGCCCCTTGCTTTGCCACTGTCTGGTGTTCGATCTGCCAGTATCATGTGGAAACCCTCCAGCTCAATGTTAGCATCTGCTGCTAGTTCAGTTAGCCACGTCTCAGAAAACAAAAGGAGAGAGCATTCCTGGTATACAGTGGGGCAAAAAAGTATTTAGTCAGCCACCAATTGTGCAATTTTTCCCACTTAAAATATGAGAGAGGTCTTCAATTTTCATCATGGGTGTACCTCAACTATGAGAGACAAAATGAGAAAAAAAAATCCAGAAAATCACATTGAAGGATTTTTAATGAATTAATTGGTAAATTCCTCAGTAAAATAAGTATTTGGTCACCTACAAACAAGCAAGATTTCTGGCTCTCACAGACCTGTAATTTCTTCTTTAAGAGGCTTCTCTGTCCTCCACTCGTTACCTGTATTAATGGCACCTGTTTGAACTCATTATCAGTATAAAAGACACCTGTCCACAACCTCAAACAGTCAGACTCCAAACTCCACTATGGCCAAGACCAAAGAGCTGTCAAAGGACACCAGAAACAAAATTGTAGACCTGCACCAGGCTGGGAAGACTGAATCTGCAATAGGTAAACAGCTTGGTGTGAAGAAATCAACTGTGGGAGCAATTATTAGAAAATGGAAGACATACAAGACCACTGATAATCTCCCTCGATCTGGGGCTCCATGCAAGAGCTCACCCTGTGGGGTCAAAATGATCACAAGAACGGTCAGCAAAAATCCCAAAACCACACGGGGGACCTAGTGAATGACCTGCAGAGATCTGGGACCAAAGTAACAAAGGCTACCATCAGTAACACACTACGCCACCAGGGACTCAAATCCTGCAGTGCCAGACGTGTCCCCCTGCTTAAGCCAGTACATGTCCAGGCCCGTCTGAAGTTTGCTAGAGATCATTTGGATGATCCAGAAGAGGATTGGGAGAATGTCATATGGTCAGATGAAACCAAAATAGAACTTTATTGTAAAAACTCAACTTGTTGTGTTTGGAGGAGAAAGAACACCATACCTACTGTGAAGCATGGGGGTGGAAACATCATGCTTTGGGGCTGTTTTTCTGCAAAGGGACCAGGACGACTGATCCGTGTAAAGGAAAGAATGAATGGGGCCATGTATCGTGAGATTTTGAGTGAAAACCTCCTTCCATCAGCAAGGGCACTGAAGATGAAACGTGGCTGGGTCTTTCAGCATGACAATGATCCCAAACACACCACCCGGGCAACAAAGGAGTGGCTTCGTAAGAAGCATTTCAAGGTCCTGGAGTGGCCTAGCCAGTCTCCAGATCTCAACCCCATAGAAAATCTTTGGAGGGAGTTGAAAGTCCATGTTGCCCAGTGACAGCCCCAAAACATCACTGCTCTAGAGGAGATCTGCATGGAGGAATGGGCCAAAATACCAGCAACAGTGTGTGAAAACCTTGTGAAGGCTTACAGAAAATGTTTGACCTCTGTCATTGCCAACAAAGGGTATATAACAAAGTATTGAGATGAACTTTTGTTATTGACCAAATACTTATTTTACCGAGGAATTTACCAATTAATTCATTAAAAAATCCTTCAATGTGATTTTCTGGATTTTTTTTTCACATTTTGTCTCTCATAGTTGAGGTATACCTATGATGAAAATTGGAGACCTCTCTCGTCTTTTAAGTGGGAGAACTTGCACAATTGTTGGTTGGCTAAATACTTTTTTGCCCCACTGTATGCTATCGTAGCGGGAGATAGCCGCTAGCTCAACTACCTTTCCCAGTAACGACCGTACATTCCCCATGACAATAGATGGAAGTGAGGGTCTGTACCTTATATTTTTTGTCCTCCGCCTTACTCCAGCCCAGCAGCCGCAGCGTTTTCACCTCAGTTCTCTCGGTATGTCGAGTTTTTCAGTTAGCACCGGGTGGCGGTTGAGTGCTAGCAGCTCTTCCCTGCTGTATCGTGTCCTGCTATAAACAGTGGCTCCGTCCACCGGCTCAGGAGACATTTGGGACGATCTGTGTGTCCGTGATATAAATGGAGTGAAAAAAGATCAAAAAGAGAGAGGGAGGGAAAAAAAGACTCAGAATTGAGCCGCTGTTGCAAAGGGCGGCCGACTCGTGTGGCGCCGGACTTTTGGCTAGAAGGGCGCAAGTTCACCATGTTTGATGATCATAAGCCACTAACATACTCATTGTCCAAAGTCTCGGAACCATGGTCGGCCTGGCAGCAATGACATTTGGCCACGATCTCGGAGTTCACAACTGGCATTCAACACGTAGCCGGCAAACTTAATGTCGTGGCAGACTGCCTGTAGCGCGTTAGTCTCCCCGGTCTACATGGGAATAGATTTCCCTGCCACGGCTGCGGAGCAAACTGGGGACGTGGGCATTTGTGCACTCCAGTCCGCGCCTACTAGGTTAAAATCGGAGAGCAGGGTGGTGCAAGACGGGTGCACCCCCTTGCTCTGTGGCATCTCCACTGGTCGCCCACACCTGGTGGTTCCGAGCTCTTGGCGCTGCCGCAATTTTGAGTCAGTCCACTCGCTTTCGCATCCCAGCATGTGCACCTCGGTTGAACTGGTGGGGGCGAAATTTGTTTGGCCTCACTTGCGCAGGGACGTGAAAGAGTGGGTTGCAGCGTGGGTCGCATGCCAGCGAGCCAAAGTGCACAAGCACACCAAAGCCCCCCTCGAGCAATTCCAAAACCAGGCCAGGAGGTTCGACCACGTCCACGTGGATTTGATGGGCCCCCTCCCATTGTTGCAAGGTTTCACGCACCTTTTGACAATCGTGGACCACACCACGCGTTGGCCTTAAGTGGTCCCGCTGGCTTCCACCACGTCTGTGGAAGTGGCTCCTGCTTTTTTGTCGGCTTGGGTTGCACGGTTCAGATCCCCATCGGACATCACTTCCGACAGGGGTCCACAGTTCATTTCGGAACTCTGGTCCGCGATGGCCCAGAGCCTGGTGGTCAAAATCCACCACTACCGTGTAAATCCCCAGGCTAACAGGTTATGCAAACGTTTTCATAGGTTGCTTAACCCAATGACTGTGGATGGTGGTCCGTTGTGCCGTCAGCCCCTAGTGGTGAAGGTTTTTTCAAGAAAATATTCAGTTCAGATGTCAGAGATTTCCAAAGCTATAATTTGAAAGTGATAAGATATAATGGCTTACTGTCAATTACAAAGATGTAGAATATCCAAAGTTTGAGATAGGAGTAAATTTACACTTCTAATTTGCATAATTCCACAGCAGCAATATCGAATTACACAACTTGGTTTTGTTTTTTGTCACTGTTTCTTGTTTTGGGTTTTATCTTATCTTATCTTTAAAGTATATGAACCAAAAAATCAGTAGAATGTACAAAAACCAATAAAAAATAATCAGACCTACCGCTCGTCCCGTCTTTATTTGTCCATTTTCGTCATCCACGGTCCTTATTTCGTCTTCTGACAGTCATTTTTGCTTTCTCTCCCACATCCAGAAATTGTCACATGAATCTTGTGATTTATTCCACCTCAATTTTGGTTACATAACGAAGCCGAAGCAGCGCTATTGTTCTCTGTCGTTACGTGCAGCTTGATTGATGGCAGACAAAAGTGTACACGCTCCAGACTGTCTTCTCCTATCACAAAAGGTAAATACTTCCCTTTATAAGCTAAATAATCTCTTTTTTGAATCATGGTTGTCATGGCGCCCGCAGGGCCATCATCTGTTTCAGCTGCGTGCACACCTGTCGCCAGTCATCAGCAGGCTTTAAGAGCCAGGCCTGCCAGCGACTCAGCACGGGGCCGTCTGTCAAATCAGCGGAGACACCAGCACTCCACACTCCATTACGCATACACGCACTCACACATAACACTTTGGGTGAATAAAAGGATAATTGTGACTCCTCGAGTTTGTCTTCTGTCCCCTGGGTCCAGAAATTATGTCAGTACGGCTCCATCAGGATGACCCAGCGGGCAGCGTGCTAGCACGCCATCTTAACACCCTAGACACTCGAGCTGAGCAGTTAATTTACCAGCAAAATGTTATCCTAACTCAATTGACTCAAATTTACAGTCGGTTGGATCGTCTGGAAGGACAGCGGGCATTCCCACCGGCTTCCGGGGCGCCATCGGGCCCCGCTAGCCCCCCGCCGCCTCCCTTAACCCGTCTCACATCGGTGCCTACGCCCGCTCGCTTCAGTGGGAAGCTCGGGGAGGCCCGGGGGTTTATCTTACAATGTGAGACGGTTTTCCAACGGGTACCGGGGGATTTTCCGACGGACCATAGTAAGATAGGCTACATAGCTAATCTGCTAGAAGGTAGGGCGCTAGCCTGGGCCTACGCCGTTATGGCTAAGCCCAGCTACGCCAGTTTAACATATCAACAATTCCTGGCCGAATTTCACAAAGTGTTTGACCACACCGATCGGGACGCAGTGCTTACTACCCAGTTGCTAAACCTTCGGCAGGGCGGTAGGTCCGCTGTGGATTACGCGGTCGATTTCTGGGTAGTAGCCGCTGAGGTTGGGTGGGAAGACGCTTCACTATGTAGCATATTTATCCATAGCTTAAGCCCAGGACCAAGAGATGAGCTAGCTACACGGGATAAACCGGAACGTTTGAATGAGCTAATATCACTTACCATTAGCTTAGATAACAGGCTGAGGGAATAAGCCGCCGAGCAAAGAGCTTCTAGCCGCTCGAGCGCGCAGCTTTTTCATTCCTCACAGTCATCTCAGTTGGCCCTGCCCTCCTCGGAGGAACTTCCGGGGCAGGAGGATATGGTAATCGGGCGCTCTAGAATTCTGCCTGCTGAGAGACAGCGCCGTAGAGAGTTAGGGTTGTGCTATTATTGTGGTAGTAGTTAACGTGACTTGGCTAACTGTACGAGTCAGTTAAAAGAGGATTTCCGTGGGTCACAGTGGGGGGACTCACGGACGTGTCCCAGCCAAAACCCCTCACCTGCTGTCTCGTACCCATCCGACTCATTTACAAATACACTGAACACTCCACTCACGCACTGATTAAGATAAGATAAGATAAGCCTTTATTAGTCCCACAATGAGGAAATTCCAGGATTGCAACAGCACAGGGATAGCAACACTCAGAGCGACAATCAGAAGGCAAGAAAAACAAGAACAGCTAGTAAACATATGTACATATTACTATAAATACACTACCGTTCAAAAGTTTGGGGTCACTTAGAAATTTCCTTATTTTTGAAAGAAAAGCACTTTTTTTCAAAGAAGATAACTTTAAACTAATCAGAAATACACTCTATACATTGCTAATGTGGTAAATGACTATTCTAGCTGCAAATGTCTGGTTTTTGGTGCAATATCTAGATAGGTGTATAGCGGCCCATTTCCAGCAACTATCACTCCAGTGTTCTAATGGTACAATGTGTTTGCTCATTGCGTCAGAAGGCTAATGGATGATTAGAAAACCCTTGTGCAATCATGTTAGGTCTTCAATGCTGTAATTGCTGCAAATGGAGGATTCTTTGACGAAAGCAAAGTTTGAAGGAAAAAATTAATTATTTCAAATACAAATCATTATTTCTAACCTTGTCAATGTCTTGACTATATTTTCTATTCATATTACAACTCATGGTGGTAAATAAGTGTGACTTTTCATGGAAAACACAAAATAATTGTCTGGGTGACCCCAAACTTTTGAACGGTAGTGTATATATATATATAGACACACAGTGCGGAACATTATGGTTGGTGAATGTGCAGCAGAAAGTCTAAGCTCTCTCTCCGTGGATGCGGCGGGCCAGCTGGAAGTCTTTGGGCATGATGGTGACCCTCTTAGCGAAGAAGAGACCCACCAGGTAGGCCTCGCTGGCCTCCTGCAGAGCCATGACGGCGAAGCTCAGGAAGCGCAGGTCGGTCTTGAAGTCCTGAGCGATCTCCCTCACCAGGCGCTGGATGGGCAGCTTACGGATGAGCAGCTCCGTGGATTTCTGGTAGCGACGGATCTCTCTCAGAGCCACGGGCCTGTGACGGTGAGGCTTCTTCACTCCGCCGGTGGCCGGAGCGCTTTTCCGAGCAGCCTTGATGGCTAACTGCTTCCTGGGGGGCTTTTTCCCCCAGTAGATTTTACGGGCGGTCTGCTTGGTTCTTGCCATCGCTCTTTATTATTCTGTCTTATATTTCTTGCACGCCGCCTAAACTCCAGCCCGGCACCCGCGTCGTTTTCGCTACAGTTCCCGGTATGTCAAGTTTCAATCTGTTAGCACCGGGTGGCGGTTGAGTGCTAGCTAGCACTAGCTCTTCCTGCTGTAACGTCTCCTGCTGTAAACAGTGGCTCCGTCCGCCGACTCGGGAGACCTTTGGGGCGATCTGTGTGTCCGATTGACTCGGGGGCTGAGCAGAGTTTCATATCAGGAGACCTGGCAACCCGGTTAGGGCTCCCATGTCAAACTCTCCAGCCACCGATCAAGTTGATTGCCCTATCTAAGGCCCCTTTAACATCCATCTCTCAGCAGACTGCCCCGGTGTCGGTGATTGTTTCTGGGAACCACCGGGAGGATCTGTGCTTTCTGGAGCTGCCTTCCTCCACCTCCCTGGTCATCCTGGGCTATCCTTGGCTGCGACTGCACAACCCCTCATTTGACTGGCAAACAGGGAGCATCGCTTCATGGAGTTGATTCTGCCTCAGTTCATGCCTGCAGTCCACGGCATGCGCTCCGTCTGTGTCTGTGGCCCCACCTGTGTCTCCTCCCCCAGATCTGTCCAAGGTACCAGTGGAGTATCATGACCTGGGGGCGGTCTTCAGTAAATCTCGGGCGTTGTCCTTCCCCCCCCCCACACTGCCCTTATGACTGCGCTATCAATCTCCGGGATGGCTGGCGCCCTGCTTCCGTCGAGCCGTTTGTACAGCTTGTCTGCTCCGGAGCGGGAGGCGATGGACACGTATATCAAGGAGTCGCTCAGCTCTGGGATCATCCGCCCGTCTTCTTCAGTGGTGGGGGCGGGATTCTTCTTCGTTGGTAAGAAGGACGGCTCCCTGTGACCATGTATTGACTTCAGGGGCCTAAATGACATTACTATAAAGGACAAATACACCCTGCCTCTCATGGATTCGGCCTTTGACTCTCTCCAGGGGGCTTCTTGGTTTACTAAATTGGACCTACGCAACGCGTACCATCTCATACGGCTCAAGGAGGGAGATGAGTGGAAGACGGGCTTCCAGACCCCAAGCGGCCACTTTGAATATCTGGTAATGCCGTTTGGGTTGACCAACGCTCTGGCCGTCTTCTAGCGCTTAATCCACGACGTCCTTCGGGACTTTCTGGGCGCCTTCGTCTTTGTATATCTCGATGACATCCTCATCTTCTCCCGATCACTTGAGGAACACCGGGTGCACGTGAGGTGGGTCCTCCAGCGACTCCTGGAGAACCAATTGTATGTGAAGGCCGAAAAGTGTGAGTTTCACGTTCAGCAGATGTCCTTCCTCGGCTTTGTGATCTCGCACAACCAGGTTCTCCTCGACCCGGCCAAAGTTAAGGCAGTGGTGGATTGCCCCCCCCCCCTCGTCCAGCAAGCAACTGCAGCAGTTCTTGGGGTCTGCCAATTTTTACCGCCGCTTCGTGCCTAAATATAATGCGGTGGCTCGCCTGCTGACCTGTCTCACGTCCCCGAAGATCCCTTTCCAGTGGACGGAGGAGGCTACGGCTGCATTTGATACACTCAAGAGGGAGTTTTCGTCGTCCCGCGTCCTGACGCAGGTGGACCCTGCTCTCCAGTGCCTGGTAGAGGTGGATGCATCGGACTCCGGGGTGGGGGCGGTACTCTCTCAGCGCTCTCCAGTAGACGGGGTGATCCATCCCTGCGCCTTCTTCTCGCACCGCCTATCGCCAGCGGTGAGGAACTACAGCATCGGTGATAGGGAGCTGCTGGCTGTGAAGCTCGCTTTGGAGGAGTGGTGCCACTGGCTGGAGGGTGCTGCCCAGCCTTTTGTAGTTTGGACCGACCTCAAGAACTTGGAATATCTGAGGACAGCCAAGCGGCTGAATTCTTGTCAAGCCCGCTGGTCCCTCTTTTTCGGTCTGTTCAACTTCACCATCACCTACCGCCCCGGGTCCAAGAATGCTAAACCGGGTGCCCTCTCCAGGCAGTTCTCGGCGGAGGTATCTGTGGACCAAGATCAGACCATCCTTCCCCCATCCTGCGTCATGGGCGCCCTCTTGTGGGACATCCAGGAGAAGGTGTTGAAGGCACAGGAGGCTGAGCCCGATCCATGAGGCGGCCCCCCGGGGTGGTTGTTTGTTCCCAAGCCGGTCCGGGGTGAGGTCATTCAATGGGCTCATGCCTCGAAGTTGGCATGCCACCCTGGGGTATCCCGCACAATTGTGCTCCTCCAGAGGGCGTTTTGGTGGCCAGGGCTACGGAAGGACATCAATAACTACATCCGGGTCTGTGCTCAGTGCTCCTCGCCTCCGGCCGGGTTGCTCCACCCCCTGCCGGTTCCTAGTTGCCCCTGGTCGCACGTTGCTTTGGACTTCGTGACAGGTCTCCCACCATCGAATCAATTCACTACGATCCTGACCATCGTCGACCACTTCTCCAAGGCGGCCCACTTTGTTCCTCTCTGGGGGTTACCGACGGTGCGGGAGACGGTGGACCTGCTGGTTCAACACGTCGTTCACCTCCATGGGATCCCCATGGACGTTGTCTCGGACCGGTGCCCCCAGTTTGTGTTGCAGGTTTGGAGGGTGTTCTGTCAAGCGTTAGGATCAACGGTGAGCCTGTCATCCGGATACCACCCCCAGAGCAACGGGCAGTGTGAGCGAGCAAATCAGGAGCTGGAAGCCGCCCTGCACTGCGTCATTGCCCCCAGTCCCTCTTCATGGAGCAGTCACCTGCCGTGGATTGAGTACGCCCACAATTCCACGGTTTCCTCAGCGATCAGTATGTTCCCCTTTAGGGCATCCTTGGGGTACAATCCTCCGCTGTTTCCAGAGGAGGAGAAGGAGGCGGCGGTGCCTTCTGTCCACGCCCATGTCAGGCGCTGCCGCCAGCTCTGGACCACCACCCGCAGGGTTCTCCTCCAGACCATGGAACGCAACATCAGGATGGCCAATTGCCACAGGAGACCGGCCCCCCGAGTACAAGGTGGGTCAGCAGGTATGGCTCTCAACATCCAATATTAACCTGAAGGCAGAGAAACGCAAGCTGTCCAAGCATTTCATTAGGCCTTTCCCCGTTGTTCGTGTAATCAACCCTGGGGCTGTCCGCCTAGCTATCCCCCCCTCCCTTCACATCTGTCCCACCTTCCACGTTTCCCAGGTGAAGCCCGTCATTACCGACCCCCTCTGCCCGCCCCCCCGCGGCACCCCCCCCCTTCCCGAGGATGATCGATGGCCACCCGGCATGGGGAGTCACCACCACCTTGGATGTCCGTTGGCGGGGTCGTGGCCTACAGTACCTGGTGGACTGGGAGGGATTCAGCCCTGAGCATCAATCCTGGGCACGTCCGTCTCTGATCCTGGATAAACAGCTCATCTGTGACTTTCACCGGACACACTCAGGTAAGATAGGACAGGTGTCAGGAGGCACCTCTAGAGGGGGGCGTACTGTCATGGCGCCTGCAGGGCCATCATCTGTTTCAGCTGCGTGCATACCTGTCGCCAGTCATCAGCGGGCTTTAAGAGCCAGGCCTGCCAGCGACTCAGCACAGAGCCATCTGTCAAATCAGTGGAGACACGTTTCTCATCAACAGCCTCAACTAGGCTCCACATCGGACCAAGTGCACCATGTTGAAACACGTAAGCGATCTCAGCACTCACCTTGTCAAGTTCCCTTCCCCTGTGCACAGGTGAACCCCCCAGGCGGCGGATCCTCTCTCCCCGGCGGCAGCGCAGCTCCTCCCCAGCACCGGAGGCTCTCCCCCACTCCTTGACACCGAGCTGGACGCTCTTCCCCTGGCAGCCACCCACAAGACAAGCTGTGGCTCAGCATTACCACCTGCAAAGTAAGCGGCAGTCTTAATTACACCTCCTGCTACTGTGCAGCGCTAATTCCTCTGCTTTGTCTCCTTAGGGTTGCCAGGCAGAACGAGGACCTGCTCAGCTCCAGCACGACGCCAGCACTCCACACTCCATTACGCATACACGCCCTCACACATAACACTTTGGGTGACTAAAAGGATAATTGTAACTCCTCGAGTTTGTCTTCTGTCCCCTGGGTCCAGAAATTATGTCAATGGTTGGCAAATCTGGGAGCAAATGGTCCTCCATCCGCGACCGAGTACGTCCACAGCAATCGGTAATGTCCATTTGTGTTTGTCTAAAAATTTCTTCCTCTCTGGTGTAAATAAGGACGCTTCTATGTCGGCCATAATTCCTCCAAGGCAAGTTATACGTGTCTGCCACCTTGTGAGGTGGAATTCTTAGTACAACTGGGGTGTTTAGCATGTCACAGTCACAGGTGCAGTCCATGTTGCAGCACATGCGCCTGTCACAGTGGTGGCGCTATCCATTCATGCAATCATCAGTGATGACAGGTTAAAGCAGCGCTCAGAGCCTCACTCACGGATGCAAATTGGGTCGACCGCCTGCCCTGCGTCCTGTTAGGTGTGCGCTCCACACCTAAGGAGGATCTGGCAGCCTCCCTGGCAGAACTCGTTTTTTTCTCAGCCGCTACGGATCCCCAGGGAATTTATACTGGAACACCCCGCACCCGACCCACCCGCGCAATTTTTATACAGTACAGAGGCTGTTAACTTGCCAGGCCTGGCCCATCATTGTTTTCCCCACACCTTCATCCCGAAGAGCTTACAGAGTGCCAAGTTTGTTTTTGTCAGGCACAATGCAGTAATTGTAATAATTTCTTTATTATTCATAAAGTATTTTGCAAGTTATAAACAAAAGAAAAAAGTGAAGCACTGTGTCTGATAATTATTACCAGAAGTGTACAAAAATTACAGGGTTCTAAATAATCTGTCATAAATGCCCTTCTGGGCAGGATAAAGGCACCAAACACCGGCTGTGAGTTTGCACGTTTAATAATATTGAACACAAGTTACAACAGGACACAAAACTTATGGTGAGGAATAAATGAAGTGCCAAACTGCATCGAGGCTGAGACACATGAAAAATGCCGGTGAAAAGAGGAGCACAAAAAGTACCACACGAGAAAAACTATTACTAAACTTAGACCAAGGGCAGGAAAAAAAAGAGAAATAATAAGATGAGGAACTCTCATCTGGGACAACCAGAGAAAGCATGGGAACACGCTGGTTGAAGACAGAGAATAAACGGGAAATACACAAAGGTACAAAGTAGCAAAGGGGAACTTAACGTCCGCTCATTGAGAAGGGTGCTGTGCCAGACAATCACGCAACAGCCCCTTAAATACAGCAAAGGAAAATGCAACAAATGGGAAGAGGTGCATGGAACAGGAACAGAGATAATTAACTGAAATACAAACAGCAGAGGACAACCGCGAAACTAGCTAGAAGATACAGGAAGTAACAAAGGACAATATCAAAGTAAATGCACGGAGGACATGACAGAAGAATACCAAACCAGATTCGGACAAAATACAAAAGACAGACAATAAATAATACATCATCATAGTAAAGGCAAGGTAAGGGAATAATATTCTTTCATAAATGGGACAACTGGCAAACAAAAATCACAAAAACACCCAAAACCAAACATGAAGTCAAATAATTACACTGAGGCGAGAAAATACGGGAAATCCATCCATCCATCTTCTTCCGCTTAATCCAGGGGTGTCAAACTCATTCCATGGAGGGCCAAGACCCTGCAGGTTTTACCTCCACCCAGTGCCTTCAACAGGTGATTTCACTGAATGTCTTCCCGCTGATTGCTGATCAGTGAAAACACCTGCTGAAGATACTGGGTGGAAGTAAAACATGCAGGGTCTTGGCCCTCCATGGAATGAGTTTGACACCTCTGGCTTAATCCTTTCCGGGTCATGGGGGGGCTGGAGCCTATCCCAGCATCTTTGGGCGAGAGGCAGGGTACACCCTGGACAGTTTGCCAGTCCATCGCAGGGCCAACGCAGAGAGACAACCATTCTGTAATTTCCCAGTTTGGGATCAATAAAGTACATCTATCTATCTATCTAACCATTCACTCTCACAGTCATACCTAAGGACAATTTAGAATCCCCAGTTCTGATGCCAATTAACCTAACTTGCATGTTTTTGGCATGTGGGAGGAAACCGGAGAAATCCCAGAGTAAACCCACGCAGACACGGGGAGAACATACAAACGCCACACAGATCACTGTTGGTCGGGGGCTGGGATCAAACCCAGGATCCCCAGGCCAAGGGTGAGTTGCTGTGCTGCCGCAGTGCTAACCACTCTGCCACCGTGCTGCCCTTACACATATATCTTTATATTATTTCATTCACTTTATTTTACTACCACTTTGATTATTTTTCTTTTAATCCTGATGCTTTATTAAGCATCAAGGGGGGGAATATGATGGAAAAATTCCATATTATACACATTCTTATTGTTATTAATAATGTATTATTATTCTTGAGAAGCATCATGCCTTTCCTATGCCATGTTTAATGTTTATATGTGCATTCCATGTAGGATAATTTCATATATTCCTTTATATTATTCTTTCATATTTTATTATATGTCTGATATTCTTGGCATGTTTCTGTGAGCAATTATTGGCCTTCAGAGATTCAGAGACTGAGGGTCAGTACAAGCATAAAGGATGATCTAAGCTACATTGATAATCTCTTTGACATGCCCGGCTTACTTTATGTTCCAGAAATGCACAGGAACTCCTAGCTTGTGCAGATTAGGTTTATGGACACCCTGTCTCCAAAATGTCTGTGACGTTTCTTCATTTGCTCATCACCCAGGATAAGCTCTATGTTGTACTGACCAGCTTATCAGGACTGTCTTTTTCTCTCCCTTCCTCCTCTTACCCCTATCCTCCCCCTCCTTTCTGTTACCCATAAATACCAAACCTAAAGAGTGTACCTTCAGAGATTCTATATGTGTGTGGAAGGCCATGCTTTGTAATCTCTCCCTCAAAATGACCATTTGAGGTTTATTTGAACTGTAACTTTTCTTTTATTTATTTTTATAATAAATGTACCTAAATCCAATATTCTGCCTGATCTTTGACTTTGAATAATTTAAGCTCAGAATTATTCTAACAGTACCTATCACCTCAAAAGAGATCTGATGTCCCAGGAAGTGTACACTGGACTGAAGAAAATTGCATTTTCCCACCTTGACCTTAACCGGTCTCTCTGAGCCTCTCCAACACAGTCTGTAGACAGGTAAGGTGATCTTCTAAAGTTGATGAATAGACCAAGATATCATTTAAGTACACAAGCATGATCTGAAAGACTAAATCACTCATGGTGGCCTGCATGAGCCTTTGGAACGTTGCCAGCCCATTGCAAACCCCAAAAGGCAGTCTGGTGTACTCAAACAATCCAAACGGAGTTGTAAAAGCTGTGTTATGCCTGTCTCTTTCATCCACTGCCATCTGATAGTATCCACTGGCAAGGTCAATGGTTCAATTCAATTCAATTCAATTCAACTTTATTTATATAGCGCCATTTCACAACAACAGTCATCTCATAGCACTATCAACTGTAGGGGGGAACCCCCACAGTTGCAGAAAGACCCCAGCAATCAGGCGATCCCCTGTGAGCAAGCACTTGGCGACGGTGGAGAGGAAAAACTCCCTTTTAACAGGAAGAAACCTCCAGCAGAACCAGGCTCAGGGAGGGGCAGTCATCTGCTGCGACTGGCTGGGGGGTGAGGGGATAGAGAAAAAGAAAAGAACAGACATGTAGAGAGCAAACAGCACGATGGGGACTCAATCTATGGGAGAGAACAAACAAATGTTAATGACCAGCAAAAAAAAAATATTTCATAGAGAGTGAGGAAAGGAGTGAGGCCCAGTGCATTACTGGAGGGCCTCACTCCTTTCCTCACTCTCTATGAAATATTTTTTTTGGTTGAGAAATACTTTGATCCTTGCAATGCATCAAAGCATTCATCTGTACGGGGCAGGGGAAATGTGTCACGTCTCCTGTAATCTACACATAGCCTCAAACTGTTATCCGGCTTCCTCACAAGCACAATGGGTGAGGCATAGGCACTAATGCTTTCTTTTAAGATGCCTTTTTCAAAAAGTTGGGCTATATGTTCTCAGACTTCTTTGTACTGCATAGGAGGTATCTGTCGATAAGGCTGGATTACTGGTACCTCATCAACAAGGTGTATTTCATGTTTGACTCTCTCTGTATAACCTAGAGCTTCATCTTTTAAAGTAGAAACATCAGTCTACTTAGCCAACAGTGCGGCGAGCTTAGTTTGTTCATCTGATGACCCTCCAATATTCATCTGCTTCGAGACTGCAATTCACAATCTGACAAGAGAGGTTCCTTCTTTTCCACTGACACTTCCTCATGGTCAAGTGAAATGCGATTAAAGTGTACTTTTGCAGCCTGTTCAACACACTCTACCATACAAAGCACACCAAGCCTGGTCCTAGGTGCCAGCCACAAATCCTCCTGTGAAAAATTCACTACTTGGACTGGGAAGACGAGTTTGTCAGTGCTAACTAGAGTGGGAACTACTACAAGACCACTAGGTAGGGGTGTGTGGGAAGGCTCATACACAAGAACTCACTGACCATCTGAACAGTACAGACAGTACGGGGAACATAAAATTCACACACGAAGAGGAGGAAAATGGCACCATAGCCTTTCTGGACATGAAAATCCACCACAACGAGGATGGCAGCATAAAAATCACAGTCTACAGGAAACCAACCCACACAGATCAATACCTACTTTGGACATCGGAACACCCCACAGCACACAAGCTATCAGTCGTCAGGACATTATATGAACGAGCCACCATCATCACGGAACAAGAAGACAGACAGGAAGAGGAAAAACACATAAAACATGCACTTATACGCTGCCAATATCCAGTATGGGCCATAAACAAAGGGAAACAGCAAGTCAAAAACAAAGAAAATAAACAGGACACAAGACACAGAACAAAAGCTGAAATCAAAAACAAGGAAACCATAACTATACCATACATACGAGGGATTACGGAACCAATTCAAAGGATCATGAAAAAATACAAAATAAACACAGCAGTCAAACCACACAAAAAATTAAGACAGTTATTAGTACACCCCAAGGACAGAATAGAACAAGACAATAAATGCAATGTATTATATGAAATATCATGCAGATCATGTAACAAAACCTACATTGGAGAAACCGGAAGATTATTCACCACAAGAAAAAAAGAACACCAAAAGGAATGTGAGAAGGAAATGCAAGGACGACTCACAAGATCACAAAAAGAAAAAGCAGAACAAGAAACATTAAAATCAGCTATATCGGACCACTGCAAAAGAAATAATCACATCATGGACTGGGACAACACAAAAATTATTGGATCGGAGAGCAACAGACACAAACGTTGGATCAAGGAGGCAATAGAGATCAGAAAGCGGGGAAAAGACACCATGAACCGAGATGAGGGGGCCTTTATGCTTTCTCACACCTGGGACCACATTCTCCAGAGACCATCTGACGGCGGGAGGCGGGGCCGGCTCGGTGGATCTGACAGATCTGCTGAGCTGGCCCCGCCTACAAAAATCAGCTGATAAATGTCACCTGGCAGCAATCAGCTGACTCTTCTGATGAAGGCTGCAGTGCAGTTGAAACATGTAAAGAAGGTAAAGACATCTTTCTATTTTACTTTTGTCTTTTGGTCCAGGGTTCCCATGTTTGTACGGTTTTTCTCTGACAGTAAAATTTTCCCTAATCACATTCACCAACTCCCTGGTAGCCTTGCCTTGTTCAGAAATCCCCTTAAGGATGTCATCTAGTGTAGTTGATGACTGTTCTGATCCACCATGGGTGTAATGACTTTCGTCAGCCACACTGTTACTCACTATGTTTTTGCTCCTGACTGCTCTAAGGCCACTGGGTTTTCCTTCTAGGGACCAAGTGATAGCTTCCTGATGTACATCAAAAAGCGTAGACTCTGGCTTGTCCCTCACCAATTTGCGAAGTTCCCTTCTGAGGTTTGAATCTTTAACCCCTTCAATAAACTGATCTCTGACAGCAATTTTTGAATCAGACACTGCATCTGGCCTTTGCTTAAGAGCTGTATGGAGGATCTGTGACAGTGCATGAGAGTATTCAAAGAAATCTTCACCATCCAACTGATGACAACTGTAAAAGGTCTGCAATAACTGTGGAACACTACATTTTTCTCCATAAGCCTCTCTGAGGAAACTGAAAATGTCATCAGGATCTGCTATTTCTCCCTCAGTACATAGCCTGACCTCTTCAAGTGCTGAACCCCGGAGGTGAGAAAGAATAAAGTCAGCCTGCTCATCTGTACTAAGGTTTCTAGTCCCGATAGCCTGCTGTACTTCATTGAGGAACTCATCAATTGACCGTCCATCAACAGCACTATCTCCAGTAAAGGGCTGTATAGGGCGTTCTCTTGGCAAATAGACATATGACCTATTAGCACCACTGCTTAAAGCTGTTATCTTACCCATAGCTTTGTCGTGTTTATCACTCAACTCTGATAGCTTAGCTTGAAGCTCAGTCACAGGATCAGATTTGCCTAAGCCCTGTTCCTCATCACTCCCTGTTTCAGACAGTGTTGTGTTTGTGGTTGTCTTAGATTTTATTTCAGGATACAAAACGGTCTCTCAAAAGTCTATGGATAAATGGTGTTGTTTCTTCCAAGCTCCTCTGGTGAAGATCCTTTCTCTGTCGATGTCATCCAGTCCCCAGCGCCCTGGTCACTGATCCTCCACTGTGGCTCCTGGATGGCCCCTTTGTCTTGGCTCCCCAATAATAAACTCTGTGGATCCTCCACCACTGCAGTTATTTTTTTTTTTCTTTTTGCACTCTTTATTAGCCTTATTAATTTAGGGCAGAGAAAAAAACTCTTCTTAACCACCAGTTTTGCAGAACCCCACTCCTGGTGCCAAATTGTGTAGCCTAGCGAAATTAAACCAGCACAGGACACAATAAACTTCTTGGGTTCTTTATTCCCAATTAAAATTTAGGTTCAGTTCAATAGAAAAATAAAATAAAAGGCTTTGTACACAAATACTCTTCCACAACCCTCTTTACGTGGATATTTGGGCACTTTAGTTTCCCTAAAGGGATGTGAACTGCTCTTGTTAAAGAGTGCAAAAATAATTCTTGCTATACAGTAAAGACTAAAAAAAATGACTTGCTGAACGGTAAAGACAAAAAACAACAAAAATAATACCTGTAGTGGCTTCTGACAAAACACAAATGCCACAAAAATTATCAGGCAATTTTCACATTTAACATCTTATAATTCTTACAATAAATGTGTAAACTCTGATACATACAGGCTCTTTAGTGCATCAGGTCATACGAACATGAGCTACACAGTCCATGTGGCTATGGTGTTAGATGACTACAGCAGTTCCTCACGTTTCTGTTAACATCTATCAAATATAGTCACACACTTGCAAAAATTCTCAACTACAAATGTCTCTTAACACTGCTACTTGGTTCTTATGGGTATTTCTTGCAAGAACATACAACTTAAATTTATATTTACCTCAAGATGACAGTCAGCGCTTCCTAACATGCTCTCAAGATAGCATCAAGGCAAAAAAAAAAGAATGTTAACCTACAATCTCCCAACATTCCTTGTGTTCACAGAGAGGTTCTTAAGGGGACAGTGCAATCTAGTGAGGTGAAAGAAAATAGCAGTGGCCTTTCCACCTGGCTATGTTAACTTGCCAGGTATATAATGATGAACAAAAATTATTGTAATGGCTGGTGAAGTAAATCCTCAACAATGAAGTCACTCTTGCTTCTTTCCCTGTATATGAAGTTTAACCACACCTGTTTCCTCAGCAACTCACTATTGTTCCCGTTACCAGCGGGTTAAAACCACCAGAAATGCCTCCATTGCTTACATACCCCTTCTGGTTTTTTAAAGTATTTTAATAAGCTCATGCTTCTCTCAGACAATGAGTGAGACTCTCTGCCCACTGACTGTAACTGTCACGCGGGGAGGGCGCTTCTGAGCTCTCCATGGATGATGGTCACACACGTTGTTTGTGTGCGCACTTGTGGACAATCATTCCTTCATATTTTTTTCTTAAATTTATATTTCCTTGGTGTGGTCTGGGCCCACAGGCCACTCAGAGGTTGCTTCTGGGCTGCATATGGCCCACATGCCGCTAATTGAATAGGTCTTCCCTAGCCCATTCTCGCAGCCTATTGTCGAGTTTGATCACCAAGGAGACTAATGCGTCAAATGAATCGGGTTCATCTTGGAGGCGGGCGAGCTCATCGGGGAGGGTAGAGTTGAGCCCGTGATCGAAAACCGAGCGCAAGGCCGCATCATCCCACTCCACCTCAGCCACCAGGACCCGGAAGTTGAGAGCCTGCTCTGCCACCGAACTGGTACCTTGCCAGAGGTTCATTAAACATGTGGCCACACTCCCCTCCTGGTTGGTATGGTCAAATACCAGGATGAATTCCTCCATGAACTGGTCAAAGGAGTATGAAGGAGTGGAAATTGGGACCCTGTATAATAGCCTGAGCCCTGGCAAGGGTGCGCCCATCGAGGAGACCTGCCAAAAATCTAATGCAACTAAGGTCGGGCAGAAACTCCAGACAGACAACTCCAGATGACTGCCCCTCCCTGAGCCTGGTTCTGCTGGAGGTTTCTTCCTGTTAAAAGGGAGTTTTTCCTCTCCACCGTCGCCAAGTTGCTGGGGTCTTTCTGCAATTGTGGGGGTTTACCCTACAGTTGAAAGTGCTATGAGATGACTGTTGTTGTGAAATGGTGCTATATAAATAAAGTTGAATTGAATTGAATTGAAACTCGCCGGGGACACGATCAAAAGCTAACCAACACTGAAAAAGGAACCCATTCGCCCCCATAACGTTCCCTCATAGTGAGGAGTCGAGACCGAAACTCGACCCACAGGGACAACCAACACTGCTTAAGCCGTGACGGACACCACCAACAGGCCCTGTAAGTTGGTGTTTAGCTGAGTAAGCTGCTCTGACATTTTAGACACTTGATTGAGAAGAGTCTTAATTTGATACGCCATTTGATCTGACCAGTGCTAAAGGACAGAGTCAGGCAGCTAGCAATTCCATTGCGGTGTCTGTTGGTTCCAACTGCTGGTTCCGTGCTGACATGGTTTACAAAACTCAGACCCAGAAGCAGACAGATGAGAACGTTAGAGCAGTTTAAAAATGATTTTATTGACAATTAGTGCAAAGCCCAAATGTGATGAAGGTCTGGCAACCTTGGGGGGAGAGAAAAAAAACAGAAGTGAGTATATGTACCGTGGTGTGAAAAAGTGTTTGCCCCTTCCTGATCTCCTGATGTTTGTCATACTTAAATTTGGGGGCGGCAGTGGCTCAGAAGGTAGAGCCGGTCATCCAATAACCACATGGTTGGTGGTTTGAATCCTGCTCTCCCCGGATATCCTGCAGTTGTGTCCCTGGGCAAGACACTTCACCCCCAATTGCTCCTGGTGGGTCTGGAAGTGCTATGCTAGGTAGCATGCTGCCATCATGACATGTTCTAAAGACAATGAGTCCTGCTGCCCACACCCCACTCCACCAACACCCCCCCACTCCCAACACACAGCCTCCCAACATGACCCTCACTAAGACTCAGGTGAGGACGGAGCTGAGGAAGATCAAGGCGAGGAAGGCATCGGGACCAGACGGCATCAGCGCAAAGCTCCTCAAGTCCTGTGCAGACCAGCTGTGTGGGATTGTGGAGCACATCTTCAACCTGATCCTGAAGCTGGGGAGGGTACCACAGTTGTGGAAAACATCTTGTGTGGTACCTGTACCAAAGACTTCCCACCCCAAAGACCTGAACAGCTACAGACCAGTGGCCCTGACATCTCACATGATGAAGACCCTGGAGAGACTGCTCCTTGCTCACCTCCGCCCCCTGGTGGGACCAGCGATGGATCCACTCCAGTTGGCCTACCAGCATGGCATTGGGGTGGAGGATGCAGTGATCTTCTTCCTTCACCGTTCTCTGTCCCACCTGGAGAAGCCCGGGAATGCGGTGAGGATCATGTTCTTTGACTTCTCCAGTGCTTTCAACACTATCCAACCGATGATCCTGAAGGACAAGCTGTTGTGCACAGGGGTGAACCAGCACCTGTCATCATGGATCCTGGACTACCTCACTAACCGGCCACAATTTGTGAGAACCCAGGACTGTGTGTCCGACACGATCATCGGTAGCACAGGGGTCCCCCAGGGAACGGTGTTGGCTCCCTTCCTGTTCACCCTTTATACTGCGGACTTCTCACACAACACAACACACTGCCATCTACAGAAGTTCTCTGACGACTCTGCGATCGTCGGCCTCATCTCCAACGGAGATGAAGCTGAGTACAGAGGACTTATCCAGGACTTCGTGGACTGGTGCCATCGGAACTGCCTCCAGATCAACGCGAGGAAAACTAAGACGCTGGTGGTGGACAGCCACAGGCAAGGACAACCCCTCACAGCACCAGTAAACATACAGGGAACAGACATTGAAATGGTGACATCCTACAAATACCTGGGTGTTCATCTGAACGATAAACTAGACTGGTCACACAATACCAATGCACTCTACAAGAAGGGACAGCACAGGCTGTTCCTATTGAGGAGACTCAGGTCTTTTGGTGTACAAGGGGCGCTGCTGAAGACATTCTACAACACGGTGGTGGCATCAGCCATCACTTTTGGAGTGGTCTGCTGGGGCAGTGGCATTACAGCAGCCGATAGGAAGAGACTGAACAAACTAATCAAGAAAGCTAGCTCTGTCCTGGGGCAATGCCTTGACCCAGTGGAGGAGATAGGAGAGAGAAGGATGGTGACTAAACTGTCATCTCTGCTGGAGTTTGAGTCCCACCCTATGCAGGACATACTGAACGCACTGAGGAGCTCATTTAGCAGCAGACTACATCATCCTAGGTGCGCAACCGAGAGGTTTCGCAGGTCCTTCCTACCTACGGCTGTCAGACTGTATAACCTAAGCACGGCTGCTCGCAGAGATAGCAAAAAAACGTGACGACCTAATAGTATTGAATGCAAAAGACGCAATAGACTTACACAGTGGTCCCCTCCAGTATACAACTAGGACAATATCGGTCGCTACAGAGGGTGACAATATGTATGGGTACATATTCATACTATGTAGGATAACTAAGTAGACGGTTATGCTGTTTATTCCATCTAGCTACAATGCTCCGCACTGTGTGTATATATATTTATATATTTATTCCATCTAGCTACAATGCTCCGCACTGTGTGTATATATATTTATATATTTATTCCATCTAGCTACAATGCTCCGCACTGTGTGTATATATATTTAAATATTTATATGTACATATGTATATTTGCTGCTCTTGTTTTTCTTGTCTTCTTGAGTGTTGCTATCCCTGTGCTGTTGCAATCCTGGAATTTCCCCATTGTGGGACTAAAAAAGGCTTATCTTATCTTATCAGTGTGTGAATGTGTGTGTGAATGGGTGGATAGCAGGATCTGTAAAGTGCTTTGGTCATCAAGAGATAAGAATAAAAGTGCTATACAAGTGAATACCATTTACCATTTTAAATATTTCAGATCATGAAACAAATTTAATTATTAGGCAGCAATAACACAAGTAAACACAAAATGCAGTTTTTAAATGAAGGTGTTTATTATTAAGGTTAAAAAAAATCCAAACCTACTTGGCCCTGTGTGAAAAAGTGATCCCCCCCCCCACACACACACCCCTGTTAGAACATAAATTAACTGTGGTTTATCACATCTTTGGAAAGCTGAGTTCAATTTCCCTAGCCACACCCAGGCCATCAGTCCACTTCTGTGGACTGATGAGACAAAAGTTGAACTTTTTGGAAGGTGTGTGTCCTATTACATCCGGTGTAAAAGTAACACAGTATTTCAGAAAAGGAACATCATACCAACAGTAAAATATGGTGGTGGTAGTGTGATGGTCTGGGGATGTTTTGCTGCATCAGGACCTGGAAGACTTGCTGTGGTAAATGGAACCATGAATTCTGCTGTCCACCAAAAAATCCTGAAGGAGATGTTATGGGATCTTTTGTGACCTCTTGGATGAGTCGTCGCTGCGCTCTTGGGGTAAGTTTGGTCAGCTGGCGACTCCTGGGAAGGTTCACCACTGTTTCATGTTTTTGCTATTTGTGGAAAATGGCTCTCACTGTGGTTCGCTGGAGTCCAAAAGCCCTAGAAATGGCTTTATAACCTTTTCTGGACTCATAGATCTCAATTACTTTGTTTCTCACTTGTTCCTGAATTCTTTGGATGATGTCTAGCTTTTGAGGATCTTTCTGTCTACTTCACTTTGTCAGGCAGGTCCTATTTAAGTGATTTCTTGAGTGAGAACAAGTGTGGCAGTAATCAGGCCTGGGTGTGGCTAGAGAAATTGAACTCAGCTTTCCAAAGATGTGATAAACCACAGTTACTTTATGTTTTAACGGGGGAGGGGGGCAATCACTTTTTCACACAGGGCCATGTAGGTTTGGATTTTTTCCCCTTAATAATAAACACCTTCATTTAAAAACTGTATTTTGTGTTTACTTGTGTTATCTTTGTCTAATATTTAAATTTGTTTGATGATCTGAAACATTTAAGTGTAACAAACATATACAAAAAAAAAGAGAAATCAGGAAGGGGGCAAACACTTTTTCACACCACTGTATATAAGCACTAGCTTCAGCCTACACCCTTTCGGTTGTTCTATGTGTCCTACATATTTTTGTGGTTTTTATTGTATGTTCATTACCGAATAAAATTCTTATTCATTCATTCAAATTAATTTTATTATAAAATAAAAAATGGAGAATTAATTCAACATATCGAAATATTTCTATGGGTTACATTAATCAAGCTTGACTGTTCTTAGCAACTTAAATTTAAATTGGTTACAAAATAAAAATCAGGCAGAATAAGGTCAGCTTACTTACAGCCGTTTGTATCCTGTGCAGGTCCTGATGCGGGATGCTTGATTTAGATAGGCACGTAAACAAGCAGAGCACATCAGCTATAACTTTTTACTAAACTGATTTTAAAAAGTTAACGTTACCAATTGCTCCCCACTTCCATGCATGTCTAAACATAGCAAACATGTCATGAGTGGACCTTGGTGTGCCTTAAGAAGTTTTATTTTATTACAAAATACAGAACAGTTTTAATTTGTACCAATTGTACCAAAAGGCTTCGGGGTCCGGACGGAGGATGCTCAGAGTCCGGATCCGGAATCCACCAGTTGGTGACTCCTGCTTTAACATATACAACAGAAATCCTACTGTCAGGATAATGTGCTTTAAGGAACATTTTATTTATTTTGAAACCTAAAAAATTATTTTAATAAATTAAAAAGAGCAAAAATGGACTTCAGAATCAGAATCACAATCAGAAAAAGATTATTGCCAAGTACATTCACAAGTAAATAACTGGTAAATATACAAGGGATTTGACTTGACACTGAGAATGTCATAGGTGACATTTTCAATGACGCGGCAGCCATGAGGCGCCTGTCAGCAGAGAGGGAACAGGAAGTAATGGGGAAGAGGGGGGGTGAACACAATAGGAGAGAGAAAAAAGCATTGATTGTCAGAATAATGTTCATATATGATCGATATTATGATTACAAGAAAAAAACTCTCAATGCACAATTAGCAGACAATAGAATCCATACAATGACACAAAGAGAGCAGTGAATGAATGAATCTTCAAGTCAGTATAGTGAGTCAGTGTGAGTGTGTGTGTTGAGTGCAATCAGTGATATCAGTTGGAGGACAACAAAAGTCTCTTCCCGCAGCAGATGTTATGTCTACCGTCTGAGCAGAGGCGCATGTCCTTGGCACGGCAGATGGAATAGTTTGCCAGACAGCTGGCTGTCCTTGAGAGTCAAATGCTGCCCGCCATGTTATGAAAACAAGTATACTGAAGATAATCTAGAGGACTGAGTGCTGAGGGCATCAAAACAGGTCGAATAGCACTGACTTCAGAGAAAAAACTTTCTATTCTCTTACAGATTCAGTGCTCAAATCCTTCATGGCTGGGCGTTGAAATCGAATCATGGACGGCTCTCAGCGTGATCGTGATATAATCCATTTTCCTGTACAGTTCTCCATTAGCCGCTGTCAGAGTCCTGCCCAGTTGGTCAATTTGATGGGTGAGCCTCGCCGGGTCCGCTTTTTGATAGGCTCCGTCCATCTTCTTCAATTTGCGGTACACCAGAACAATCCCAGATCCAATCAGTAGAATTCTGATGACCATTGCTCCGAAAAGGTATAAATCTTCAATATCTTCGATAGAGAGATCACACAGGCACAAGAGTTTCCAATTGCTTGTGTCCTTCAAATAACCCGCAGCAGCTGTTCCTGCGGGGCAAATCGGCTCCCCCGGGCCAGATTTTCTCGTTGAAAAAACAGTGTCAAAGCCCAGCTTATTAAATCCATAATTTCGTTCGATAATCAGCAGTAAAGACACGCAGACAGACAATAGCAAGCTGGGATCCAGTCAGTTAGGGAAGGAGAGAGATAAGGAGCTGGAGCTGGGAGGAAAAGCGTCTGCTCTCTTTGGAGGGCGGAAGTGACTTAGAATCAGAATCAGAATCAGAATCAGAATCAGGTTTATTGCCATTGTTCATGTAGTACACAAACTAGGAATTTGTCTCGGTACAATGCTGCAACATTAAACATGATAAGATAAGAGAAATAAACTATACATGTAATAAAGTGTAGGATAAGATTAAGTGATACTGGTCAACAGTTAAAATATATATTAGCCAGCAGCAGATACTGTGGAGAACTATATAGTGCAGTCGGTAATGCAGGAAGAAAACAGTGATGATTGACATGAGTCTGGTTGAGCTGCTGTACATGGTGCACGAGAGTCACTTAGTGTTCAGCAGTCTAATGGCAGAGGGGAAGAAGCTGTTCATGTGACGGGAGGTTTTAGTCTGGATGGACCGAAGTCTTCTACCAGAGGGGAGGGGGGCAAACAGTACATGACCAGGGTGTGAGGGATCGGCTATGATCCGGCCAGCACGCCTCCGGGTCCTGGAGATGTACAGATCCTGGAGAGATGGGAGCTTGCAGCCGATCACCTTCTCAGCAGTGCGCACGACGCGCTGCAGCCTTAGTCTGTCCCTGGCAGTGGCTCCTGCGTACCACACGGTTATGGAGGTGGTGAGGATGGACTCGATGATGGCTGTGTAGAACTGCACTAACATCTTGGTGGGTAGCTTGAGCTTCCTCAGCTGCCGCAGGAAGAACATCCTCTGCTGGGCTTTTTTGATGAGTGAGCTGATGGTCAGCTCCCATTTGAGGTCCCTGGTGATGGTAGTGCCTAGGAAGCGGAAGGAATCAGCAGTGGTGATGGGAGAGCCTGAGAGGGTGAGGGGGGGCAGAGGAGTAGTGACTTTCCTGAAGTCTACAATCATCTCCACTGTCTTCAGAGCGTTCAGCTGCAGGTTGTTATTGCTGCACCAGGACGCCAGCTGGGCCACCTCTCTCCTGTAGGCGGACTCGTCGCCGTTGGAGATGAGCCCGATGAGGGTGGTGTCGTCCGCAAACTTGATCAACTTGACAGACTGGTGGCTGGAGGTGCAGGAGTTGGTGTAAAGGGAGAAGAGTAGGGGGGAAAGTACACAGCCCTGGGGTGATCCGGTGCTGATGCTAGTATAGTCTGAGACAGTCTTTCCCAGCCGCACATGCTGCCTCCGGTCCGTCAGGAAGTCGATGATCCACCTGCAGAGGGAGTCAGGCACGTTGAGCAGGGACAGCTTGTCCCGGAGCAGAGCGGGGCGGATGGTGTTGAATGCGGAGCTGAAGTCCACAAACAGGATCCTGGCGTAGGTTCCCGGGGAGTCCAGGTGCTGCAGGATGGAGTGGAGGGCCAGGTTGACTGCATCGTCTACAGACCTGTTGGCTCGGTAGGCAAACTGCAGCGCGTCAAGGAGAGGGGTGGTGATGGACTTGAGGTGGGACAGGACCAGGCGCTCAAAGGACTTCATGACTACAGAGGTGAGCGCTACAGGTCTGTAGTCATTAAGTCCAGTGATCCGTGGCTTCTTGGGGACAGGGATGATGGTGGAGGATTTGAGGCAGGATGGCACGTGGCATAACTTAAGGGAGGTGTTAAAAATGTCTGTGAATACAGGAGCCAGCTGTTTCGCACAGAGTCTCAGGGTGGAGGGAGACACGCCGTCTGGGCCGGGGGCCTTGCGCGGGTTCAGTCTGGAGAACTGTTTGAGCACATCCTGCTCACTGATGATAAGGGGAGGGGGGGAGGTGGGGGGGGTGCCTTAAATGAAGTAGGGAATGTGGAGGCTGTGGAGCTGGAGGGAGGGGGGGAGTTGGACACAGATGACGAGGTGTCAAAACGGGCATAGTGTTGGGACAGTCTCTGACAAAGGGCTTTGTCATCCTGACCTTTAGGAGCCTGAGGCCGATAGTTGGTGATCTGCCTCAGTCCTCTCCACACGGAAGCCGAATCATTAGCAGTGAACTGCTGCTGGAGTCTCTCTGAGTACACAGATTTAGCCCTCTTCAGCTCTCTGTTAAACCGATATTTAACCTCCCTGTAGCAGTCCCTGTCTCCACTTTTCAGCGCTGCTTCCTTCTCCTTCCTGATCTGTCTGAGCTTAGCTGTGAACCAGGGTTTGTCATTAGAGTAACTCACCCTGGTGCGTGATGGAAGAATGTTCTCTTCACAAAAGTGGATATATGAGTTCACAGTGTCCGTGTACTCATCCAGATCATGCGTGGCTCCTTTAAGCATGCCCCAGTCAGATATTTCCATGCACGTTTCCAGCTTCTCCTCAGCATCACTGGTCCGTATCTTCGTAGTGCTCACAACAGGTTTAGTGAGCTTCAATCTCTGTCTGTATGTGGGAATGAGGTGAACCATCACGTGATCAGATAATCCCAGCGCAGCTCGAGGGACAGCGCGATATGCGTCTTTCACTGTGGTGTAACAGTGATCCAGTGTGTTTAATCCTCTGGTGGGGCATTTAATAAACTGTTTGTAGCGGGGGAGATCGTGGCTCAGATTGCACTGATTAAAGTCGCCAGCCACAATAATCAGCGAGTCTGGAAAACTCCGCTCTGTGTGTTGAATGTGATCCGCGAGCACGCGCTGAGCTTCGCGCGTGTCCGCGTCGGGAGGGGCGTACACAGCGATCAGTATAAAAGAAGCAAACTCCCGTGGGGAATAAAAAGGCTTGCAGTTGATAACAAGAAATTCCAAGGCAGGAGAACAGTGTTTGGAAATTTCCGTTACATCAGAGCACCAGCTACAGTTGATGTAGAAGCAGACACCGCCTCCTGTGGTCTTGCCGGAAAGCTCTGTGTCACGATCAGCACGGAAGAGCTGGAAGCCGTCGAGGCGCAGCGCGCTGTCCGGTATATTTTCCCGGAGCCAGGTCTCAGTAAAGCAGAGGACAGCTGAGGAGGCGAGGTCCTTAAAACGCATCAGCAGTCTCAGTTCATCCACCTTGTTAGAGAGAGAGTTGGTATTGGACAGAAATATGCCAGGCAGCGCCGTTCGCGAGCCTCTCCTGCGAAGTCGTACGAGAGCGCCCGCTCGTCTTCCTCTCTTCCGCCGTCTCACTTTCCGAGCCAAACAATAAACCAGATCGGCGGCAGGGGCTAGAAAAACTGGGAGGAGGTCCGTGGGGGTCAAAGTCCTGATATTTAAAAGTTCTTCACGGGTATAAGTGCAAGCAGACACACAATTGACAAACAAAAACAAACAAAGAGCGCAGCGAAGCACCATGTCGACCGCTGTGGGCGCCATCTTGGATTGGAAGTCCATGTGCTGGACTTAGTCCAGCACATGGATTTTAAATGAATAATGTTCAAAATAATGTTGCAGAGTAGGCCAATATAGCAATATACAGTAGCAGGCTCAAAACATTACAATACCAGCTTTGGTTAATACCAATACTTTATGAATGACAGTAAGAGCCTTGTTTCTCCACGTGACGTGTGCAGCTGCTCAGTGCTTTGCCTTCACTCTTCACTCTCTTGTCCCTCACACTAGGCATTGAGGGTGAACCAAACATTTGTTGGGGAAAAAAAAATGACATTATTTTGCTTACATCGCCAGTAGTCTGGGTAACCTTACGGACACCACCAAAGGCATCCATCCAAGAAAATGGATAATGGATAGATGGTGGCCGTAGCCCACCTGACATTAGTGACGTCAGGTGGGCTACGGCCAGAGTATACTGTATATAGCCACACGAGTCGGCTGCCTGTTGCAACAGCCTTTTTTTTATCTTCCTTCTTCTTTCTACACCTTTCACTCTGTATATATATCACGGACGCACGGATCGCCCCGGGTCGGCGGACGGAGCCACGGTTTGCAGCGGGAGACGTTACAGTGGGGAGGAGCTAGTGCTAGCTAGCACTTGGCCGCCGCCCGGTGCTAATGGGAAACTCGACATACCGGGAGCTGTAGCGAAAACGAAGCGGGTGCCGGGCTGGAGTTTAGGCGGCGTGAAAGAAATATAAGACAGAATAATAAAGAGCGATGGCAAGAACCAAGCAGACCGCCCGTAAAATCTACTGGAGGAAGAAGCCCCCCAGGAGACAGCTAGCCACCAGGGCTGCTCGGAGAGGCGCTCCGGCCACCGGCAGAGTGAAGAGGTCTCGCCGTCACAGGTCCGTGGCTCTGAGAGAGATCCGTCGCTGCCAGAAATCCACGGAGCTGCTCATCCGTAAGCTGCCCGTCCAGCGCCTGGTGAGGGAGATCGCTCAGGACTTCAAGACCGTCCTGCGTTTCCTGAGTTTCGCCGTCATGGCTCTGCAGGAGACCAGCGAGACCCACCTGGTGGTCTCTTCTTCGCTAAGGGGGTCACCATCATGCCCAAAGACTTCCAGCTGGCCCGCTGCATCCACGGAGAGAGAGCTTAGACTTTCTGCTGCACATCCACCAGCCATAATGCTCTGCACTGTGTGTCTATATATATATACATTTATAGTAATATGGACATATGTTTGCTAGATGTTGTTTTTTCTTGCCTTCTGATTGTTGTTCTGAGTGTTGCTGTCCCTGTGCTGTTGCAATCCTGGAATTTCCCCATTGTGGGACTAATAAAGGCTTATCTTATCTTATAGTTGTGTGTTCTCAATAAAGGTAGTTTGCTGCATGGCTTAAGACAGACTCCAGACTCTGATTACCGACATAACAGTTGGTACGATGTTCCTTTTCTGAAATGCTGTGTTACTTTTACATCAGATGTAATGGGACACACACCTTCCAAAAAGATCAACTTTTGCCTCGTCAGTCCACAGAGTATTTTCTCAAAGTCTTGGGGATCATCAAGATGTTTTCTGGCAAAACTGAGACAAGCCTTTATGTTATTTTTGCTCAGCAGTGGTTTTCATCTTGGAACTCTGCCACGCAGACCATTTTTGCCCGGTCTCTTTCTTAAGGTGGAGTCATGAACACTGACCTTAACTGAGACAAGTAAGGCCTGCAGTTCTTTGGATGTTGTTGTGACGTCTTTTGTGATCTCTTGGATGAATCGTCACTGCGCTCTTGGGGTAATTTTGGTCAGCCGGCCACTTCTGGGAAGGTTCACCCCTGTTCCATGTTTTCGCCATTTGTGAATAATGGCTCTCACTGTGGTTTGCTGGAGTCCCAAAGCTTTAGAAATGGCTTTGTAACCTTTTACAGACTGATAGATCTCAATTACTTAGTTTCTCATTTGTTCCTGAATTTCTTTGGATCGCACCCGATGTCATGCTTTTGAGAATCTTTTGGTCTTCTTCATTTTGCCAGACAGGTCCTATTTAAGTGACTTCTTGATTGAGAACAGGTGTGGCAGTAATCAGGCCTGGGTGTGGCTAGAGAAACTGAACTCAGCTTGCCAAAGATGTGATAAGCCACAGTTAATTTATGGTTTAACGGGGTGGGGGATCACTTTTTTACACAGGGCCATGTAGGTTTGGATTTTTTTTTACCCTAATTAATAAACACCTTCATTTAATAACTGCATTTTGTGTTTACTTGTGTTATATTTGTCTAACATTTAAATTTGTTTGATGATCTGAAACATTTAAGTGTGACAAACATAAAAAAAAATGAGAAATCAGGAAGGGGGCAAACACTACTGTATGTGCACATTCTCATTTGTGTTTTGTCTACACTACTTGTTTCCAACTTCCATTTTAACTTTTAGTTTGGTTGTACACGTTTTTGCATACACAATCATGCTTTAGATTCTTTGATAAGAACACAAGCCTATTCAATGCAGCCTGCCCCAGATTATCCAGAGGGCTTACCGGGACAGGATCCCTGGGACCCGGGCCCATCATAAAAAGGCAATTTTGACCTATGTCACCCTTGCATCCAGTCAAGGAAGAACAGACACTGAGCTGCAATGACAGTTTGAATCTAAATGTGGTTACTGGAACAAAGTTCTGAGAAGAGTGGTGGCTGGTGTCAAATTTTTGGCAGAGAGGGGGTTAACATGACTGCCACAGGCACTCGGTTGCGCCATAAGCCCCTAGTGGTCAAGATTTTTTTCAAGAAAATGCTCAATTCAGATAGAGATTTCCAAGGCTATAGCTTAAAACTGATAAGAGATAATGGCTTACTGTCAATTAGAAAGATGTAGAATATGATCCAAAGTTTGAGATAGGAGTAAATTTACATATCTAATTTGCAAAATGCAACCCAGCCATAACAAATTACATTACTTTCTGTCAAAAATGGACTTTTGGACATATTTACACAAAGGACGGTTTTGTTTTCTTGTCACCGGTTTTGTTTTGGGTTTTTTGTTATCTTCTCTTCAAAGTATATGAACCAGAACATTAGTAGAATGTCAACAAACAAAGAAATTCGTCAGACTTATAGCTGGCCAGGCAGCTCTCGCTTTGTCCATTTTTGTTCATCCTGGTCGTTATTTTGCCTTCTGTCAGTCATTTGCGCTTTCTCTCCCACATGCAGAAATTCTTATGATTATCCCATCTCAATTTTGCTTTTATTCCGCCACAATTTATCTTATATGACGACATGGAACCGGCACAATTTTTGTTTCGTCAAATGGTGCTGGCAGGTTCCAGCGTTGCCCACCCTCTGTTATAACAAAATGTAAACATTCACCTTCATTAGCTAAATAATCTCTTTTCAGAATCATAGTTGGCAAATTTGAGAGCAAATGGGTCCTCCGTCTGCGATCGAGTAAGTCCACAGCAATCGGTAACATCCACATTTGTTAGTCTAAAAGTTTATTCTTCTCTGCTGTCCAGAAGGATGCTTCTATGTCTGCCATCAGTCCTCCAAGGCAAGAGCAGTAAGTTATACGTGTCTTCCACCTTGTGAGGTGGAATCCTTTGTACAACTTAAATCAACTGGGGAGTTTTTGGCCACGTCATATAACATCACATGACAGGCGCAGCACTGCGCCTGTGGCAGTGGGGGCGCTATCTGTCCATGAAACCTTGCCACAAGAAGGGTTAAGTCCAACAAGTAACTGATCCATCAGTCAAAAATAGAATTTCTAAAAGAAATGTTAAACTTTGAATGAAAGTTCTCCAGTTACGTGCAATAAGTAACTGCGTCCTTCAGTCCAAAAACCCAGAATATTTTGTGGTATCAAAATTAGGGATGAGCCAATACCACTTTTAAGTTATAGTTGTTTTGTTTTTCTTATTTCAGACAAGGATGAAAAGGAGATGGTTTAACTTTACCTTGACATGTTTCTACTGGCGTCTGCAGTCTTCCTCAGAAGCATTGCCTGATCGCTGTGACGTGTCGTATATCAGCAGTTTTTCCTAGGCATAGCCAGCCCAGGGTAACTGTCAGATCCATTGGGCTGGCCACGCCCCCTGCCATCCAATGGTCTCTGGAGAATATAGCCCCAGGTGTGAGAAAACATAAATGCTCCCTCATCCCGATTCAAGCTGTCTTTGCTTCGCTTTCTGATTTCTATAGCTTCCTTGAGCCAAAGTTTGTGTCTGTTGCTCTCCGATCCAATGATTTTTGCATTGTCCCAGTCCATGATATGATTATTTCTTTTGATCTGCTATTGCTGATTTTAGTTTCACTTGTTCTACCTTTTCTTTTTGCAATGTCCTGAGTCATCCTTGTGTTTCCTTCTCAACTTCCTTCTAGTGTTCTTTGTGTCTTATGGTGAATGATCTTCCCATTTCTCCGATGTAAGTCTCGTGTGTAAATTACAGGATCTGCATGATATTTCATATTTTATAAAGCCTAAAAAAAGCCTAAATAGAACAAGCCTTTTGCCTTGTTCTATTTTGTCCTTTGGGTGTACTAATAACGGTCATGATCGAGGGCACGGATGTGTGCAGTGCTCAGTCTCCAGTTTTAGTTAGTCTTTTCTGTTTGCTTCATTGTTTTCCTGTTTGCTGTATTTGGTTCCTGGTTGAATACTGTCATTCTGTGTTTGTAGTGTTATTATTTACATTTTGGGATTGCATTGCTCTTGTGTCATTATGGTTTCTGGTTAGTGCTTTATTTTGACAGTGCTGTGCAGCTCCCAGCTGTCAAACTGGTCCGCGGGCTGCACAGCTGTCACTGAATGTATTTCTTTCGCCACTCATATTTCACACCTGCTGCCTATCTTGTATGTGGTATTTAACCGTTTGAGTGTGACTGTCACCAAACTGCTACATAACCACTAGTAGTCAACAGTGGTAAAGAATTTTTTCAAAAAACTAGTCAGATCAGATGTCAGAACTTTCCAAGGCTATAACTTTAAAGTGGTAAGAGATAATGGCTTACTGTCTATTAGAAAGATGTAGAATATGATCCAAAGTTTCAGATAGGAATAGATTTTTTCATCTAATTTGCATAATTCTGCATGCATAATTCATAAATGGTCAAAAGTGGACTTTGGGCATATTTACATAAAGAATGGTTCTGCTTTATGTCACTGTTTCTTGTTTGTTTGTTTTTTTCTTATCTTATCTTTTAAGTATTTAAAGTATATGAACCAGAAATTCAGTAGAATGTACACAAACTGGAATACAATCAGACCTACCGCTGGTGGAGTGTTGATGGTGGCATGTTCATTTGTCCACTCTCGTCATCTACAATCCTTATTTCGTCTTCTGCCAGGCAATTTTTCTTTCTCTTCCACATCCAGAAAGTCTCACATGAATCTTGTTATTTATTCCACCACAAATTCCGTCATAAATGCCATGATTGTTTGCAATTTCACTCAAAAGCGCCACTATCATCCCACTGGCGACCGGACATATTTAACTGTGAAGGTCTTCTTCTTCTTCTCTGTTTCTTAAAGAAGAAGATTCTTCTTCTGTGGTGTATCCCGTGTCCTCCAAAACTTGTCTGCCAATTTGGGTATGGGCATGATACCACAAATGGTCCATCGAGTACAGTGTCCATAGAGAACAGTGTTTTTGACAAGTGATTACAACTTCACAGACAACTTCACAGACATAGTGCTGCACTGTGCCACTAGGGGTGCGTGAAATATACACACGTGGACAAAATTGTTGGTACCCCTCTGTTAATGAAAGAAAAACCCACAATGGTCACAGAAGTAACTTGAATCTGACAGAAGTGGTAATAAATAAAAATTCTATGAAAATTAATCAATGAAAAACAAACAATGCTTTTGAATTGTGGTTCAACAGAATTATTTTAAAAAAAAACAAACTCATGAAAGAGGCCTGGACAAAAATGATGGTACCCTTAACTTAATATTTTGTTGCACAACCTTTTGAGGCAATCACTGCAATCAAACGATTTCTGTAACTGTCAATGAGACTTCTGCACCTCTCAGCAGGTATTTTGGCCCACTCCTCATGAGCAAACTGCTCCAGTTGTCTCAGGTTTGAAGGGTGCCTTCTCCAGATGGCATGTTTCAGCTCCTTCCACAGATGTTCAATAGGATTTAGATCAGGGCTCATAGAAGGCCACTTTAGAATAGTCCAATGTTTCGCTCTTAGCCATTCTTGGGTGTTTTTAGCTGTGTGTTTTGGGTCATTATCCTGTTGCAAGACCCATGACCTGCGACAGAGACCAAGCTGTCTGACACTGGGCAGCACATTTCTCTCTAGAATACCTTGATAGTCTTGAGATTTCATTGTACCCTGCACAGATTGAAGACACTCTGTGCCAGATGCAGCAAAGCACCCCCAGAACATAACAGAACCTCCTCCATGTTTCACAGTAGGGACAGTGTTCTTTTCTTGGTATGCTTCATTTTTGCGTCTGTGAACATAGAGCTGATGTTCCTTGCCAAAAAGTTGCAGTTTTGTCTCGTCTGTCCATAGGACATTCTCCCAGAAGCTATGTGGCTTGTTAACATGCAGTTTGTCAAATTCCAGTCTGGCTTTTTTATGATTTGTTTTCAACAGTGGTGTCCTCCTTGGTCGTCTCCCACAAAGTCCATTTTGGTTCAAACAACGACGGATGGTGCGATCTGACACTGATGTACTACCTTGACCTTGGAGTTCACCATGAATGTGTTTAGAGGTTGTTCTGGGCTCTTTTGTTAACATTCGTATTATCCGTCTCCTCCTGCGGCCACGTCCAGGGAGGTTGGCTACAGTCCCGTGGATCTTAAATTTCTGAATAATATGTGCAACTGTAGTCACAGGAACATCAAGCTGCTTGGAGATGGTCTTATAGCCTTTACCTTTAACATGCTTGTCTATAATTTTCTTTCTAATCTCCTGAGACAACTCTCTCCATTGCTTCCTCTGGTCCATGTTTAGTATGGTACACACCATGTCAACAAACAGCACAGTGACTACTTGTCACCCTTTAAATAGGCCGACTGACTGATTACAAGTTTGTAGACACCTGTGATGTTAATTAGAGGACAGATCTTGGTTGAACATGTCCCTATGGTCACATTATTTTCAATCTTTTCTAGGGGTACCATCATTTTTCTTCAGGTCTGTTTCATGAGTCAGCGCTCCCAGGCTTCTGCCTTCCTTCCAACGTTGAGCCCCCGCTATCCTCCAGCACCCTTGCCATCCATTATTTGTATGTGTTGTGTAGTTATTTGTCTGTCTTTACTTTAATAAATGTGCAAAACACACAGTGAGTATTTGATGTCCATCACACTTTCTTTTTAACCATGGCTGCATTGAATTTGGTACCACAGCTCTCACTGACTCTGACACGAAGCAGAGCTTTATTTCTGAGAGTCTGGCAACTCGACTGAAGCGCCCATGCCAATACCTGGAGGTTCCATTAAATTTGGTAACCATCTCTGGAGAGCCACTCACTAAGGTTTTCAAGAGAACAGAACCCATTTCTATCTTAGTGTCTGGCAATCACTGGGAGCAATTACGTTTTTTTGTTTTACCCACCTCATCTTTTTCTGTTATTCTGGGTTACCCATGGCTAAGACTACACAATCCTGTTATTGATTGGCAGACAGGCAGGATTATCTCTTGGAGCTCTTTTTGTTTATCCGCTTGCCTCCAGTCAGCTGCATGTTCCCCAACAGTTCCCCTTAACCCTTTGCCCACCAAGACACCAGATCTTGTCAACGTTCCTTCTGAGTATCACTATTTGGCCCTAGTCTTCAGCAAGGCAAAGGCACTTTCCCTACCCCCTCACCGCCCTTATGACTGTGCTATTAACCTCCAGGTCGGGGCCACCTTTCCCTCTAGCAGACTTTATAGCTTGTAAGCTCTGGAAAGCGAGGCCATGAAGAGACTCATCAAGGAGTCTTTAAACAGGCATCATCAGACCCTCATTAGCGGTGGGGGGGGCGGGGTTTTTCTTTGTGAGCAAGATGGAGGGATCCCTGCGGCCCTGCATTGACTTTAGGGAGCTAAATAACATCACTGTCAAGGATAAGTACCCTCTACCCCTCATCAATTCCACTTTCGAACAGTTGCAAGGTGCCTGTGTGTTTACTAAACTGGACCTTTGCAACGTGTGAATAAAAAATAAAAAGTTTTATTGTCTTAATGAATTGTTTAAAATGTCATGATTTTAATGCTGAGTGTTTGTTCATAGAAAAAATGGGGTCACAGTCAGCAGATGAGCTGTGCGTGGAAAGTTACTGAGAGAAAATCTGTTACCTCGTACCTGGATGTGTCTGGCAACTGCTGAGAATATACAGAAAGGCAAAGGGTCACAGTGGGCCAAAAGACAAAGCATCAAGATTAGGGTCTCCTGGGAGTGAGGAGTCTGGCTGGGGGAGATGATATGAGTGTGTATGTGACTGAGAGCATGAGAAGGGGCCAATGACGCAAGACACCGGCGCCAGCACTGGGCCAGTCGAATGAAAAGACTCGGAGCTTCACCCATCATGAAAAGCAGGAATAAAAACTTTGTCTGATGCTTGGGACTTGTTCTTTCACTTCTTCAGAGCACTTCAGGTCATCTGACTGCTGTGTAGAAGTCAGGACCTTTCGATGCTATTGCTCATCTAAGTCTCAGTAAATGATTGATTAATTGATAGTCTAAACTAATTCTGACTTTATTTATTTCATTTTGAGTATAAAACTGTCTCAGTGGAATCCTGATCCCGACAACTTTGGTGGTCCGTACGGGGAATTCCACCAGAAGGCGTTAAGGACACACTGGTCCTGGTAAGTTGGTCTCCAACTGAATGGAATTTGGCACACCAGTCCGGCCTGAAGGACTGAAAAGGTGAGGCACCACCTGTTACATCAAACTGTACTATGTAGGACTCAAATCTGAATTATGGTGTATCACAATCTAAGTAAGTTGTGGATCAAATAGTATCCCAAATTTTTTACCTAAATTTATAAGAAATTTTGAAAATTGAGAGCTAGTTGTGCTTATTGGGCATAGTCAGTTTAAGCTAGAAGTCACAAATTGGATTCAAAGACCGAAGTGAGTCAGGGACCATTCGACCGTTCCGTACTCGGGATGAGTGAGTGAGTATAAGGAGAACTGAAGCCAGAAGTCCTCACACCTTAGATGGTGATAACTCCTTGGGACCAAAAATTTAATTGAGTGCCCAAAGTAACTCCAAAACTCTGCCAGAAGCCAGAGTCACTCTCCTACAGCTGCCTGAAGTCAGTTGTATCTCTGAATCAGAGGGAAGAGTGGGCCAGTAAAGCAACATCACATATTGGGTGAACTGGGGTTGGGAAAATTAAAACTGTGAAAGTGTGTATGTGTTCTTGAGCAAGACACCAAACTCCCAGTTGTTTCTGGTGGGTCAGGCCAGTGGCGGTGCTTAGCTGCTCTTCCCCCATCAGTGTGTTAATGGGTGCTATTTCTGCTGGCTTTTGGCTCTGTGTCACTAATGCCCTTTGGGACAGGAAGATGAGACCCACACAATGAACTGTGAGTTTGGGCAATTTATTGAACAAAAAGGCAACAAACATAAAGTTCAACAAGGTGCACTCAACACAAAATACAAATGAGGAAGAAAACCTACAGATAACGCACCTAGAACAGGGCAGGGCTCTGGTGGAGATGAGGAGAGTCCAAACAAGTCTGCGGTGAAGAAAAAATAAAATTACAGCCCTTAAGTAGGAACAAAATCCATTTACACAATCAATGACAGGTGTGGGCATATGAGCGGGCAGGAGAAAGCAAATGAAATATAATTAGGACCATCTGGGGCAGAGAGAGGAGCGAACCAAAGCTGACAGCTGACAGGGCAACAGCCACACAGAGCACCATGCCATTGACAGCTGTCAACCAGAAAAAGAACAACAGTGGAAAAAAAAGAATAAAATATCAACCCAAGCAGGAAAAAAAAGTATAAATTAATACACAATAAAAGTGTAACAAAACTAGAACACAAATGAGAAGATTCAATTCAATTCAGTTCAACTTTATTTATATAGCAGCATTTCACAACAACAGTCATCTCATAGCACTTTCAACTGAAGACCCCAGCAATCAGGCGATTCCCTGTGAGCAAGCGCTTGGTGACAGCGGAGAGGAAAAACTCCCTTTTAACAGAAAGAAACCTCCAGCAGAACCAGGCTCAGGGAGGGGGAGTCATCTACTGCGACTGGCTGGGGGTGAGGGGATAGAGAAGATGAAAAGAACAGACATGTAGACCGCAAACAGCACGATGGGGACTCAATCAGTGGGAGAGAACAAACAGATGTTAATGACCAGCAAAAAAAAAAAAAAAAAAAATTCATTGAGAGTGAAGAAAGGAGTGAAGCCCAGTACATTATTGGAGGTCCCCCGGCTGTCTAAATCTATTAGCAGCATAACTAAGGGAGGGTTCAGTGACAGATGATCCCTCCCTAATTGTAGGCTATATCAAAAAGGAAGGTTTTAACCCTGTTCTTAAAAACAGAGATCGAGTCTGACTCCCGAATCCAGATTGGCAGCTGGTTCCACAGGAGAGGAGCTTGATAACTGAAGGCTCTGCCCCCCATTGTACTTTTGGAGATTCTAGGTATTACAAGTAATCCAGCATTTTGGGAGCGTAGTGCTCTGTTAGGATAATAGGGTAGTATCAGATCTTTTAAATAAAAAGGGGCCTGATTATTTAGAGCTTTGAAAGTGATAAGAAGGATTTTAAACTTAATTCTAAACTCTATGGGAAGCCAATGAAGGGAGGCCAGAACCGGAGAGATATGATCTCTCTTTCTAGTACCTGTTAAAACTCTTGCTGCAGCATTTTGGATCAACTGAAGACTTTTTAAAAGATGTTTTAGAAGAACCTGATAATAAAGAGTTACAATAATCTAATCTCGAGCTAACAAAAGCGTGGATCAGTTTCTCAGCGTCACTCTGAGACAAGCTACTCCTAATCTTGGCAATATTACACAAATGATAGAAGGCAGTCTCAGAAACGAATTTAATATGTGAACTAAAAAAAAGATCTTGATCAAAAATAACTCCAAGGTTCCTCACAGAGCTATTAAGAGAAAGAATAACTGCATCCAAACTAAAAGTTTGATTTGGAAAGGTATTTCTAAGGTTTTTTGGACCAACAAGAATGACTTCAGTCTTATCAGAATTTAATAGTAGGAAATTACAAGTCATCCAAGCTTTGATTTCCTTAACACAGGCTTCTAACTTGTTTAATTGATTACTATCATCTGGCTTCATTGACAGGTATAATTGTGTATCATCTGCATAACAATGAAAATGTATACAGTGCTTTCTAATAATGTTGTCTAAGGGAAGCATATATAAACTAAAAAGAGTAGGGCCTAGCACAGATCCCTGTGGAACTCCATGACTGAGCTTTGAGCTGAAAGAAAATTCATTAAAGACCCAGAGAGGGGCCATTTGGCCTTTTTGGCTAGAAAACCCATAGGGGGACCATCAAGTGGCCACAAGAGGGCTAATGTCTGGGTCTTCTAGTGTTAACATGAACAAACTGGAACCTATCAGATATATAAGATCTAAACCACTGCAACAACGTTCCATTAAGTCCAACATAGTGTTCTAATGTATCAAGGAGAATATTATGATTGATAGTATCAAAAGCTGCACTAAGGTCTAAAAGGACAAGTACAGAAACAAGTCCATTATCAGATGCGATGAGGAGGTCATTAGTGACCTTTGCTAAGGCTGTTTCAGTACTATGATGGATTCTAAACCCAGATTGAAACTCTTCAAGTAAACCATTTCCCTGCAGGTGGTCAAATAATTGCGTAGCAACAACTCTTTCTAAGATTTTTGAAATGAAAGGGAGATTAGAGATTGGTCTATAGTTAGCTAAAACTCCTGGGTCCAGCGTTGGCTTTTTGAGTTAGGATTTAATTATAGCAGTTTTAACCCTTTGAGTGTGAGAATTTGTATTTGTGTGCCCCTAGTGACAGAGTGTGGCACTGTGCCTGCCTTCTCACTCTGACTTTGTCAAAAGTTAGTGAGAAATTTCTGGGGTTTTTTTAAATGTACTGATTTCTTATTCATATACTTTGAAGATAAGATGATGAGGTACCTCTGTACAAAAAACGGTGTCAAAAGACTGAACCATTTTTTTTGTGTAAATACGTCCAAAGTCCAGTTTTGACTGAGTTATGGAATTTAAAGAGGTGCCGCGACATTATGCAAATTAGATGCATAAATTTATTCCTACCTGAAACTTTGGATCCTATTTTACATCTTTGTAATAGGCAGTAAGTCATTATTTCTTACCACTTTCAAGTTATAGCCTTGGAAATCTGAACTATTTTATTGACAAAATATATATATACACTACCGTTCAAAAGTTTGGGGTCACTTAGAAATTTCCTTATTTTTGAAAGAAAAGCACTTTTTTTCAATGAAGATAACTTTAAACTAATCAGAAATACACTCTATACATTGCTAATGTGGTAAATGACTATTCTAGCTGCAAATGCCTGGTTTTTGGTGCAATATCTACATAGGTGTATAGAGGCCCATTTCCAGCAACTATCACTCCAGTGTTCTAATGGTACAATGTGTTTGCTCATTGCGTCAGAAGGCTAATGGATGATTAGAAAACCCTTGTGCAATCATGTTAGGTCTGCAATGCTGTAATTGCTGCAAATGGAGGATTCTTTGACGAAAGCAAAGTTTGAAGGAAAAAATTATTATTTCAAATACAAATCATTAATTCTAACCTTGTCAATGTCTTGACTATATTTTCTATTCATTTTACAACTCATGGTGGTAAATAAGTGTGACTTTTAATGGAAAACGCAAAATAATTGTCTGGGTGACCCCAAACTTTTGAACGGTAGTGTATATATAAACTGTATATATATATATACAGTATATATATTTAGATTTATTTATTAATAAAAATATTTACCACCCTTGACCACTAGGGGGTATGTCGCAGTTCTGCACCATACACACTCAAAGGGTTAAAAGCCTGCGGTGCATGGCCTAAAGTTAATGAAGAATTGATTATTTGAAGAATAAAGCTACCAATAAATGGGAAGACGTCTTTAAATAACCTGGTAGGAATAGGGTCTAAAAGACAAGTTGAAGGCTTGGATGAGGAAACTATTTTGTCTAACTCTAAAAGGTCAATTGGAGTAAACTCATCCAAACAGATATCAATTGAAAGAGTTATAGCAGTTACTGTATTTAAGTTAACGGTGGGAAGAATCTGACTGATTTTATCTCTGATAGATGAAATTTTATTATTGAAAAAGTTCATAAAGTCCTGACTAGTAAGCTCTAAGGGAATGCTAGGATTGACAGAGTCCTGACTCTTTGTCACCATGGCTACAGTGCTGAAAAGAAACAGCACTATAATAACAACTCGTTCTAGCTTTTCTAAGAGATTTTTTTATAAATTAAAAGATGATTTCTCCAAGCTAAATAGATTTCATCTAAATTAGTGGAGCGCCATTTTCTCTATAATTGACAAGTCTTCTGTTTTAAGCTACGAGTTTCTGTGTTGAACCAAGGAGTTAAAAATCTCTGATTAGACTTTTTCTTTTTTAAAGTGGCCACCATGTCTAGAGTCTGATGCAGAGAAGCTGTAACACTATCTACCATGCTATCAATTACAGAAGGAGCAAGCTGTCTATAGCTTATTTCCGTTGTGTTGACACATGGCATAGAGGAAACAATCTGCATAAATTTGGTAACAACATCATCTGAGAGGCATCTACTGTAGTAATATTTTTCTTTTGGAGCCAAATAGTCAGAAATAGTAAAATCAAAGGTTAACAGACAATGGTCTGACAGTACAGGGTTCTGAGGCGACACTGCCAGATTTTCTATTTCTATGCCATATGTCAGAACAAGGTCCAACGTATGGTGGAGATAATGGGTAGAATTTCCTACTTTCTGAGAAAACCCAATCGAGTCTAATATTGAAATAAATGCCATATTAAGGCAATCACTATCTACATCTACATGTACTGTATATTAAAATCCGATCTGATTTCAGATCAGAAAAATCAGATTGATAAAATCAATCTGATTTCAGCACTAAATCAGCTAAGAATTTGGCAAATTCGGATTAAAAACTCTTGAGTATGTTGATGGAAGATGATAAACTATAGCAAATAAAATTGGGTTTAGCCTAAAATTGCTAAAATACCCAATACTGAGGACCAGGCCCTCAAAGGAATTATAACATGTTTTTTTGCTTTACATTAACTAGTAATTTGGAATGGTAAATTGTTGCTACTCCTCCTCCACAACCAGAACTTCTGGGATTTTGACAGTTTAAATAACCAGAGGGAGTTGATTCATTTAAACCAACATAATCCTCTTGCCCTAACCAAGTCTCTGTAAGGGATATTAAATCAATCTGATGATCAATTAATAGATCATGGACTAGCAGAGACTTGGGAGTTAGAGACCTAATATTTAACAAACCTCATTTAATTTTTAAATTATGAGGAGGAACAGAGGCCAAATCCTTCAGTTTAGAGGCTTCATGTTTAATTTGAGTTTTACCAACTTTTTGTTTGATCACTTAGGGATGCTAATACATCCACCCATCCATCCATCCATCTTCTACCGCTTTTTCGGAGGTCCGGGTCGCGGAGGCAGCAGTTCAAGCAGAGAAGCCCAGACTTCCCTCTCCCCAGCCACCTGCTCCAGCTCTTCAGAGGGGATACCAAGGCGTTCCCAGACCAGCTGGGAGACATAGTCTCTCCACCGAGTCCTGGGTCTGCCCCGGGGTCTCCTCCCAGTGGGACGTACCTGAAACACCTCAAGTGGGAGGCGTCCAGGAGGCATCCTAATCAGATGCCCATACCACCTCAACTGACTCCTTTCAATGTGGAGGAGCAGCGGTTCTACTCTGAGCCTCTCCCGGATGACTGAGCTCCTCACCCTATCTCTGAGGGTGAGTCCAGCAATCCTACGGAGAAAGCTCATTTCAGCCGCTTGTATCCGTGATCTCGTTCTTTCGGTCATTACCCAAAGCTCGTGACCATAGGTGAGAGTAGGAACGTAGATTGACTAGTAAATCGACAGCTTTGCCTTAGAACTAAGCTCCCTCTTCACCACAACAGACCAGTACAACGTCCGCATCACTGCAGATGCTGCTCCAATCCGTCTGTCGATCTCTCGCTCCATTTTCCCCTCACTCGTGAACAAGACCCCAAGATACTTAAACTCCTCCACTTGGGGCAGGAGCCTGTCCCCAACCCGGAGAGGACAATCCACCTTTTTCCGGCTGAGGACCATGGACTCGGACTTGGAGGTGCTGATTCTCATCCCAGCCGCTTCACACTCATCGGCAAACCGTCCCAGCAAGAGCTGTAGGACATTGCTGGATGAAGCCAACAGGACAACATCATCTGCAAACAACAGAGATGAGATCCTGTGGTCACCATGCATGACACCCTCCATTCCCTGGCTGCGCCTAGAAATCCTGTCCATAAAAATTATGAACAGGATCGGTGACAAAGGGCAGCCCTGGCGGAGTCCAACTCTCACTGGGAATGACTCCGACCGAGTGTTGGCAATACGAACCAAACTCTCACAACGGTCGTACAGAGACCGAATAGCTCGTAACAACAAGCCCAATACCCCATACTCCCGAAGCACCCCCCACAAAAATCCACGAGGGACGCGGTCAAATGCCTTCTCCAAGTCCACAAAACACATGTAAACTGGTTGGGCAAACTCCCACGAACCCTCAAGAATTCTCGAGAGGGTAAAGAGCTGGTCCAATGTCCCACGGCCAGGACGAAAACCACATTGCTCCTCCTGAATCCGAGGTTCGACCAACGGCCGGACTCTCCTCTCCAGTACCTTGGCATAGACCTTCCCAGGGAGGCTGAGGAGTGTGATCCCTCTAAAGTTGGAGCACACCCTCCGGTCCCCTTTTTTGAAGAGAGGAACCACCACCCCGGTTTCCCATGCCAAAGGCACTGCCCCCGACCTCCACGCAATGTTGCAGAGGCGTGTCAACCATGACAACCCAACAACATCCAGGGCCTTGAGGTACTCAGGGCGAATCTCGGCCACCCCCGGGGCCCGGCCACCAAGGAGATTTTTAACCACCTTGGCGACCTCAGCCCCTGTGATAGGCGAGTCATCCCCCTCGTCCCCAAATCCTGCTTCCTCTGTGGAAGGCGTATCAGTGGGATTGAGGAGATCCTCGAAGTATTCCTTCCACCGCCCGACGATATCCCCAGTTGAAGTCAACAGTGTCCCCTCCGCACCATACACAGTGTGGACGGGGAGCTGCTTTCCCCTCCTGAGCCGCCGAACAGTTTGCCAGAATCTCTTTGAAGCCGACCGAAAGTCTTGTTCCATGGCCTCACCGAACTCCTCCAATACCCACGTTTTTGCTTCAGCAACCACCCGAGCTGCACTCCGCTTGGCCTGCCGGTACACCTCAGCTGCTTCGGGAGTCCCACAAGCCAACCAAGCTTGATAGGACTCCTTCTTCAGCTTAATGGCCCCCCTCACCACTGGTGTCCACCACTTGGTTCGGGGGTTGCCACCACGAGATGCACCGACCACCTTGCGGCCGCAGCTCTGGGCCGCCGCTTCAACAACAGAGGTGGAGAACATGGCCCATTCAGACTCCATGTCTCCAGACTCCCTCGGAATGTGGTTGAAGTTCTTCCGGAGGTGGGAGTTGAAGACCTCCCGGACAGGGGCCTCAGCCAGACGCTCCCAGCACACCCTCACTATACGTTTGGGTCTACCAGGTCTGAATGGCTTCTTCCCCTGCCATCGGATCCAGCTCACCACCAGGTGGTGATCAGTTGACAGCTCTGCACCTCTCTTTACTCGGGTGTCCAAGACATACGGTCGCAGGTCTGATGATACGATAACAAAATCGATCATCGACCTGCGACCTAGGGTGTCCTGGTGCCAGGTGCACATATGGACACCCTTATGCTTGAACATGGTGTTCGTTATGGACAGACTGTGGTTAGCACAGAAGTCCAATAACTGAACACCACTCGGGTTCAGATCGGGCAGGCCGTTCCTCCCAATCACCCCTCTCCAGGTTTCACTGTCGTTGCCCACATGCGCATTGAAGTCCCCCAGTAGGACAATGGAGTCTCCAGGAGGAGTACCCTCCAGCACCCCAGTCACAGACTCCAAAAAGGGTGGGTACTCTGAAACATCATTTGGTGCATAGGCACAAATGATGGTCAGAACCCGTTTCCCAACCCGAAGGCGTAGGGAAGCAACCCTTTCGTCCACCGTGGAAAACTCCAATATAGAGGCAGCAAGGTGGGACGATACAAGAATACCCACCCCTGCTCGTCGCCTCTCGCCCGGGGCAACTCCAGAAAAGGCCAAGCTCCAGCCCCTCTCCAGGAGACTGGTTCCGGAACCGGAGCTGTGTGTTGAGGTGAGGCCGACTATATCTAGCCGGTATCGCTCATCCTCGTACACCAGCTCAGGCTCCTTCCCCACCAGAAAGGTGACATTCCACGTACCAAAAGCCAGTTTAGAAAGCTTGGGATCAGTCCGCCAAGGTCTCCGCCTTTGACTGCCACCTAATCCACATAGCACCGGACCCCCATGATCCCTCCTGCAGGTGGTGAACCCACTGGAGGGCGGACCCATGTAACTCCTTCGGGCTGAGCCCGGCCGGGTCCCATGGGTGGAAACCCGGCCACCAGACGCTAGCCTTCGAGCCCCTCCCCCAGGCCTGGCTCCAGGGTGGGGCCCCGGTAACCCCATACCGGGCGGGGTACACTGAATCCTTGATATACAATTTATCATGAGAGTCTGTTGGATCGTTCTTAGTCTGGCCCTTCACCCAGGACCAGTTTGTCTTGGGAAACCCTATCAGAGGCAAATTGCCCCCGGACAACATAGCTCCTAGGATCATTGGGGCACGCAAACCCCCCCCACCACGATAAGGTGACGATCCATGAGGAGGATGCTAATACATTATATTTTTATTTACTTTGGAGGGAGCAGACAATGATTCTCTGGTGGGGAAGACAGGGGCTAAGTTGAGGGGTGGCGGCTGAAGAGGAGCTGCAGAGAGGCGTGTAAGACTGCGACTTTGCTTCCTGGTCCCAACTCTGAGTTGTCAGTGATTTGGAAATTTGGATAAAAATGATCCCATATTGTTAGATAAATGAGACGCACCATCCAAAGTGGGATGGACACCGTCTCATCTAATAAGACCAGGTTTTCCCCAAAGTGGGCTCCAATTGTCTATGTAGCCCACATCATTTGCAGGACACCACACAGACAGCCAGCGGTTGAAGGATGACAAGCGGCTAAACATGTCATCACTGGTCAGATTTGGGAGAGGCCCAGAGAATACTACAGAGGCGGACGCTGTTTTTGCAAAGTCACACACCGATTCCACATTAAGTTTTGTGGCTCCCGACTGCCGGTGTCGGACGTCATTAATGTCGGTGTGGATAACAATTGTAGAGTATTTACAGTTACTTTAAGCCAGCATTTGCAAATTTGACTCAATGTCGCCTGCTCTGGCCCCAGGAAGGCATTTGACTATGGCCGCTGGAGTCTCTCGGTTCACGTTTCTGACTACAGAGTCGCCAATGATCAGAGTTTTTTCCTCAGTGGGTGTGTTGCTGAGCGGGGAAAAGTGATTAGAAACATGAACAGGTTGGTGGTTAACCGGGGCCTTGCGATTAGGCTTCCTTCTCACCGTCACCCACCCAGTCTCCTCGCTGCTGAGGAGGACCGGAGGACCGCTAGCAGGCCGCCCTATGCTAGGGAGCTCCGCTGCAGCTAAGGGGAGTCCGTCATTATTAACTGGCGCAGACAGTGTTTCAATGCAGCGGAGCCAGGATTCCAAATCAGACAACCTCGCCTCGAGTGCCTCAAAAAGACAACATTTATTACATTTACCATTATCACTAAAAGAGGCAGAGGTATAGCTAAACATCTGACAGAGAGAGCACACCAGAGGAGGAGGGGAAGGAGAGCTAGTAGCCATAGCTAGTGGCTAACCCGAAGCTAACAAAAACACTGATGAAAGGTGAACAGAAGGCTAAAGAGGGTGATTAGAATACACCGAGTGTGCACACAGGTGCAAAAGGCTAGATAAACAGAAGTGAGAGCTAACGTTAGAAGGAAAAAAATGATTAAAATACATTTAAAGCCAAAATCCTCAGGAGAATGAGGAGAGCTAACTGCAGAGCAAGCCATACAGACAGCCAGCAATACAGGAAGTGACGATACGATACCACAGGAAGCCAACGCGTGTTCTGCAGCAGGACAATGGCCAACAGTACACAAACAGTACATGAACACAGAAACCCAAAAGACGTAAAATACAACATATAAGTAAATATAATGAAAAGGCCTTGAGACCGAGCCTGGCAGAAATCTCCAGCTCTCGGCTCATGACAGAGCCCCCCTCTCAAGGGGTGGATGCCAGACACCCCAGGGTAACATTAAAAAAAGAAGAACCCCTCCCCCCCCAGTAAGAGCACAACAATAACCAACCCCAGGAGGGTTGAGGGTGGAACAGGCTAGGAGGGAAAGAAACAAACCCCACTCAGGACCCACACCTGGAGAACATCAACCACCCTAAGCCCCCTGGACCAAGGGGATGGACAGTTCAGGAGGGCGACCAGAGTCCCAGACCCGCCAGATGACAAGATGAAATGGGTCGGGTGGCCTCCTAGAGAACGTGGGCCACCCAACTCTGCAGCACAGTCCGTCGGGTGGTCTGCCAATGTTTTTCAACCAGCTGAACAGAAGAGGTGGTCCAGGAGGTGGCTTGGCTGAGGATGATAGGGAAACAATGACGACCTCGGGTGGAGGAGTGAGAACCACGATGACCTCAGATGGAGGAAAGTGAACCACTACAGCGCCTGTCACAGGACGGAAAACCACAACGGCGTCTGGCACAGGAGGGGGAACCACGACGGCATCCGGCACAGGAGGGGGAAGCATGACAGCATCTTGCAGAAGAGAGGGGACCCTGATGGCGTCTGGCGAAGGAAGGGGAACCACAACACCCTCGGACTGGCCAGCAGCACCCTCGGTGGTCCCAGACTGGGACACAGTATCACCCGCGGTGGCCCCAGATTGGGGGGAGGTTGCACCCGTGGTGGTCCCGGATGGGCACAATGTTACACCTGCGGAAGCTCTGGACTGGAGTGAAGCAGCACCCGCGGTGGTGCCGGGCCAGAGCAAAGTTGCACCCGTGATGGCTCTGGGCTGGAGCAATGCTGCAACTGTGGTGGTCTCGGACTGGGACATAGCTGCATCCGTGGTGGGTCCGGACTGGACCAATGCTGCACCCTTGGTGGACCCAGACTGGGCCACAGCTGCACCCTCAGTGGACCCGGACTGGGCCAAGGCTGCATCCTCGGAGGCCACAGGCTGGAACAGAGCACCCATGACCACCTCCACAGAAAAGGAAGCAGCACCCTTGAAGGTCCCGGGCTGAAACGGAATGCCTGCGACGACCTCAGCGGGAGGAGCTGGACCCACGATGATCTCTGGCAGCAAACCTGCACCCACAGAGATATCTGGCAGATCTGGAACATCCTTGGCAACCCTGGGGGAGAGCTCAGACAAAACAGGTGGAGAAACAGGGTCAGGGTCACCGGCAGCAGTGGAGCCCGGCGAGATTAGCTCAGGTGCAGCTGACGGCTGCACCAGGCTCTCCTCACCAAGATTAAGACAAGATCTTTCCACAACAGATGCAATGGAAACAAACTTACCTGAGCTCCAGCTCCACCGCCATCCAGGACTCCGTCGATCCAGGCGATGGTTCTTCGGGCCCAGCCCTCTGGAGGTCCAGCTCCAGCTCTTCTGTGGCGGTCCCTGCAGCAGGCATGGTGGTCAGAGCAGCCCATCCTGCATGGATTCAGGAGGTCGATTTCCTGCTGGTGCTGGATTCGATTCAGCTGATGCCTGGTGACGCTTCCTCACTGGCACAGGCGTCAGCTCAATTTCAGCGCTCACCCTCCGTCCAGAGCATAACACAAGAATTCCACTCTGGTCTTTGGCTCTGGTGGTGACAGTAAAACATCAGCTTCAGTGACTCTCAGTGAAATGTTTGTCCATGTCTCTATCAGAAGTTTCTGTAGTTTATCTCTGGTCTTTGACACAGCTGCTGTCACATTACAATTCAAGTTATCCTGATTTTTCCTTTGGTGTTTGGTGTGCATTGCATAAAGATTGATTCAGTCCAGTAGCCTTTGTATGGAGTAGTAATATATTCTCCTTGCTTATAAATCATTATGCTTTTCCTGAAGTGTGATTAAATAAAATCTTTGGAGTTAAAAAAATTAAAACCTCCAAATGTGAGGCCGCTCAATGTTGTGGTTGTTGCTGGTGCAGCTGTTGCTGCTGGTTGAGAGTGAGACTGAGGGGCTGGAATCAGGTCCTCCAGGGCCAAAGGCTCCTCCAACGTCCGGCAGCTCAATCCTGGGGCCAGCATACACTCAGGGGGCAAAGGATGAGACACGGAGAGAGCAAGGGCCAAGTCTTTAGCTGCAGCAGGTGGTGAAAGCTCACAGGGCTGCAAGGACTAAGCCTCACCACCGGGAATCAGGCAAGATAATTCATACATAGGGAATGAAAAGCCACTTTCCTGTATTCCTGGGGCATGATGTTTTCTGCTGCAGCTGATTGAAATTCGGCCCTCTCCGTGACTTCAATGGCCATAGGCCCCTCTGCGGAATGTGGAGGAGCCACCCCTGTCGACACGGTTTCGGGCGGAGCCGGGGAAAAAGCAGCTCGGCTCTCAGCAGCAGGAGGAGGCATCGAGGAGAAGCAAGGAACCGCAGCAACAGAGAAGGAAGAGGCTGACAATTCTGCCGGAGAAAAACTTGGAGGGTGCACTGCTGAGGGAAGCTTCTCTCTCGGCTTAGGAGTAGCTGCCAACTGAGAGGTGGGAGTGTTCCTCCAACGGGATTTCCTGTAACGACGGCGAGGAGTGACAGGCGTGTGCTCAAGATGGAGAGGGAGAGGCTCCGGAGTCACGGGACGCTCACTCATCAGCTCAAACTTCGGGTCCCTCGGCGAACTCTCCTCTAGCTCCTGAGCAAGATCCAGGAGGAGCCATGGCTTGGCTTCCAGGAGGAGCTCAGTCTCTGCCAGTAAAGCCTGCCTGCGCTCTTCCAACTCCTTGGCCGATGGAGCGGGCCAAAGCTCAGGCGGAGGAGGTGGAGCGGAGAGCGGTGAGAGGCTGGAGGTTTCCGTTTGCGTGAGCGCTTGCTCTTCATTGGCACAGGCGCAGGCATCGGAGCTGACTCCCCCGACTCATCACTTGTTGATTGAGGAAAAAATATGGAGAGGAGTAGGTTTGTGACCTCCAGGTGATCCTACAGGCTGGGCCATGCCTCAAGCACCTGCACCACACCCTCCAGACACTCTCGGGCTGCTTCGGGAGTACAGGAGGCTTGAGCCTGCGACAGAATATCCTTCAGGACACACACTGACCACCACTCCACTTCGTCCAGTCAAATAATGGTGGACACCTCCGGGGTGACAGGCATGGTAAATCCCAGTGAAAAGAAAACTGACAGAAAATTCCATATTATCTACATTATTATTATTATTATTATTATTAGTTTATATATTCTTGGCATGTTTCTGTGAGCAATTTCAGAGAGTTCAGACTGAAGATCAGTACAGGGTTAGTACATGCGTAAGGAATGATCTAAGCCATTTATTATAATCTCTTTGACATGTCCTGTTTCGGGTCACAGGAATGCACAGGAACTCCTCATCTTATATAGATTAGTGTTTTATGGATGTTCTGTTAGATTTACATTCTTGTCACCAGAGTGTCTGTGACGTCTGCCTGGATAAGCTCAGTTATCAGGACTTTCTGTCCCTCTCCTTTCCTCCTCTCATCCCATCCTCCCCCTGCTTTCTCCTACCTATATATATCAGACTTAGAAGAATGGATCCTTTAGGGATTCTAAGCGTGTCTGAATGCCATGCTTTATAATTTCTCCCCCAAAGTGGCCATTGGGGTGACTCCTTATATTTTTTGTAATAAATGTACATAAATTCAACTTTCTGCCTGATTATTTGACTTTGAATAATTTAAGCTCAAAATTATTCTAACAAAAACCAACGGGGAAAAAATAAAGAAACCAACGCGCTATCACCGCCAATGAGGTGAAAGAAAAGCAAAAAATTCTCAACTCACAGCAGCTGGGTCTCTACTGGCCGCAGTCTTCTGTTATGAATGCCCGTCGGGGCAGAAAGATGAGACCCATGCGCTGAACTGTGAGTTTGGGCAATTTATTGAACAAAAAAGCAACAAACATAAAGTTCAACAAGGTGCACTCAACACAAAATACAAACGAGGAAGAAAATTTACAGATAACGCACCAAGAGCAGGGCAGGGCTCTGGTGGAGACGAGGAGAGTCCAAACAAGACTGTGGCGATGAAAAAATAAAATTACAGCCCTTAAGTAGGAACAAAAACCATTTACACAATTGATGACAGGTGTGAGCATCTGAGCGGGCAGGAAAAAACTAATGAAACACAATTAGGACCAGATGGGGCAGTGAGAGAGGAGCGAACCAAAGCTGACAGCTGACAGAGCAACGGCCACACGGAGTACCATGCCACTGACAGCTGTCAACCAGAAAAAGAACAACAGTGGAAATAAAAAGAATAAAATATCAACCCAAGCAGAAAAATAAAATATAAATTAATACAAAATAAAACTAGAACACAAACGGGAAGATGGTAAACAGTACACAAATACAAAAACCCAAAAGGCATAAAATACAACAAATAAGTAAATATAATGAAAAGGCCGAGCCTGGCAGAAATCTCCAGCTTTTCTGACTGTTTTTTTCTGTAATGTTCTGATTTTTCAAGATTTGCTATTTTGGAACTCTTTTTTATTTATCAAAGTGATAAATAAAAAAAATTGGTCATGTGCTGTAAATATACTGTAGTTACTGATTTATTTTTTATGCCCCGTAGTGTAGTATCATCTGTATTCATTCAAGTTCACTTTCAATCTAAATTTGTTTCACTCTTTGATTTAAAATACTTTCATGTGATTTCATTTTTGATAAATTCACTACACCTTTAGGTTAAAAATCATTGTTGGGCGTTACATATTAGAATTAAACCCATTTTTGACATTTTAATGGGAGTTCCAGCTCATCATACTGCTCTGTGGTTGTGTGAATCTCACAGCGACGAGACTTAACCATGAGGTAATCTTGAACTGATAAAGTCTCACAGCCCTGCTTTTTTCAAAGGAGAAAGTGAGTTTTTATTATTTTAACTGCCTGTGATCATTTTTCAAAATGTCAATAAATGCTCGCCCAAACGTTGTAGTGTGACTCCACTCTAAAGGCAGGGGAGAAGTGCGTGACTCCTTGGTGGTGCCTATGTATAGAGAAAGACTAATAACTGTACCAAGACTGGTTCCCCTCAGTCCATAGGAAATGAGTAAGGGGAAATGTTTAATCAACAGCCCTCAGACATTGATGTATAAAGTACATTCAATTTATCCCCCATATGTAGTCACAGGCTTGCAAAACATATCCCATAATAATCCATAATAATATATTGCAATGCCTATAATTTCCAAAACTGAACCTTTAAGTGTAGCGAAAAAGTAACAGTAGGTCTGTAAAAAAGTGGTACTTGCTACTGCTGCATAAAATAAAAAAAAAAATTAAAACTCCTGTTACAAACTTCCCTACTGCATGTGTAGTACTTTGAACTACATGATATAAGGTAGATATAAGAGTTAACATATCAATATTCAGTGTTCTACTTTTATAATAAAAATGTCATGATGAGAATTTTAAAATGGCTGACAAGTTCTTGATTTGATCACTGGACTCATCATAAAACATTAAGCCAGTTTGCTTGGTTTGATATTTGATGACAAAGCCTTTGAGCTGAGCCAAACACAGCTGATGACTTGTACCATGCTGCCATTCTCTGCTTTTAATAATATGTGCAAATTACACGTAATCACTCTCCATTTAGGTCACCTTCAGATGGATCTATGAGGCAGCCATCTAAACACAATACATTGTGAAAGGGCAATTATGTGTTATTAAGTTAATGCCAGCCTCTCTTAGCAGCCATTTCTCTTTTTCTTCCTGATATACTCTTGCTTTAAAACAAATTCTGGTTCTCAAGAGTTTAGTTTGGAAGACAAATGCAAACTTAGTTATCATTAATGTCATGAATCATGCTGCACTTCTGAGTTGGTTCTGTTTTCTTTGACTTATGGGCATTATGATTTACTCTTGTTTAATCCCCATATTATTCATCCATCCTGTTATATTGGGAATGACAGGACGGAGAGCTGTCTCTGTGAACATACAACTGAACTTTATTTAGTTTTCATTCCAACTTATATCCCTACCGTAGCTTGCCTGATGTCACTCATTCCCCCCACCCTGGCGGTGCTATGACAAACCCCAAAGTCCAATTTCCATACATAACATTCCTCCACCCCTCCCAAGTTCCAAACACAACATAAATTCAATTCAACACACATTATATACACAGTTTTTCTTTTTATTTTAAAGAACTATAGACAAGTGAACATATAGGGCGCCTGGGTAGACTGTCAGGATGCCTCGCCAGGTTGGACCAGGTTATTCTGCCGCTAGTTCCAATCGGCACTGTCCATAACAGTTCTAGTGACAAAGCCATCAAGGTATTTAGGCCTCCGACGCACTCTAGCAGGGCGTCCTCTATGAGGAGACTCTGTACCTGGCACCGTAGGTTCAGCCTGTGAGTCCACAGCAGGTGGGACTGCCCAGTCCCAGCTCTCCCTGAGACACCCGTGGCCTCTGAATCCCTCTGGCCAGGCAACGAACGTCTCAGTCTGCTGGCATGTCACCTGGACCCATCATCGAGTTCAAGTGTCCAGGCCCCGCTGCCTCACGATCTGCCGTGGCCCTGTCCACAGTGGCTGCAACTTGTGAGTCCAGACAGGATGCTTGATCCAAACTCGATCCCTCTTCTTCAGGCCATGGTCCCTCGCGCTGTGCTTTTTATCGAACCGCTGCTTCATCTTGCGCTGCTGACCGGTGACCCTGCTCCTTAGTGCCTCCATGTTCCTCTGGGGAGACACCACCGGTGGTCTCAAACGGTTCACCAGCAAGGGTAGTTCTCGCCCCAGCATGAGAGCCGCCAATTAACAGCCCATTGTGGCATGGACTGACACCCTGTAATGAAGCAGTGTGTTCTGGAGGGCATTCAAGAAGGTGAAGCCATCCACCAGATGTGCTCTCAGTCCATTTTTTAGGGTCTTATTAAACCTCTCAACCCCTCCATTAGCCTGCGGGTGATAGAAAGCCGTCTTCACGTGCGCCACACCCCTGCTGCTCAAAAACTCCTCGAATGCCCCCGATACAAACTGCAGGCCATTGTCCATCGTGGGCATGTTCGGGGTCCTCCACCTAGCAAACAAAGATGCCAGGAACCCCGTGACCCCTTCTGTCATTACTGAGCTAGTAGGGAGCACCTACGGCCACTTCGAGAACATGTCATGTGCCACCAACAGGAATCAGCTGTTTGAAGGCGCTGCATGGAGTTCACCCCAGATGTCCAGCTCAACATGTCTCCAGGGCCCTTCTGGGTATGTAACTGGCCTTAGTGGTGGAGGAGGAGGTCCGCCGGTCTTTCCGCTCTCCACGCACGTCACACAGTACTTCACCATGGTCTCAATGTCTTTATCTTTGCCCAGCCACCAGACCGACTCCCTACTACCTTGTTTCACTCTCACCACCCCCAGATGGCCGTCATGCAGCATTGCCAGGACACATGCCCTCAGGGAAGATGAGATCAAAGCATACTGACCACTGGCCACACACACCTCGTTCCAGCAACTTAGCTCATCTTTGAAACGGTGGTAGGGTGCCAGGTCGCCCTGCACCCTCGCTGGCCATCCTTCTCTGATCACCACACGTAATTGCACCAGAACCGGGTCCTGCTCGGACTCCTCCCTGAGCAGGTCCCGGGGGGGGAAATGACCACCTGGAGTGGACTGCACAGTGCGTTGACTAATTCTTCCTCAGCTGGATCAGTGTCATCATTGTCCGCTCGGAGAGTCGTCACTGTGGCTTGGGATAGGAGATCCGTCACTATGTTTTCCCTGCCAAGGGTGAACTGAGTGGTGAAGTCATAGGCTGTCAATCTTTCAGACCACCTATGTATCCTCAGCAGTCTATGCCCCAGCCCAGATGTCTCCAGCAGGGTTGTCAGCACCCGGTGATCAGTCTTCGAGGTGAAACGGCGCCCGTAGAGGTATATATGCCAACTCTCACACGCCCAGACACAGGCCAGAAAATGAAATGAAAATGAAAAGTGAAATCCCTACCATAGCCCGCCTGACTTGACTCATAACCCCCACCCTGGCGGTGCTACAGCAGAGAGAGAGGGGTGTACTTTAGCACACCCCTAATCTCATTTTGACAGGTACCCCGCCCCCCGTGACCTCACTTAATGAGGTTGTCAATCAAAAGTGCTTTGAAAGCATGACCTTTGACCTCACGTAATGAGATTGTCAATAAAGTGCTTTGATCTTCTCGGTTGAAGTGACAGCTTTGTTTCTAATCTATTGTCCATATGTCACTTCGCGTAATGAGGTTGTCAATCAAGTGCTTTGAACTTCTCGTCAAACTGACAGCTTTGTTTCTAATCTATTGTCCATATGTCACTTCGCGTAATGAGGTTGTCAATCAAGTGCTTTGAACTTCTCGTCAAACTGACATCTTTGTTTCTAATGTATTGTCCATATATCACTTGGCGTAATGAGGCTGTCAATAAAAAGTGCTTTGAAAACATGACCTTTGACATGAACATGCCATCTGAAGTGACAGCTGTGTATTTAATCTGTGTCATATGTGGAATAGCGTGAGAACAGAATGTTAACATGTTTTTTCGCACAACACACACACACACACACACACACCACACACACACACACGGGTGCTAAAAATACTTTAAAAAGCACAGACACCGCTGCAAACATCAGACCACCATCGGCGAAAAACCCTGCATCGCCATGAGCAACCCAAAGAGAAACTACGTCACCAGACGTATTGCGCTTACCTCTGTGAAGTTGGGTCCGGATCCCTCAAAGTTTCAGGGTCCTCAATCCAAAATTAAAACCTCAGCTGCCGAACCGGTGGGGGAACAGTTCGTTCCAATCCCGGAATCTCAGCAGCCCTTGCAGACCCTGGAGATCCTACAGCCCAAGCACACCCTAGAGGCCCCGGGACCTATGCAACGCACAAAGACCCCGGAAACTCTGCTGTCCGTGGAGATCCCAGAGAGCCGATACCCTCTACGACCTGTAGATCTTCCAGACACCAACGATATAGACCATCCAAAAACCCCGAGTCCCACGGACATTGAGTGTGACTGTGCGGAGTGTCTGATCCCACACCCTTCACATACATTATCGGGCCACAATTCACCATCAACGCCAGTAACATTGCCAGAAGATCAACCTGACGGGTGGATGTGCGACGTGTTCTTCAGACTTGTAAAATCAGCTGTGCTTCATTTGCTCAGCAAAACTCTGGAGGAGTACCAGCATGAAAAATGTCTGGGATGTCATATTAAACACCCCAGTCAGAGGCAGCACCAATGCTTGGATGTGATCACCGAGGGTTTCTACCAGGAAAACTTTCATTGGTTGATGAGGAGACTCTACACACCGGGGTTTATTCCAGCCATCCGACACCTCTTACAACTCCACAACATTCAGGCTGATGATCAACGAATCAAAGACTCTTCTGCTGGAGCTACAATCGGCTAGAGTCATCCACAAGCCCATCAATGATATGTACGAGAAGCTGGTTGGAAAAAATAAGAGTGATCTTGTGCATCTTCAGAAAGCCATGGAGCTGTGCCTTCCTGGGGCCAGAGCAGGCCACATCGAGTCAAATTTGAAAATCCATTTTGGTTTAGCTCTGCATGACTTGATTTCCTGCCTCATTTTGAAATGTATTTTCCTGTTAATCTTTGTTGATGATTTACAGATTACTCTTAGGTTCAAGTCTGATAATTTCCCCCTAGTTGATTTTACTCTCTGGTTTTAATGTTTTCTCCTTAGTTACACTGATTCCTATTTTTTTAAGTTATGCTTTAGATCCCTGTTTCCTAGTGTTTATCTCCCTTCATGTCTGT